>CM020215.1:219996699-220596699 GCA_009819775.1 Phoenicopterus ruber ruber
GTCCCGCCGGATGCGTGGGCCAGCCGGACTGAAGGCACGCTGCTCCCGTGGGCGCCGGTGAGCGGCCGTCCCGCAGCCAGCCACCAGCACCGCCCGTACAGCAGCACCAGGTAGTGCCGGTAGCGGATCAGGAGGGTGACGAGGAAGGGGAGGAGGCCAGGGCGATCGCCGCGACACCATCGCGGGGGGGGGGGGCTGTGAAAGGGGCCCCCCACGGGTGACTCGTGGGTGGGGGGGTCCTGCCACGTGCCAGCCCACAGATCCCACTCGTGCGTGAGCTGGCAGTGCTCGCACCCCCCGGGAGCACCCCTCCCTCGGCTCCGGGGCTGCAGGGCTGCGGCCGGGGCACCCCGGGTGCTCTGGGGGCCCTGCGCTGGGGCTGGGGGGTGCGGGGGGGGGGGCCTGTCTGGTTCAGCCCCTCGCACCCCCCTCGGCCCAGCTTTGCTGACCCTGCGCCCCAAAACTGCACCCCACACCCTGGGCTGTTGGGGGTCCCTGGCTGCAGCGAGGGGACATGGGCCGTGGGGTGGCACCTACCTGTCCCCACGCTCCGGGCAGGCAGCAGGCAGGCAGCGGGCAGGCAGTCGGAGGCAGGCAGCAGGCAGGCAGCGGGCAGGCAGGCAGCAGGCAGGCCTGTGTGGCCGCAACGGAGCCGAGCCCTGCTGCCCACTCAATTATTGATGGTGTCACCTCACGCAGCCGGCTCTGGCTCCGGTTACCGGGCTGGGGGGGGCTGGGGTGGCCCTGGGGCTGCGGAGGGGTCCTGGGGCGGGGGTCCCCTACTGGGGCTGGGTCCCGTCCTGGGGCTGGGTGTCCCCATACTGGGCTGGGGGAGTACACACCAGATCCAGGGGGTGGGTGCTGGATTGGGGGGTGGTGCAGGGTTTGGGGGCCGGACGCAGCACTGGGGGTGCAGGGCTGGGGGAGGAGGCCGGGCTCGGGGCAGGGCTGCGGGCAGTGCCCCTTGGGGAGCCCCGGCCGCGCCGGGGGAAGGCGCCCGGGCCCCGCGCCAGGCCGGGGGCTCCTCCCAGCCCCTCGCGGGGCTGGAGCGCGGAGTTACGTCCCTGCGTGAGCACGGAGCGCTCGCCACAGCGATGGCAGCACCCAGGAAGCTGCTGCGTGCCCGCATGCACGACGCGCGGGGGGCAGAGTGAAGGGCACCTCCCCATGGGGTCCCGGGGCCCCCCGAGCCCCCAGCCCTGGAGGCAGCATGGCGGGCGGTGGTCCCTGGTGCAGGCAGGGAGCGGTTCACTGCCCTGTGCCGGGGTGTCCCCACCGCCCGCCTCACCGGGCACCGTCCCTGCCGGGGTCTGGGTGGCAGCCGCCCCCCTCCTCACCCCCTTGCACCGGGGGCCACGCGCCCGTGGGGCCGGGCTGCGGCAGAGCCGGGAGCCTCCTGGGGGGCACTTGTGGGGTGGTGGGGCTGTGTGCATCCCGTCCCCCCCACGGGCTTGTGTCCCCATGGGCCACCAGTGTCCGGGCCTCCGCGCCATCAAACCGGGGAGTGGGGCCATGGGACCCCGCGCAGGGTGGGCGCCCGCTCCGTGCCCCACGTTTCCCATGCACGGAGCAGCGCACAGACACGGGGGCACGCACGGCTGCGTGGGGCTGGCGGGGGTCCCCGCGGCGGGGGGGGGGGCACCAGGTGGGGGGCAGCGGGGTCCCGTGGGACCGGCGCAGTGCTGCCAGCACGGGCAGCGGGGAGCTGTGGGCAGGATTGGGCTGGAGGAAGGGGGGGCTCAGCTGGGCCCCCCGGTACGGGGATGCCCAAACCTGCAGGGGGGCTGCAGGGGGCAAGGGGGAGTCCTCGGGCTCGGGGGGCTCGGGGGCTCCGGGAGCTCAGGGCTTGGGGGCTCAGGGGGCTCAGGGCTCGGGGGGATCCAGGAGCTCAGGGCTCGGGGGGCTCTGGGAGCTCAGGGCTTGGGGGCTCAGGACAGGCAGCGCAGGCAGGGCCTGGCAGGCAGAGCGGGGTGCCGAGCCCCCGCCGGGGGTGGGAAGCTGCGCCCCCCGGGACAGGCAGCTGCCGGCGCTGGGGGGTGCGGGCAGGGGGAGCCGGGCTGAGCCCAGAGCCCCCAGGCACCGGGCAGGCAGCGCCCCGGGCAGGCGGGGCCCCCGCCCGGCCTCAGCCCCGGCCATGCCTCAGTTTCCCCACCCCACCGGGCTGCCGGCTCCCCCCTGCCAGGCCCCCCGTGGGCCCCCCCCGTGGGGCCGGGCTGCCCCGTTCCCGTCCCCCGCGGCCACTCCACCCGTGTCCCGGCTCAGCTGGAGCGGCCGCGGGGCCCCCCAGGGCCAGACCCGGGTCGACCGGGCGCCCTTCCCTCCCCCAGCCCCCGGCCCCCCGGACAGGCCAGCGCCGGCACTGGGGACCAGGAACACCGTCCCCTGGGGGCACTGGGAGGGCACTGGGAGGCACTGGGGGCACTGGGAGGCACTGGGGGGCACTGGGGGCACTGGAAGGCACTGGCTGCACTGGACGAACTGGGAGGGCTGGGGGACTGGGAGCACTGGATGCACTGGGGGCACAGGGCACTGGGAGGCACTGAGGCACTGGGGGTGCTGCGAGGCACTGGGGGCGCTGGTTTGCACTGGGGCACTGGGAGCGCTGGGGGCGCGGCTCACCGAGGGCCCACCGTGTCACCACGGCCACGCGTCACGCGCGCAGGCTCGCACACGCGCGCAGCCCCCCCCCTCCCCCCCCGCCACGCACACGCGCGTCGCCCACGGCCGCGTGACGCAGCCCACGCGCGAGCGCTGCCCCCCCCGCCGCCCCGTGACACCACCCCGCGCGCTCCGGGCGCGCGGCGCCACTCACGTGACGAAACCCGCGCGCGCCCCGGCGGAGGGCGCGGCGCGGGGCAAGGGCGGGGCCGGCGCGTGCTTCCCCTCCGCGCGCTGATTGGCTCCCCTTCACGTGACGGCGGCGCCTTTAGGCGGGGCGGGCAGACAGTGGGGCCCTTCCCTTCCCATTGGCTCTCTCCGCCCACGTGACGGGATGGCGGGTCACGGGGCAGGCGGCAGGGGGCGGGCCGCGGCTCCGCCCCCCCCGCGCTCACGTGACCGGGGCGGCGGGGCCCCTGCCGGACACCGTAGCGGCGCCGCGCCCGGCCCGGCCCTGCTGCGCCTCGCCATGGGCTGCTGCTACAGCAGCGAGGCCGAGGCCTCCGACCAGGTGGGCCCGGGGCGCCGGCGGGGCGCGGCCGGGCGGGGGGGAGCCCGGGGCCTGCGGGCTCGAGGGGCGCGGCCCCGCCGCGGCGGGGGGGGACGCCGGGGGGAGGCGGCCTGCCCGCTGCCCGCGCCGGGGGAGGCCTCGCTGCCCGCGCCGCGGCCTCGGCCCTTCTGTCGGCGCGGAGGGCGGCCCCCGCGGGCGGCCTGGCCGGGGGGCCGAGCGGCGGGTCTCCCCGCCCCCCGAGGGCGGGTTGCCGCCCGCCCCCTCCGGGATGGGGGGGTTGCCGGCCGCGCCCCCCCTCGTCCCCTTCCCGGGCCGGGCGCTGCCTTCGGGACCCCCGTCTGCACCGTGACAGCGGCGCTGCCTGCGGGGCCCGGCTGCCCCGCCCGCTCCTGGCGGTGCCCCCTGTGTTGGGGGGTCCGGCCCTGCTGCGCTGCCTTGGCCCCGCTCTGCAGCGTCCCGGTCCGCCCCGGCGGCCTCCCGCAGCGCCCGGCCCGGCCGCCGGTGCGGTGTCAGCTGCCGCCCCGCTGCGTGGCACCGGGCGGGGACGGGGAGCCGTTGACCCCGGGCCCCCACGGTGCAGGGCAGCCGTGAGCCGCTGGTCGCGCTTATGGGTGCCGGGATCCAGCGGCCCCGGGGCGCAGTGGGACCGTCCCCCAGGAAACCCGGCGGGCCCCGGGGCCGTTCCCCACGCGCTGCCGGCCCCTTGCCCTGACAGCCCCAGCGTCGTTCCCTCCCCTTCGCAGGGTCCCCGTGGAAGATGCCGCAGCTGGGCACTCGCCCCCTGCCCCAGCGAATTCGGGGCGGCTGATCTCCCGGTGCCTGTGCCCCCCCGGGAGTGGCAGCTCCCTGGCCCCAGGCCCCTGGCCGAGCAGACGGGGGCTGGCTCCTCTCCGAGGACAGCCCCGAGAGCCCCTCCTGCCCGCCGGCATCTTAGTGTGACTTCTTCCCTGCCTTCTCGTCCCCCTGCACCCGCCCTGTGCAGCCCCCCTGAGGAGGGGGGGCCTGGGGATGGTGCAAGGCCAGGGGAGGTTTAGGTTGGATCTTGGGAACCATTTCTTCCCCGAAAGGGCTGTCAGGCCCTGGCACAGGCTGCCCAGGGCAGTGGGGAGTCCCCGTCCCTGCAGGGATTGAAAAGCCGTGGAGATGTGGCGCTTGGGGACGTGGGTTAGTGGTGGCCTTGGCAGTGCTGGGTTAACGGTTGGACTCGATGGTCTTGGAGGTCTCTTCCAACCTCAATGATTCCATGAGTCTAAGACGAGCCCCCCACCCCGCAGCCCCCATCCTGGTGCAGGCGTGAGCCCGGGGCCCCAAACAGTTGCGGCTGGCGGGAGCGGTGCCAGCTTTTCCTTCCTGGGATGAAGCGACTGTCCCCGCTGAGCAGCTCGGGGGGGCCGGTGCGAATCGGGGCCGTCGCCTGTCCCGCCGAAACTTAATCTGCGGCCGCGGCGTTGGGCTGCCTGTCCCCGCGCCCCTGCCAGGGAGCTCGGCCCCGGGGAGCCCAGCCTGCAGCCGTGCGTGGCGCTCCCGGGGGAGCTGGGGGGAAGGTGGGGGCCCGGGCTGGCGGGTCGCAGCGGCGGGGGCTGCCGGCCAGGGAGGAGCTGAAGGTGTCACCAACGGGGCTGCGGCTGGGGGGTTCGCCTGGCCCGGATGAGCCCCGTGCTGTGCCGGGGGGGGACGTGAAAGGCTGGCAGGGGTCTCTCCGGCCCCGGGACGTGTCGGCTCGCCTGTGGGAGCGGGCAGGGCTGCGGGCTCCTGCCTGCAGGATCAGCTACTCCAGGCCCTGCCGCCTGATTTCAGCCGTGCTCGCTTCGCTCCCTTTGTGGCGACGGGGGCTTCAGCTAGGAAAAAGCGAAGGAATTGGGGAAGGGGAGCCTGGCCGTTGCTGGGGCTGTGCTGGGGTTATGCCAGGGAGCGCGGGGAGCCTTCCCAGCAGCGCCTGGCAGGCGGAGGGCGAGACTCGCCCCGTCCCGGGGGGCGAAAGCTGCTGGCGTGGGGGAGCCAGGGCTGACTCTCCTCTTGCCTTCCCCAGGAAGAAGAGACGAAGCGGCTGCTGGAGCCGGTGGCCAGCCCTCCCAACAAGGTGCTGAACGGGGCGGAGCAGAGCTACCACAACCTCCCGTCGGCACGCACCGACGAGCAGGCCATGCTGTCCTCCATCCTCGCCAAAACGGCCATGTAAGCCTTGTGCCGTAACCGCCTGGGTGCCGCGGCACGGCGGGGCGGGCAGGCGCCGCGGCTGGGGGGCCGGCGATGGCCGCGGGACCTGGCGCTGTCGGACGTGTCGCAATGGCCTCGCCGGGGTCTGCCCAGCCATAGGCCCCCAGGGGAAGGGGGGGCTGCGGCGGTGCCCCCCGCGTTGGGGTGGGCTGCCCTCCCTCTGATTTGAGTCCCATGGGGACGCAGAGGCGAGACCCCGGGTGTGGGGTGACCCCTCGGCTGCCGGGCGGGGGCTGCCCCGGGAGGGGATGGGGAGCCCCCCGCTCCAAACTGGGGCGAGCAAGTGAGTCCTTGGGGATGCGGAGAGGGGGACTGGGGGCACTGGCACTGTGTCCCCTTCCGGGGAGGGGGGAGCACCCTGCCCTCCCTGGGGAGGCCGCCCCCCGTGTGTGCAGGGGCAGCGTGGGTGGGGTGTGGGTTGCCCCTGGACCCCGCTGCCCCCCTGCCTGGCACGGAGGGGCTGGCGGCAGCCGGCGCGTGTCCGACACGTGTCACAGCAGCCGCGAGCGCCGCGCTGCTTGGGGGGGCGGCGGGGGGGGTCGGGCTGCGGCACAGACCTGGGCGAGTGCCCAGCTCCGCTCTGAGCCCGGGGCCCGGCACCGGGGCTCGCGGGACGTCTGCCAAGCGTTAATCCTCGCGGCACGGAGGAGCGTCCTTCCCCCCGCGCCTGGGAGAGCGGCTGTGTGCCGAGGTCCCCGGGGCACGGGCCAGCCCGCGCCGCAGGAGGCTGCGGACCGGAGCCCCCGTCTCTTTGTGCGGCGTCCGTGCCTCCGTCCGCATCCGCCTCGGGGCGGCGGCGGGCAAACCGTCCTTGGCGTTTCCCTCCCGGCAAGCAGCCGCTCCAGCCCAGCACGCTCGTGTCCAGCTGCTGCGTCTGCGCTGCGAGTTCGGCCTCATAACAGCCCTGAGCCATTTGTTTTGTGGTGCCGGAGGGCGTGGAAGTCCCGGCTGCCCCTTGCCCTGCCCGAGATGGGGAGGGGCTCGGGGGAGCGACGAGCCCGCAGTGGGACCCGCTGTCTTGTGTCTCCGCAGCAACATCATCGACGTGTCGGCAGCGGATTCCCAGGGCATGGAGCAGCACGAGTACATGGACAGAGCCAGGCAGTACAGGTGGGACCTGCCCGGCTCCCCGGGAATGTCGCAGCCGCGTCCCGGGCAGGCATTGGGGTTTCGGCCGTGGGAGGGGAGCAGGGCTCCCTGCATCGGGGATGGTGCCCAGCCCCGCTCCGCTCTCCCGGCGCTGCCGGGTGAGGCCCGTGGCGGTGCCAGCGGCAGAGCCCTCGTCCCGGTACCCGCTCGGCGAGGGCGGCCGCGCACAAAGGGCTCCTGTGTTTCCCCCCCGGCGCTCGGGCAGACGCGGGTGGCTGGACACGATCGCTCCCGCTTGAAAGGCGCCTGTGTTGGAGAGCTGGAAGCTCCCTCATCCTCCTGCCTCGGGGAGCGAAGGGGGGTGAGTGCCGGGAGTCGCCGGCCGCCCCTCGGCAGTGCCAGCATCTGGGGGTGCAGCCCCCATCCTCCGCCAAGCCTGGGCAAGGCCGAGCAGGCGCCTCCCCCGCGTCCCGTCGCTCCCCGGGGTGGGCCGACGTGCTCGTCCCGGGGCCGGCGCCGACCTCGCCGCTCTCCCCGCCGCAGCACGCGCCTGGCCATGCTGAGCAACAACCTGACGCACTGGAAGAAGCTCCCGCTCTGCCCTCTCTGACCAACCAACCGCACCAAGTGCTCGCCAGCGACCCCGTCCCCTTCGCAGACCTGCAGCAGGTGAGGGGCTGGGGCAGCTCTGCCCGCGGCCGCCCCCGGGCCCCCGCGGAGCGAGTCGGAGAATCGTTGAGGTTGGAAGAGACCTTTCAGATCAGAGTCCAACCGTTACCCCAGCACTGCCGAGGCCACCACTAACCCATTCCCCAAGCGCACGGATGCGGGGGGCTGCAGCGTCCTCCCCCCGGGGCATCCTGCTGCCCCTTTAAGGCGGGAGCTGCCGGGGAAACGCTCTTCCTCGCAGGCGGGAGCTGCCGCCTTGCCCGGTACCGCGCTGAAAAGGCCCGGCCTTGCTCCCAGCTGGTTTGCAGGGGGGCTCTCCCCGTCCTGCCCCAGTGAGGGCCGGTTCCCAGCCCACCTGCCGGTCCCCGGCGCCGCGGGGGGGCTGGCACGGCACAAAGCCCTCGCTGCGGCTCCTCCCGCTCGTGGCGCTCGGCCACGGGGCTGAACCGCCAAGCGGGTTTGAGTATTGAAGTGCGGGGGAGAGAGGACCGGCCCTGGGCTGCTGGAAGCCCCTTCCCAAACGGAGACGGGCCGGTGTCCGGGCACGTCCCGGCAAGCGGCGCAGCTCGCCCAGGCCACCGCATCCCCCTGCCCCACCAGGACCGGGGCACGGCCAGGCCGGAGCTCGTGCGGCAGGGAGCCGCCGCGGCGGGCGTTTGCCAGCCGGGCCCTGCCTTGCCCTCTCTGCCAGGCCGGATCTCGGGAACGGCGGCGGGTCCCTCTTGGAGAGCGGGTTCCCCTGCCGCGGCGAGCTCCCGGGGCCGGGCTGCCCTGCGCCGCCGTGCTCAGAACAAAATCCCCTTTTCAGGGTCTCAAACTTTTCGACCCAAACAGACCGGCGCCGTCCAGGGCCTCCCGCCCCGCGGCGCTTCCTTTGGGATAACGGCGGCTGACGCCGGCCGCTGTGCTTGCGCCCACAGGTGTCCCGGATAGCCGCCTACGCCTTCAGCGCTCTCACAGATCCGCGTCGACGCCAAAGAAGAACTGGTTGTACAGTTTGGCATCCCCTGAGCCCGCCCCGCGGCACCACAGCTTCACCGCTTTTGGGTTGGTTTTGGGTTGGTTTTTCCCCTTTTTGTCTTTGTTTTCCCTTCCCTCCCTCCCCGCGGCGCCGCAACAGAACTTGTACAGACACCCGGTTTCCTACTAATCGCCGAGACGCCGGCGCGCCGCGGTGCTGCTCGGGGCTTGCTCATCCTCGGTGGGAGTGGGGGGGGGGGGGGGCTGCGTTTCGCCGGACGCCGCCGGACCAGAGGGATGACCGCAAAGGGAACGCCGGCGCGGGTCAGCACCGCCCGCCGGGTCACCGGCGGTGCCGGGCTGCCGCAGATGTGACACTCTGCACGGGGCCCGGCGGCTTTGACACCCCCCCACTCGTTTTTACATGTTTGGACCTTTCGTTTGGGTTGTGTTTTTTTGTTTTTTTTTTTTTTTTTTTAATTATGATGTTGGCCACAGTAGATAAAACCACCTTCAGCCAGCGCCCGTCTCTGTTCTGCTGCGCCGGCTGCAGCCGCGGCGCCGTGGGGGAGCCGAGCCGAGCCCCTGTGTGCTGGGGACACACGCACCCCCTGGAGGGGTCAGGCCCTGCGTCCCCCCCACCCCATCAGCTGGGGACCCCTGCACCCCAGGAAACTGAGGCAGGGCCAGCAGCCGCTCCAGGGCAGGGGGCAGCCCCTGTGCCCCCCGGGCTGCCGCTGTTGGTGGGGGGTGTGGGGCTGCACTGGGGGCAGCTGTGGGGGGGAGTGGGTGAGGGTCCTGTGGGGAGGGGGAGAGCTTGGGGGCTCCCCCCCGGGGCAGCATCCCCCTGTGTGGGGCAGGACCCCTGCCCGGCTGGCGCTGCCCCCCCCGGGTGCCTGCATGGGACACTTCCCCCACCCCCAGGGCCCCACGCGTGTCCCCTGCCCCACCGTGGGCCTCCCACCCACCCCCTGCCCTGCACATGGCCCCACAGCGTCCCTCGTGTGTCCCCACCCCCCGAGTGGGGCCTCAGGCCTGCACTGCCACACACCCCATGACCTCAAGTGTGTCCCCATTACCCCCCCCCGCCCGGAGACCCCTCCCCGCAGCCCCACGTTATGTCCCTGTTGCCCACAGGAGCCCCCTCCCCGCGGCCCAGGCAGCCCTGTGCCCCCCACGTGTGTCCCCGTGCCCCGCGGGAACCCACTGCCCTCAACCCCACGCGTGTCCCAGCTCCATCGAGGGGAAATTCCTCTCCGCGGCCCCACGCGTGTCCCTGCACACCCCCCCAGGAGCCCGCTCCCCACAGCCCCACGCGTGTGTCCCCGTACCTTCCAGAGGTGCCCCCCGCCCCGCGCCACCGTCGCCCCGGCAACTCGCTCCCGGCGTTCCCCGCGGCTCTCGCGAGAACCGCGCCGCGCGCAGGGGCCGCTGGGATTTGTAGTCCCCGCCGCGCGGCGCCCCCCACGTGATGCGCCCCGCCCCGGCGGCGGCCAATGGGGAGGCGGCGGGGGCGGGCGCTGCCGTTTGAATCGGGGCGGCGGCGGCGACGGGGGGGGCGGCGGCCCCGACACGGTATGGGGGGGCGGGGGGTACCGGGGAGGGGGCGGGTCTGAGGTCGCCGGGGGCGGGGGGGGATGCGTCCCCAGCGGCCCCGGTGGCTCCCGAGGCTGAGGGGGGCCTAGGCCCGGCCCCGGTGGCTCCGAGGCCTGAGGGGGGGCCTAGGCCCGGCCCCGGTGTCGCCATCCCGGGGTGACCGGGGCCGGCGCTCGCTGGGGCCCGGCTGTGCGAGTGGGGGGGCTGAGCCCCCCCCGCGGGCCCTGGGCTCGACGGAGGAGCCCCCACAGCCGCTGCCGTTTGACAGCCCCGCACCAGGCGCCCACCGGCCTCCCCGGGCCCAGCACCGGGGTGCGTTGCCGGGAAAGGCCTGTGCGTGCTGCGGTGCCCGCTGGCTGCTGCTGCCGCCCCGTCGCGGTTTGCCGGGGGCACCTCGTGCTGCCCGCTGCCGCGTGCCGCGCCGTGTGCCGCCCCTCGGCCACGCGACGCCCCCGGCTGGTGCCCCCCCTCCCCCGATCCGGTCGGAGAAGCTCCCCTGCCAGCTCCGGTCGGTCCGTGGCAGAGCCCCGCGTCTCCCGCGGAGGGTCCGGCGTCTCGCGCCTCGCCCGCCCGCGGCCGAGCCTCCGGCGACGCTCGGCGGTGTGCCCTTCCCCGAAGGCGGGGACCCGGTGGGGGTCTCGCTGCGTCTCCCTTCCGTTCGCGCTCTTTGCGAAGCCTGAGCTTTTGCCGGCGGCGTTCGACAGCCGCGTCCCCCCCGGGCTCTTCCGCTGCCACCGGGGCTGCTTTAAAAACCTTCTCCACGGTGCTCCTCGGCCCCTTCCCGGCCCGCGCGGTGAGCACCGTGCCCCGGGTGGCCCCGTCCTGTGGCCCTGGGCCTCCTTGGGCAGCCCAGGCGCCCTGGGGATGGCTCCTGGGGTCTCCGGATGGGCAGCGAGGGATGAGCATCCCTTCCTCGCCCGCCCCCGGAGGCAGCCGGGGCCCCCGGGGCAGGCAGGGCTCTGGCAGCTGCCGGTCCCGGTGGAGGCAGGGGTCCCGCAGCCCCTTTGGCCAGCTGCCTTGCGGGTGAGCGGGTCACTGCTGGCGGTGGGTCGCAGCACTGCTCCGGTCCCCATCGAGTCCGTGGCTGCCGGGGGGCACACTGAGGTGGGGGGAAGTTTTTGGGAAGCAGCTGGGACGCGGCTCCAGCCGGATCACGGGTGCCGGGGGCCCCCAGCGCCCTTCCCCGCCGAGCTCCCTGCGAGCAGCCGGTGCTGGGGCTGGGATTGGGTCTGGGCCGGCCCTGCCAGCCCTCCCTCACCAGAGCCCTGGCAGGGTGACGGCAGCGAGCACACCCTGGCCGGGGTCGGCCGTTGCCCCTTCCCCGTGGCCGCTCCGGCGGCGGCTTTCTGTGCCGTGCGCCTTTAACGAGCGCGGCCTCGGCGCAGTGACGTGGTGGCCCAGGGCCAGGAAGGGGAACCGTCGCCTGCAGCCCCGCCAAAGAGAAGCCCAACAACTTTTCTTTTGTGCGTGGCCGCTGGCTCCGGCCCACCCCGGCTGCCAGCGCTCATGGCGGATTAAGCCCCGCACGCCGACGGCGGCGCGCCCCCGGTAAGGCCCGAACAAAGACTTTATCCCTCTTCCTTGTTTGTTTTCAACAGGGCTGGGGAGCAGGAGGAGGAGGAGGAGGGAGGAGGGCGGGGGAGGCGAAGCTCGCCGTCTGCCAGCCCCGGCCCTCGCCGCAGCGTGCGGCTCCCACCCCGGCGCCCCGCGAGCCCCCGAGGTGCGAGTCCCCGACTCGCGTTGGGACGCGGGCGGCCGAGTTGGGTTCGCCAACATCCGGGAGCTCGAGCTCCAGGGTGGCGGCCGTGTCCCCCCCCCCCCCCCGCCGCCGCCTCCTCCCTGCCGTGGGCCTGTCCCCGGGTGGGGGGCTGCCGTGGGTCGCCCACCCTGCCTGGGCGAGCTGCTGGGCGCTTCCTGCAGCGGGACCCCTGCCCCGGGACGGCGGGGGGGCCGCGGGCGCGTCCCTCCAGCAGGTTGGCACGTCGGGAGCTCCGGAGGCGCGGGCTTGCGTAACGCCGTGTTTTGACCGGAGCGGGCGCTGGGGGAAAGCGGCGAAGGACAATGCCGCCGTCACCACCGCCGGGGCTCGTCCCCCCTCCCGCCAGACCCTTCCCCACCGGCCCTCCGCAGCTCCCTCCCCGGGACGCGGCTGGAAAGCGCTCGCGGCCGCTGCCGAGCTTTGGCCGACGCGCCGGGCTCCCCAGCCACTTCCCCGCTGCCGTCGCGCGGATCCAGGCGCAGCGCGAGCAGCGTGTCCCCGCGGAGGGTCGCGTTGCTGTCTCCGGCGCCCGGCGAGCGCGGCTCGGGGAAGCCGATGTCACCGAGCCAGGCTGTGACCAGGGCAGGAGCGGGCAGCCCTGCCGTCCCGGCTTCTCACCGGGCACCGGCGCTTCTGCAGACCGGCTCCGGTAAAACCCAGCCTGGCGGGATGCGGCCCCCATGGCGGGCGTTCGGGGCTGGCACGCGCGTTTTGCCCAGAGGCTTGGGGTGGGTTTTTTGGGGAGAGTCCTGGCCCAGGCGCGCCGCACCCCGGCTGTGGGGCTGGAGGGGCAGTGGGTGCCGAGAGGCGCGTGCCGCAGCTGCGGGGCAGAGGAGCTGGTTTTTAGCCAAACTGGAGGCAGGACCCGTCCCGCCAAGGATCCTGCACTTCCCAGCTGAGCTCAGGGAGGTGGCGGGTGCTCCGTGTCCCCCAAAAGCCGGGTGGCCGGTGGCTGTGGCATGCCAGGCACTCCCGGGAACGGCTGCGGATCCTAGCCGGGCTCCTGGCCCGTCACGGTGGGGGGTGTCAGGGTGCAACACGGGGCGAGGAGCCGAGGAGCCCCCTCACCATCCGGGTGATTTTTGGTGGGGGCCCTGGTCGATCCCCACCTCTGCTCAGGTCTGCTCCCAGCAGCTCCCTCGCCGGGAGGATTACCGGGGTGGCACCAGGGACGGCCGGCGCGGAGGCAAAGGTCACCATGGAGGGGACCTGGCAGCGCTCCCGGGGGCACCGGCGTGGCTCTTCCCCGCTCCCACCCTGCGCGGCGATGCCTGGGGGGCTCCCCCCGCCCCCGGCAGGTGGTTCTCCTTAACACCGGCGGCGGAGGGAAGGGGAGCTGGCAGCGCTCCGACGGCTTGGCCACCGCTCCGACGGTTTGGCCACCACCTCGCCGGGCTTGCTCGGGGCCGGGTGACCTTTGCAGGCTCCTTCCAGCCCCTGCGGCGGTGTCCCGGCCGGGGCAGAGCGGGCGGCCTGCCGCTCCCCGGGGTCCCAGCAGCCGGGGGCTGCAGAGCTGGGAGGAAGCCAGGGCAGCTGCGGGCAGTGCCATGGTGGGAGCTCAGCCCCTTCCCGGGTGGGCAGGGCCGGTCCCAGCACCCTGGGTAACCTCCTGTTTCTTTCTTTTTTTAAATTTACTTCCACCGTGAGATCCACGGGAGATCCCTCCCCTGCCGAGGCCCGGCAGCCCGCGCTCTCCGCAGCTCCCACCACGCTCCCGGCTGGAGCCGGGTGTCCTGCCGGGTTTGGGCGCTTGTTTGCCACGGATCCCCGGTCCCCCTCTGCTCCCCAGGGGCTGTGCCACGGTCTGTGGCCGCGTCGTCCCGCCGGGGTCGGCTGCCCCTCAGCACAGTGCTGGGGGATTTTGCCCTGCTCTTGCCCGTCCCGCAGGACCACTGCGGCTCTGGGCATGGCGTCCCTTACGCGTGCCGGATTTATGTGCTTTGAACCACGCTGTCTCTCTCTAGAGCTGCTGCTCGTGTCTTCTAGAGGGAGGCGAATTTTCCTGGGATGCTGGCGGTCCCGGCAGCGATGCCGGTGCTCAGCCATGACCGGCAGCGGGGACAACGGCATCCCCGGGTGGGCAGCAAGTGCCGGCGAGCTGCCAGCCCCTGTGCCAGGAGCCCGCTGGATGCCGCAGGCAGGGAGCCCCCGCGGTTCAGCACAGCCACGGAGAAGCCCTCGGCCGCTCGCGGTGCCCCGCGGCGAGGCAGGCGGGCAGGATCCCTCGGCGTGACGGCAGCCGGCTGGCCCGAGCCACCACCGGCTGTTCTGTGCCGCAGTGGCGTGACCCGAAAGACAGGCCCGGCGGGACGCTGCCCCTCCTCCCCGGCGGGCCGGGGCCGAAACCGGCGGGAGGGACCTGCCTGGGCGCGGGGTCTGAGCCAGGCCTCTAAATGTCTCTTGGAAGAAGTTTAAGAGAAGTTTGGGGCGAGGGGGAGGGAAGGCGGCGCGGGGGACGAGGAGCCTGAGCAGCGGTTTTCCCTCGAGCCTCGCTCGTCGGGATCCCGACCTCCGGGGGTGGATCCCGGGGGCTGCGGGAGCGGAGCCGGCTGCTGCTCGGCAGTGCCGCTCCCCGCTCGGTGCCTGCTGAAAAGCAGGAGGCTGCCGGCTGCTCCCCAACCATCCAGCCACGGCCGGCCAGGCGCAGGGCTAGATCCTCCCCGACGGACGCGAATGCCTGGCGCTGCGTGCAAGCCATATATTAATGTAATTACTCTGTTTGCCCTTCATTCCTTATTTTTTTTTCCCCCTTTGTTGGCGTTCCTAGGTCCGGGCAGTGACCTGGCAGCCTCGCGAAGATGCCTCTTCACGGCACGAGAGCCGCGGCTCTCCTCGCTTGGGTAAAGCCTCCCTCTCCTCCGCCGTAGCTCGCTCCGTAGGTGGGACGTGCTGCCGGTGCCGGCGGCCCCTTGGCGACGTGATGCCGGCGCCTGTCAGGGGAGGGATTGTGGCTGGGGCAGGTCCCGGGGCAGCCGAGTCCCTGCTGTTCCCGGGCAGGTGGGTGTTTGTGGGAGAAGCCTCGCTCACCGTTCCTGCTGAGTAACCAGAAATGCCGGAACGGCTTGGTCCGGCCGTGGAAACCACCCGGGAGCCGGAGCCGAGGCTGGAGCAGGCAGCAGGCTGGGGAAGCGAGCAGCAGCTGGACCGTAAAGGGGCTGTCGGATCTGCCTCGCGAAGCAGTGCCGTGTCTGAGCAAAGCCTGGCGGCGCGGCAGCCGAGACCCGTGTCTGGCTGTGGGGCCGCGGGGGCGGTTCAGCCCTTGCTGGGGCAGGGCAGGGGTGGTCGGAAGGGCTTCGCTCTCGCACCCCGACCGGTCTCGCTGTCCCCTGCCGGGACTGGGAGGTGGCGGGTGGCACCGCACGGCGTGGTGTTGCCTCCTGACCGTCTCGCCCCGTTTCTAGGTGAACAGCACAAAAGTTTGTACGGATCCCCTCGATGATCTGTCGCAGCTGCAGGACTGTAGCGTCTTCGTCAGGATCATCAACAAAATGTGAGTACGGGGAGCCGGGGCGCGCTCTGCAAACCGCCCGGCTGGAAGGTGGCAGCGAGTGGGGGCTGGGCTGCCTCCCGGAGCCACGGCCTCGGCCCCCCAGAGCCCCCTCCGGCCGCGAGCGCGGTCCCTCTCCGGGCCGGGTGGGAGCGGGGGTCCTGGGCTCCGTCTAAATATGAGGAAAAAGGTCTTCGCTGTGAGGTGCCAGAGCCCTGGCACAGGCTGCCCAGGGAGGGTGTGGAGTCTCCTGCTCTGGAGAGATTCCAACCCGCCTGGCCGCGGCCCTGTGCAGCCTGCGCTGGGTGACCCTGCTCTGGCAGGGGTTGGGCTGGGTGGGCTCCAGAGGGCCCTGCCAACCCCCGCCGTTCTGGGATTCTGTGATATTCCTCCTCTGGCAGACCTGCTGCCGGATCTCCGGCTGCTCCGTGAAAGGCTCCGGCAAAGCACGGCACCTGCGCGAGCAGCGCTTGCCGCTGGGCGCGCTCTGAAGCCCGCCGCGATGAAACGCGGGGCTCGTGCCTTCACGCTGTGGCTCCTTCGCACGTAAACCCACGGCGCGTGGGACGCTGAGCCTTTTGGGCTGCCCCGCGTGAAAGCCTCCGTGTGAGGTGATGTACCGGGGCTCTGCTGGCAGCTCAGGCTTGGGACAAACCCGCTCGAGGAGGCTGGGAGAGGGTCTGCTCCCCTGCCTGCAGGCAGGGCTGCCTGTTGCGTGGCCGGGGTCTGCCTGCGGAGCCCTGGGCAGAGCTGTCGGGCCCCGCGGAGCCGCCCAGGCAGGGTTTTTGGCCAGAGTTTCTGCTGTTTGAGGCTGGCTGTCGCACCTGGCACCGGCGTCTGGGCTCTCCTGGCGTGGGAGCGCGGAGCCGAGCGCTGATGCCAGCTGCATGGGAGATGCTTTATTTCCACAAATGCTGCTCGGGTGAGGAAACAGCCCAGCCAGTTTTCCTGAGCTGCAGCCCCGGGATCCTGAGGAAGCCTTGAGTCCATAAAGCAGCTTAGAGAGTGACAGCTCCCGCCCCACGAAGCGCTCCTGTTCTCTGGGGACGTCACGCTGCTTCCGAGTACAAGACGGGCAGGCTGGAGCCTGTTTGCTCCGTCCCGGGACCTGAGGTGGCCGGGCAGGGGTGGGAGGAATGCCTCCGTCAGGAGCCGCATTCGTTGCCTGTGAGCAAGGGCAATTAAAACCTGCAAGCTGTAATGGGCATCGGAGGTAGGACCGAGCACGCTCCGCTCCGGCTGCGCATCGTTAATGAGCTGGCGAGGCAAATTGGGAGGGCGTGAGGCTGCCGCTCGGCACTGAGCACGGCATTGCTTTCAAACCCTTCCGGCGGGAGGCTCTGTGGGAGCCTGTCTGCTATAATTACCTCCCGCGCAGTGTAACGAGAGCCTGCTCGGAGCAGGGATCTGCCTGCGGTGGTTGGGAGGAAGGAGCCGCCTGCACCGGGGATATATTTAGTCAGACCTGGTTAATCTCCTGGGTCTGTGCTCCAGCTCAGATTAGCCGGGATCACCGGCGGCGTGTGCTCACTAAACAGGCCTGACCGTAGCTTGATAAGTGGGGCGGCGGCGGGGTGGACGCCGCAGCAGCCGGCTGAGCTGGGGAGCTCCCCGCAGCACCACAGTCGGGCTGGGAAATCCGTGAGGATGAGGGAATCCTTGTGCCAGCCCCTTCCCTGGGCCAAGCCCCTGCTTTCAGCACCCCGGGAGTAACCGAAGGTACCAAAGCGGCACCGGTTGAGCACGGCTGGCACGGGGTTTAGGCACGCGGTCTCCGTTTGAGCTGGCGGCTGTTGAGGAAGAGCGTGGTCTCAAACAAGAGCTGCGAGGGGCAGCTTCAGCCCCCCCCAAAATCCAGCGTGGGCTCCAGGGCAGCGATCCGGAGGGGAGCGGGGTCCGCACGTTTCCAAACGCCGTTTCCCACAAACGGTGACGCTTTGCAATCGCAAGAAAAGCGGCCGGCCCCCGCGGTGCCTCCCCGGCTGGCGGGGACGCCGCCAGCTCCCTCTGCCGCGCTGGATGCCGGGGCTGGCAGGCAGAGGAGGAAGCGGCGGAGGCCGGCAGCGCTCCGGCACACGCGCCGGGGGGGCCGGCTGCCCGGCTCCGGCTGCTCACCAAACGCAGCCATGTTTGTCAGGGCCGCGGGGAGCGTCTGCGCCTGCTCCCGGGCACGGCGTCGTCAGCCTTCGCTTCGCCGCCCGGCCTGGCACGGGGGTGTAGGGCAGACCGGCGCCGTATCACCCAGGAGCCAGCCCCTGGCTCGGCAAGCTCTGCTGCACAAAAAGCACCGTGCGTTTAATCCCTCGGCAAAGCGTTAACGCAACCTCTGCGCTCTTCCAGCCACAGGAGCGAGGAGGGGGAGTCGGTGCTGGAGCAGCCGCTGCCGGAGAGGATCGCCTTCATCCATGGCTTCCTGCAGAGTAAGAGCCGGCGCCGGGGGAAGCGGCTGCCCCTGCTCGGTGCCCTCCACCCAGCTCTGCTCTTGTGTCTGCAGGCTTCCCCCTCCCCTAAGTGACACCCCCCCCCCCCAGCATCAGCAGCTTCACGAGGTGCAGGCAGAGCTGCCCTGACCCCGCGGCAGCGTGCGGGAAGGAAAGCTTCCCGATGGAAATCCTTGCCTGAGCCCGGGCTTGGGGCAAAGGGGGCCCAGGGGGTGAAGTGCAGGGTGCCGGTGGCTGCTCCAGTGACGCTGCTGTGGGGCGGCATTCCTAGCCTGGTGCCTGGCCTCAGGCTCCTCAAATCCCGCAGGGAAACCTTTACCCGAGCAGGAATCCTGGGAGGGGAAATGGGAAGTCTCTCGCACTTTTGCTCGGTCTCTCCTGGAAGGGGAGACCTCGTATCCCACCCTGCACAGATGGGACTGGGTTTGTGCTGGTGGCGGAGGAGCGAAAGGCGGGGAGAGATGCCGAGGGCGAGGTGGGGAGGCTGGCACCGAGGGGGAAGTTGCCAGGGAGGGAAAAAAAGGAGCCCTTCAGCGTTAATGGCAGAGGCTGAGCGCTGGGGGCTCAGCTCCGGAGCCCATCCCGCTGCCCCTTCTCCTTGGGGGTACAGCACGGTGCCCCCCAGCCCGTCCCCTCGGGGGATGGACGCGTGCCACGGGCTGGCGGGCAGCGTGCCCAGCGGCCGGGGCTCCTGCGTGACGGGGAATCCCGCTTCGTGTTGCAGAGCACTGCAAGCACAAATCGGCCGCGGAGAACCTGGTCTCGGCACAGAAGCTCCTGGAGGGAGAGGAGCTGGCGTTGGCCAAGGTAACTGCGGGGCACGCTTTATTCCGAGCTGGCACCGATGTGCCGATGACCGGCCTGGGGTCGGTGACGCTTACCTGCCTCGTTTCAGGTGGCCGTGCTGCTCCTGTATCACACCTCCATGAGCTGCAAGAGCCCCAGGGACTGGAATGAGTTTGACTACGAGACCCAGGTAATCCCTTCTGGGTTCCCCTCTGGACCAGGGGTGCGGGGGGAAGCGGAGGTGCCTTTCGGGGGTGCTCCGAGACCTGCCCTCGTGTTCGGGTCCCCTTGAAAGATGGTGCGGGGCGGGCGCTGCGGTGCTCTGGGCAATCAAAGCCTCGCGACTGCAAGCGTGGGCACCCGCCGGTGCAGGCACGGGCAGGCAGGGAGCTGCCTGCTGCCCCACGCCGGGCACGGCTGGGGTGGGCGCCTGCCCCTGCCCACTGCGGGCACTGCCCGGCAGAGCTGCTGACCCCACGGCTCCTCCGACGCAGGTTGAGCTGGCATCGATCCTCAAGTTTGTGCTGGACAACGAGGAGAGCCTGAATGAGAATCTGGAGACGTTTCTGCAGAGGAAAGGTGAGTGCCGGACCTGCAGCACCAGCCTGGAGAAATGGGCCGAGCCTTGTGTGGGCAGAGCAGGCGTTGGGCACGCTTTTCTCCTAGCCGGCACCGCTGCAGCACGCCGGTAAGACCGAAAGGTTAACGTGTTGGCTGTAGTGATGTCCCAGTGCCAGCTTGGAGCGGGGCAGAAACAGGCCATAACCTTGTGGAGAGCAGCAGCGTGGGATATTGCGAGTGCTGAGCGCTGCTGGCGTCTCCCCTTACAGCTCCTGTGCTGCAGCACCTGCCTGGCCTGGATGGCCCTTCTCTAGAGCAGGAAAACATTGGGGATTTTCCCTGTTTGTGCTGCTGTAGCTGCCAAGCCATAAAAGCAGCGACACCATCCAGATCCCCTCACCCCAGGACTGAGCACTATGAAATGCCGGGTCCTGCCCTTGGGTCACACCAACCCCCGGCAGCGCTACAGGCTTCGGGGGAGCGGCTGGAAAGTGCCCGGCGGGAAAGGGCCTGGGGGGTTGGTCGGCAGGGTCTGAAGATGAGCCAGCAGCGTGCCCAGGTGGCCAAGAAGGCCAACGGCATCCTGGCCTGTATCAGCACTAGTGTGGCCAGCAGGACCAGGGCAGGGATCGTCCCCCTGTGCTTGGCCCTGGCGAGGCCGCACCTCGAGTGCTGTGTTCAGTTTTGGGCCCCTCACTCCAAGACAGACACTGAGGGGCTGGAGCGTGTCCAGAGACGGGCAACGGAGCTGGGGAAGGGGCTGGAGCACAAGTGCTGTGAGGAGCGGCTGAGGGACCTGGGGGGTTTGGCCTGGAGAAAAGGAGGCTGAGGGGAGACCTTCTCGCTCTCTGCAACTCCCTGAAAGGAGGTTGGAGCCAGGGGGGGTCGGTCTCTTCTCCCAAGGAACAGGCGACAGGACAAGGGGAACCGGCCTCAAGTTGCGGCAGGGGAGGTTTAGGTTGGATCTTGGGAACCATTTCTTCCCCGAAAGGGCTGTCAGGCCCTGGCACAGGCTGCCCAGGGCAGTGGGGGAGTCCCCATCCCTGGAGGGATTGAAAAGCCGTGGAGATGTGGCGCTTGGGGACATGGGTTAGTGGTGGCCTTGGCAGTGCTGGGTTAGCGGTTGGACTCGATGATCTGAAAAGTCTCTTCCAACCTCAACGATTCTATGAAATGGTCCCCTGTAAGCTCTGCTTTAAGAGTAGGGCTGCATTACGCCTGCCCGGCTCTCCCCGCTCAGCAGCATCCCGGCCTTTGCAGCGCAGGCTGCTGAAATACGCTTTCCCCGGAGGAGCGAGGCGGGTGGGATGCCCACAGCGTCGTGGTGGGAGTGGAGTGCCGGGGCAGGTCCCTGGAGCTGGCAGGACAGGGACGTAAGGCAGGTTTGTGGCTTTCTCAGCTGGGCTGATCCATCCCCGCTGGAATTTGCGGTTCCTGCCCATCAGGGATTTCAGCAGCTAAACCCTCCCTTCTGGCATTAACCTGAAGATCACAACCTGCTTCTCGCTTCTCGTTCCCAGCGCCGCTGTCCTCGTCCAGCAGCAGCTCCGAGGAGCACTCCCCGCTGCTCTCCCTCCCGCACAAGCGAGAGGTGCGTTTCCTGGAGCTGCAGAAGATCGCCTCCTCCTCCGGCGCCAACAAGTACGTCCCCAGCCTCTTGCCTGCTGGGGGGGGCGAGGGGAGCGGGGGGAACGGACGGGGTGGCTTCAGGGACCCGGAGATGTCACCGGGGTGCTCGCTGACTTGACAGAGACCCCCTTTCTGCTGGGGTGCTGTCCTGTTGCAAACTCTCAGGCTTGGCGTGGGGATGTGCTGGGGGGGAGGGTGAGATCGGGGTGTAATTAGCTCCTTTTAGCCCTGCTCGTTTCAGCCTAACGAGCACAGACGCTTCCCAGAGCAGCGTGTGGCCCTCTCCTGCCCTGGGCGGGGTTGGGAGGACCAGGCTTGTGTTGTTGCTGGATGTGCTGAAGGAGTTTCTCTCTAGCGAGCTGCGGTGGGGTTCTGGCTGCGGCGTAAAGGGAGATGGAAGCTTTCCCTGGGACCGGCGGTGGTTCCGTACGCGCGTGCCGGGCGCGCAGAGGCTGGCGTTAGTGCGGTCGAGATGAGGAGAGCGGCCTTTCTGCTCGCGTGACGAGGCTTCGAAGTTATCGCTCTGAGATGGGGAACCGGAGCGGGCCTGGCTGCACGGGGAGGGACGGTGCCCTGCCGTGGGCTCCGGGTGACCGGGTTACGCGGCGTGCCTCTCCGCAGCATGCTCCCCGGCCCTCCGGCCTCGCCCATGGGGGACGTCATGCAGACCCCCCAGTTCCAGCTGCGGCGGCTGAAGAAGCAGCTGGCTGCCGAGAGAGAGAACCGGGACGAGCTGGAGGTGGAGCTGGCAGAGAATCGCAAGCTCATCACGGAGAAGGGTCAGTCGCTAACGGGACGTCCTGGGGTGTGGGGAGGGCTCTCCGGGGCTGAGGCCTCGTCTGGTTTCTGTGGCTTTGTTATGATTTTGACCCCACCACGACTGTGCTCGTGCATGGTCCGTCCTGACGGAGCCCAAGCAAGCACAGCCCACGGCTTTGGAGCTCTTTGGCTTTCCAGAGCAGGTGGGGCAGCTCGGCGCTTGCTGCACCTCGCTCCGTGGTGGGCCAAGGGGACCCTTGCCCGTTAATCCGCACCGAAGCGTGAAGCAGAAAGCCCCACTGACGGGAGCCGAGACAGCTCCGACGCTGCTGTAACAACTCCGAGCATCTCTTGGAGACGGCTGGTGGTCCCTCTGCCAAATGATTCGGAGCAGGCTGGCAGGCGTAGGAGTCTCGCCATCCACATCTAAAACGCTCTCTGCACCGGGGGATTTCCCCAGACGCAACGCGGAGACGGCAGGTTCCTCATTCCCTCTCGTATTCCCTTACGTATCCTGGGCAGCAAAAGCCGTGACTGAGCAGCGCCCGTGGCGAGCAGCAGTGCTGGCAGCCTGGCTCTGCCGTCTCCTGCAGCGAAGGGTTTTTGTGCAGCGGCTCCTCGCCGGCTTGGGAGAGGGACAGACATCCCCCGCCGTGCTGTTGGGGGGGGTCAGGTGACAGAAAACGATGGTAACGGGCCCTTTCTCGCCACCCTCCCCAGAGGCTCAGATCAGCATGATGCAGCAGCGGATTGACCGCTTGGCTCTGCTCAACGAGAAGCAAGCCGCAGACCAGCTGGAGCCCAAGGAAATGGAGGAGCTGAGGGAGAAGAACGAGAGGTAATCCTCCGGGGACGTCCGCTCCCTCCTGCTGGGCTGGTGCTCGTCACTCCCACGTCCCCGCGCTCTGTGCTGTCTGTCTCTTCCCCAGCAATGCACAGAACAGGGGTGAGGGAGAACCTTCCTCTTGTTCTCTACCGCCTCTGCAGCTGCACCCCAGGGAGGAGATGGCTTCGGCAGTCACAGACTTGCAGAAGGGTTTAGGTTGAAGGGACCTTTCAAGGCCACCCAGTCCAACCCCCTGCCATGAGCAGGGACATCCCCAACTAGATCAGGTTGCCCAGAGCCCCGTCCAGCCTGACCTGGAATGTTTCCAGGGATGGGGCATCTCCCACCTCTCTGGGCAACCTGGGCCAGGGCCTCACCACCCTCAGGGTGAAAAACTTCTTCCTTATGTCTAGTCTGAATCTCCCCTCTTTCAGTTTGAACCCATCACCCCTTGTCCTGTCACTCCATGCCCTTGTCAAAAGTCCCTCTCCAGCTTTCTTGGAGGCCCCTTTAGGGACTGGAAGGCTGCAATAAGGTCTCCCCGGAGCCTTCTCTTCTCCAGGCTGAACAACCCCAACTCTCTCAGCCTGTCCCCAGAGCAGAGGGGCTCCAGCCCTCGGATCATCTCCGTGGCCTCCTCTGGCCCCGCTCCAGCAGGTCCGTGTCCTTCTTGTGCTGAGGCCCCAGCGCTGGAGGCAGCACTGCAGGGGGGTCTCCCCAGAGCGGAGCAGAGGGGCAGAATCCCCTCCCCGACCTGCTGGCCCCGCTGCTGGGGATGCAGCCCAGGGCACGGTTGTGCCAGCCGGCACGCTGCGCCTCCTGGTCGGGACGATTACAGCCCGTAGCCCTTTTTTATCGCAGCAGGCAGGGGGCCAGTCCCAAACCACGCAGCGTGTTCTGGCAGCCCGCTCCTTGCCCTAAACCCGGCACGGGAACACCCGGCCCTGTGGTGGGAAAAGGGCGTGCTGCCTGCGTGGGTCTCGCCCACCTCTGGCAGAGCCTGCGTGGCCTTCCCAGCTCTGGGACGGGCTCTGTGTCGCTGAAAGCTTTCCGGGTGATGCTGGAGCTCCCGACACCAGCCCCTTCCCTGGCTGCTAGTCCTCCGGTTTGATCCAATTTGATGGGATCTGAACTGGGCTGCGTCGCGCACTTGAATTCTGTCGCCTGCCGCGCTGCGTCCCGGTCTTTGCCCTGTCCCCGTGCAGCGCCGTGTTTGCTTGGGAAGGACGTCCAGCCTCCACTGGCAGGTGCCGTGCCTTTCTCCTCCTTTCCTCACTTATTTCGCTTTGCAGAGGGGTGGCTGGAGTTCTGCAGCTGCCTCTGCCCTCGGTTCGGAGCGGTCGGGCTCATGCACAGCACAAACATCGCTTATCTCTGCTCCGCTTTGCGACGTATTGGGACCCGGTTTAGAGCTGAATTTATGGTAGTTTCTCACCACGGCACGGAGGTACCTCGGTACCTCAGTTTCCCCAGCGATATCCGGCAGCATCGGTCCCCAGCGATGTCCTCGCCTGCCTTGGGCTTGCACCCCCTGCTTTAACGACCTCCTCTCCCGCAGCCTGATGGTGCGCTTGCACGAGGCCCTCAAGCAGTGCCAGGACCTGAAGACTGAAAAAGGCCAGAATGGACCGAAAAATCAACCAGCTCTTCCGAGGAGAACGGGGATCTTTCCTTCAAGGTACGGGGCGCCGCGTCCTCTCTGCGTCTCCACAGCCCAGTGGTTTGCGGTGGGACCCGGGGGGAGGATTTGATGGCAGTGCCGGACGCGGGGCTGCTTACGGCTCTGCCACGGGTCTCGTGCGACCTTGGCGCAGTGACCGAGCCTGCTTTGGGCTCCAGATCCCGATCCGAAGGGGAAGCGTGGTGGGGGAAGAGGGGCTGGATGGCGGCGCCTGCACGCGGTGCTGCAGGTGCAGGGCCTGAGCGCCCAGGACCCGGGATGTCTGTGGACGCTGCAGTGCTCGGCGCTCGGCAGAGGGGAGCCGGGCAGAGCCCTGGGCGGCGTGGGCACCCTCCGACGCTCCGCTGGGACGGGGGATTTTCCCTCCGCAGCTGCGGGAGATCGCCAGCCACTTGGTCCAGCTGCAGGAAGCCTGAACGAGCTCTCGGAGGAGCACAACGCGGCCCTGGCGCAGTCGCAGGAAAAGCAGGGGCAGCTGGAGAGCGAGCTGTGCGCTGCCCTGCAGGAGAAGGTGAGGGGGGCCCCGGGGTCCCGCCCGGGCGGTGGGTGCCCCCTGCTCTGTGCACCTGCAGCCCCCCCGGCTGGCCCCTGGCAGTCCCCTGGGCTGGCTCGTGCCCTGCTGTCTGCGGGCAGGGTGGCGTGGGCAGGAGCCTCCTGCCCGTCCCTGCCAGCACGCGGGAGAGGCTGTGCGACAGCCGGCTCCCGTGGGAGCCTCTCCCGGCTCCCGGGAAGGGTTCTGGGCTGCTGTCCTCGCAGCCAGGAGGGAAGCCCTGAGGCAAAGCTGCCGCAGAGCTTGGGGTTGAATAAAGCTGGGTGACTGCGCCTCCCCTCGCGCCGTGCTCAGTCCCGCGCCTCTGTCCCCAGAAATGCTCGGAAGAGAAGATCGAGATTCTCCAGGGGAAGGTTTCTCTGCTGGAGGACCAGCTGGCCAAGCTGGGGGACTGCAGCGCCCAGGAGAAGGGAGAGGTCATGGGGGACGTCCTGAAGGTAGGGCTGGGTCTCGGGAGAGCCTCTGTCTCCCGCAGCGAGGGCGGGCAGCGCTCGGATGGAAACTCCTCCAGCTGAGGAGAGCGGCGGGTGCCGGGGGGCGCAGGGCAAAGCCGTGTGGGGCAGAGCCGGCCGCTCTGCGCTGCTGGATGGGAGTTACGGGGCTGAGCGCTCTGTGTGCCGGGTTTGGGAACGCCGCTCCCGGGTAGCCGCTGGCTCCCCCAGCCTCCCGTAGCGTGGGTTGGCTGCGGAGGGAGCAGCCCCGGCACAGTGAGAGAAGGCGTTGGGTGCCAGCGAGCAGAGCGGCACAAGGCTGAGGAAAAGCAGGGGGTGCTGGGGGGGAAGGCAGGCGCTGGGCAGCTCCCGCTGGGACGCAGCGCGCGGGTCTCCGGTGAGAGTGATGGATGCAGCTCCAGTAACGCCTGGGGGGTGTGTGTTCTGTTTCCCCCCCTCCCCTCTGCCAGCTGGAAGAGCTGAAGCAGGAGGTGTCCAGCCTCGCCGCGAAAGGGCCGAGCTCCAGGCCACCGTCCTGCGGCTGGAGGAGGAGAAGCAGCAGCGGGAGGCGGCCCTGCAGTCCGAGCGCGGCCGCTTCGAGGAGGAGAAGCAGCAGCGGGCGGCCTCGTCGCCAGCCTCCAGAGCTCCCTCTCCGAGAGCCACTGGGCCCGGGAGAGGGCTGGAGCAGGACCTGCGGGCGCGGGAGGCCGAGGCAGAGGTGAGGCACGAGGCTGCCCTCGACGCCCAGCACGAGGAAGACCCTGCGGGAGAGAGACTCGGCGCTGCAGCAGCTCCAGCACCTGCGGGAGGCCAACGCGTCCCTGAGCGGCCAGCTGCAGGCCATGGCGCAGGCCCGGGACGCCGGCCAGGCCGCCTCGGCGGAGGAGAAGGCCGAGCTGAACCGCAAGGTCGGCGAGCTGGAAGCCAGGATCCTCGAGCTCGGCGCCCAGCGGCAGCAGGGAGCGGCGGAGGGGCTGAGAGCCCAGCTGCGGGAGCTGGAGGGCAGGCTGAAGGAGAGCCAGCAGAGGCTGGCCGAGAGGGAGAGGCTGGCCCGGGGAGAACGCCCGCCTGCAGGAGCGGCTGCTCTTCCTGGAGGAATCCCTGCGGAACACTGAGGGCATCCTGGAGGACGAGAAGAGGCGGGCGGCTGAGAGCCTGGAGGGCAGCCTGGCCAGGATCGCCGAGCTGGAGGCGGAGAGGCAGCAGCTGGCGCAGGGCCGGGAGCGGCTCCGCAGGAGCAGAGTGAGGAGCCGGGCAAGCGCCGGGCGCTGGAGGAGAGCCGGGAGAAGCCGACAGGAGCCTCCCTCGCTGCCCGAGGGGAGGAAGGAGAGCGCGGGCGGCTGGAGGAGGAGATGCAGGCGCTGAGCCGGGAGCATGGCCGGGCCTGCCAGCGGCTGCAGGCCGAGCAGGAGAAGGCGGCCGCGCTGGAGGCGCGGGCAGAGCGCCTGGCCGCCGAGCACCAGGAGAGGCTGGCCGCCCTCCAGGCCGACCTTCCAGTGCCCGGGCGTGGGCGAAGGAGAAGGAGGGCGAGGAGCAGAAGCTGAGGGCCGAGGTCTCCTCCCTGCGGGAGAAGATGGCCGTTGCGGAGCAAGCTGCGGCCCAGCGCGCGGCCGGGCTGGAGGCGGACGCCCGGAGAGCCGCCGAGGCGCTGGAGGGGGTCTCCCAGCAGCTATCCCAGGAGAAGCTCAAATCCAAGGAGCTGGAAGCTGCCGTGGAGCGGCTGCGGAGCGCGGAGGCCGAGCTCTCCCGGGCGGCCGCCGCCGGCAGGCAGCGGGAGCTGGAGGTGGAGGTGGAGGTGAAGAATCTGTCCGGGGAGGTGACCCTGCTGGACGCCAGGCTGGAGGAGGACACTGCGGGAGCACCGGCGGGACTGGCGCGCTGGGAGGAGGAAGCCGAACGCTTGCGGCAGGAGGTGGAACGGGCCAAGGCGGACTGCGCCGCCGAGCGAGCCCGCAAGGCAGAGCTGGAGGCGCAGCTGCAAAACGCCCTCAACGAGCAGAGGGTGGAGCGGTCGGTGCACCGGGAGGAGCTGGCCCGGTCCCGGGAGCTGATGGAGGAGAAGGAGGGAGAGCTGGAGGAGCTCCACCAGAAAAATGTCTCGCAGGGCGAGGAGCTGAGGGACCTGCAGAAGACGGTCAGCAAGCTGAAAGGAGAGCTCGCCTCGGCAGAGGCGGCCAGGGAGCGGGCACCCAAGGTGGACAACGAGCTGCAGGGCTTCTCGGAGGCCGCCCGGAGCAGGGATGCGGAGGGGGGCAGCATCCAGGCCACCTGCTCAAAGGAGATGTCCCCCAAAAGCTTGGAGGAGAAGACCTGTCGCAGGGAGCCCGAATCCGGCTCAAGCCAAGACCTTTCCCAGGAGAAGCTGAAGGAGACCCAGGCCCTTCGTTTGCAAGTGGAGGAGCTGGAGCAGAGGTGCAGGGAGCAGCAGGAGGCCATGGCCGCCCTCGAGCGAGCGGCGGCCCAGGCGGCGACAGCCGAGCAAGCGGAGCTGGAGGCCTCGAGGAGGGAAGCGGCCCAGCAGAAGGAGAAGGCGTCGGAGCTGCAGAAGCTGCTGGAGGCCTCGAGGTCGGCGCAGGCTCTGCACGATGGCACCGTGGAGGCCCTGCGGAAGGAGCTGCAGGAAAAGGGCAGGGAGCTGATCCAGAGCAAAACCGCCATCACTGCCGCCGAGAAGGAGCTGGCATCCCTCCGCTCCGCAGCACAGGAGAAGGGCCGGCTGGAGGAGAGCTGGAAGGAGCAAGTGTCCCAGTGCGTCCAGGAGATGGAGAGGAAGAACAGCCTGATCGGCAGCCTGGAGCACGAGGTCTCCATCCTCCATCGGCAGGTGACGGAGAAGGAGGGGGAGAGCAAGGAGCTGAAGCGCCTGATCGTCGCCGAGTCGGAGAAGAGCAAGAAGCTGGAGGAGAGGCTACGGGTGCTGCAGACGGAGATGGCCACCGCCGCCTCCCGGGCGGCTGAGAGGTGCTCGCTCATGAAGGTGGAGGTGCAGCGGTGCCAGGAGGAGATGGAGAAACAGCGGTTGGCCATCGAGGCTCTGAAGAGGGACCGCCATTGCCAGAACGAGCGGGAGGACGAGCTGCGTCAGGAGGTGAAGGTCTGCCAGGACAAGTGCCTCCAGAAGGAGCAGCTCCTCGCCGCCCTGCAGCAGGAGCTCGGCAGCGCCCAGGCGCTCGCCGGGGAGCTGCCGGCGCTGAAGCACCTTTGCCAGCAGCTGCAGGCCGAGCGCGCCTCCCTGGAGAGCCAGCACCGCCAGGACCTGGAGCAGAGGGCGAAAGCCCTGGCCGCGCTGCAAACGGAGCTGGCGCGGGCCAAGCTGGAGGCGGCCGAGGCGCCCTCCCTGCGGGAGCGGGCGGCGGAGCAGGACCGGGCCGTCCAGCGGCTGCAGGCGGAGGCGGCGGAGCAGGCGGCGCGGCTGGCGGGGCTGCAGCAGGCCAACGCTCGGCTGGCTGAGGAGAACCGGGGGCTCGGCGAGAGCCGGAGCCGCGGGCAGCAGCGGCTCGAGGCGGAGCTGGGCCAGGCCAGGGAGCGGCACGCGCGGGAGCTGGAGCGGCTGCGGTCGGCGTCGGAGGAGCTGGTGGCCGGCAGCCGGCAGGCGGCCGAGGAGGCAGCGCGGAAGCTGGAGGCGATGAGTAAGGAGTACGAGAGCAGCAAGGCGGCGGCGCTGGAGGAGAGGAGGAAGCTGCTGGAGGAGAGGCAGAGGCTGACGGCTCAGGTAGGGCCTCCCCGCCGGGCGGGCTGCGGGCTGGGGGGAGCCCCCTGGGAAAAGGGGGGGTGTATGGTCTCCTGCACGCCCCCGAATCCTCGTCCTCCTGCTCAGCGCGGGAGCTGGGGGTCTGTGACACGCTCCCCAGGCGTGAAGGGGACGGGCACTCCTGGGCGAGGCAGCCCGGTCTGCGCCAGCCGCGTATTCACCTCTGCCTTCTGTGCTCGCAGGTGGAGCAGCTGGAGGTGTTTCGGAAAGACCAAGCTAAGCAGGTAACGCGTGCCAAGTGCTGGCTGCTTAAACGGTGACGGTGCACGGCCCTGGCTGCTGCCGCTTCCCGCCGGAGCTGCCCTCTCCTCTCGAGAATCATTTGCGGTGGGGACCCAGCCGCGGGGCGCTTGGCTCCAGGGCTCTGGGCTCGCGCCTTCGCCCCCGGGGAGTAGGAACTGGGGCTCGAACCTGCCGCCTGCCCGCTCACGGTGATGCCCGCGGCTCGGCACGGCTTCTCATCTCGCCTTCCCGGCGTGGCCGTGGGGCACGCTGCAGGCAGCACGCTGGCAGCGACCGGCTGCCGAGGGCATCCAGGGCTCCTCAACACAGAACCGTTGCTGCTGTGATACCTTGGGGGGAGCTGGGATACCCCATTCCTTCCCCGTCCCTTTTTCCCACCCTCTTTGAGCGAGGTTCAGCCCCTTGCCCAGCCATGAGGAGCGGATGGTGCCGGGAGGAGGGGGCTGCGCTCCCGGAAAGCGCAGTCCAGATGTGGCCAGAGGTGGGATGCTTTACAGCAGCATCAGTCGCAGGCGTGGTGTGGGTTAGCACTTGGGAAACAGCGCTGGAAAAGCCCTGTTTCCCTGCCCAGCTTAGTTTGCCCCCACAGCCCCGTCCCGAGCTGCCCAGGGACCCCGCAGAGGCCTCGTGGCTGTGACCGGGGGGCTGGGGGCTCCCCGAGCATCCCCTGGAGCAGGGAGAGCCCGGCCGGGCTGGGCAGGAGCTCACAGCAGCCGGGGTCTGGCAGCTGTCTCCCCTTGCCGAGAGGGACGGCCGCCCCGCGGGACCGGAGCTGGCGGGCGCCCGGGTGGTGAGCGCACTCGCTGCCGCGCTGCCGAAGGGTTTAGGAGCCGCCCGCCCACGCCTGGGGCTCCCGCTGTGGCCAGGGGCCTCGCCGCGTTCCCTGGTTCCCTTCCACGGTGCCCCATCCCGCGCGCGCATTGGGCAAGCTGCAAGCAGCCGCCCTCCGCTCTCGAGCCGCAGGAGCTCCCCTTTGGGGTGGGCTGCGTCCCCCCGAGCGGGCACGGGCACCCCTCGAGCTGCGAGGGTTGAGATTTGGCACGGAGGGCGCCCGCGGCGGGCTGGGCCTCCTGCTCTCGCCCCGACAGCCAACAGTTGGCAGCGGAGACGCCCGCTCTGGCGAGGGGGCTCCGCGTAGCTGCGCCGGCTTCCCTCGCCCTCCCGCCTGAAGGGCTCTCGGCTTCGCCTCCAGCGCCCGGCTGCTCCTCGTGCTCGGGGAGCGTGAGCCCCATCCCCGCACAGGCTCGCGTGGGGTTGCTGTGGCTGCCCGCCTCGAGCCTGCTAACCGCGGTACCGGCTGTGCCGGGAGCTTCCTTGGTGGCGGGCGCTACCGAGCAGCCCCCCGGGGCAGGAAACCTCCTGCTGGTCCTGCCCCGGAGCTGGCTGGAGGGGAGGGATGTCGGCGGGAGTCTTGTGCCCGGAGCTGCTCTAACCAAGCTGTGCTGCTCTTCCAGGTGGAGGAGCTGAATAAAAAGCTGACCCAGCACGAGAAGGCCACCCGAAGCCAGCAGCAGAGAGTCAAGGTAAACAGGGACCGAAACGGTGGGGGCTGAGCTCCTGGCCGGCCCTGGAGCTGCTGGTGGCTGCCCGGGGGTGCGCGGTGCCTCTGACCCGCTCTCTTCCCTGCCCGCAGGTGCTGGAAGGGGAGCTGCAGGCAGAAGCCACCCGCCAGCAGGAGAAGGTGGCAGAGCTGCAGGCGCAGCTCGCCCAGAAGGAGCAGGCAGCCGAGCACTACAAAGGCCAGGTATGCCGGGGGCTGGCCGGCCCCGTCCCCCAGGCAGCGCGCCACGGGGGAGCTCAACGGGTTTTCTCTCCTCGACATCCTAGATGGAAAAGGCAAAAACTTACTACGACGCAAAGAAGCAGCAGAACCAGGACCTGACGGAGAAGCTGAAGGCCATGGAGCAGCTGCAGAAGGAGAACACGGAGCTCCGGACCGAGTCGGAGAGGTTGGCCAAGGAGCTGCAGCAGAGCGTCCTGCAGGCCAAGGAGTCGGAGCTGAGCTGCAGGAACCTCACCAGCCAGGTCCGCAGCCTGGAGGCTCAGGTGGGCACGGCGCAGCGGGGCTTCACCCTCCTCCTCCTCCTCCTCCTCCTCCTCGCCTCCGGTACCGACTCGCTCGGAGGATCCATCCCTCCCTGCTTCCCACCCAGGTGGAGTTTGCCAATCGGCAGCTACGGGAGCTCGGCAAGTTCCAGGTGGCAACGGACGCGCTGAAGGGCCGGGAGACTCTGCACCAGAACCCCGCTGATCTTAGCGCCGACAGCCTCGACCTCAGCCTCGACGAAGCGCAGCCGCTCAACTCCACCAGGTACCGGCACGCCGCGGCTCAGTGGAGCCCGTCATGCCGCCAGCGTCACAAAAAACCCGGTGTCCCCAGTCCTCTCAGTTCCCTGACGGCCCGGTAAGCCTGCTGGCGCTGCCCTCGTGCCCCGTCTCTGCAGGAAGGCTGGCCGCTCGCAGTCGGAGGCCTCGGTGGTGCCGCTGGGCAGCGAAGAGTCGCTGGCGTCCCAGCGGCTGCCCCGAAAGGTGGAGTCCCTGGAGAGCCTGTACTTCACCCCCATCCCCAGCCGCACGCGGTCCCGGCTGGAGACCAGCGCCGGCTCCCTGGGCGACCTCTCGCTCGACTCGGGCTGCAAGACCCGCTCGGCCCGGCGCCGCACCACCATCAACATCACCATGACGAAAGTGAGCGGCCCCTGGGCGTGGGGCAGGGGGGGATCCGTGGGGCAGGATCTCTGTGCTGAGGACGGGGATGTGCGGGTTGCTGTGCCCCACAGCTGGGGTCTCTCTGGGGCCTGGAGGAAGGAGAGGGATGGCTTGGGGGAGCTCAATTCCATTGCTCCCACCATTGGTTGGGGATGCAGCCATCACCCAGCCGGCCCCAGGAAGCCCGAGCTGCTGCGGGGCAGTTTGTGCTCCCAAACTCTGCACCGAGCTCCCCCTGTTTCAGTCCCTAAAGGGGCCTATAAGAAAGCTGGGGACAGACTTTTTAGCAGGGCCTGCTGTGACAGGACAAGGGGGGATGGTTTTAAACTAAAGGAGGGAAGACTCAGACTAGACATGAGGAAGTTTTTCACGCTGAGGGTGGTGAGGCCCTGGCACAGGTTGCCCAGAGAGGTGGGAGATGCCCCATCCCTGGAAACATTCCAGGTGAGGCTGGACGGGGCTCTGGGCAACCTGATCTAGTTGGGGATGTCCCTGCCCATGGCAGGGGGTTGGACTGGGTGGCCTTGGAAGGTCCCTTCAACCCAAACCTTTCTGTGATTCCACGATCTCTGGGTTTCCCCCTCCCAGAAACAGGCCAAGACCGAGGAACCGGACAGCACCGACGTCTCCTTCCGCAGCATCCCAGCGGCTCAGCCCCCGCACGCCGCTCCCAGCAAGGGCCGGCTGCGCTCGGCCGCCTCCGCCCGCTCCCTCGACAGCTTCCCCTCCCAGGAGTCCCTCGTCAAGCTGGAAACCTCCTCCCCGCAGGAGACCCCCGGCAATTCGGCGCTGCTGGGCCTCCCCGGCTACCGGCCGGTCACGCGCAGCTCCCTGCGGCGCTTGCAGGGGGGGCAGCAGCAGCTCCAGCCTCGGTGCGTGTGGGCAGGGGGGGCGGGGGGGCTGCTGGCCGGGGGGCTCTGCCCTGCCCTGGGGGCCACTGCTTGCCCAGGCCCCCCCCTCAGCCCCTCCCGCTTTGGGTTTAGGCCGGAGCAGCGTCTACCTGGGCACGTGTCAGGATGAGCCGGAGCAGCTGGACGACTGGAACCGCATCGCGGAGCTGCAGCAGCGGAACCGAGCCTGCCCGCCCCACCTGAAGACCTGCTACCCCCTGGAGAGCAGGGTAAGGGGGGGACGAGCGGGCGGCCCCTTCCCAGCGCTGGGGTCGGGGGAGGCAGAGCGTGGGGCAGGTGGAGCCGGGGAGCGTCGATGGCCGCCCCTCGGCAACGCCGCTGCGCCGCCTCCCCAGCCCTCCAACTCCCTGGGGACCATCACGGACGAGGAGATGAAGACGGGCGACCCGAAGGAGACGCTGCGGCGTGCCAGCATGCAGCCCTCGCAGATCGCCGCCGGCACGGCCGCCCGGCGCAGCACCCTGGCCACGGCCTGGGCCGGCGGCATCACCACGCGGCAGCAAAGGAAGCGCCTCTCGGACGAGTCCCACCAGGGCCCCGAAACCCCCGAGGTGAGCCGAGCCGAGCTGAGCCTGCCGCAAGCGCGGGCTGGTGGACCGCTGCAGATGTTCTCCAGATGCTGAAGGGGCTGCCGGGGCCCTGGGAACGGCACCAGCAGCGGGACCCTCGGGGCTGCTGCTTCCCCAGGGGCAGAGCTGGCAGGAGGCAGCTCGAGCGGCGAAGGTCCGAGCTTTCCGCCTTGCCCTCGGCTCCCCGCGGCCCCTCGGCTCCCCTCCCTGCCGCCGGCTCCCGGGACGGTAGCCCCGGGGCTCTTGGTCCCAGCTTCTCCCCTCTCTTCCAGTCCAAGAAGCCGACCAGCTGCTTCCCCCGGCCCCAGACCCCCCGGGAGCGCAGCGAGCGGCGCAGCGCCCAGCTCAGCCGGAGGAGCGAGCAGCAGGCCCCCGCCAAGCAGGTGAGCAGCAGGGCCGGCGCAGCGAGCCCCGCAAAGAGGGGTTGGGACCCCCTGTCCTGCCCCGCCGCGCGCTCACGGTCCCACGTCCTCGTCCGCAGGCCGAGAGGCGCCAGTCGATGGCCTTCAGCATCCTCAACACCCCCAAGAAGCTGGGGAACAGCCTGCTGCGCCGGGCGGCCGGCCGGAAAGCCACCCCCAAGAACTCCCCCCGCGGCAGCGCCCGCCGCTCGCCCCGCATCGCCACCGCCAAGTCCCCCAAGGGCAAGGTAGGCGCCGCCAGCCCCCCGCGGTGAAGCAGGGGCTCCCCCAGCGCCCCCCGCCCCTGCGCTGGGCTCACGGGGGTCCGGTCCCCGCTGTTGGGGGTGGCGGGGCCCTGTCCCTGCAGTGCCGTGGGGGCGGCGGGTCCCAGGGGGGGCACAGCCGCCCCCCAGCCGTGGGCAGCTCACGGTCACTGCCGCCCCCCCCTCTGCTCTGTCCCTTCCAGGCCAGTCGCCAATCGCTCAAGGACGTGAAATTCTGAGGTGGCCCCGGCTGTGCTGCACCCTGTGTGGGGGGGACAGCGCCCCCCGTCCCCTGGCTCTGCGCCCCCTTGCCTCTCCCTGCCCCCCCATGCTGTGGGCACGGCCCCAGGGCCCAGCAGCACTGCGGGGGGGGGGATAGATGGGGCCCCCTTCCCTGCGTGACACTGCCCTGCGCGTCCCACCGGCGCCCCGGGTCTGCGTGGGACTCCCCCGAGCACAGCAGGGCCCCCGCGCCCTTCCTGCGCCACCCAGTGTCGCCCCCCTGCTGCACCCGGGGGGGGGACAGGAGCGGGTTTGGTCCCCCGGGGGCTGCCCGTGGGCTGGAAACACCCGTGGGTGCGGGGTGGGGGGTGGCCCCAGTGTTCGTGCATGGCCCCGGCCTTTGCTGTGTGGCTGTGCCGGGCTGGGGCCAGGGGCTGAGCCCTCCCGGGGGTCCTGCAGCCCCACGGCTGGGGGGGGCAGCTCCCCAGGGACCAGGACGGAGGGTCCCATTCCCCCCCCCCCCCCCCGTGCTTGGCAGCCCCTGGGGAGGGGGCCGGGGGGGCCAGGGCGAAGGGGGCAGCCAGCCCCAGGCAGGACCCCCAGCTCCCCCTGCCCTCCTGGCGCTCCCGGGGCGGGGGGGGGGCGTTTTTTAAGTGTTTCTACTTGTAAATAAATTGTATTTTTCTCCTGCTCCGGGTGTCCCGGCTCCCTCCTCCCACGAGCTGTTTCTGCACCCACGCGCCGGCTTTGCCGGGGCCTCACCGCCGCGGGGCCAGCCTGGCACCAGGGACCCCGAGGGGAGGAAAAGCGCGACCAGACCATCCTCCTCCTCCTCCCCCTCGCTGTCCCACCTGCCCCGCGGGGTGCCCCCAGGCAGGACCCTCCCCAGGGCCTCGCTGCGGCACCCGGCAGCCACAGGGGAGTTTTCGCTCTCTTTCGTCTTTCTCTCCTTTTTACTTTATTCTTCTCCAGCAGCAACTCCCCTCACTACAGCCCTTCCCCACCCGTGGGGCCCCCCCAGCCCCGGGGTGCTCCCCACGCTCCCCCACACCTGGCCGTGGGGCTGGAAGCGGCCTCTCCCTCCCCGCGCCAGCCTTGCCGCACGTGTACCGGGGCTGCTGCGCCTCCGCCAGCGTGGCCGGCGCTCCCGCGCAGGCTCGCTCCCTGCCCACGCGCCCTGCCCTGGCACAACCAGCCCCAGCGCCGCGGCTCTGCCGGCGCAGGCAGCAGCTCGCCCGACGGGGCGGGCAGGGCTCCGCTCCGGCGGCTCCGACAGCCGCAGCGACACGGCTTCAGCCCCCAGGTGCCGTTTTGGGGGGGGGGGGGGTCGTGTCCCCCCCTCCTCCGCCGTCCTCGCAGCCCTACCCCACGCGGTAGGACGGGGCGCCCGGCTCCCCGCAGCCGCTGGCGTGCCGCTCCACCTCCGCCGCGCCGAAGGGCAGCTCGCAGATGGGGCAGGACACCCAGGATGCCTCTGCCGGCGCGGAGGAAGGCCAGGCTGCGTCGGGGTCTTCCTCCCCGCAGCTGGAGGCGTGTTCCGGGAGGAGATCCAGGGGGAAGCGGCCTGCGGGAAGGGGAGATGTCCCTCCTCTGCGCGGCGCAGGGCTGGGGCACCGAGCGGGAGCGGGGTGTCCCCGCCGCGGAGCCGCCGCTGCTTCTCCCGAACAGCTGGGGTTCAAGGCACAAGCAGGGCCGGCCTCCCCCACCGCTGTCCCCGTCCCCCACCGCCCTTCAAACCCAACCCCGTGCGGGGCTGAGCCCCCACCCCGCCTCTCCCACCACCACTTCACCTCCCAGCCCGGGCCGGCAGCGCCGCGGAGCCGAGGGGACTGGGCTGACGGACAGCCGCACGGACGGACGGACAGACGCAGCGTGCTCGGCCCCAGAAGCGGGTCCCGCTGCCTGCTCCGGTCGGCTGCGCGGGCTCTGGGCTCCCAGGGGGGCCGTTTCGGGGCAGAGGACGCCCCCGCCAAGCACCCACCTGAGCAGATGGGGCAGACGCCCGTCTCCCTGTCCCCGCCGTCCCCGCGGGCTCTGGCTCTCCCCGCTGCCCGGGGCTGCCTGGCGGCGGCCGGCACAGACCTGCAGAGGCAGCACAAGAGGGGTCGCGAGCTTAGGGCTTGCTCCGCTGCCTCCTGCCCCCCAGGGAGCCAAGGACCAGCCCCGGCTGGGGACCGGATCTGGCACACACCGAGAGGGAGAGGGGAGCCGCGCGCCGGCTGCCCCACGGGTGCAGGCGAGGAGCCGGCCGGGAAAGGCTCAGAGCAGAGCGATCGCCGGGGCGAGGGCAGGAGAAACGGCAAGGCGAGGGATTACCTGCGCGCGGGGCCGGGAGCTCGCTGCCTGCCGTCCGGCCGCCTGCGGGCTCTCGCGGGGGCTGCGGGGCTGTCCTGCGCCGGCCCTGGGGAACAGCGGGTGAGCGCTAATCCTGCCCTCCACCCAGCAGCACCCGATCACCGTCGGAAGGGGCCGGGCGAGGACCGAACCAGCGACATTCGTGGGCAGGAAAACACCCGTGTGACACGAAACGACGACCGCCTCCCCCAGCTGCCCCACTGCGGGCAGCAAACGGAGCACAGGGGGCTTCTGGGCTGCTCTTGCGCCAGCAAGGAGGGACCCTTGTCCCGAGGAAGGCCACCCCGGCCAGGGCACGGCCTGCTGCCAGCGGGGCAGGGGACTTGGGATCCCTCGGGGCACGGGGAGCGCCACGGCAGCGGGGGATTCCCCCCAGCCGGCCCCGGGTGGGATCCCCCCAGCCACAGGCAGGGCCCTCAGCAGGGCAAAGATCCCTCAGGACGGTTTTGGGGGGCGTGTACCCACTACATAAAGGCTCTCCGACTGCAACGTGCCCTACGCTGGCCACCGGCAGCTCCGGCTCACCTGGCACCGCGGGGCCTCCCGGGTCCTCGGCCGGCAGCGCCGGGTCACCCCCCGCGGCACCTGTACCAGCTTGGGGCCTCAGCGCCCGGCTCCGCGCTGCCGACAGCACCATCCGGGCCGGGCGGCTGAGGCGGGCTGGGCTCCAGGCGCCCGGCTCCAGCTGCCGCAGGCGGCTCCGCAGCTGCTCCTCCTCCCTCGAGCTCCTGGGGACAGAGAGATGGTCAGGACGGAGAGAGCCGGCGGGAGCCGGGGCTCCAGGCACACCTCGAGCGGGCCGCAGGCCTGGCTGCACAGGGAGAGGACGGAGACGGACCAGACCAGGCTACTTACGAATGCTGTTCTGGAAAGAAAGTCCGGCAAAAGGCAGGGCTGGAGCGCCAGGGGCTGTCGGCGGGCTCGGCCTCCTCCTGCGGGACAAGGGAATGCCTCAGGAACGGAGGCCAGCGCTCCGCACCCTCACGCGCTCTCCGCGGGGCACGAGCGGCGGAGGGGAGGCAGCGAGGAGCACGCGGAGGCGCGGGAGGCACCTACCAGGCCTTGCTGCGAGGGGGAGCGCGGCCGGGGGTGCTGGGGGTCCAGCGGCGTGCGCACGCGGACGAAGGACAGCCCGAAGCGGCTGTGCCTGCTGAAGGGCTGGCTGCAGGTGAGCCGCAGGCGGTCCCACTTCTGCCCCGCCGCCAGCGCCAGGAAGTCTGCTGCAGGGGGGCAGCAGCTGGGGCGGAGGGGGCACGCGGCCCGCCCGGCACCGCTCCCACCCCCCTCGTCACCCTGCGCGACCGTCCCCGCTCCGGGACCAGGACACGGTGACCACCGGGGGTCCCGGGCACGGGGAGAGCCCAGGGCAGGGGAGCGGCGCTGGTACGACCCTCCCAAGGCTGCGCCGTGAGCCAGGCGGCCGCCATCCCGGCACCCCAGCCCCCCGTGTCGTTCCCTGGTCTCCCCGTCCCCTTCCAGCCCCCCAGCCAGCCCCATCCCACCACCAAGACCCCGAGCCAGCCCCATCCCACTGCCAGCCCTATCCCACCGCCAGCCCCCCAGCCAGCCCCCCGCCACCGCCAGCCCCCCCAGCCAGCCCCATCCCACCGCCAAGCCCCCCAGCCAGCCCTATCCCACCGCCAGCCCCATCCCACCCCCAGCCCCCCAGCCAGCCCCATCCCACCACCAAGACCCCCCAGCCAGCCCCCCAGCCAGCCCCCCCAGCCTCTCTGCTCTGCCCTGGGCCTCCTCCCTCAGACCAGGCGATCTTTACCTTCCTTGAACATCCGGACCCCGCAGCGGTTCTGGTCCAGCTTCGAGTCAGCCGGCGTCATCAGCGCGACGCTGGGCACCAGGGTGAGGTAGGGCCGGTCGAGCGGCCACGAGGAGCGTCCCACCTCGATCTGGAGAAAGGCGCAGCCGCAGTTGCCTGTGTCAAGGGACGAGGGACGCGAGGTTCAGGGCTGCCGGCCCCGTCCGGGGCACAGCCCTGCCCCAGCCGGCAAGGGGTGACACGCACCCACGTCCACGTAGCCGATGGGACTGGCTCTCTCCAGCTGCAGCTCCACCCACAGCTGCCTGCTGCGGTCCCGGGGGCAGCCGAGCCAGGGACGGGACCCGTCCTCACGCAGCAGGTTCTCCACTGGGTATGCGGGGTCCTGCAGACGGAGACGCCGCGTCACGCGCCAGCTCCCTCCCCGGCCGACGTCCCCTCCGCCTCGCTCCGGGCGAGGGGAGAAGCGGGGGACGCTCCGGCGACCCACGGAAACAGCACTCCGCTTTTTGAGAGAGGAAGAATCGCGTGTAATCCGTGCTCTTCGGCGCTAATTAACGAGTGCCCTTCAGGCGGTGCCCAACAAGGAGGGCTGCGGCGCTGCACCCATGCCGAGCCCCGTGCCGAGCTCCCCCTCCTCAGGGACCTCGGCAGCGCAGAGGGAAACCAGGCCCTGCAACCCCCCGCCCAGCCCCGCTTGCCGAAACGCCCCGGAGACCTGCGAGGAGAAGGACACGACGTAGCTGATTTTAACCGGAGCCATCCGGGATGCGCTGGAGACAAGCCTCTGCCGAGCTTCCTTTCGGATCCCCCCGGCGCCTGGGGGGGACAGGGCGGGACTGGGTGGGATTGAGCGTCTCCCGGCAGGGAAGAGCCGGCTCCGAGCCGCGGCCCCCGCCCGCCGTGGCACAGCTCACCCCGCTTCCTGACGGCGCGGAGTGGGGGGCGCTGGGGCAGCCGCTCCGTTAGTCCCCGCTGACTCCAACCTCACCCCGCACCCCCCAGCCCCGTTCAGCAGCCCCCCAGCCCCGTCCCACCGCCCCAGTGCCCCCCGGACCTGCCCCACCACCCCTCAGCCTCATTTTGCCACGGCAGTGACCCCCACAACTGACTCGCCCCCCCCCAGCCCCGTTCAGCCACCCCCGTGCCCCTAATTCACCCCACGCCCCCCCTGCCCCGTTCCACCACCCCAGTGCCCCTAATTCACCCCACACGCCCCCCCGCCCCATTCAGCCACCCCGGTGCCATCCACACCCAGCCCGCAACCCCCAGCCCCATTCGGTCACCCCAGTGCCCCCCCCAAGGAACCCACAACCCCCCTCAGCCCCCCCAGTTCCACCCTCGTGTCCCCAGACCCACACACAACCCCCCCAGATCCATTCTGCCATCCCAGTAGCCCCCAGTCCTGCCCCACACCCCCCCCCAGCCTCATTCACCCCCTGAGTCCTGCCCCCCAGCCCCCCCATAGCCCTGCCCCACAACCCCCTCACCCCATTCACCTCTCAGCCCTCTCCCAGAACACCCCACCCCATTCACCCCCAGCCCCATTCACCCCCCAGCCCTGCCCCCCAGGCCCCTCGCCCCATTCACCCCCCACCCCAGCCCCTCACCCTCCCCAGCCCCATTTACCCCCAGCCCCGTTCACCCCCAGCCCCTCTCGCCCCGCCGCACCGATCCTTCAGCCGCCGCCTGAATCTCCCGCCCAAACCGCGTGACCCCTGACCCCGCTCCTCCCCGCTCCCCGCCCCTCACCGCTCCCCGCCGGGCCGCCGCTGCCCCTCGCTTCGCCCCCACCCGCTCACGCTCCCGCTCCCACTCCCGGCCCCGGCCCGACCCCCGGCCCAGGCCCCCGGCCCGGCCCAGGCCCCGCCGCGGTGCCCGACGGGACACGTAGTCCTCCGGCAGCGCCGCGTCAACGCCGCGGGCGCTAAGGGGCCGTCTGCCATGTGCCTTCCCTCCGAAACAGCGTGAGGGGGCAGTGGGAAGGGGCGGGGGGGGAGGCGGCGGCCCGGGAGCGTTGGCATCGGCGGCCCCGCGGTGCGAGGCGGCCAGTGCAACCGGGCCCGCCAGCGGGGACTGTGCGTCCCGCTCCGGGACTGGAAATGGCAGATGATCCCTGGCCGTGACAGCTCGCCCCTTCCTTCAGCCTCGAGCGGCGCCTCTGGCGGCTGTCCCACCCCTCCTCTCTTCTGATTGGCCGTCGGGGCAGCGCCGCGCCCGGCGATTGGCCGAAGGTGCGGTGGCGCGGCCGGTGATTGGCGGCCTGTGGCGGAAGGAGCTGGCCGCTGGGGACGGGGGGGGCAAGATGGCGGCGGTGCTGGAAGTGGAGGTTGGCGGCCCCGTCGAGCGCGATGTGGAGGAGGTAGCGGGGGGCCGGGGGCGCGGGGCCGGGGCTCCGGGGGGCGGTGCGGGCTGGGGGCCCCGGGGAGGGGAGAGGAAGGGCGGCTGTAGGGCGGGGGGCGCCGGAGGGAGGGTTGGGGGCTCTGGCGCGGGGGCAGGACCCCCGCAGGCGCTGTGGGGGGCTCGGCAGCGGGGGGCAGCGGCGGGCTCGGGGCCTGGGGGGCGCTGGGGCGGGGGCAGGTGGGGGGGCCGGGGTGGGGGTGTGCGCTGAGGGGCTCTGAGGCTGCTGGGGTCCCTGGGGCGGGGAGGGGGGGTGGTTCTGGGGCACTGGGAGCTTGCAGGGGTTTGGGGCAAGGGGGTATGGGCAGTGTTGGGGCTGGGGGGCTCTGGGTGTCCCGGGGGCGGGGGGAGGTTGCGGGTCCCGGGGGCACTGGGAGCTTCTGAAGGTCCCTGGAGCAGGGGGGCATTGGGGGCCCCTGAGGGAAGGGGGGTGCTGGGAGCTTCTGAAGGCCCTGGGGCAGGGGGCACCGGGGGGCTCTGGGTTAGGGGGCCTTTGGGCTCTTCCTGGTGGGTCTGCAGGGCCCTGGGAGAGGGGGCCCTGGGGGGTGCGGGGTCCCTGTGTGTCTCGGAGGCACTGGGGAAGGGTGAGAGCGGTGAGACTGGGGTGAGCGGCCTGAGCCGGGGGTGAGGGGCTGGGTGTGGATGGAGGAGCTGCTTGGAGGGGGGCGGTGATGGGGGGGAGGCTCAGGAACAGCCTTTGAGCTGTGTGGGGAAATGGCGGTTTGGGGCGCGGGGGCAATCGCACGCTGAGGTGCTCGGGAACAAGCCCCACTGAAGGACATCGCATCCCTGAAGTGGCCAAAGCACCTGTTTCCAGCCGGGCTCCCCAAAGCTGCTGCAGCTGAAGAGGGGCCCTGGAAACACCAGTCGGGCCCTGCGGCACCTGTGGAGCTTTTCCGCTGTTAATTCGTTCCCTGCCTGTAAAGCTCAACTGCTGGAAAAGCCGCAGGACCAGGGCGGGGTTTGCATTTCGGAGAATACAGGAGCATGTGGGACGGCTCAGGGTGCCCTCGGATGCCGGCAGCGCCGGTAACGTTCCCTCCTGGCAGCGACGTCTGCCTGTCACCTTGGTGCCGCGCCACGTGAACTTCCACGCCGAGATAATCAGTAGCCCTCGTTGCTCTTGGGGAATTGGAGCCATGCGAGGTAGAAGGCTTTCATCGAAGTTCCCGCTGTTCCCACGCTGGCGTTCAAGCGTTCCTGGGGGTGAAAAGTTACAGAACAATAATCTGCTCGGAAAGCTGGAACTGGGAACAGGGGCTCGCCTGCTTCTGCACCACTGGAGTGCAGCACCCACGCCTGCCACGGCGTGCGTGCCGTCGTACCGCAGCGCCATAACGGCACGGCTTTGCCGCGGCTCTTCGCAGTCGCCTGCGCCACTCCTTGCGCTCACGAGCTTTCCTTCCGCGCGTAGAGCGGTTCTGTGTGCGCGCAGACGGCAGCGCCGCCTGCGCTGTGGGAGCCGCGGCACGGCGTGAGGGACAGGACTGTCAGCAGTTGCGGGGTTTTCAGTGCTTTTCCTCAAGAACTGGTAGTTTGGCTTAAAAATTCTCAGGTGCTGAAGGTTGTGTTTGGGAAGGCTAGTGGCGGGGCCGGTTGCGGAGCTTCCCTCGTGTACGGCTGAGCTGTGTGAGCGAGGTGGAACCGTCTGCCTGCGGCGCAGTATGAGCTCGTGCGTCCTCCCCACGCTGCGTGTTGCTGCTGAAGAGCGGGTACCGTAGGGTGATGGGGAGGATTCAACCTCAAATCCAGTGACTGAATGTCTTAAACCACGAATCGTTTGCTCTGGAGTTGCTGCTTGTTGTATTTTAAGATATTCACTGGTGGCTTTTGATGCCAGGGAGGTGTTTTTCCAGCCAGGCTTTGAAGAACGCCAAGGTGTACGCGTGCGCGCTGGAACCGGGCTGTCCGAGCCCCTCTCTGAACAAGCGAGCCTGGCCGACATCCTCCTGTGAATCTCTTCCATCGTGATAAGCAAGACTTAAAGCAACCGAACAGTAAACTGTTGCACTTGTGAGTGCCTTAGTTTGGTGCCAGCAGCAGATGGGAAACCTCTTCCCTGTAAGAACGTGGAAGATCTGAAGCCTCTGACCCTCAAAAGTGAAATTCCTGTTCTTCGGTCCGGCAGGAAGCAGCTTTTGGGGCGGGCAGTGAGGGCGTCGCAAGGAGGCGGCTGATAAGGAGGTGTGCGCAGGGCTGTGCTTATCCCTGGCTGCAAAATCTGCGTCCGTCGGACAAAATCTGTGTGCTCGTGTTATCCTGAGATCTTGGCTGCTCTTTGGGCTGCGCCCATCGCTGACCAACCCTTGACGGCGGGGCTGGACGTTGCCGTTAACGGTGGAGACGTGAGAGTGGTTTGTTTCACTGGGTGGGCCCGCGTGGGGTAAACACGAGTGTCGTGTGGCTTTGGCTCTGCCTGCTTGTGACTCAGGCTGTCGTCAAAGGTTTTGTTTACGATTATCAAAGCGTTTGATCAGTCGGGGCCTTTCTACTCCGCACCGGTTGTTACTGCGCTGTTTTACGAGCAGAAGAAACGAGGAATTGAGATCCCAAAATTTCCTCAGACTTTCACTAACGTGCCTGCCTCTTCAAGATCTGCCTCGGGTGAACGGCCGGACTCTCAGCGCTCTTGAGATTTATCTTCCACTTATTTCGGGTTGTTCCTAGTGGCTGATGTGAAACAAATCCTGGGGTTGGGGCTGTGGGAAAGGTGAGATCAGGTCCCAGACGTCCTGGATCCTCGGCTCTTGTGCCTCTGCCCGGTGCTGGGCGTAGCAGATGCTGGGTGCCGTTGGTTTTGATGGCCAAAATACTGCGGAGCTGCACAACGCGAGCTGCAGCTGCTCTGTAGCTTGGAACTGAAATCCGCAGCTGCTTATTCTCCATCCTTGAGACGTTCTCCTTGCCTCCTTCCCAGATTTAGAGCGTAAGGAGATTACAGCCGGCTCGCAGCAGGGCGGTTGGTAGATCCAACCTGGAGATCCTCACGTCTCCCCGCTTCTGGGCTGCGAGCAGCAGGCGGTTACGGGTTTGGATTACAGTTGTCTATATTAACCGTGGCCTTTGCGTTTTCCTAGAGGGAGGCGATTCTCTTGACCGTCCGGTGACGGGGATCACAGGCTTGTGGTGGCTTTGGGGCGTTGGCCCCTGCTGAAAACTGGGGAGAGCCATGAGTTTCTTCCAAAGGCCACGATACCGTGTCCGAGGAGAGAATTAGACTTTAGTCGAAGATACCCAGTTTCTCCCAGTCTTCAGCCAGAGAGGGCTGGGGGTTTTGAGTGGTTCATGAGTTATGGAGGAGACAGTGGGCAGAATATATAATTCATAATTACTTTTTTTTTTAAAAAAAGTTGTTCTGAGAGCTCTAGCTGGTCGCACACAGCGAGTCCTGTGCTGGTATCAGCAGCCGGAGGAGGCTGCAGCGGGAGCGGGTTGGTGCTCGAGGCGCGGTGGAACATCTCTTCAGATGCTTCAGCCATCCTCGTGGTTCTTGTCTCGCCCCTCTCTGGTCTGGTAAAGGGAGATTGAGAGCAGAGGCTCTTCAGCCTGGCTGACAGGGATAGAAAGGGACCCAAAAACTGGGTGTTAAAATGAGAAAAACCCAAACTAGAAATAGAGCGAACGCTTAACGGCGAGAGCAGGTGCTTCCTGGCACCGTCTCTCACGCTTGGATTCACCATCGCTGTTCGTTTTTAGAACCAAAACTGGATTTCTCTGGTAAGAGAGCGTGCAGATCAAGAAGGGGTTAACTGGAAGGTCTGGCTTGGGGTGGCTGCTCTGCCAAGTCGTGTCTGACAGTCATCAGATCGCTCTGTCTCGGCCTGAACGTCCCGACCGTCACGTCCCGGCCCCCTTAATGAAGTTATTTCGGGAGCTTTAAGCTCTGGGGAATCTGCAAAGCTCCGTCCCTGTAATTGAGGGAAATTTGTGTCCAGCGCCGTGGGTTCCTGCACCTGCGAGGACGGCTTACGCAGCAGTTGCTGCTGGCGTTGGAGGACAGCTAGGTAGGAAGCCCTCTTCTCTGAAATGCCGGCGGGGTTTCCTTAGGGTGCGGGGCTGAGAAGGCTTTAGCTCGTGTGCTGGAAGAATTTGTCAGTTTGGGGAAGGTGCTGAAGGAAGGAGGCTGAGAAGCGTTCCCTGAGCGCGGGACAGGCCGGCGTGGACGGAGCGGCTGCTGGCGCGGCACAGGGGAGGAGTGACCAGAAGCTGCTCTATGGGGAAAAAAAGTAATTGATGTGTTTCGAAGGTGCTGGACTGTCTGTGCTTGTAAAACGTCCTTGTCCAGCGAGGGCTGGGGTAGAGCCTGGGGGAGCGGGGATCTCCCGGGGGCGGCAGCGGGAGCCCCCGGGCGACTTCCCAGAGCTTGCTGGGGGATTGAGCTGTGCCGGAGCTGAGCTGGGCCAACAAGCGCTTGGGTTTCTCAGCTTCTCCTGCCCGCAGTGACTTCAGAACATTTTAAAACTGTTTTTTCACTGTTTATCAGAACAGTTGTTCTAACTATGAATTGCGTAGCTGACTTTTTGAAGGGAAAGCAGCGACTGGACTGACTAATCTGGACGTGGATGCTTTAGGAACAGAAGAGCTCGGGGAATTTGGGTGATACGAGCGCACTTCTTGGAGCCGGTGTCAGATCGTCACCACCTACACGCGGTTTCCTACGCAAGCCGGCGAGCTCGAACAGGGATTTTCATCGGTCTATGTTTTGCATCTGTCTAAGTACCGAAGTGCTTCTCGAAGGCCTCGGGGACCGAATCTCTCGCCGGTGTTGCTCTAGGGTGAAGCGCAGCAGATGGGTAACAGCACGCAGACGGGTTGCTGCCACGCGCGCGTTTCCCTGCCTCCTCACCCCGGGGTATAATTAGGCGCCGCAGAGGAAGCGGGGCGGCTGCGCGCCTCCTCGGCCGAGCCCGGGTGCGATCGCAGGCTGCAAGGCACCCGTTCGGGGAACAGCCCTGAGGGATCTGCCGCGTGTCGCCGGCAGAGCCCGGGGGTAAAGGTTGAAGCCGAGCCCGCGGCTCTGTACCCGGCGACGGGAGGCTGGGGCGAGGTGGAGCCCGTTCCTGTGGACACGTCTCCGGTGTGCGCAGGAAAGCGCGATAACAAAGTCCTTGCTGTGACTTGTTTTCGATCTCTCTTCTTACGGCTCCGCGCCCGCTTGCTGGTAAACGTCGGGCGCGGGTCATTCGGGGCTGGCCAGCCGTGCGTTCGGCTGCGGCTGCGCCGGGGTAGAGCTGGCAGCCGGGGCGAGCACCGGCCCCTCGGCCACGCTGGAGGGTCTCCAGCCAGATGGGGTTTTGTAAGCCGTGTGTTTATGTGCCCGGCCCCAGGCGAGCCACTGTAGGTTTTACCGGTGTCTGTGTCTCGCCAAGGAAAGGCGAGATGAAGTCGGAGCTGCGGGATTTCGTTTGCCACATCCCCAGCGCCGTGGCAGGGTTTGCGTCGGCGCTGGGACGGGTGCTGCCCGGCCAGCGAGCCTGTGCAGGGACGTGAGCGGTGCTGGAGGCCTCGTCAGCTTTTAGGTGAAGATTTAAAGCTCTGAGCGAAAGCTGAAATGCAACGTCAAAGGTCTCCCTGCCCCTCTCCAGCCCAAGAGCCTCGTGGTGAGAGTATTCCCACCAAGTCTCACTGGGGAAATAGGGGATTCTGCGAGACTCTGGGTGAGGTTTGGGTGCTGCTGGCTTGCAGGCTGGGTTTAGCACAGAGTCGCAGGATGCAGCTCTGCAGAGGGGTCCTTCTAAATCACTTAGTCCAGTTCCTTCTGCCCCCTAAGCCCGTCAGATGGAGGATGTCCTTAACACTCTGCGTCCAGCCTGGCCGTCTCAGCTTGCCTTAAGCATGGATTATGCCAGCCCGTCATCCCTCGTCACTGATAACAGCAACTCCCGTTGCTCTCGGTTGCTCCTGTCAGGCAAAAACTTTGCTGCCCGTAACGCTTGGGAGAGACTTCCAGCCACGTCAGCAAAGCAAGTCCTAAATCTTTATTTTTCTGTGATTCTTTCTGAAAAATCTTTTGGCGATGGTTTGTTGCTGGTGTGCAGACGCCATCCCCGGTCCTGCAGACTGGTGGATTTCGGACCCCCTTCTTTGTCCTGGTTCTGATGTGCACTGGGATCATAGGATAGAATCATAGAGTCATGGAATCGTTGAGGTTGGAAGAGACCTCCAAGATCACCAAGTCCAACTGCTAACCCAGCACTGCTAAGGCCACCACTAACCCATGTCCCCAAGCGCCACATCTCCACGGCTTTTCAATCCCTCCAGGGACGGGGACTCCCCCACTGCCCTGGGCAGCCTGTGCCAGGGCCTGACAGCCCTTTCGCGGAAGAAATGGTTCCCAAGATCCAACCTAAACCTCCCCTGGCGCAACTGGAGGCCGTTTCCCCTTGTCCTGTCGCCTGTTCCTTGGGAGAAGAGACCGACCCCCCCTGGCTCCAACCTCCTTTCAGGGAGTTGCAGAGAGCGAGAAGGTCTCCCCTCAGCCTCCTTTTCTCCAGGCCAAACCCCCCCAGGTCCCTCAGCCGCTCCTCACAGCACTTGTGCTCCAGCCCCTTCCCCAGCTCCGTTGCCCGTCTCTGGACACGCTCCAGCCCCTCAGGGTCTGTCTTGGAGTGAGGGGCCCAGAACTGACCCCAGCACTCGAGGGGCGGCCTCACCAGGGCCGAGCACAGGGGGATGATCCCTGCCCTGGTCCTGCTGGCCACACTAGTGCTGATACAGGCCAGGATGCCGTTGGCCTTCTTGGCCACCTGGGCACACTGCCGGCTCATATTCAGCCGCTGCCGACCGACCCCCCCAGGCCCTTTCCCGCCGGGCACTTTCCAGCCGCTCCCCCCCAAGCCTGTAGCGCTGCTGGGGGTTGGTGTGACCCAAGGGCAGGACTCAGCACTGGGCCTCGTTGAAGGATCGCTCCCCTGTGCCCAGAGACGCCTGGCTGGGTTGTGAACGTGGGACTTAAACCAGTTCCTCTGGTACACGTAGCGGGGGACGGCGGGCAGAGCCTTGACTGCAGTGAAATATGGGGGGTAAGGGGGAAGGTGCTCGCAGGTGATGGAGGAGCAGGGGGCTCTGCAGCTCTCCCCGTGCTGCCTGCGGGGTCGGAGGACAGCTCTGGGCTGTGGCGTCACGGTGGGCACGTCGAGGGTTTGTTGTTTAAAGCTTCTGAATCCAGGGTTTCCCTTCTTAAAGTTCTCAAAGAGCAATCCCGGGGGTCTCACGTGTGGCTTTGCAGCTGCTTCTTTCCGCCGCTGCTGTCGGTACCGATCGGGTCTCGCTGGGAGATAAAGGAGCCGGGTGCCGTGTCAGCGCTACTCGCGGCGAACAGGCGGTGAGACACGGCACAGCCTTGCTGGTGTGGGGCGTAAACCAGCGTCTGCACTCTCTGGGGAGCTGAAGTAGATAAGTTATCCATCCTAGGCTGGTACTGCTGCTCCCAAACTTCAGCGGCTGATCTGTTCGGTGTTTCTTTTTTCTCCTCAGGTCGATCTTTCGCACTTGTCCCCAGAGGAGAGATGGAGGTGAGTCTGTGTTGTGAGGTGAACCGATGCTGACAGCTGGAGCGAGCTCCCGCTCCTGACCGGAGCTACCGGCAGCACAGCCCGTACTCGCGGCTGGAGAGGGCAGGGTCAGCCTTCCCTGCGCCGCGGTGTTCGTCAGGGGGAAGTACAGACTGTCTTAAAAGGCAATACTAATGTTTTTCTTTTAAACTGCTTGCTAGTTATTTCTCCTTTTCCCTTAGCCAAACCAGTTGCAGTCAGACACCTGCTGAAAAGCACAGTAAGGCTGGTCTTCTCTCAGTATTGATTTATAGAGGACGACTTAAGATCAGAGAATTTGGCATATTTGTTGGGTTTGCATTTTTTTCCCCCCCTAACTTCAACTGTCTTGTCAGCTTATGACCGAGATGTAAGGATGTTACAGGTCTTAATTCTGCCTCGGTTTTCGGTCAAACAGCACACGCTGCAAAGCAGCCCCAGGTTTCAGTCTGGAAATCACTTGTTCCAGGATGCAAATGGGGCTGCCCGGGGCAGAGGGAAGCGCTTTGCTGGGGTTTGTGGGGTTTGCCGGCTGTAGACCGTGCCCCCCCTGCCCATCCAGCCTTTCCCTTGCTGGGAGAAGAGGCAGAATGGTGCCGGTGCCTCGGAAACTGGGCTGAGGGGTTGGTATGGAGTTTAGAGCGCACTCGTGGTGTCAGACAGCCGCTCAGCTGATGCCGTTGCACCGGTGAGCTGCCGGGTGAGTTACGGGAAACGTGCACTCCACGTTCGCTAGTTCAGGTCCGTCAGCGTGATCTCTGCCTGGTCCGCACCAGGACGGGCTGGGCGGCGGCCTTGGCTTTCACAGTTTAGAAACGAGCTGGTCTCAGAGAAGCCTTTTTGTCCTTTCTCCTCCGAATTGCAACGCAGCGCCCGTCTCCTCGACGCTCCCTCGTTGTGTTTCTCGGTCCGGTCTCCCTGGCTCCCCCGTGCCGAGGTGTTTGTCAGCCCCACCGTGCTGTTCGCATGCGGTCCGTGCCCGCGTGCTCTTCAGCCGCCTTTTCCCTGTTGTTGCAGGGTGGAGCATGCACGGATGCATGCCAAGCACCGTGGTCACGAGGCTATGCATGCCGAAATGGTCCTCATCCTTATCGCCACGCTAGTGGTGGCACAGCTCCTGTTGGTTCAGTGGAAGCAGAGGCACCCTCGCTCCTACAACGTAAGTGTCTCCCACGCAGCCGTTTTGTCTCCAAGGCTGGGTGATGCCGTCCTTTAGCTGATGAGAAGTACGTTCCTGTTGTTCTTCTCTTGTCCGGTGTTGAGATACCCTCGTCTTCCCCGCAGCCGGTGGGGATTCTGGCTAGGGATGAGGATGGATGCACCCGGAGGCCTCAAGTTTCTGTTACAAGTGATGCCAATAACTCGGTTTTACATAGTGCGTTGCCACCAGGCGATGGGACGAGCAGATCTTGGGTATTGTCCTGAGGGTGATTTTGTGGGCGCTTCCTCAGAAGTGATGAGGGCTTCTTGCTGCCGGGACCCCGGGTTTGACGGTTCCTGCAGCACCACTGGGCTCTGCTGAGCCACCTGCTGATGCCACCGGCTCGTCGGGGACTGCTATTTTACCTCAACCAACCTCGCTCTGGCTTCCTTATCGTAATTAATGTTTCCAGGCAATACCTGTAATCCTCTATGACCTTTAAACCGAACCTGCCAGCGCTACAGGAGCTCAGCTGCGCGGCCGCAGGTCCGTTTTGGGAATAGGCTGCAGGGCAGAGGCGAGTCAGAAACTTTATGCTGCGCCCATCTCCTTGTTTCGTACTTGCCTGAGGTGTCTGGTTGCAGTGTTCGGGACCGTGAAGGTTTATATAGCCACCTTACAACAACTGGTTAGGTGGATCATCTCCTGTACCTCCCTCTGGAGATGTTTCCTCTGCGTTCTCCCTCCAGCTCTAGTCCTGTGCTACCAAAGATCGCCCGGCTGCTGCCTCCGACTCCCTCAGGCAGGCTCTGAGCCTGTTCTCTGGGTGCTGGGTGCCACACATCAAACCTCCCGAGCTTCCAGGGCCCTTTGATGCAGGCGGGAGAACGGCTGCCAGGACTGGCAGGGTGTTTCTGATGTCTGGTGAGCAGAGAACCAGCTCAAAATGCCTTTCCCCTGTTCCTGCAGATGGTGACCCTCTTCCAGATGTGGGTAGTGCCTCTGTATTTCACCATCAAGCTGTACTGGTGGCGGTTCCTGGTAATCTGGGTGCTCTTCTCAGCCGTCACAGCTTTTGTCACCTTCAGGGCAACTCGGAAACCTCTGGTACAGACAACGCCCAGGTGAGTAGAGTGTTTCTGGGAAAACTCCTCAGCCCCAGGGTAACCGTTACAAGGAGCTCTTTCCAATTTCCCTGCCGCAGATCGTTGTCTTAACCTTTGTAGTTCAGCCCGTTGTTTAGGCAGCGGCGCGCCCCGGGGGCGTGCGAGCCCTGCACGCGCTGGGTGGGTGGGCAGCGCTAACCGAGTGGGTGGTGGGAAGGCAGATACCGCCCGGGCCGGCAGCCTCGCCGAGGGCCTTCCCGGCCTGAAGCACGCTTGCTTACGGCCTTTCGGAGATCCCGAGGCTTCGAGTTTGGAAGTCAAGACTGTGAGCGGCCCATGGTGGCGGATCTGTAGCTTGAATTAGAAATGTACAGCTCTGTTGCCCGTGCGTATGGGGAGGTGAAGCGTCTGCACATGCCACCATCCGGGTTTAAAAAGTAAAACTCTTTAGGGGCTTGGTGCGGTTTCATTCAGGAAAAATGAAGTAGTTAAACTCTTGTTTTAATTCTTTACAGGCTGGTTTATAAATGGTTTCTACTAATATACAAGATCAGCTATGCCACTGGAATCGTAGGGTACATGGCTGTGATGTTTACACTTTTTGGTCTTAACTTATTATTCAGGTGAGTGAATCTTCTGGGTCGCGCTCCTGGGGCGGGGGATGTAACGCACTGTGTGGAATAAGGCCTTGGCTACGACTCTGGAAGAACAGTTGCCGTAGCAATCTGGTTAACGGGGCCAAAGAGGCTCTTGGGGTGTCCTCTCCCTGCTGGGAGGATCGCGGCTGAGATGCCGGTGCCTGAACTGGTCGAGGTCGCTGGAGGGCCCTGCTCCCGGCTCAGCTGTGTCGGCAGCTCCTCCAGCTCTGCGCATGTCCAGCCCGGGGCAGCAGTGGGATTTTCTGTGCTTCCCTGGTAAAGAGGTGCCTGCAACAAGCAGCCAGCCCAGGCGCGGCCGCAGAGGAGCCTAGCCCGAGCCATCGTCGTGTTCAGAGAGGATGGTTGCACTCAGATTGTTGTGGTCAACGGCTCGATGTCGAAGTGAGGACCAGTGCCGAGTGCCGTTCCTCAGGGGTCGGTGTTGGGACCGGCGCTGTTTAACGTCTTTGTCGGCGACACGGACAGTGGGATCGAGTGCCCCCTCAGCAAGTTTGCTGATGACACCAAGCTGAGAGGTGCGGTGGACACGCCTGAGGGACGGGATGCCATCCAGAGGGACCTGGACAGGCTGGAGAAGTGGGCCCAGGCGAACCTCATGAAGTTCAACAAGGCCAAGTGCAAGGTCCTGCCCATGGGTTGGGGCAATCCCAAGCACAAATACAGGCCGGGCAGAGAAGGGATGGAGAACAGCCCTGAGGAGAAGGACTTGGGGTGCTGGTGGATGAAAAGCTGGACACGAGCCGGCACTGTGTGCTTGCAGCCCAGAAAGCCACCCGTGCCCTGGGCTGCATCCCCAGCAGCGTGGCCAGCAGGTCGGGGAGGGGATTCTGCCCCTCTGCTCCGCTCTGGGGAGACCCCCCTGCAGTGCTGCCTCCAGCGCTGGGGCCTCAGCACAAGAAGGACACGGACCTGCTGGAGCGGGGCCAGAGGAGGCCACGGAGATGATCCGAGGGCTGGAGCCCCTCTGCTGTGGGGACAGGCTGAGAGAGTTGGGGTTGTTCAGCCTGGAGAAGAGAAGGCTCCGGGGAGACCTTATTGTGGCCTTCCAGTCCCTAAAGGGGCTTATAGGAAAGATGGGGACAGACGTTTTAGCAGGGCCTGCTGTGACAGGACAAGGGGATGGTTTTAAACTAAAGGAGGGGAGATTCAGACTAGACATAAGGAAGAAGTTTTTCACGCTGAGGGTGGTGAGGCCCTGGCACAGGCTGCCCAGAGAAGCTGTGGCTGCCCCATCCCTGGAAGGGTTCAAGGCCAGGTTGGATGGGGCTTGGAGCAACCTGGTCTGGTGGAAGGTGTCCCTGCCCAGGGCAAGGGGGTGGAACTAGATGGTCTTTAAGGTCCCTTCCCACCAAAACCCTTCTATGATTCTATGATATGAAGATGAGCAGACCTGGCAACTGCCTGCGGAAATGTGGAGGTGTTAACTGGGGGCTGATGTGGTGCGCGAGGTAGCTGGAGATTACTGCAGCTGCTGATTCCGGAGGCTGGCGAGGGCGATGGGCACTGGGTGTGGTGTAACAGCTGGGGTGCAACACCCACGGCTCCGTTCAGACGCTGCTTGTTGACAACCAAGGTGAAGTGTCCCGAGCAGGGGCCGGGTTGGGCTGGGCAGGCGCCTGAGAGGCCTCTGCGGGCGATGCTTCCCGGCGACGTCTGTCCGCTGCCTTGGCAGACCGCTCTCGCGGCGGAGTTAGTGTTGTGGGCTGTGTCGGCACGCTGGCTTTGCACCCCCGCAGCCCCCCCAGAAAAGCTCTTGATGTCATTTGGGCTCTTCTGTTGTAGAATCAAACCAGAAGATGCGATGGACTTTGGCATCTCCCTCCTCTTCTACGGTCTTTACTACGGGGTGCTGGAGCGGGACTTTGCCGAGATGTGTGCGGATTACATGGCCTCCACGATCGGGGTGAGTTAATGCCGTGCTGTCCCCCAGGCGAGAGCCCTGCCCCGATGCGGGGGGCCTGAAACGTCCCGGTCGCAGCAGTAGCTTTTGCCTCCCCCAAAACGGGAGGGCGCATCACCCCCCCCCCCTTGAGGAAGGGCTCCCCGAGGCTGCTGCCTTTCTCGCTGTGCTCTCGCTGGGGCCACCACCACTGTGTCTGGGCTGGGAGGTTTCTGACGTACCAGAGTTGCTCCGAGATCCGTCCTTAAGAGCAAAGCCTCTGCGGGTGTCCCCTCATCCCCAAAAGCACAAGAAATGAGGAGTGGAGGGATCTGTTCAGCCCCTCTAAACTCCTGACTTTAAAATCTCCCGTGCCGAATAGCGCTCGTGTTTCTGGGACCGCGCTGCGGGTGCGTTAGCCACCGGGGAAGGATTCGCACCACGGGCTTCTTCCTGCTGCTCGTACCCGCTGCAGCGTGTGCTGTCCCCGTGGACAGAGGATGTGTTCCTGCGTGCCTGCAGTGGTGGCCTAAAATCTCTAGCCTGCTCACCTGGTACCAAAAAAAACCCTCTCCACCAAAAAATATATGACCTAGGGCACCGGTGGAGTGGGTCGTGTTGCTGCTTTTGCAGCAGCTCTTCAGGGTCTTGGACTTTGTGTTTCCTCTTCCTCCTCCTCCTCCTCTCTGAGCTTTCTGCTGCTGCTCCTCGGAGGCGCTGCCCGGCAGGACCGGGGAGCCCCAGTCCCTCGCCAGCCGCACTGGGACGCCTCGGCAGAGCTCGGGGCTCCCCCCGCGTAGGCGGTGGGCACGCGGGACAGGCCTGGGCGCTCCCCGAGGGTCCGGCCTGGCTGCAGGGCTGCCGGGAGGCCGCTGCCGCCAGCTGGCACTGCAGCCCGAGGGCTCCGCCGGGCGCTCCAGCGAAGCCGTGCCAAGTCTCTGCTGGAGGCATGTTTTGCTGGTGATACTAAACCAGGAGGAGCTGTGGACTCCCTGGAGGGTAGAGAGGCCTTACGGGGAGATCGGGGCAGCTAGAGAGCTCCAAACGTGTGCAATTAAACAAGAGCAAGTGCCGGATTCTCCACCTGGGACGGGGTAATCCTGGTTCTACGTACAAACTGGGGGACGAGAGGCTGGAGAGAGCAGCCCCGCGGAAGGAGATGTGGGGGTCTGGGTTGATGGCAAGCTGAATAGGAGTCAACAGCGTGCCCTGGTGGCCCAAAGGGCCAGCTGTGTCCTGGGTGCACCAAGCACAGCATCGCCGGCCGGTCGAGGGAGGGGATTGTCCCACTGCACCGCACGGGTGTGGCCCCACCTCGAGTCCCGTGTGCGGTTTTGGGCGCCTCAGCAGGAGAAGGACATCAAACTATGGGAGTGTGTCCAGGGGAGGGCGACCAAGACGGTGAAGGGTCTCGAGGGCAGGACTTGCGAGGAGCGGCTGAGGTCGCTTGGCTTGTTCAGCCTGGAGAAGAGAAGGCCGAGGGGTGACCTCATCGCCGAGGGGTGACCTCGTCGCCATCTGCACCTTCCTCGAGGGGGGCAGCGGAGGGGAGGTGCTGATCTCTCTCTGGTGACCAGCGACAGGACACGAGGGAATGGGATGAGGCTGCGTTAGGGGAAGTTCAGACTGGACATGAGGAAAAGGTTCTTCGCTGAGGGGGTGGTGTGTCCCTGGAACAGGCTTCCAGGGCAGCAGTCACGGCACCAAGCCCGTCAGAGCTCAGGGAGTGTCTGGAGGATGCTCTCAGTCATGGTTTAGTGTTAGGGAGTCCTGCGAGGAGCAGGGAGTTGGACTTGATGATCCTTATGGGTCCCGTCCAACTGGAGATATCCTGTGATTCTATGTCTCCGGGCCTGGCCGTGGGAGCCGGGACACAGCACGAGTGACCCGGGGCTCGTGGCCATCCCTGGAGCGTGTGGGACCCTCCTGCGTGCTGCGTCAGGCCGGAGCTGAGCCAACGGGCTTGGAAATGGTGGGGGGCGGCTGCTCCACGCTTCGCTCTTCGGCCGCCTGAGCTCCGGGGACCTGCGGGGCCGGAGGCTCGGGCCGTGTTCGACTGCCAGCCCAAGGCTGTCATCCTGGGTCAAAGCTGCGACCTCCAGCTTGCCCTGCTCTCGCCCCCAGCCCCTGCCCTCGCTGCCCGGCGTGGGCGCACCGGCCCCCGCAGGCAGCTGCCCACTCGCCCAGCCCTCGGGGAGCGAAGGGGGGTGGTCCCCGGCACGGGGATGGGGCGTGTGGGGCTGGCAGAGGGGCTGGGGTGTGATGGGCTCCACGTCACTGAGCAGCTCCCTGTCCTGTTGTAGTTGTTTCCCGCAGCCGGACCTGTAACAAGGTTTTTAAGCCCAAAAGGCCGAGGCTGGACTCCTCGGGCGCTGACCCCAGCCCTCCTTAAAGCTTAGCCGCGCGGGCGCGGGACGCGTGCCCTCCCGCTGTCACCGCTCTCCCTCTGCTCTGCCCTCGCTCAGTTCTACAGCGCCTCGGGGATGCCCACCAAGCACCTCTCCGACAGCGTCTGCGCCGTCTGCGGCCAGCAGATCTTCGTGGACGTCAACGAGGAGGGGATCATTGAGAACACCTACCGCCTCTCCTGCAACCACGTGTATCCTTCTCCTCCGGCGCAGCCCCTCGCCTCGCCGGCTCCTCGCCGGGGCTGGCGGCAGAGAGCTCCTGCCCGCAGCTTCCCCCGTGAGGGAACGCTTGTCCTGGGACTCGGGGCCGTTCTGCTGATTTTGCACGTGATCCTCGCCTGCGTCGTAGCTGACTTGGCACGGAAAGAGGCGAAGTCCTGCGTGTTCCTAAAATCGCTTCCTCGCCACCTCCTTGTGTGTTACAAGCGGTTGTTTCCTCTTCCTTCCCCTCCCCAGCTCCCCCCGCTCCGGCGGTGCTGCCGTGGAGCTGCGCCTCGCTTTCCAGCTGCCTTTGCCAAATCGCTGGGACCGTGCCGGCTCCGGCGGCGCGAGGTAGGGGCGTGGAGCGTCCCCGGCGTCCCCGGTCCGGCCGAGCTGGGCTGCCGGCCTCACGCCGGCCCCTCGGCAGAGCGCCGGTGCTGCGGGTCCTGGCTGAGAGCCTCCGAAGGGAAGAGTTGGGGGGGAAACGCTGCCCGCCCCACACAGCGTCCCCCCGAAAACAGCCCCCCGTTGGCTCCGGCCACAGCCCAGCTCCAGCCACAGTTTCCTCCTTCCCCAAAATTCCTCCGGTGACTCCGGCTGCGGGTAGGGTTTCCAGCGCCGTGGAATTACTCAGCCCTCCCCGTCAGCTGATTGATGCAGCGTTTTGAAACTGGAAGTGCTGGTGGTTGCTCAGCCCCCGGCGGGGAGGGCTGGGGGTTTTTCTGGCGGTGACTCAGCGGTGGAGATGGGATGTCCTCTGGCACCGCTTGCGTTACTGGCTGCGAGGTGGTTTCCAAACAGGGCCTGAGCAAAGGTCACGCCGCCAAAACTCGCTGCCTAAATTTAAGTGCTGTGAGCTGTTCGGCGAGATTTACGATGGCCTGGGCCTGCGTGTTGCCCGCCCTGCGGCAGCTGGGGGGGTCGGTGGTCCCCGGGGACGGCTCCCGCTGCTGTCCCTGGCATTAACCCTTGGTTTGAGCAGCAGAGGCGTGACCCAGGGGAGTTTGTTTGCTCGGTGACACCCTCATGCGTGGCAGTCCCCTGGCACCGCAAGCGGCCTCGCCTCGCCCCAGGGCTGTGCCGCGAGGGCCCGGCTGCAGCCACCTCATGTTTCCCGGTGACTTCTCCGGGTTGTGCTCGGGTTGGGCAAGTCCTCGTTGCCCGCCTGCCGTGACAGAGCGTAGCTGGCACCCGGAAGCCAGACCCTGGGAGAAATTCCTTAAATTTAGTGCTGTTAATTCCTGAGAAGCCTTCGCAGGAGCCTTGTGTAACACAGGCAGGCAAGCCTGCGGGGCGGCCGCTCTCCCGGGCTGTGCAAACCTTCCCGGTGCGGGAAGCGCCGGCGTTGCACAGCCACAGGCGTCCCTGCCAGCCCTCTGCTGCCAGCTCTCGCATCGAGGAGCTTCCCTGCAGCCTCTCCCTCCGTCCGCCCGCCTCGGTCTAACCCGGCCCCGGTGCGAGCGTGTGCCGGGCTACGTGTGCGCTGGGCACCGTCGGCGAAGGGTTTGTGTCTTGCCGGTGCCCGGCGCGTTGGTCACAGCCCTCGTGATGCCTCTGGGCCCGTCCCACCGCCCCGTGAGCCCCTTCCTCCGTGCCTGGAAGGTGCTGCACCTTCTAGGAAAGGGCTGCAGTTGTGCAACGCGGCCGTCCTTGCGCGGGGTGGATATTTCCTGTCCCCCGCGCAGTGGCGTGGGGGTGACTTTTTTAAGCTCAGTGGTTTCCTCCACGCTCAGTCGTGTGTCCCCCCTTCTCCAGCCTGAGGCAGTTCCCCTTAACATGCCCCTTCCCAGATTTCACGAGTTCTGTATCCGTGGCTGGTGCATTGTCGGGAAGAAGCAGACGTGTCCGTACTGCAAAGAGAAGGTGGATCTCAAGAGGATGTTCAGTAACCCGTATCCTTTCTCCTCGTGGGACCCAGCGCCTTGCAAAGGGGAGCAGCGGGTAGAGCACGCGCAGGGCTCGGGGCCGTGCCCGGGAGCTGCTGGCTGCTCTTTCGGGCTTGCCTGGCGCGCCGGGCAGGTCGCTGCCAGCCCGCGGCAGCGGCGCAGACCCTGCAAAACTGTCCCTGAGCTGGGCACGTCGCTGGGCGCAGAGCAGCGGCCACGCTGGGGAGCTGGGAGGCCACGGGCTCCAGCGAGGCTGCTGCTCCCTTGGGTGAGACGAAAATGTTCACGAAGCCCTTGGTGGCTGACCCCCCAGCCCCCGCCCGCCGGCAGGAGGGCTCAGCCCCCTGCTGACCCCCGTCCCCCTCCCCGCAGGGGATGACTCGAGCCCCAGGTTTTGCTTTTCCACCTCTGGGGAACACGAGTCCCTGCAGAGCCGGGCGCTGGCTTTGCTGCCTGCGCAGCATGTGGGTGCCCCAGCTCGGAGCCAGGCCATGCCTGTCCCACGGGAGGAGGAGAGGGTGAAGCCGGGTCCCCCGCATCCCGCGGGACACCTGGCTGCACCCCAGACCCTCCTTGTCGAGGCGCAGCTGAGGTGAGCCTGGCCGGAGCCGTCCCTCCTGGGCCCCGCCGCTGCAGAGGGGCTGCGTCCCTGCTTCGTGGCCGCTTTGGGTGGCTCCTCGGTGGCCGCGCTCCTCTCGCCCCTCTCCCCGAGGCTCTTTAACTCCTTCCCGCCCAGCTGGGAGAGGCCTCACGTCATGTACGGGCAGCTGCTGGACTGGCTGCGCTACCTGGTGGCCTGGCAGCCGGTGATCATCGGACTGGTCCAGGGCATCAACTACGTCCTGGGGCTGGAGTAAGGGCAGGCGGTGGGGAGCCGCGGAGCCACGAGAGGACGCGAGCCCAGGGCAGGGGACAGCAGCCGGCCGGGGACGCTGGCTTTTCTCCGTCACCTCTCAGGACCTCGGCCGCCCCCGAGGACCGCGGCGTCGGGGGCCGAGGGAGGACTCTGCCCTGGGGCCCCTCCCGCTAGGGCTGGGGGAGTCTTTTTTTTAAAGGCAATTATTTTAATGAGCGTATTTAAAACTTTCTATTGCAGACAAAAAGAGACGCTTGTCCCGTTCCCCCCTGCCCCAGCCCCTCTCCGGCCCCTTGCACGGCCCCGCTGTGCCGAGCTTTTGGCTGGGGGCTGTTCTCCATCTCCCTCTCCTGCCGCGCTGCTGGGGCAGGCGACAGGGAGGGGGCCGAGGCTTCACCGGCTCCCCGGAGCAGCCCTGCCGGCAGCGAGGGAGGGACACGGGGCAGCAGGGCCAGGGTTGGGCCCCTCGGCTGCGGGGGAGAGGCTGCCGGGGGGGGCTGCAGCCCTGCGCCCCGGCGGAGGGGACGGGGGGAGGCTCGGCTGCCCCGGCACCGAGCGCCGCGGGCCGGACTCTTGGCTGCAGGTGCCCTCCCCGGTGCCGTGGGTGCACGGGGAGGAACCGAGCCGCTCTCCGGCGCTGCGACGGTGGGCTCTGCCTGTGCCCGGCCTCGCGCAACACTTTTGTACGCGCCCGCCTTTTCTGTGTTCCTCCCCGGGGACCGGCGGGTGCTGCTGCGGCTCGGGGGCCAGCCGGGGCACGGAGCGGGGCCGTGCCCCTTCTCTCCCTGCGCCCCTTTCTGTGACGGTGACGGTACATCAAGAGCGGCCCGAGGGCGGGGGACGCGTCGCCGGGATCGCTCTTTTTGGCACTGTAATAATGGGGATGGAGCGAAGGGCATGGGCCGGGGCCGGCGTTTCCCTGCCCCGGCGTCGCTCCGCTCCTCGCCGTGCCGGGGCCTGGAGCCGTGCCTCCGTCCCTCGCGCGCAAGCGGCCTCGAGCTCATTTTTTGGCAGCGGGTGGGGGCAAGGTCCCCAACCCCGGGGCCGGCCGGGGCTCGGGGGGTGGCAGGGAGTCGGCTCTCCCAGCGGCACGGGGGCTCGAGCCGCATCCCCTCAGGGCGCTGGGGCCTGGCGGGGGGCCGCGGCAAGGGGACACGAGGCGGCGTCGCCCCGCTCCTGGTGCGAGGGGCCGCGCTGCGTCACGCGCGGGATTTGGGAAGTGGCCGCAGCGGCGGCTCGGCTGCGGGTGCAGCGTGGGCTGCGTCGCCCGGGGAGACCCGGCATGGCTGCGCCACGTGCCCCGCTGAGTCCTTTTGGTTTTCTTTCTGGTGAAACCACGTCACGATGTTGTGCCAAACACAGAAATAGAGTCCTGGAAACGAAGACGTCGCCCAGGGTTTTTCTTGATCGTCTTCCCTGCCCCGGGGTGAAGCCACAGTTCCTGCTCCTGCCTTCGGGCTCCCAGGGGGAGGGATGCCACGCGCGGCTGGGGACGAAGCGCCCTCGCCGCGGCCCCTGCCCACCTATTTCGCCTCGCGGTACCCTGAGCACCGCTGGGTTGGGCTTTTGTGGGGAGCAGGGACACGGCGGAGGAGCGGGGGGTACCGGGCTGTCCCCCCACGGTCGCTGCCCCAGGCCCCTCGCTGCCTGCGGGACCCCCGGGCCAGCGCTGTCACACCGCGGTGCCCGCAGGTGCTGTGGCAAGGCTGCGGCCACCGTCCTCATCCTGGCGGGAGGAGGGGATGTCTCGCACTTGGCAGGCTCGGAGAGGTCCCGGTGATAACCCCTCTCCCGGCCCTTCTGAGAACCGTCGATAACAACTGCTGGGAAGCTCGCCGGGGTTTTAGGGGCTTTTTTCCGTGCCGCGCGCTGGTGCTGTGCCGGCGCCACAGGAGCTGCCAGGGCGTGAGCGCTGGGGCGGCTGCTCCTGCCCGCGGCCCTGCCCGCGCTGGCTCCCTGCCGGGGCACGAGGAGGCCCAGGGGCTTCCCCGGTTTTGCAGCCCGGTCTCCGTGGGTGACTGAAACCCTTGTGCCCGCTGGGCCCCCGCTGCCGTGGGCCGGCTCCGGGGGGCTCTGCCAGGGGAAGGGGGAGAGGGGCTGGGTGCCGGCCCGGGGTCCTGCCGCCCCCGCTCGGGCTCCTCGCCGGGCCCCGGGGCTGGCTCGGCGCTGGCTCCCCGCGGCCGAGCGCCCGAGCGAAGCCCTGGGTGGGTCCCGGGGGGGTTCTTCATCCCCTGGAGCTGGGGGGCCAGTGCTGAGCCGCGGTCCTGCCCTGGCTGGGACACCCCGGGGCTGCCCCCGAGCACCCAGGGTGCTTCACCTGCCTCCCTCACCCCTGCGCAGCTCTGCCCAGCCCCTGCCTTGCCCCCGGCCCCCCGGCTGGCCCCGCAGCGTGGGGGGCGTGGGGAGGGTCCCCGGTGGGGTCAGGGCGCAGTGGGGGGCTGCGGGCACGGTGCTGCCGCCAGCCCCGGGGCCCCGAGCCCCGTGACACCACCGGGCTCAGCGCCCTGCACGACCGACACGGGGGGCCCGGCTGGGCCGCGCTCCTGCGTCCCCGGGGCGCCCACGGCTGCTCACCCGGGGCAGGGGGGGATGTGGAGCGGGGGGGTGACACGGGCCGCAGCGAGGCTGGTCGTGGAGTGGCCGTGGGACGCGTACAGCCGGGCGCGGGGTCGTGGGTGGGCACGGGGGGGCAAAGGCCGGAGGGACATGGTGTGCGCAGGGCCGTGGGGCGCAGCCCGGGGGACGTGGGGCAGGGCACCGTGGGGCGCAGGGGACGCGGGGGGACGCTGGGCTCGTCCCGGGGGGGGGGCGGGCAAGGGCGGGGGGGTGGGGGGATGGGGACAGGGGCCCACAGACGCGCAGGGGCCGGCGCGGGTCGCGGCGCGGGGGCGGCTCCCGGTGAGTCACGGCGCTGCCGCCCCCTCGGGCCGCCCCATAAAGCGCCGCCGGCCCGAGCGCCGCCGCCCCATGGCTGCGCCGCGCCCCGCCCGTACGGCCGCCGCGGGACCGGGGCGTCGGGGGGCCGGGCCGGGAGGGGGAACCAGCCCGGGGGGGACGTTGCGGGGCAGGGGGAACGCTGGCTGGGGGGACCATCCCGGGCTCGGGGGGTGCTGGGGGGATGCTGGCGGGGGGACCATCCCGGGCTCGAGGGATGCTGGGGGGTGGGATGCTGGGGGGGCATGGCCAGCTCGGGGGCTGCTGGGGGAGGGGGCTGCTGGGGGGAGCCGTCCCGGGCTCGGGGGGAGCATCCCGGCGTGCCCAGCGCTGAGCCCCATCTCTGCCCGCAGGCACCCTGGCAGCCCCTGCCCGGCTCCTCCTGGCCCTGCTCTGCTGGGCTCTGGCCTCCCGCCACACGGGTAAGTGGGGGCTGCTGGGGGGGCCGGGGCCAGCTCTCGGTTCTGTGCCCCCCAGGGGGCCTGTGCAGGGGGCTGGGGGTGAGCCGTGCCCCCGTCCCCTCCTGCCCACCCCAGAGATGTGGGGTCTCAGGGGCAGGTCTTGTCCCCCCGCCTCACCCCGCTCTGCTCCCGCAGGTGCCATGGCCCTGCAGCGCCCCAGCATCACCGTCCTGCAGATGCCGGCAGAGCCCCCCCGCCCGGGTGAGTGACCCCTGGGGCCGTGGCAGGGGTGGCCTGGGGGTGAGGGGCTGCAGTGAGACCCCCAGCTGGGGGAGGCGTGGGGGGGTCGGCTCCCACACCAGCCCTGGCGACACGCATGGTGCATCCTCCACCCACAGCCGAGGTTTTGGGGTGCTGGTGAGGTGGAGAACGTTCCCCTTTGCGGGGGGGCTGCACCTGTGGTCAGGGGCAGCCTGGCCCGGGGGGCACCGGGGATGCTCGCAGCCCCTCTGACCCCCGCGTCCCCTCCGGCTCCAGGCGAGAGCGTGACGGTCTCGTGCGAGGCGGTGAGCGGCCTCCCCGAGCTCACGCTGCTCTACTGGCTGGGGAACGGCTCCTTCGTGGAGACGCTGCACCCGGACGGGGCCGTGCGCGAGGGGATGGTGCTGTGAGTACGGGGTCGGGGGTCCCGGGGGGGCGGTGGCAGCGGGGCTGCCCGGGGCACTGGGGCTGGCAGGGAGGGGCAGGGACCCCGAGTTCCCCACCTCTGGGGGGTGTCACGGAGCCGGGGGTGGGCACTGACAGGTCCCTGCTGGGTCTGCAGAGAGGAGCCGCAGGGCTCGGGGGTGGTCCTGCGCCGCGACCTGCACTTCAGCTCCTTCAGCGCCCGGCACCTGCTCACCAACTTCACCTGTGTGGTGCTCAGCCCCCTCGGCGTCGACACCAGGGAGATGCGGTGGCTGCCCCCGGCCCCAGCCCCGGCCCTGGCCCCCGCTGAGAGTGGGGGACTGGGCTGAGACTGGGGAGCAGCTCGTGACGGGTGAGCGCCCCACGGTGCGGGTCCCCGCTCCTACAGCCCCGTGCCGCTGCGTGGGGACGTGACGCCTCCATGGAGGCCCGTCTCCGTGCCCCGTCCTGGGGTCTGCGTGGCCCCGCGTCTGCCAGCCCTGCTGTGCGTGGGGCTCCCGGCACCCCGAGCCGAGCTGGGAGCACTGCCCGGGCCGGCCCCGGCACCTCCCGCAGCCGGCTGTGGGACCGTGGTGTTTATTAAAGCACATCAAGGCTGCCCGGTGTCACCCGTGTCCTGGGGACGGGGCTGCCCGTGGGTGCAGAGGGTGCCTGTGGGGCAAGGAGGGAGGGGGAAGAGGTGGCTCCGGTGCCTGTGGAGGGCAGGATCTGTCCCTGCCCCCCTCCCTGCCCGGCGAGGGGCTGGAGAGCCACGGGCAGCCGTGGGTCCTGCCACGGGGATGCTTGGCCCCACGGCTGTGCCCTGCCCCTGACGAGGAGGAGGAGGAGGAGGAGGGTGGGGAGCCCTGGGGCACAGGGACCCCCAAGGAGCTGGGCCCATTGTGTCTCCCTCTGCACCCGGGGGGGTTGGGGCTGTCCCCCAGCACGGCGCTGCTGAGCCCTGCGTGCTGCTCCGTGGGGCAGCCCCCGACCCGTCTTGTCCTGGCAGCGCCCTGCTCCCGGGCACTGGGGCTGGGGTGGCTGGTGCCAGCCCCCTCCCCGTTCCCCTGGGTGCTGGCAGGGGCTGCGACCCCCCCGGGCTGCGGGCAGCCATGGGATGGGTGGGGGAACAGACCCTGGGAGGAGACCCCCCCCCCGCGGACCCCTCGTGCAGGACCCGGGGCACAGGCATCGCTCTGCGGGATGCCCTGGATGTGGGAAGAGTGGGGATATGGGGGGCTGGAGAAGACCCCGGCTGCAGCCCCCACGAGCTGCCCCCAGCCCAGGGAGCCGCAGGAAACCCCCACAGACACCCCGGTCCCACAGCAAGTCTTTATTCCTCTGGGAGCAGCCGGCTGGGCAGGGACCCCCCAAAAGCAGCCCTGCTGTGTCCCCCCGGTCCCTGTCAGCGCCAGCCCCCGTCCCCGGGACAGCCCCTGGCAGACCCCACGCTCGGCTGCATCCCAAAGCCGCGGCCACGGCTCTGCGAAAGGCCTCACCCGGGCTCCGCTGGTGTCCCGCGGCTGCCGGCGCGTCCCGGGGCCGGTGGCACCACGGCAGGGCTGAGCTGGGCACTGGCGGCCGCCATGCGGGACCCCGCAGTGGGCTGGCCCCGTGCCCCCAGCCCCTCCTGCTGCCCCGTCCCCTCCTGCCGTCTCCATGAAGCTGTTGGCCCCTGTTCCCGACCCCTTTTCCTCGCCCCGGTGCGGTGGCAGCGGTGGTGTCGCGGCTCAGGGGCCCCCGGCGGCTGCCAGGGCCGTGGCTGCCAGGAGGAGCCCCCAGAGGTGCGGGGGGTCCCCGGGGACGCTCCTGCCTGGGGGTGCCGGAGAGGGGGAGTCAGGGGCAGGCGGGGGGCAGGGGCCCGGCCGGGGCCGCCCTCCCCGGCCGCAGCGGGGGCTCTGGGCTCACCTGCGCTGAAGACACACGGCTGGGTCCTGCACCGCTTCTCTGCGAAGAAACCAGCTCTGGCTGCACCCGCTGCACCGCGCCGCTCCCCGCCCCGGCCCAGCCGTGCTGTGCCGTGCTGTGCCGTGCTGTGCCATGCCGCACAGTGCTACACCATGCTGTGCTGTGCCATGCCATGCTGCACAGTGCTATGCCGTGCCATGCTGTGCTGCACAGTGCTATGCCGTGCCGTGCCATGCCGTGACGTGCCATGCCATGCCGTACCATGCTGCACAGTGCTACGCCATGCTGTGCCGTGCCATGCCATGCTGCACAGTGCTACGCCATGCCATGCCATGCTGTGCTGTGCTGCACAGTGCTATGCCATGCCTTGCTGTGCTGTGCCGTGCCGTGCCATACTGTGCCATGCCATGCCGTGCTGACCTGTGCCGTGCTGTGCTGCACAGTGCTACACCATGCCATGCCATGCTATGCCATGCCATGCTGTGCCATGCTGTACCGCGCCATGCTGTGCCGTGCTGCCAAGGGCCCCCATTGCACGCACGCTTGAAGGCAAGCTCCCCCCGTCGCCCTCCCCACGATCCAGACCCCCCTTTCCCGGCAGAGCTGGTGGGACGGGGCCACCCCTCGCCCCCGTCCCCTGCACCGCGGTGGCGGGGAGGGACCATCCCGCGGGGACCTCACCTTTCACCAACTCGCAGTTGTAGGTGCTGCTTGCGGCCTGGGAGCGGAGCTGGATGAGGGCTCTGTCCCCGTCGCGGGTGATGTTGGTGACCTCGAAGCTCTCGAAGGGCGGGATGAGGACCTCCTCCTCCTCGGGGTAGAAGGAGTAGACCCCGATGGGGACGCCATAGCACGTCTCCACCGAGAAGAAGGTGTCGTGGCCGAAGGGCCAGGTGCTTTCTTTCCGGAGGGAGGTGGAGGTGAAGCGGCCGAAGCGGATGGACTGGCGGTGCCGGGCGGTGAAGTGGATGCCCCGGACGCCCCGGTAGACGCGGTGGCAGCGGCGGCGCTGGGCGTCCGCAGGGCCTGCAGGGCCTGGGTCAGGAGGAAATGCAGTGCCTTGAAGTGGAAGGCGCCCAGGTATTCCTCGCGGGAGCGCCCGGCCTCGCGCACGGCCGCGTTGAACGCCTCGTACAGGGGGCTCTCCATGGTGTACGCCAGGAGGGCGACCGCCTGCTCTGGCCGCAGCACCCGCGGCTGGGGGACGCGGCCCTGCCGGCTCTGCCATTCGGCAGCGGCGAGGGTCCAGGCCTTGGCGTAGACGCTGTTGTTGGCAAACTCGGTGCGGTTGAGCTCCTGCAGCTCCTGCTCCATCAGGCGGCTGCAGCCCTGGTACTGGTCGTCGAAGGAGCTGGGGGCCCTGTCCAGCGCCACCTCCTTGATGGGGTTGAGGCCTCGCCGGTGCGGGGGGCTGCTGGTGGCCAGGGTCCCGGTCAGCAGCACCAAGCCCAGCGCGAGATGCTCCATGGCGGGCAGAGCCACCTCGGGGGAATCTCTCAGCAGCCGCGGTGCTGCAGACGGGGAAGCAGCCGGTTCCTCCGCAAGTGGCTGGGGAAGTGGGGGAGCGAGAGCAGGGTCAGCATGGGGCGGGTGGCAGGGCCTGGGAGGGGGCTGCAGAGAGAAGCAGGGCAGGCTGGGGGAAAGCACCCACGGTTGCATCCCTGGTGGGGGCACCCCACTCAGCACATGTCCCGGCACCGGCCGAGACCCCCACCCCAGCACCGGCCGAGACCCCGACCCCGGCACCGGCCAAGACCCTGACCCCATTACTTGTGTTAAACTCTGCACGCCCCTGGCACCCGGCAGCACGGCCCTGGCACCCGCAGGTCTGTGGTGGTCCCCGCCGGGAGCAAACCCTCTGGGACCCCCAGCGAGAAGCGTTACCTGCGCCCCACGGTGCGCACAGGGCCGGGGTGCTGCTCCCCGGCTCCCGCGGCACCCAGCCCCTCGGCGCCCGCCCGCTGCTGCAGGAGAGGCGAGAAGCGGCCCCTCTTTCTTTTTATAGCAGCCCCGGCTGGGATCGCTTGGGCCCAGATCCAGCCCCGACCTCTGTCCTCCTGGTTATTTTTACCGTCCCCTCCCTGAGCGCCCCGAGCAGGCACTGGCCCTTCCCGCCTTGTAGCGCGGCTGCGGGGGACGGTCTGGAATCCCCCTTCGGATAAATCGCCTTTGCTTTAACCTGGGTGCGGATGGCAACTGCCCGGGGCTCTGCCTTTTCCTGCAGGAGCTGACGCCGCATCCAGCCCTGCTGACCCGGGGCACGGTGCCTGCACTGACCCCCGTCATGCCGCGGTGCTTACGGACACAGGGACAGACAGAGGGGACAAAGCCCGGGGGAGGTCGGAGCCCACCCTGCGAAAGGCTCGTCCGGCTGGGCCACCTGGGGAGAACCAGGGTGGGACAAGCAGGAGTCTCCAGATTGGCTCCGGCCGGACGCTGCCCTCCCCGGGCACAGCAGCAGTGTCCCTCCCCAGGGGCCCCCGTGGCATGGCACGGCACAGCATGGTGTGCTTTGAAGTTCAGAGCCAAAGCAGGTGGGACCACGGGGCCAAGACACCGGGGGAGGCCGCCTGCAGACGGGCCCCCAGCCTCACGGCCGAGCAGAAGTAAAAGCCCAAAACCTCTTCGCAGCGGCGCAGGATCCCACCAAACCGGCCGGGTGCAGCACCCGCTCCCACCCTGAGCAGCACCGGTGCCACCGCTCCCCGCCACCCTGCCCTCCCCGCTCCCCGGCCGCTGCCCAGGGTCCCACGGGGCTGGGGGGACAGCACTCCCCTCAAGCAGGGACCCCTCTCAAGGTTACCCCGCGAGGCCAAGACATCGCCAGCACCAGGCACCGGGGGGTTGGTCAGTGATGTTGTTTGCACACATGTAACGCGTCGGGGGCGTTGCGGCTGGGCTGGGGCGGGTGGGATGCGGTGCCGAAACCCGGGGTGGCCACGGCACCCCCAGCTTCCCATCCGGGGGGGTTCTGCTGCCTCCCCCGCGCCCCCCACCAGCGGGCGGGGGTGGGCAGCAGGCTGGGGGCACAGCCCACCCCGGCTGGCCGAGGGGACGCTGCAGCCCGCCTGGCGTCGCGCTACCCGCTCCGACGGGGCGGCTTTGCCCACGCAGCCGTCGGTCGGGCCCAGCCTGGGCATCGCCCGGCTCGGCTGCTGGCGCCCACCGCTCGGGCACCTCCTGGGGCTTTGGGGCTTTATTTCCCGTCACTGATTAAACCGCCTTTGTCTCTGGCCAGGAGTTTCCTTTATTTCTCGCCTTTGCCCTCCCGATTCTCCCCCCATCCTGCTGGGGGGAGCGAGCGGCCGGGGGGGGCTTGGCTGCTGGCTGGGGTCAAGCAGCAGGGGCCCGGGCTCAGCATCGAGGGGACCAGGGGTGGGTTTGGGCAGGGTCTGGCCTCAGCATCGAGGGGATCCTCTTTGATTTCAAAAGCTCTGGCCAGAGCTGCTGTTGGCTGGAGGGCCAGGTGTGGGGCTCCTTCTCCTCCTGCTAATCTTCCTCTTTCTCCTCCTCCTCCTCCTCCTCCTCCTCCTGTCCTCCTCTTTCTCCTTCTCCTCTTCCTCCTCCTCCTCCTCCTGTTCTCCTCTTTCTCCTTCTCCTCTTCCTCCTCCTCCTAGTGCTCCTCCTGTCTTCCTCCTCCTCCTCCTCCTCCCTCTGTCCTCCTCTTTCCCCTTCTCCCCCCTCTCAACCCCACCAGGGTCCCCCGTCCTGCAGACCGTGGGGTTCCATCAGCTGCCGCCCCTGATTTCCAGCCCCTCCTGAGCCCTCCCGTTGGCCCGTACTGGCGGGGAAGGGCGCGGGGGGCGGGTGGGTGTCACAAAGGGCGGCTTTGCCTGCCCCGCCGTGTCACAAAGGGGGGCCCTGCCTGCCCCGCCGTGTCACAAAGGGGGGCTCTGCCTGCCCCGCCGTGTCACAAAGGGGGGCCCTGCCTGCCGCCCTACAAGAGGGGGTGCAGGGCCCTGCGGGAGCAGGCAGCGGGCGGTGGGCACCACAGCCTGGCGTTGTCTCGGCAGGCTGCAGCCTCAGCCTCTGCCGCACCACCCGTGTTGGAGGTCCCGTCACCGGGGCCCCCGGAGCTCACTGGGGATCTGCATTACAGGCCTGTGCTGGTGACTGGCAGCGCCGCGGACGCACCAGAGCCGGTGCCATGGGGCGCTCCAGCCTCCCCACCCCGGCTGAGCTGTTCCCGCTCCTGATGCTCGTGCTGCAGCTCAGCCTGGTCTCTGCCGTGCTGCGGGCCAGGCGGCTCCGGGTAAGTGACCGCGGCACCGCACCACGCTGCACCGCACTGCACCGCACTGCTCCATGGGATGGCATGGGGCAGGTGGCGTGGCATGGGGTGGTGTGGTACGGCACTGTGTGGTGTGGTGTGGCGTGGGGGGCTGCAGCGTGGGGCCGGAGCTGCTCCCGTCTCACCCAGCTCCTGCGGGTCCTGCAGAGGCGGTGGAAGAACTCAAAGCATCGGACGAGCGCGGCGAGAGCCCGGCCGGAGGAGCAGAGCGGTGAGTGGCCCTGGCACCGAGCGCCCCACAAACGCCGACACCCCACGGCAGCCCTGAGCCGGGGCTGTGCCGGGGCTGCCAGCCGCTCACTCCGTCTCCTCCCTCGGCAGCTTCTCCCCCGGCGGAAGGAGGAGTGGAGACACCCACGCTGACCCTGGAGATGTGGTGAGTGTGGGGGAGACCCCCCAGACTCTGCCCCAGACCCTCAGACCCTCACCCCGTGCCCTGCCCCTGCCCGCGCTGGGCAGCCCTGCCTGCCGGCCAAGGAGGGGGTGCTGCCGTGGGTCCCGCTGGAGGGGCTGGGCTGCAGGGGGTCTCTTCCCTCTCCTCCTCTGCAGGGCGAGCACAGAGGCGTCGAACAAGGAGTGCCTGTCCCTGCGGGCCCCGCTGGCCTCCATGCCCTCCCTGGGCTCCCTGGCCTCCCAACCAGGGAGCTGCTCGTCTTCCCTGGGCTCCCTCTACTCCTTCCCCGAGCCCTGGCCTGGTGCCATGGCAGAGCTGGCGGCACTCAACCATGTGGGACCCTCCCAGTCCCCCAAGGCTGTCGAGGGGCCGGTGGAGGAGCCAGGGCCAGCCCTTGGCCAGGACCCCTCACTGGAGCTGCCAGCGGGGACTGAGCAAGAGCAGGTTCCCAGGGATGGGGGGGACAGGGCGCAGACCTGTGCAGACGTGGAGCCGCCCCCCAACACCCCCCCAGCCACGTTCATGTCCAAGGGGGAGCTCGTCCTGAAGCTGGTCCGCTCTCTCCAGGCCACCCAGGCGGTGAACGAGAAGCGCCTTGAGCTGCTGCAGGCCGTGCTGGACCAGTGGCAAGGGGCGGCAGGGGACAGTGGGGAGGTCTATGGTGGGACCCTCCCCAGGGAGCCCTCCCTGCCCCCCGCCAGGGTGGAGGTGCAGGTCCAGCTGGGGCTGCTGCAGGCCACAGTGTGGCCCCAGGGCCTTGGAGCAGAGCTGCCGTGGGCGGACACGGACATGGACAAGGCTGCGCATGGGGACATGGACAAGGACAAGGACATGGGTCCAGACAGAAGCAGCCCCACAGAGTTGGGCGGGAGCAGCCCCGTGGGGCTGGGCAGGAGGAGCTGGATGGGGGTGAAGAGGAGCAGCTCCATGGGGCTGGACAGAAGCAGCTCCATGGTGCTAGAAAGAAGCAGCCCCACGGTGTTGGGCAGGAGGAGCCTGATGGGGCTGAAAAGGAGCAGCTCCACAGAGACAGACAGGAGCAGCCCCACAGAGCCGGGCAGAAGCAGCTCCATGGGGCCAGGCAGGAGCAGCCCCACAGAGCCGGGCAGGAGCAGCCCCACAGAACTGGGCAGAAGCAGCTCCATGGGCCCAGGCAGCACCGTCCCTGCTGCTCCGGGCAGGAGCGTCCCAGCAGAGCCCAGTCCCCGGCGGCGGGTGCCCGCGGGCCGGGTGCGTGGCCGGGCGGCCGCGGGGCTGCGCAGGGCAGGACGGTGCCTGCGGGAGGGCTGCGCCCGGCTGTGGGGCTGCCTGAAGGGCTGGTGGAGACGCCGCTGCCGGCCCCCCGGCGTCCGCTTCTGCAGCCCCCCGTGGTGGCAGCGCTGGTCCCACAAGAGCAACGGGTTCCCCTACTACTGAGCGGCCGGGGGGCGTGGGGCCGGGAACCCTCCTAGGACACCCCCCTCCCATCTCAAATGTTAAGAATTAAATGTTTTCTCTGTCTCCAGTGCCGTGGTTCGTCCACCCATCCCGCGGCTGGGGGTGCGACCCCCTCTGCGCCCAACCCCAGCGGGGACAGGCTGGCACTGCTGGTGCCCACAGACCTGGGGCTGGGGGTGGCTGGTCCCCCAGTGGGTGTGCTGGTGTCCAGAGGGACCTGGGCGGGCTGGAGAAACGGGCCAGCAGGAACCTCATGACGTTCAACACGTGCAAAGTCCTGCCCCGGGGAGGAACGAGCCCAGGCACCAGCCCGGGCCGGGGCCGCCCGGCTGCAAAGCAGCTCGGCAGAGAAGGGGCTGCTGGGCCCCGCGTTGGCCACGAGCAGAGGCGGCCAAGGGTGTCCTGGCTGTCCCAAGAAGACCGGCCTGGCTGAGCAGAGAGCTCCGGCTGGAACTTAGGAAAAAAAAGAGAGTTTACAACCTTTGGAGGAAGGGGCAGGCAACTCAGGAGGACTACAAGGATGTTGTGAGGTCATGCAGGGAGAAAATTAGAAGGGCTAAGGCCCAACTAGAACTTAGTCTGGCTACTGCTGTAAAAGACAACAAAAAGTCTTTCTACAAATACATTAACAATAAAAAGGGGGCTAAGGAGAATCTCCCTCCTCTATTGGATGCGGGGGGAAACTTAGTGTCAAGGGACGAGGAAAAGGCTGAGGTGCTAAACGCCTTCTTTGCCTCAGTCTTTAACAGCAAGGGAAGTTGCTCTCTGGGCACCCAGCCCCCTGAGCAGGAAGACAGGGATGGGGAGCAGAATGAAGCCCCCGTAGTCCAAGGGGAAATGGTCAGTGACCTGCTACGCCACCTAGACATGCACAAGTCTATGGGGCCGGATGGGATCCACCCAAGGGTGCTGAAGGAGCTGGCAGAAGTGCTCACCAAGCCACTCTCCATCATTTACCAGCAGTCCTGGCTCACTGGGGAGGTCCCAGTTGACTGGAGGTTGGCAAATGTGACGCCCATCTACAAGAAGGGCCGGAAGGAGGATCCGGGGAACTACAGGCCTGACAGCCTGACCTCGGTGCCCGGGAAGGTTATGGAGCAGATCGTCTTGAGTGCCATCACGCAGCACGTACGGGTCAACCAGGCGCTCGGGCCCAGTCAGCGTGGGTTTATGAAAGGCAGGTCCTGCCTGACCAACCTGATCTCCTTCTATGACATGGTGACCCGCTTAGTGGGTGAGGGAAAGGCTGTGGATGTTGTGTACCTGGACTTTAGTAAAGCCTTTGACACCGTCTCCCACAGCATCCTCCTGGAGAAACTGGCTGCTCATGGCTTGGACGGGCGTACTCTGCGCTGGGTAGGAAACTGGCTGGATGGCCGGGCCCAAAGAGTTGTGGTGAATGGAGTTAAATCCGGTTGGCGGCCGGTCACAAGTGGTGTTCCCCAGGGCTCAGCACTGGGGCCAGTCCTGTTCAATATCTTTATCACTGATCTGGACGAGGGGATCGAGGGCATCCTCAGTCCGTTTGCAGAGGACACCAAATTGGGAGGGAGTGTTGATCTGCTTGAGGGCAGGCAGGCGCTACAGCGGCATCCGGACAGGCTGGAGCGATGGGCTGAGGCCAAGTGTATGAGGTTCAACAAGGCCAAGCGCCGGGTCCTGCCCTTGGGTCACACCAGCTCCAGGCAGCGCTACAGGCTTCGGGGGAGCGGCTGGAAAGTGCCCGGCGGGAAAGGGCCTGGGGGGGGGGTTGGTTGACAGTGGCTGAAGATGAGCCAGCAGTGTGCCCAGGTGGCCAAGGCCAATGGCATCCTGGCCTGTATCAGCAATGGTGTGGCCAGCAGGGCCAGGGCAGGGATCGTCCCCCTGTGCTCGGCCCTGGCGAGGCCGCACCTCGAGTGCTGGGGTCAGTTCTGGGCCCCTCACCCCAAGACAGACACTGAGGGGCTGGAGCGTGTCCAGAGACGGGCAACGGAGCTGGGGAAGGGTCTGGAGCCCAAGTGCTGTGAGGAGTGGCTGAGGGACCTGGGGGGGGGTTGGTCTGGAGAAAAGGAGGCTGAGGGGAGACCTTCTCGCTCTCTGCAACTCCCTGAAAGGAGGTTGGAGCCAGGGGGGGTCGGTCTCTTCTCCCAAGGAACAGGCGACAGGACAAGGGGAAACAGCCTCACGTTGCACCAGGGGAGGTTTAGGTTGGATATTCGTAAAAATTTCTTCCCCGAAAGGGTTGTCGGGCATTGGAACAGGCTGCCCAGGGAGGTGGTGGAGTCCCCATCCCTGGAGGTATTCAAAAGACATTTAGATGAGGACCTACGGGGTATGATTCAGTGGTGGACTTGGTAGTGATAGGTTAATGGTTGGACCCGATGATCTTGGCGGTCTCTTCCAACCAGAACAATTCTATGATTCTATGAACGCTGATCATCATACACTGATGTTGTTAGTTGCTGCGAAGCGATCAAGGACGTCTTCCAGCGCCCCAGGTTTGGCCAATGTGCAGGTGCGGAACCCTGGGAGGGGAATAGCCGGTACAGCTCACCCGATCTGGCCAACGAGAGTGTTCCATACCACAGACGGCATGCCCGGTATAGGAGTGGGGGTCAGCCGGTGGGCCGGGTGCTTTTTGTTCATTCGTGCTCTCATTCCTTCGGCTGCTCGTTCCCTCGCTCACTCGCTCTGGAACTTGGGGTTCCAAGATCGCTGCTGGGGAAATTGCTGTCCCGAGATCGCTGCTGGGGATCATTCCGAGATTGCTCTGGGTTTCGCTCTGAGATCGCTGCTCGGGACGGGCTGTATCGGTCATCGGGTCGTCGGGTAGTGAGAAATTGTGTCTCATTCATTTTGTATATTATCATTACATTTTATTATTATTATCATTTATTAATATATATAAAATACTATTATTATCTTTTCTTTGCTGTCCTAAAAAACGGTCTTTATCTCAACCCACGAGTCTTCCTTTCTTTCCGATTCTCCTCCCCACCGCACTGTGGGAGTGAGTGAGCGGCTGCATGGTCCTTAGCTGCCGGCTGGGCTTAAACCATGACAGAGGAGCTCCTCTTCCCTGGACTCCCTCTACTCCTTCCCGGAGCCCTGGCCTGGTGCGGCGGCAGAGCCAGTGATGCTCACCCACCTGGGACCAGTATCCTAAGGGGGGCGGGGGGCTGGCGGGGGAGCCAGGATCTACCCTGGGCCGGGACCCCTCGCTGGAGCTGCCAGCAGGGACCGAGCAAGAGCAGGTTCCCAGGGATGGGGGGGACAGGGCGCAGACCTGTGCGGACGTGGAGCCGCCCCCCAACACCCCCCCAGCCACGTTCATGTCCAAGGGGGAGCTCGTCCTGAAGCTGGTCCGCTCTCTCCAGGCCACCCAGGCGGTGAACGAGAAGCGCCTTGAGCTGCTGCAGGCCGTGCTGGACCAGTGGCGAGGGGCGGCGGGGGACAGCGGGGAGGTCTATGGTGGGACCCTCCCCAGGGAGCCCTCCCTGCCCCCCGCCAGGGTGGAGGTGCAGGTCCAGCTGGGGCTGCTGCAGGCCACAGTGTGGCCCCAGGGCCTTGGAGCGGAGCTGCCGTGGGCGGACACGGACATGGACAAGGCTGCGCATGGGGACATGGACAAGGACAAGGACATGGGTCCAGACAGAAGCAGCCCCACAGAGTTGGGCGGGAGCAGCCCCGTGGGGCTGGGCAGGAGGAGCTGGATGGGGGTGAAGAGGAGCAGCTCCATGGGGCTGGACAGAAGCAGCTCCATGGTGCTAGAAAGAAGCAGCCCCACGGCGTTGGGCAGGAGGAGCCTGATGGGGCTGAAAAGGAGCAGCTCCACAGAGACAGACAGGAGCAGCCCCACAGAGCCGGGCAGAAGCAGCTCCATGGGGCCAGGCAGGAGCAGCCCCACAAAGCCGGGCAGGAGCAGCCCCACAGAACCGGGCAGAAGCAGCTCCATGGGCCCAGGCAGCACCGTCCCTGCTGCTCCGGGCAGGAGCGTCCCAGCAGAGCCCAGTCCCCGGCAGCGGGTGCCCGCGGGCCGGGCGCGTGGCCGGGCGGCCGCGGGGCTGCGCAGGGCAGGACGGTGCCTGCGGGAGGGCTGCGCCCGGCTGTGGGGCTGCCTGAAGGGCTGGTGGAGACGCCGCTGCCGGCCCCCCGGCGTCCGCTTCTGCAGCCCCCCGTGGTGGCAGCGCTGGTCCCACAAGAGCAACGGGTTCCCCTACTACTGAGCGGCTGGGGGGCGCGGGGCCGGGAACCCTCCTAGGACACCCCCCTCCCATCTCAAATGTTAAGAATTAAATGTTTTCTCTGTCTCCAGTGCCGTGGTTCGTCCACCCATCCCGCGGCTGGGGGTGCGACCCCCTCTGCGCCCAACCCCAGCGGGGACAGGCTGGCACTGCTGGCGCCCACAGACCTGGGGCTGGGGGTGGCTGGTCCCCCAGTGGGTGTGCTGGTGTCCAGAGGGACCTGGGCGGGCTGGAGAAACGGGCCAGCAGGAACCTCATGACGTTCAACACGTGCAAAGTCCTGCCCCGGGGAGGAACGAGCCCAGGCACCAGCCCGGGCCGGGGCCGCCCGGCTGCAAAGCAGCTCGGCAGAGAAGGGGCTGCTGGGCCCCGCGTTGGCCACGAGCAGAGGCGGCCAAGGGTGTCCTGGGCTGCGTCGGGAGGAGCGTGGCCAGCAGGTCGAGGGGGCTGGGGCTGCTCAGTCTGGAGACACGATGGGATCTCATCTGTGTACATCAACCCCCGCAGGAAGGGGGCCGAGAGGATGGAGCCAGGTTCTTCCCAGTGGTGCCCAGAGCCAGGACCAGAGGACATGGCCACAAATTGAACACAGAAGGGTCCCTCAACACCAGGGAACACTTTTCACTGGGAGGGTGCCCGAGCCCTGGCACAGGCTGACCAGTGAGATGGTGGGGTCTCCGTCCTTAGAGAACCTCAAAACCACCTGAACAGTGTCCTGGGCCACCAGCTCGGGGGGCTGGACCAGACAGAGCCCAGAGGTGACTCCAGCCTCAGCTGGTCGTGCCTCTGCCCCGGCACTGAGTGGGTGCCTCCCTCCCCGGGCAGAGGCAGCCCAGGGCCCCAGGGCATCTCGGAGGCCCCTTCCCCACCACCAGCCCAGGCACGTCCTCGGTCCTGTCCCCGTGCACGGCTGGAGGGGCCGAGCCCCCAGACGCCGCAGGCACCCACCCCAGGCCTGAGCTCCAGAGCTCCTGCTGGGCCCTGCATCCCTTCCTGCGGGGAACCCCGCGTGTTGATCTCGAAGGCGTTGAGGGCCAGATCCCTCCATCCCTCCCAGGCGCCATCCTCGCCCCAGCCAGTGCCCAGCAGGGACGGGGCGGGACTAGATTTGAAGGGGGAAGGGGATAAAACTAGGCTTGCTAGAGAGAAGCCTGGGGGTGGCACGCCAATGGATGAGGGATGGCGTGCCAGCGAGGCCCTTCGGTCAGCCGTCTCAGATGAGGTAGGACAGAGAGACCCGTGCGGCAGCAGGGACACAGGGGTCATTGATCAGCTAGGAACCACGGAAACGCCTGAGGTGGGACATGTAGGGAGTAGGGCTTCTCCCACCACAAAGGCGACAGGATCACTAGCCCAGCTGAAGTGCATCCACACGAACGCACGGAGCATGGGCAACAAACAGGAGGAGCTCGGGTGCCGTTGTGAAAGGGGAAAACTACGATATAGTTGCCATCACGGAAACACGGTGGGATGACACACATAGCTGGAGTGCTGCGATGGACGGCTATAAACTCTTTAGAAAGGACAGGCAAGGAAGGAGAGGCGGTGGGGTAGCCCTCTGTGTTAGGGAGAGTCTGGACTGCCTTGAGCTTGAGGATGGTGGCAAGAGGGTTGAGTGTCTATGGGTAAGAATCAGGGGGAAGGCCACCAAGGCAGACATTGTGGTGGGAGTCTGTTATAGACCACCCAACCAGGACGAGGAGGCAGATGAAGTATTCTACAGGCAGCTGGGAGAAGCCTCACGATCACTGGCCCTTGTTCTTGTGGGGGACTTCAACTCACCAGATGTCTGCTGGAAATACAATGCAGCAGAGAGGAAACAGTCCAGGAGGTTCCTGGAGTGTGTGGAAGAGAACTTCCTCACGCAGCTGGTGAGGGAGCCCACGAGGGAAGGCGCCCGCTGGGCCTGTTGTTTGTGAACAGAGAAGGTCTTGTGGGTGATGTGACAGTCAGAGGCCGTCTTGGGCACAGTGACCACGAAACGATTGAGTTTTCGATTCTCAGAGAAGTAAGGAGGAGGGTCACCAGAACTGCCACCTTGGACTTGCGGAGGGCAGACTTTGGCCTGTTTAGGAGTCTAGTTGGCAGAGTCCCTTGGGAGGCAGTCCTGGAGGGCAAAGGCGTCCGGGAAGGCTGGACATTCTTCAAAAGGGAAATCTTCAAGGCGCAGGAGCAGGCCGTCCCCACAAGCCGAAAGACGAGCCGGCAGGGAAGAAGACCGGCCTGGCTGAGCAGAGAGCTCCGGCTGGAACTTAGGAAAAAAAAGAGAGTTTACAACCTTTGGAGGAAGGGGCAGGCAACTCAGGAGGACTACAAGGATGTTGTGAGGTCATGCAGGGAGAAAATTAGAAGGGCTAAGGCCCAACTAGAACTTAGTCTGGCTACTGCTGTAAAAGACAACAAAAGTCTTTCTACAAATACATTAACAATAAAAAGGGGGCTAAGGAAAATCTCCCTCCTCTATTGGATGCGGGGGGAAACTTAGTGTCAAGGGACGAGGAAAAGGCTGAGGTGCTAAACGCCTTCTTTGCCTCCGTCTTCAACAGCAAGGGAAGTTGCTCTCTGGGCACCCAGCCCCCTGAGCAGGAAGACAGGGATGGGGAGCAGAATGAAGCCCCCGTAGTCCAAGGGGAAATGGTCAGTGACCTGCTACGCCACCTAGACACGCACAAGTCTATGGGGCCGGATGGGATCCACCCAAGGGTGCTGAAGGAGCTGGCAGAAGTGCTCACCAAGCCACTCTCCATCATTTACCAGCAGTCCTGGCTCACTGGGGAGGTCCCAGTTGACTGGAGGTTGGCAAATGTGACGCCCATCTACAAGAAGGGCCGGAAGGAGGATCCGGGGAACTACAGGCCTGACAGCCTGACCTCGGTGCCCGGGAAGGTTATGGAGCAGATCGTCTTGAGTGCCATCACGCAGCACGTACGGGTCAACCAGGCGCTCGGGCCCAGTCAGCGTGGGTTTATGAAAGGCAGGTCCTGCCTGACCAACCTGATCTCCTTCTATGACATGGTGACCCGCTTAGTGGGTGAGGGAAAGGCTGTGGATGTTGTGTACCTGGACTTTAGTAAAGCCTTTGACACCGTCTCCCACAGCATCCTCCTGGAGAAACTGGCTGCTCATGGCTTGGACGGGCGTACTCTGCGCTGGGTAGGAAACTGGCTGGATAGCCGGGCCCAAAGAGTTGTGGTGAATGGAGTTAAATCCGGTTGGCGGCCGGTCACAAGTGGTGTTCCCCAGGGCTCAGCACTGGGGCCAGTCCTGTTCAATATCTTTATCACTGATCTGGACGAGGGGATCGAGGGCATCCTCAGTCCGTTTGCAGAGGACACCAAATTGGGAGGGAGTGTTGATCTGCTTGAGGGCAGGCAGGCGCTACAGCGGCATCCGGACAGGCTGGAGCGATGGGCTGAGGCCAAGTGTATGAGGTTCAACAAGGCCAAGCGCCGGGTCCTGCCCTTGGGTCACACCAGCTCCAGGCAGCGCTACAGGCTTCGGGGGAGCGGCTGGAAAGTGCCCGGCGGGAAAGGGCCTGGGGGGGGGGTTGGTTGACAGTGGCTGAAGATGAGCCAGCAGTGTGCCCAGGTGGCCAAGGCCAATGGCATCCTGGCCTGTATCAGCAATGGTGTGGCCAGCAGGGCCAGGGCAGGGATCGTCCCCCTGTGCTCGGCCCTGGCGAGGCCGCACCTCGAGTGCTGGGGTCAGTTCTGGGCCCCTCACCCCAAGACAGACACTGAGGGGCTGGAGCGTGTCCAGAGACGGGCAACGGAGCTGGGGAAGGGTCTGGAGCACAAGTGCTGTGAGGAGCGGCTGAGGGACCTGGGGGGGTCTGGCCTGGAGAAAAGGAGGCTGAGGGGAGACCTTCTCGCTCTCTGCAACTCCCTGAAAGGAGGTTGGAGCCAGGGGGGGTCGGTCTCTTCTCCCAAGGAACAGGCGACAGGACAAGGGGAAACAGCCTCACATTGCATCAGGGGAGGTTTAGGTTGGATATTCGTAAAAATTTCTTCCCCGAAAGGGTTGTCGGGCATTGGAACAGGCTGCCCAGGGAGGTGGTGGAGTCCCCATCCCTGGAGGTATTCAAAAGACATTTAGATGAGGACCTACGGGGTATGATTCAGTGGTGGACTTGGTAGTGATAGGTTAATGGTTGGACCCGATGATCTTGGCGGTCTCTTCCAACCAGAACAATTCTATGATTCTATGAACGCTGATCATCATACACTGATGTTGTTAGTTGCTGCGAAGCGATCAAGGACGTCTTCCAGCGCCCCAGGTTTGGCCAATGTGCAGGTGTGGAACCCTGGGAGGGGAATAGCCGGTACAGCTCACCCGATCTGGCCAACGAGAGTGTTCCATACCACAGACGGCATGCCCGGTATAGGAGTGGGGGTCAGCCGGTGGGCCGGGTGCTTTTTGTTCATTCGTGCTCTCATTCCTTCGGCTGCTCGTTCCCTCGCTCACTCGCTCTGGAACTTGGGGTTCCAAGATCGCTGCTGGGGAAATTGCTGTCCCGAGATCGCTGCTGGGGATCATTCCGAGATTGCTCTGGGTTTCGCTCTGAGATCGCTGCTCGGGACGGGCTGTATCGGTCATCGGGTCGTCGGGTAGTGAGAAATTGTGTCTCATTCATTTTGTATATTATCATTACATTTTATTATTATCATTTATTAATATATATATATAATACTATTATTATCTTTTCTTTGCTGTCCTAAAAAACGGTCTTTATCTCAACCCACGAGTCTTCCTTTCTTTCCGATTCTCCTCCCCACCGCACTGTGGGAGTGAGTGAGCGGCTGCATGGTCCTTAGCTGCCGGCTGGGCTTAAACCATGACAGAGGAGCTCCTCTTCCCTGGACTCCCTCTACTCCTTCCCGGAGCCCTGGCCTGGTGCGGCCGCAGAGACAGCGATGCTCACCCACCTGGGACCAGTATCCTAAGGGGGGCGGGGGGCTGGCGTGGGAGCCAGGATCTACCCTGGGCCGGGACCCCTCGCTGGAGCTGCCAGCAGGGACTGAGCAAGAGCGGGTCCCTGGGGACAGGACCCAGAGCCCTGTGGACGGGGAGCCGCCGCCCAGACAAGGCCATGGCCACAGGAGAGTTCATCCTTGAGCTCGTCCGTGCAGACGGGGCCACCCAGGTGGTGACCGAGCAGTGCCTTGAGCTGCTGCAGGCCATGCTGGCCCAGCGGCAAGGGGCGGCGGGGGGCAGCAGGGGTACCTGTGCGGGGACCCTCCCCAGGGAGCCCTGCCTCCCCCTTGCCAGTGCCTTGGAGCGGAGCTGCCGTGGGTGGATGCGGACATGGACAAGGCTGCGGATGGGGATGTGGACAAGGACATGGACAGCAGCAGCCCCGTGGAGCCGGGCAGGAGCAGCCTCGTGGGGCTCGACAGAAGCAGCTCCATGGGCCCAGGCAGCACCGTCCCCACTGCTCCAGGCAGGAGCGTTCCGGCAGAGCCCAGTCCCCAGCGGCAGGTGCCTGTGGGCAGAACACATGGCTGGGCGGCCCCGGGGCCGTGCAGGGCAGGACAGTGCCTGCAGGAGGGCTGCGCCCAGCTGTGGGGCTGCCTGAAGGGCTGGTGCCACGGGGCGCTCCAGCCTCCCCACCCCGGCTGAGCTGTTCCCGCTCCTGATGCTCGTGCTGCAGCTCAGCCTGGTCTCTGCCGTGCTGCGGGCCAGGCGGCTCCGGGTAAGTGACTGCTGAATTGCACCACGCTGCACCGCACTGCTCCCTGCAATGGCATGGCATGGGGTGGCGTGATATGGCATTGCGTGGCGTGGTACGGCGTGGCATGGAGTGGGGGCCTGCAGCGTGGGTTTGGTAGCTGCTCCCGTCTCACCCAGCTCCTGGGCGTCCTGTAGACATGGTGGAAGAAGTTGAAGCATCGGACGAGCGCGGCGAGAGCCCGGCCGGAGGAGCAGCGCGGTGAGCGGCCCTGGCACCGAGCGCCCCACAAACGCCGACACCCCACAGCAGCCCTGAGCTGCTCATCTTCCCTGGGCTCCCTCTACTCCTTCCCTGAGCTCTGGCATGTTGTGACGGCAGAGCTGGCGGCACTCAACCATGTGGGACCCTCCCAGTCCCCCAAGGCTGTCAAGGGGCCGGTGAAGGAGCCAGGGCCAGCCCTTGGCCAGGACCCCTCACTGGAGCTGCCAGCGGGGACCGAGCAAGAGCAGGTTCCCAGGGATGGGGGGGACAGGGCACAGACCTGTGCGGACGTGGAGCCGCCCCCGACTGCCCCCCAGACACGGACACATCCAAGGGGGAGCTCGTCTGCCCTCTCCAGGCCACCCAGGCAGTGACCGAGCAGCACCTCGAGCCGCTGCAGGCCGTGCTGGACCAGTGGCGAGGTGTGGCGGGGAGCGATGAGGAGGCCTGCAGTGGGAACCCCCCAGGGAGCCCTCCCTGCCCCCTGCCAGGGTGGAGGTGCAGGTCCAGCTGGGGCTGCTGCGGGCCAGAGTGTGGCCCCAGGGCCTTGGAGCAGAGCTGCCGTGGGCGGACACGGACATGGACAAGGCTGCGCATGGGGACAAGGACAAGGACAAGGACACAGGTCCAGACAGAAGCAGCCCCACAGAGCTGGGCAGGAGCAGCCCCGTGGGGCTGGGCAGGAGGAGCTGGATGGGGGTGAAGAAGAGCAGGTCCATGGGGCTGGACAGAAGCAGCCCCACGGCGTTGGGCAGGAGGAGCCTGATGGAGCTGAAAAGGAGCAGCTCCACAGAGACAGACAGGAGCAGCCCCACAGAGCCAGGCAGAAGCAGCTCCACGGGGCCAGGCAGGAGCAGGCCCGTGGGGCTCAAAAGGAGCAGCCCCACGGAGATGGATAGGAGCAGCCCCACAGGCCCAGGCAGCACCGTCCCTACAACTCTAGGCAGGAGTGTCCCGGCAGAGCCCAGCCCCCAGCGGCGGGTGCCCTTGTGGTCCTCCTGAGCTGTCTGCCCCTTCCTCCAAAGTCATCAACTCCCTTTTTTTCCTGAGTTCCAGCCGGAGCTCTCTGTTCAGCCAGGCCGGTCGTCTTCCCCGCCAGCTCGTCCTTCTGCTCATGGGGACGGCCTGCTCCTGCACCTTGAAGATTTCCTTCTTGAAGAATTATCCAGCCTTTCTGTACTCCTTTGCCCTCCAGGACTGCCTCCCAAGGGGCTCTGTCAACCAGGCTCCGAAACAGGCCCAAGTCTGCCCTCTGGAAGTCCAAGGTGGCAGTTCTGCTGACCTCCCTCCTTACTTCTCCGAGAATTGAAAACTCTTATCATTTCGTGATTGCTGTGCCCAAGACGGCCTCCAGACACCACATCACCCACAAGACCTTCTCTGTTCGCAAACAACAGGTCCAGCGCGGCGCCTTCCCTTGTTGGCTCCAGCTGGTGAAGCTGCGTGAGGAAGTTCTCTTCCACACACTCCAGGAAGCTCCGAGACTGGTTCCTCTCTGCTGTATTGTATTTCCAGCAGACATCTGGTGAGGTGAAGTCCCCCACAAGAACAAGGGCTGGCAATTGTGAGGCTTCTCCCAGCTGCTTGCAGAATAGTTCATTTGCTTCTTCATCCTGGTTGGGTGGTCTATAACAGACTCCCACCATGACATCTGCCTTGGTGGCCTTCCCCCTCATTCTTACCCATAGACACTCAACCCTCTCGGCACCATTGTCAAGCTCAAGGCAGTCCAGACTCTCCCTAACACAGAGGGCTACCCCACCGCCTCTCCTTCCTTGCCTGTCCCTTCTGAAGGGTTTACAGCCATCCCTTGCGGCACTCCAGGCGTGTCAGTCATCCCACCGCGCTCTCACAATTACATCATAACCTTCCAGCTGCACAGTGGCTGCCAGCTCCTCCTGTTTGCTGCCCATGCTGCCTGCATTGGTGCACATGCACTTCAGCTGGGCTACCAATCCTGCCACTTTTTTGGGTGGAGAAGCCCTAATTCCTATGCAACTGTTTTCAGGTGCTTCCGTGGTTTCTAACACATCAACAACTCTTGCGTCTTTGCTGCCGCGCTGAACTCCATCCCCTAGCCCCACTGAGATGGCGAAGGAGCATTCACTGCTGCTCTGGTGGGCTTGGCTTTTACCCTGTTGCTTTCAGCTTCACAGGTGTCACCGCTGTGGACCCCCATCCCCCTGGCTTGTCAGTTTAAAGCTGCCTTCACCAAGTTTGCTAGCCTGCTGGCAAAGATTCCTTTGCCTCTTCTAGGCAGGTGGATCCCATCTCTCCCTAGCAGGTTAGAGTCATCAAAGAGTGTCCCACCATCAGGAAAGCCAAAACCCTGGCGATGGCACCAGCCACGTCGCCAAGGGTTGATTCGCATAACGTATCTGGTCCTGCCTGCACCCCTTCCTCTGACTGGTAAAAACAGACAAAAAGAAAACTTGGGCACCCATCCCTTTCAGTCGCACCCCCAGAGCTTCGCAGTCTTGCTTGATTCTGCCCACCTTCTGCCTTGCTGTGTCCTTCCTGCCCACATGAAAGAGCAATAGTGGATAACAGCCCGTGTTTCTAACAAGCTGTGGCATCCTCTCAGGGACATCCTGCGACCGTAGCGCCTGGAAGGCAGCAAACTTCACGTGGTTCCCTGTCGGGCTGACAAACGGGTGCCTCAGTGCCCCTTAGCAGAGAGTCGCCCAAGATGAGCCCTCATCGTTTCCTTTGGTTTCTAGTGTGTGCTGCCAGTACAGTTTCTCCCTGGAGAGCTTGCTCATAGGTGCTTTCAGCTGTTAAGACATTGTATCTGCTCCGGGTTGTTCTGTGGGAGGGCGGAGAGCGAAGTGGGGTCCTGCTCGTGGGGGTCACCAGGGTCCACGGCGCCTGTTCTGAGTAGCATCAACCACAAGAGGCCGGCTGTGAAACCCCTCATCCAGCCCTTCTTCAGCCCCAGAAGACACCGCGCAGGCTTCTCGCCCACTCCTGTAACTCGGCCGCCTGAGGTGACAGACCCTCGACCTGCCACAGCGTCCACAGCCACTTGCTTCTGCCTCAGGCCGGGACGCTCGTTGCCACCCACGCTCTGCACCGCAGGCTCCCTCCTCAGCAGCTCCGGCGGGCTGGAAACGCCAGGGGTCGGGGCCGGGGCCGTACAAACCCCAGCACTCGCCCTGGGACGGGCGCCCACCGGTCTCCCAAGATGGCGCCGACCGGCCACGGGAGGAGAGCGCGGCCCCGCCCCGCAGCGCCCAGGGCGGCCTGTCCTCCCGGGGGCGTGGCCGCGCGTGCTCTGGCCCCGCCCGGGCCCCGTGGTGCGCGGCTCTCGTGAGAGCGGGCGGCTCCTGGCGGGTGTCGCTGCTCGCCTCAGGGCTCCCCGTGAGGGACCCCGAGCGCCGCCTCCGCCGCTGCCCTGGCCGAAGGAGGCCCCTGAGCTCCGCCCCCTGAGCCTCCCCTTCCGGGACGGCCACAGGACACTGCTGGGGTGTCCTCACCTCAGCCCCCAGGGAAACGTCGCTCCCTTGCAAGGAGTCCTCCTGTCCCTGGCATCCCTGCTCCCAGCAGGCTTAACCCCTTCTTGCCGTTGGGCCTCATCGTCGCCCTCCGGGCCAGACCGTTCCTCCGTCAAAAAATACCGCTGCTGAGCAGTCACAGTTAGAGTCACCCCTTCGGGGGTCAGACACCACCCTGAAACCACCCGTGAAACCCAGCAGTGCCCCAACTGCTGCCACTGCTCCCGGCAGTGCCGGCCGCCTCCGGTCCCCGTCCTCTTGGCCCCCTCCCTGATGTACACGGATGAGATCCCATCGTGTCTCCAGACTGAGCAGCCCCAGCCCCCTCGACCTGCTGGCCACGCTCCTCCCGACGCAGCCCAGGACACCCTTGGCCGCCTCTGCTCGTGGCCAACGCGGGGCCCAGCAGCCCCTTCTCTGCGAGCTGCTTTGCAGCCGGGCGGCCCCGGCCCGGGCTGGTGCCTGGGCTCGTTCCTCCCCGGGGCAGGACTTTGCACGTGTTGAACGTCATGAGGTTCCTGCTGGCCCGTTTCTCCAGCCCGCCCAGGTCCCTCTGGACACCAGCACACCCACTGGGGGACCAGCCACCCCCAGCCCCAGGTCTGTGGGCGCCAGCAGTGCCAGCCTGTCCCCGCTGGGGTTGGGCGCAGAGGGGGTCGCACCCCCAGCCGCGGGATGGGTGGACGAACCACGGCACTGGAGACAGAGAAAACATTTAATTCTTAACATTTGAGATGGGAGGGGGGTGTCCTAGGAGGGTTCCCGGCCCCGCGCCCCCCAGCCGCTCAGTAGTAGGGGAACCCGTTGCTCTTGTGGGACCAGCGCTGCCACCACGGGGGGCTGCAGAAGCGGACGCCGGGGGGCCGGCAGCGGCGTCTCCACCAGCCCTTCAGGCAGCCCCACAGCCGGGCGCAGCCCTCCCGCAGGCACCGTCCTGCCTGGGCCCATGGAGCTGCTCCTGTCCATCTCCGTGGAGCTGCTCCTTTTCAGCTCCATCGGGCTCCTCCTGCCCAGCTCTGTGGGGCTGCTTCTGTCTGGACCCATGTCCTTGTCCTTGTCCATGTCCCCATGCGCAGCCTTGTCCATGTCCATGTCCACCCACAGCAGCTCTGTTCCAAGGCTCTGGGGCCACACTCTGGCCCGCAGCAGCCCCAGCTGGACCTCCATCTAAATTCTGGGGGGCTGGAGGGAGGGATCCCTGGGGGGGTTCTCACTGCAGGCCTCCCCACTGCCCCCCGCCGCCCCCCCACCTCTGGTCCAGCATGGCCTGCAGCAGCTTGAGTCGCTGCTTGGTCACTGCCTGGGTGGCCTGGAGAGAGTGGACGAGCTCCAGGACGAGCTCCCCATTGGACATGGATGTGGCTGGGGGGGTGTTGGGGGACGGCTCCACTTCCACAAGGGTCTGCGCCCTGTCCCCAACATCCCTGGGGACCTGCTCTTGCTTGGTCCTGCCCAAACCCACCCCTGGTCCCCTCGACGCTGGTCCCGGGCCCCGGCTGCTTGACCCCAGCCAGCAGCCGAGCCCCCCCCGGCCGCTCGCTCCCCCCAGCAGGATGGGGGGAGAATCGGGAGGGCAAAGGCGAGAAATAAAGGAAACTCCTGGCCAGAGACAAAGGCGGTTTAATCAGTGACGGGAAATAAAGCCCCAAAGCCCCAGGAGGTGCCCGAGCGGTGGGTGCCAGCAGCCGAGCCGGGCGATGCCCAGGCTGGGCCCGACCGACGTCTGCGTGGGAAAAGCCGCCCCGTCGGAGCGGGCAGCGCGACGCCAGGCGGGCTGCAGCGTCCCCTCGGCCAGCCGGGGTGGGCTGTGCCCCCAGCCTGCTGCCCACCCCCACCCGCTGGTGGGGGGCGCGGGGGAGGCAGCAGAACCCCCCCGGATGGGAAGCTGGGGGTGCCGTGGCCACCCCGGGTTTCGGCACCGCGTCCCACCCGCCCCAGCCCAGCCCTGACGCCCCCGACGCGTTACATGTGTGCAAACGACGTCACTGACCAACCCCCCGGTGCCTGGTGCTGGGGATGTCTCGGCCTCGCAGGGTAACCTTGAGAGGGGTCCCTGCTTGAGGGGAGTGCTGCCCCCCCAGCCCCGTGGGACCCCGGGCAGCGGCTGGGGAGCGGGGAGGGAAGGGTGCCGGGGTGCGGTGGCACCGGTGCTGCTCAGGGTGGGAGCGGGCGCTGCACCCGGCCAGTTTGGTGGGATCCTGAGCCACTGCAAAGAGGTTTTGGGCTTTCACTTCTGCTCGGCCGTGAGGCTGGGGGCCCGTCTGCGGGCTGCTGTGAGGTCCCCCCCACGGGACATTGGCTGCCAGGGCTGGGCTGCGTGGGCACTGATGGACCCCAGGACCAACCTGCCCTGCCCGGGGTGGGCAGCAGCTCCAGAGCTCCTGCCGGGCCCCGCACTCCTTCCCACGGGGAGCCCCGTGTGTCGATCTCGAAGGCATCGAGGGCCAGATCCCTCCATCCCTCCCAGGTGCCATCCTCGCCCCAGCCAGCGCCCAGCAGGGATGGGGCAGGGGCTTCCCTGCTCCCTTGGGACCCTCACCGGGGCTGCTGGACGCTGGAGCGGCATCTCAGGGGCTGCAGCGGACCCGGCCCCTGGCTGGGCAGGGCGGCAGATGCTGGTGGGGACACGGGAGCGGGTGGGAGGTGGCCGGCACCGCTGGGAGCAGTGGCTGCAGCTCGCAGCACTGTGGGGTTTCATGGGCAGTTTTGGGGTGACATGAGACCCCCAAGCTGCACCGATAACCGGGACAGCTCGGGGAGCAGGGCCCTGCCAGCAGCAGTGCCCACGTAGGGGTACGTATGTGTGTCGATATATATCTTTATCTCTATATATCTCTGTCTCTCATGCCCCATGGCAGCCGCCCAGGGGCCAGGACCCTTCAGCCCTGCAGCTGGGGTGGCCCCACCCGGGGCGGGGGTCCCGCTGTCGGGCTCCTCTTCCCCGGCACTGGTGGAGCTCCCACCTGCAGCTCCGTGGGGACTGAGGGTGCTTGGGACGAGCCACCCTCGTGGGGCACCCATGGCCACCGTCGTCCCTGGGGGGTCATGCGCAGGGGCTGCAGGGGGGCGGTGGGTCCTTGGGCCGTCAGGCAGCTTTGCCCAGGACCAGCATGCTCATGAGGAAGACCATGAGGAAGAAGACCCACATGAAGAAGCGGTCCATCACCTTGGCCACCTTCTTCCACTCGCCAGTCCGGCGCTGGGCAGCTCGGTGGCGCCGGAAGCAGCCGGCGATGTAGCCGACGTTCCTCAGCAGGCCATCATGATGGCACAGGCAGCGGTCCCGGGGGCAGCCCCCCACCTCGGCGCCCATCTCCCCTTTCCCGGGGCTCTCCCCCAGCACGCCGGCGTCCCCCCTGCCCGCCCGCCTGCCCGGCGCCCGCCGGGGGCTCTTGCAGCTCTCGCCCACCTCGTAGACGCAGCAGAGCCGGGCCATGTGGTGGAGGATGAGCCGCCTGGCCCAGGGGGGCACAGGCCGGGCCCCCGGGCCGCAGTGGTGGACGTTCATGATGAAGATGGTCAGCGCGGTGGAGGCCGTGATCATGGTCATGGTGGCGATGTAGTACTTCCCTGCGTGGGCAACGAGCAGTGACGCCGCGGCTGAGAAGGCAGAGACCCGCGCCCCCTCCCCACACAGCAGCCCCCCTGGCGTTGGTGCTGCCCGTCACGCTGGTGCAGGTGCCCTGGTCCCATGGGAGGGTCCCGGGCGCTCTCGAGGCTCACCGATGAGCGGGACGCTCTCCGAGGGCGGCATGCTCTCTGCCACCAGCAGCTGGAAGACGGTGAGGGCCAGCAGCACCGTCACCCCCAGCGAGACCTTCTCCCCCGAGTCGGCCGGCAGGTAGAAGCCGAGGGGTGCCAGGAAGGAGACCAGGATGCAGGGTAGGAGCAGGTTGAAGATGTAGAAGGAGGCGCGGCGGCGGAGGAGCAGGGTGTAGGTGACATCGGGGTAGGGCTCAGAGCAGCAGCCGTAGGTGACGACGTTCCTCGTGGCCGGCATGCCCAGCACCTCCCACTCCACGTTCTCCACAAAGTCCGTCAGGTCCCCGGTGTCCAGCCGGTTGTGGAGGTCGATCTGGTTCCCGTTGTAGGTCCAGGAGCCGAAGGTGAGGTGGCACCGCTGCCCGTCGAAGGGGAAGTAGGAGACGTCCACCTTGCAGGAGCTCTTGGTGATGGCGGGCGAGTCCCACATGATGTGCCCGTCGGAGCGCAGCACCACGTTGGTCTCCATCGAGCCACCGAAGCGGTCGTCGGCGCTGGGGGAGGGATGGCCGTGGGGCCGGGATGGCCCCGAGCCCCACGCAGGGCTTGGTGCCCCCAGCTGCCCCCGCCGTGGCCTGTCCCAGCCGGCAGGTCGGTGCCAGGCACACCCGGCTGCTGCCAGCCCCCTCTGCACCTCCCTGCATCGCCCACACCAGGACCCCCCCTGCTCCCACCCCACGTGCAGCTGAGCAGCCCCAAGGTTGGAAACACCCCGTGCAGCCGCCCCAGCTCCAGCCTGAGCACCCCGGCTCCAGGAGTAGCGTGGGGGGGCTGAGCACAACCCACTTGTTGTAGAGGATGATGTCCGGCCGCCAGATGTAGCTGCTGGGGATGCGGATGCTGTCGATGCCGTTGTAGGCGTCCTTGTCCCAGGTGAGGTGGGCGTCCAGCCAGGCCTGGCGGACCCACAGGTAGGAGGTGAGGACCTGGTTCCTCTCGTCCTGCCGAGGGGAGAGGGTGGGCGCGGGGAACGGACCCCGGTGCTGCCCGCTGCCCCCCTGGGCCCCCAGCACGGTGGCCTCTGCAAGGGTCCCAAGGGGCTGAGCTGGCTTCGAGGGGCTTGTGCTGGTTTGGGGGGGTTGGAGAGGTCTGAGCTGGGTTCAAGTGGTCTGAGCTCATTTTGGGGGGGGCTGTGCTGGTTTTGGGGGGTCTGAGCTGTCCTCAAGTGGTCTGAGCTGACTTGGGGGCAGCTGAGTTGGTTTTGAGGGGTCTGGGCTGGTTTCAAGGGATGAGCATCAGCTCTGGGTCGAGCAGGACCCGCTGGGGGAGAGCAGAGCCCGGCTAAGGGGTGGCCAGGAGCGTGATGGGGACGGTCCCGTTTTGGCTGGGCTGCCAGTGCCGGTGCCAGTGCTGGTGCCGGTGCTGGTGCCGTGCCCGGCCACTCACCATGTCGATGATCTGGGAGAGGGTGACCTGGAGGGTGACGTTGAGCGCCCGGTCCGTGTCCTCCACGGGGCGCAGGGCGCTGGAGTAGTTGGTGAAGAGGTCGTGGAGCAGCTTGTAGGCGAACCTGCCCTGCGCCCCCCGGCAGCCTGCAGGGACCCACACCAGGGCTGGAGGGGCCGTGGCCGCGAGCGCCGGGGGTGCAGCCAGACCCCTCCCCAGGGACCCCCAGGACCCGGCCACAGGGATTCGCCGGCAGCTGAGCAGGGTGGGGGAGCACACCAGGACCCCCATCCCTCCCCACCACCAGCCCGAGCCCCCCATCCCACCGACCCCGGCCCCCACCTGGGGATGCCCAACGTGCAGGGACGCTGCTGCTTGCAGGGGTTGAGGGACCCTCTCCCCGCGCCCAGGGCTGGGTGGGGGGCAGTGCCCCTCGCCGCCCCCTCCGCCGCTTACCTGGGGCCAGGAGGCAGCCAGCGAGGCAGAGGGCGAGCAGCGGGCGAGCTCCGGGCTCCATCCTGCCGCGCTCTCGCCCCGCGCAGGTCCCGGGGGACACGGGGGGGGCCGTGCTGCCTGCAAGTGCCGGGGTGACGTCAGGGCTGGGACAGGGCGGGGGGGCACGGCCCCCCCAGAGAGTGACAGTCTCGGTGCAGTGAGCCCTGTGGCGGGGGGTAATGGAGAGGCACCCCCGAGGGGCCCTGGCTGGGACCTGGCAGGGGGCCGGGATGGGGTTTGCGGCTGAGCCCCTTTGGGCCAGGTCTGGGTGCTGAGCCGCTGCCGGCAGCGCCACGCTGCCTGTCGGCTGCCCACTGGCTGCCCACGCCCAGGGAAGGCTTTGCCTGCCGGCACCCTGAACTGTCGCTCCCACGAGACCCTCCCGGCCACGCCGTTGCGCAGCCCCTTCTCTGGGCAGCTCAGGGCCGGGACCGTGGTGACCAGGACCGGCGGTGGGCTGGGGCAGGCGGGGACGAGGTCGCACTTCGCCGCGCTGTCTGGCACCGCTCGGGTCCTGCCTGCAGCGCTTCGCCCCCCACCAGCAGCTTCGTGCGCTGGAAACCACCGTCTTGAGGCGCTTCTGGCCCGGGGGGCTGCAGGGAGGGGGGGGTCGCCCCCTGCGATCCCAGCCCAGAGCAAGCTGGAAAAGGAAACCCCGGGGCTGAAAGGGAGACGTTCCCTCGCCCGCAGCCGGGTCCCAGCCAAGTACAGGGGCCTGAAGCCCACCGAGGCCACGGCCGTGGGCAGAGCTGAGGGCGGACGCTGCGGACCCCAGCGTGGAGGGGCCGCCATGCGTGGCAAGGGACAGCCTGCGCTCTGCTTCTCCAGTCTCGGCAAAGAGCGAGGAAGGGGAAGAGGAAGATTATTCCTGTTGGGTGAGAACAAAATCCCGGGAGGTTCAGGGACACGACCCAGGAGACAGAGCAGCAAGTGGCAGAGAGGTCCCTGCCGCAGGGCTGCCAGAGCATCTCCCCAGCTCCAGCCGTGCGGGGGGCCGCTGGCTCCCGCTCCCCCGGCACCTCCCTGGCACCTTTCCCACGCTGATCCCCGGCAGCAGATGCCAAGCAGCGCGCCGATGGGTTTTAAGGCTGGAGGTTTTGTTTCCAGGCGGTGAATTATTCATCCCCAGCCCGGCGCCCGGCCACGCTGCTCCTCCGCCTGGGGCAGCAGCCGGGCTTGCGGAGAGGCAATTACGATAATGGAAGGAGGCGAAGCCAGATCGACCTGGCTCCCTGCATGGTGCAGCACGGCCGGTGTCACGTTTAACATGTGGCGATGCCACTCGACGCAAATTGCCGCTGCTTTTACAGCATTTCATGCCCTAGAGCTGGCGCGGGGGAGCGGGTCCCCCCCAGCCCCGTCTCCAGAAGCGGCTGCCGGGCACTCGGCATTGCCCACCTTGGGGAGCAGCCGTCTGGATTCGTGCCCAGCCCAGGATATCGATCTGTGGTTTATTTAACCCGTTTCTGAGCACACACACACGAGTTTTCAGCCTGAAACAAGCCCGTTCTGCGCTGCGTGGAAAAGCTCTCCCCGCCGTTTGCCGTGAAGCTGCAGCCTGGCCCCTCTCGCCTCTGCGGGCGGTTCCCAGGACGTGCCCCATCACCCCGCCAGCGACCGAGGCGAGGGTCACCCACCCACAGCTCCCCCCAATCCTCCATGAAGACAGGGGCGACTTCCCTCATCCCAGCTCCTCCTGCGTTCTTCCAAGGCTCTGAAGGAACCTCCCCCGATCACCACGACCCTGCAAAGGTATTGGAGGGGCCGTGCAGTGACAGGGGCTCCCCAGCCCCCGGGGCGCACCCCGACAGGTGCCCCGTGCCCAGCTGACGGAGGTGCTCCCTAGCCTCGCCTCCGCCAAGGCCCCTCTTCCTCGCTCTGACCCTCCCCCTTCTGCTGATGAAGGCCAGTCTTACCAGGAAAGACCAACACGAAGACAACATCCAGCGCCTTTTCCATGTCCCTCGTGACCAGGTCCCCATTCCCTTTCCACACCGAGCCCACCTCTTCCCGAGTCTGTCAGTGCTTTCCTGTCGCTCTTCGCGTCCCTCGACAGCTTCAGCTCCAGGGGGAACGGAGCTTCCCCAGCGCCAGCCCCGCGCGCTCTGGTCCTGCGAGCCGTGCCACCCCCTGAGCCAGCCCGAGCCACCCAGGGGGGACACGCACCTGTGAAACCAAAGTCTTAAAAAGCAAAGGAAACTGTGGGAATACTATAAACATTTTATTTATTGTTTTCAAAAAGACAGGAAAATAATCTAGATCATTTATTTATATTTTTTTTTTAATAAAAACCTTTACATAATCCTCATGCATAAAGACCTTCAGTGAGCCAATGCAAAGCAGCACCGGGCAGGCTGGAGGCCGCTGCGAGCAGTGGATGGCCGCGGCAGGAGGCGCGGCTGCAGCAACCCCGACACCAGAGCAGACCAATAGACGGCTTTTCTTCCAAAAATAGTCGGTTTCTAAGCACAGCGAGGACTGTACACACCAGAGCACGTTGACACGGTCAGCTGTTCGCTTGCGGGATGTTCGTAGGCTGGATGGCGGCTCCGCTCGATGCGACCCGGCAGACACGGGGACGACGGCATGTGCCAGGCGGCACTCGCACACGCGGCAGCGCGTCCCACGCGTGGGGGCGAAGAGGCAGTCCCGGCAGCCAGGCTGCTCTGCTCCTCGGGCAGGCGGCCTCTCGAGTTTTGCTTTCGGCGCAGAATTTGCCCCCCTGGAGTCCTGGAACGTGGCAATGACTAGGACAAGCTCCTGTGTTTCACTGCGTGCGGGACCCAGGCGATGCCCGTCCTCGGTGGCCCGCACGGCACGGAGCACGCCGTAAGGCACACGCAGGCGTCGCCTCCCTTTCTCCCGCGGCAGGGAAGGAGCTTGCTTCGCTTTTGGAGATGGAGGATGGAGAAATGAGAAAAACACCACGTTTGCAGGTCTTCAACTTAGCAAGAGAATGCAGGAAAAGACACTTCTGAACTTAAGTTTCTTCTCCCCTCCCCACCCACAGAGCAAACTTTTAACATAAAGCCCCAGTTAAAGCTCATCCACGGTCAGTTCAGGTGCCGAAGGTTCCTCGGTTTACCAAGCGCAGTCCCACCAAAGCAGGAGTCTGCCCGTGGAAAACTGTCCCAGAACTTGCTTCGCCGTCCTCCGGGCTGCGGCCAAGGGGCGAGCGGGATCTGCTGGGAAAGGCCCGCGCTGCGCCCCCCTCCACAGGTACGGTCCCGCCCGCAGACAGGTTCGACAAGAGGTGCTTTATTGATTCTAGGAAAACGTGGTGCGGCTGAGGGTGCCAGCCAGCAGGTCCAACCAGTCTCACTGCGCCCCCAGGTTACAAAAACTCCTGCGTTAGCCCAACATACTAAAGCCGTTTTACACCTCTATGGGAAAACGTGCGTGGCTGGAGAGGTTGTTCGCCCTCCGAACACGGGTAAGGGTTAACGAACGGTAAAAACTGTCCATCCCTGGAAGGGATTCTTCCTCAGTGAGTCACTACTGTCAGCTCCCGCAGGTAAGACTGGGTGAGGCTGCGGAGCTCCTCCAACGCGTAGTCCTCGGGCATAGGCAGCCGTCCGATGTGGGGGGCGAGCAGGCGAAGGGGGACGCGCTGCAGGTCAGGCGTGGCGTCGGAGGCGGGCTCCGGGGCATGCTGCAGGCTGAGCACCACCCGCAGCAGGTTTGCAACGCGCTTGGCCATATCTGGAAAGAGCGGGAAGAGGAGTGTTTCTGCAGGCTCCACGCCACGCTCCGGAGCGGGAGCCAGCACACGAGCCCCTACGAGCTCACCCTGCAGAAGGGTGAACGCGAACAGCCATCCAGGAGGGAATTTTGGAGCAAAGGCGTTTGGCTGGGTTGGAGGAACCATGCCCTCGTGGGACCTGGCCTGTTCTCAGCTCCAGCACAGTCCCCTCTCTCCACACAGACTCCCTCCACGAGTGTAATCAACATTCGGCCTCACTCCTTGGACCAGAGCGTTTTCTGCAAGTACACTCGTGCTTTATCGGGCACCGTAAAACTAAGCGGAGACAAGACGCTTTCCTGCTTATCAGGAGACTGTTCTAAGAGACCAGGCGCTGGATGCCACGTTAACCAGGCAACAAAAACTGCCCGGAAGGACAGCCAGTAGCTGCACGTACGGCAACTACCGCAGCAACGCAGCCCACCAACCACCGCCTCCCTCTTCAGCGCAGAGGGACAGACCGACTGGCAGCCCGGGTGACGGCCAGCACTCGCTGGGCTGGCTTTCCCCGTGGGCTGCTAGATAGCGATGTCACCGTACCTGACTGAGCCAGCCGGTCCTTCGCGCTGTGGCACTGGATCTGCTCTATCCTGTTGCACAGCGACGTCACTTTGGTATGTAACCGCTCCAGCTCGTAGGTGGAACAATCCAGCTGAAAGCAAACGCAGCGTCAGCCTCCGAGTCACCCAAAGCCTTTCCGCGAAACCGCTCGCGGGCTGCCCGAGCTCACTAAGCCAGATCTATCCACCAGAAGACAATCTACGCCGAAACCTGTTTGAAGTTAACACCTGCAGTGGGGGAACTGGGAGGTCTGGAACGGAATTAGAGGGGTCTGACGTGCAGACTCCCCACTAACCAGCTAACTGCTAATTTTGTTCCTTCTTTCGCTCACCTCAACGTCATGCTACATCGAGCGTGTTTTCAGGGCAGAGCCCACAACTTATTCTGACAGTATCTACCAAATCTCTCCGTACTTTCAGAGATGCACTGTATCGTTTGCTGGCGTCTGCCAAAGGGAAGCGCTAACATGAGCGCTGAACAGCGAGAAAAAGGTTATTCTAGAAGCAAGACTCCGTATATGAGCTTCCAAACTGTAGGAAAAACAACCCCCCAATCGTTTTAGTTCGTTACCTGTTGAATCCTATCAAGCATCTCAATAACACGGATGTAATCCAGGTAGACCAGCCCTGCCATCTCCCAGTCCTGGATGAGGGCACTACGCTCCGGAGGGGCAAGATCCTCCAGGAATCCTTTCAGGTACTTGTAGTTTTCATTAATAATGGCATCTAAAGAGAACAAGCACGTCAGTAACAGAGCAAAAGGGTTCTTACAAGCCAGGAAGATCGATTGTTAACAAAAAGCAACCGACGGACTGTCCTCTCGGTCAGTTTTATAACTCCCTGACGCTATCAGCCGTGGCCAGAAACGCTTGCTTGATTTGTGGCCCACCGAAGGCAAGTCTAAGGCCAGCCCGTTTCCTAGAGCAGGGGTGCCCACAGGGCCGGGGCCCCAGGAGCGCTGCCCCTGCTCCCCGCGGCACGCCTGGCACAGGAGGGCGGCTCTGCAGGTCAAGCCCTGCCCTTCTCACGGGTTTGCAGCGAAGAATCATCACAACAGGTATCGAGCGAGAGCCGTTTTGAACCAGCCAGCCACCCTCTGCTAACCCTGCTGCTAGAAACACAGCCCTGCCCCTCCATGTCACTGCACGCCCGACGACTTCTGTTCCTACTATAATTGTGGGATGTTCAAAAGACAGAATGAAAAAAACCGAGCGCAGACTCACCTGAGGCCAAGTGCCCGACAACCAGCTTGTGACACTGGTTCCAGTGCCCAGCCTTGAACAGGAAGAGGGCTTCTTTATGCTTGTCGCCCTCCATCCTCGCTCGAACTGCCTTCGCTTCATGAATCCACTCCGGTGGGACGCAGAGCCTCTGCGTCAGAAAGGTCTCCTTGGCCCAGGACTCTGGCGTCTCGGAGAGAACGCAATGCCGGTTCAGGAGCTCACGCACTGCCTTCTCCCGCGTGCTGGGGACGAGAGGAAAAGCCGTTATTCCAGCGAGCAATCCTTCGCATCACCCCTCGGAAGACGCCCTTCACCACAAGCAGCTGGGGACGGACCGAGGCAGCAGCGGGCTGCGTTGTGCTTATCGGCGACGGCAGAGGCAGAGGCGTGACAGACGGCAAAAGCCAGCCTTGCTGGGTCTTAAACAGTCTTACTGCAGGATATTAAGAGAAGTTCTAAAATCAGCTTAATTCCTTCAGTACAGGTTAACCACTAAGAAAGAAGTTATCGCTAGTGTTCCGTAACATCTTAAATGTGGTGAGCTTAAACACATGTAAGTATGATCCAGGCCCCTAAAAGTAAGACACAGGCTCCATTTGAAGTTATCGGGTGGAAAAAAATTCTATTGCGCTGTATTAATGGTAGTTGTAAACATTAACAGCAAAACCCCACTGTTCCACAGAAGATGTATTATCTACCAGTTTAAGACAGTTTTTTGTTAAGTACGCGTTTCACAACAAAAGCAAAACGTGCATTTTGGTGGTTCCCAAGCTTTCCTTTCAAACACACTTGCTTCCGCTCAGCTCCAAGGGGAACAGTTACAGCATTTTGCATTAACGATGTTTTCAGGACAAGTTCTAGGACACAATGCGCTTGCTGAGCCACAAACAAGACACGGCCCTCGGGCATCAAAACGACTACGAGATCCGCTTCCGTAGCACAGTTCAGGAGTCACAGTCATCACAAGACAACACTATTTAGCATCTAACAAGACGTTTAACTACGCAGAATTATTCATGCCACTTTGTAATCCCAGCACACAATTTTTACAAGTGGCATGAAGTTCTCCAGCTGTGCAGCTCCAGTTTAACGTGAGAGAAGCCGTGGTAATCACGGTATACACGGCAGCTCTTTAAAACAGACAACGCGTTATTTTCGAGGCAAAAAAACCCCAAATAAAAATCTTTTACTCACTGCGTATCGGGCTCATGCAGCAGGACAAACACAGCCCATTCCCAAAGGCCTTCGCTCTCGAGCTGGGCAGCGTAGCTAGCGTTCAGCACCCCTTGACTCTGCTTGAACAGATGGGTGTAATTCAGGGCTCTGAGCACTTCCCACAGGTGCCAGCTGAGACGATAGTCCAGAGGGTCGGATGTTACACTCCTGGGATCAAGCAGCTGGTCAAGATCATAGTGCCTGTAGGGAAAAATATTTGCAACATAAACAGCTAATTGTGTCCACATAACAAAGTCAGAAACTGGTGCTACTTAGTTCCTTCCCTTCACCCACCTCCAATTATTCCATGGATGTGATTTATGTGGGTGTGGGGGTTTGGTTTTGTTTGTAGGTTGTATTTTGTTTTGGTGTTTGTTTTTTTTTTTTTTTTTTTAAAGATAGGAGCAGCTGCTAAATTTCTTTTGCTCTTCTTTCGAGCCCGCACCCAGACTGCCACCACCTTTTCTTTTGTCTGTGCTCTTCCTGCAGATTTCTCAATGACTTCAAAAAAGGCCACTCTGGTGAGGCAAGATTACCGCACTCTTCAGACACAGAAAACGTGTAAGGAAAAACCCCACAAACGTGTTTCCACAGCTTAAGTTCCATCATCTATACCATCGCCAGCAGCGTCAGTATCGCCACATTCTGTACATGCAAGGTGGATTTCTGACTGCTCTAAGTGGTTCAGTAAACACTGAGGCTGATTTCAGACCCCCGGTTTGGGAATTCAGGAAGTCACTGACTGATCAGGACTTTGCTAAATAGTTTTTAAACTATTTTCCCATTTACCTGTCACTGTAGAGCTTTAACAAATGGAAACAGACATCTCGCAGAGGTCTTCCTGCATTATCGTCGTCTTCAATTACACAACCAGAATCTTCTAGGTAAGGAGGCAGAGGACAGCAGGCGTATTTTTCACACTCTGTTGTGTTCTGAAGAAATAGTTTTAATGGTAAGTTTAAAGACAGTACTCTGAACAGACCCGCATTCTGAATTCCACACAGCTCAGCAGGCTCACGAGCGTGCTTTCTGCTCCAAAGGAGAAGGTGCACCCTACTGCACCTGCAGTTAAAACCTACACAGCAACTATATGCTAACACGATGCTAAAAAGAAAAATCCTCAACCCAAAATGCTTTGGCAGGATTAATTTCATCTCACACTGAGCTCTTGAAAGCCACTGTGTGGATGTATAGGCAGTTCTCACACACACAGCCTGTATTCCTGAATGTTTTTATAGCTGGAAACCCACGTGTGACTTGGTCGCGTGAAAGACGGTGCATCCCTGCACGCTTGCTGTCCTCCTGCAGTCGGGACAGCTGAACGAGCAGCACTGCGCGCACCGAGTCAATGAGAACAGCTTACAGGGCACCGAGCTGCAGAGGAACTGTCGTCTTTCCCACAATCTAACCAGTCCGTGTCACCGAAATCCCCTTGACGTTTTCATTGCTGGTAGAACACTAGACCTGGGTTTGGAAGAGCATTCCACGTCCTGCTGGTTTCCAGGTATTAGCCCTCCCACGCGAAGTTCTGCAAACAAGCTGTATCCACTTTTCCTCCACATCATCGGGCTGCAGCGAGACCACCCCCACATTCTAACCTCGTGGCATTATCTTAAGCTCAAGTCACGATAAAACCAAAGCTTGGTATTTTGAAGTGATGAACACATTATACTGACATACTCGTACGAAGATAACACTAAATATTCCTGCAGCGTTAAGCACACATCAATTACGAGTTACGAGACGTGACACTGTGCTTGGGCTGTCTTTAGGCATACAGATCAAGGGCTGAACTCGCTTTAGTTAAATGATTAAACACTTTTTTCAACAGAACCCTTTGTCCTGCTGTATACAGAGGCTGACAGCTCTACGGCGGCAAACAAGGCTTTGCATAATGCATGCAGCCACGCACGGTCTGCAGGACAGCTTCCACGTTTGCTGCAGAAACGGCAAGCGTAACCAACGGTGTATGGTTCGGCAAAGACAATTTTAGAAGTGAGGCAGCTGAGTATTAATCATCTCACTGGGAAAACTGACTGGCTCTGCAGCTCAAACAGCCTCCCTGCTCCTGGCCGCTACCTACCTTCCTAATTTTGTCTAGCTGTCAAACAGCCAGAAACACACCACCAGTGAGAGACAGGCTTCACAGAATCCCAGAACCGTGGGGGCTGGCAGGTCCCTCTGGAGACCACCCAGCCCAACCCCTGCCAGAGCAGGGTCACCCAGCGCAGGCTGCACAGGGCTGCGTCCAGGTGGGTTGGAATCTCTCCAGAGAAGGAGATTTCAAATCAGTCACCACCAGAACACCCTGAAGAGTAGGTCCTAAGCTTCTCAAGCAACTAGGATGACCAACAGGTTCAACCCCAGCGCTTTATTCCCATTCCAGCAGGGGAAGAAACACTCCTATCAAAGTGAACTGCTGCAAAAGCTCATCGCTAAAGCTGGGGAAGGAATCTGATGCCAGGACGACCAAAATGATGAACCCATACGCCATTCCACGCTCAGCACCTCAGCAGCAACACCTGACTGCTCACAGAAGCCTCAGAGCAGCATCAGGCAGTGAATGGTACCGAGCAAGATCTCCTTTCACCCAGGCACGCCCGACCTACCTGGAACGCCGACTCGTACATGGCAAGTGCCTTGGAAATAGAAGCTGTTGGAGGAAGCAGGTACCAGAGGTGGACAGCCACGCAACGCTTCCAGTCCAGCAGCGAGCACACATTGATACTTATTCTCTCCGATAACTGCCACACCTGAAGAAACAAATTACCAAGTTCAGTCAAACTTATCACACAACGGTAGGTACATGCCAGGCATGCAACAGCACGAGGTTACACTAGTAAAAAACCCCACGCCAACACCTCGCGCTCCTTTCCTGCTGGGTACCACCTGCTGTGGTCGAGCACGGCAGCCGAAACGCGCCGCTGTCAAGAAGGGGAAGCCAAGTCAATGACAAAGCAGCCGAGTAACAGAACTTACAGGCTTTCCTGCAAGCAGGGCAAAGATCCGCAGCCTCTCCTCCTGGATGAAGCAGTCTGCCTGCAGCCTGTGCCAGTCCACCAGCTGCATGGTGAGGAGGTCCCGAACGGGCTGGCTGCCCGCCAGCTGGGAGAGGAGCAGGGCAAGCCGGTGGTCGCCTGGAACGGGAGACAACAGCACATCAGGCAAATCCTCCCGCCTACCAGGGCCACAGCTACCTGTTTCTGAGTTGTGGGGCACTTGGATCAGCCTACAGCTGCACAATTGGGTTCTGTGCACGATTTCTTATGAAACAAACCACTCCATAAACACCTACTAGAATGGGAGTGGGGGGGGGAGAAGACAAAGGAATGGGAAGGACAGACTCCCCAAAGGAGACAAACGAACGGGGAAGTTTTTCAGATGCGAGCCGACGTAAAAGACCAAGATGAAACTAGCCATTAGGCTCTGAAAATATACATTTTTAAAACAAACATGAAGTGGCTTAACAGAAGCTCAATTAAAAAGAACATAAATTAAAAAAATTCAAAGGAGATACTATGCAAAAAAACAGTTCCAAATGCAATACAGCATCACCTCCTAACTCTAGGAGTAAGCCAGCCTAAACATGACCAGGTACTCGAGCAGCAAGTAGCCAAGCCAGCCCCCACCTTAATCACTCTCTGACGTGGGAAAACTCCGTACTCAGAGTGGCCAGTTACTATCAGCTCTCAAAGTTTAATTTCTCCTCATGCGTCTCCCTCCCTCCTCCCCCCACAAAGCTGAGAAATTTAAGCATCTTGCCTGACTGCTGCGCCAGCCTGCAAGCTTCACCGATTCTCTTCCCAGTAAGGCAGCTGAACACGGCCTCTATGTGATTGCCGTGTCGGGACAGAGAGACTTCCTCCTCAATTCGCCCCGCAGCAGTCTCTGACAGCCAGCGAGAGAAGGCTTTCCTGCGCTCCAGGGCCAGGACGTATTCGCTGGGCTCCTCCAAGCTGGCCTCTAACTCCTTCAAGTTCCCCCAGATCGCTTCACATAAAGTCCACGTCAAGCACCAGTGCTTCACAACAGCTGTCAGGACAGAGTTATTCAGTCATCAGGAGTAAAAACAGACAAAAGGCTACTTAAAGAGGACTCGTGTAAGCACAATCTTGTAGGATACCCTTTAGGACTGTTACAAGTCGATGCAGGAAGCCAGCTAGCTCCCCAAATGCCATCAACCACGTTTGTGCTTTCAGAAAGAACACTGAGGTAATTTTTCTGTTTTATTCACATTTCACTGCTCTGATGCAACCCGAAATTAATCTGAACTGGACAGTTTTCCAGATTCACTGTCACCACTGTGAGAAGAATCATTCCATACTCACTTTCTGTCACAGCAGGATCCTCGGACACCTTTCTAACCCAGTCAGCATAGTCGTGAATAGCAGACACTCCCGGGTTGGGTGCTAGAAGAGGACAGTGTTCATCCATATGGACAGTGCTGTGTTTCAGCTTTATCTCCAGAGGGATGAGATACAGCTGTTTGTCTCGGTCCATCTTCCGTTGTTCTAAGCTCAGCTTCTCCACGTGAACCTTGAAAGAGGATTCTGAGAGTCTGGAGAAAAAAAAAAAACAGGTAGCAACGTTCTGAATTGTTTTCCATGCAAGTGAACTGCAGTCATCACAGAGCGGCTGCATTGTGCAGCTGGTCCCAGTTTTAACACAAAGGCAGTAAGGCGTAGGATCCAAGGCCACCAGCTAGGTAGGAGGAACCTGGTTACAGCCTGGGATCCAGAACCAGACTCTGGCAAATAAACCTCATTGAACTGGGTGCTTCCACCTCTCAAAAGGCAGTCAGCACGCCTTACCGTACCCCAGTGCATTCTGTGAGAGCACCTCATTCTGCCAGCAAACCAGATACGCTGGAGAACATCAACCAAACAAGCTTTTTGGAAGACTTAAATGGTAGAACATGTAGCTATATTCCAGTCAAGTTTAGGTATGGAGTCACACAGCCCAGGAAAGGTCTGTATACTGCTTTATACGCAAGCAGAATTGAAGGCATCTGCATTCGGAAGCTAAACAAGCAATTTCTTAGGTAGTGCACATATCTTCAGGGAGAATCAGCAGATCAGAAGCTTCCTGGACAACAATTTTGAACTTTCTCTCTTTAACCTTTTGCTGGATGATGGTGCTATTTACTTGTTAAAAAAACCCCAAAACCTACTCTTGCTACGATATTCCAGGTCTTTGAGATACAGATTTTTTGTGAAGTAGCAACCTGAAGGAAATCTCCACGACTAACAAGATCTTGCACCGCTTCTGCATATCAGGAGTATTAAGCTGAATTTCGCAAAGGTATCGACCCACAGTCAAGATTCTTTTAAACATGAAGAGAGAATATGTCAGAACCATCCTGAAGGAAACTACTACTCACGATTTTGGAGCAACAGGAGTTGGCAGGAATCCGTATTCCACGGACTCACACTGAAGATCTTCCATTTCACTTGATCTACTCAACTGATCTCCACAATTGACAAGCGTCCAGTTGGGTCCCCAACCAACACGAAACGAGCGCCCCATGAAGAGTGCCATGTCCATCAGTAGCTTCCCTTTTCCATAGGTGATGGACTTTTCCAGAGGTACAAGCCCCTGCTGCCTGCGGACACCAACTGTCTTCATCTGTACCTCAGGGACTGACGGAGGTACGGAGAACGCAGACGCTAACGGAGAAGTCGCCGACCAAAGGGCAAGAGAAGGAGGACTGCTCAAAGTCCTTGGTCCCTTGGAATCTTGCACAGCAGCACTTGGTGGTTGGAAAATCACATTAGCAAACTTGGATTGCAGCAGCCCACCAACTAGAAAGAAGCAGCAGGAAGAACGCTTAAGTGAATGGGGTACTCGCTTTTCAGCAGTATATTTCTGGTATTTTTAAGGTATTTCAGTACTTGAGCAGCCAGCAAAAACATTTGTGGTGGTTTGTGACGGTAACGCACAGCTAAGTATGATTATTTGCAGTGCTGAGAACCGCAAACCCCACCGTGCACAGCCTAACTCGCATTATCTGAACGACAGCACATGGTAGCACACCAAGAACAGTACGTGTACAGTGTCACCCCCAAATCTGCAGTTTCCAAAGAAGTCACTCATTTAACGGATATTGTCACAGTTAGACCATTAGAACAGAAGTATCTCATGGGGAAAGCAGACAGTGATTGCTGTTACAGGAACAGGGCCGAAACTGTCCCCACAGAAACATCTCAGGTCTGCCCATTTAATTCAGGAAGCAACTCCATGCTTGTTACCAGAGGTATTATTCCCCTTCAAAGCACCAGTTAGTGGACGTATTGGGTGTAAGTGTCAAGGTTTTGGTAGCGGGGGGGCATGGGGTGGTCTCTGTGAGAACAGGCCAGGGGCTGCCCTGTGCTGGACACAGCTGGTGCCCACAACAGACCCACTGCAGGCTGAGCCCATCGGGGGAATTTATGGTACCCTTGAACCAACCTGCAAAGTTGGTGGTGCCTCTGCGAGATCTTAAGAAAGGGCAGAAAAGGCCACACAGACAGGAAAGGAAAAAACAAAAACAAACAAAAAAAGAGTGAGAACAGCAGTGCAAGCACCAGGGTCAGAGCAGGAGGAGGGAAGAAGGCGCTCCAGGCACCAGAGCAGGTATTTCCCCCGCAGCCCTCGGGAGAGGCTCATGCTGGAGCAGGGGGAAAAACTGAGGAGGAAGGAGCAGCAGAGAGGAACCGCTGTGGACCCCGTTCCCCATCCCCGCTGCGTGGGAGGAGGTAGAGGAGTCGGGAATGAAGGAGTGAAGTTGAGCCTGGGAAAGGGGGGGGCAGGGTATGAAAGTGTTGTTTTCATTTGCCTTTGTTTCTCACTACCCAAACCTATTTAACTGGCAGTAAATTAATTTTACTCAAGTCAAGCTTGCCCACCAGCTACTGCCACAGGCAAAACAGTCTCCCTGTCTTTATCTCGACACATGAGCTTTTTCTCATACAGTTTTGTCCCCCGTCCTGTTGAGGCGGGGGAGTGAGAGCGCGGCTGGGTGGGCATCTGGCTGCTGGCCAAACCTAACCCACCACAGCACACAACTGTTCTGCCGTATGTTCAGCCAGCGATAGGGTTTTGCCTGTTAACACTAAACTCTTTCTTCAAGCAATATGTGGTTTCTCACAGTACCTGAGTATCTCTTCCGTCCTTGTGATTTTGAAATAGGGAGCCTTGGAGAACAGATCTCTTGAGAAGTATCCATCTTTACAGGTTGCTTCCCAGGATAATGATCCAGGATCAAATCTAGGTCATCTTCATCAGCAAGCAGGGAAGCTTTCATAATCTAAAAAGGTGGTAAGTCAAGCCTGTACATTAGCAATTCACAGCAGAAGCTAGCTGATCTCATCCGCTCCTTTCTCAACCAAAATAACTTCTACATATTGCACATGACCAAACAATACACTCATGCCACAAATTTCAAGTAACAGCGACGGCACGCAGTTCAGGAGAACGGAAAGCAAGCTTGTCAGTTGATGATAAACTTTTACAAACTACTAGCTAAATCAGTGTCACAGTACTTGTTAGGGTGCACGTGGAGTCCTAAAATAATCATGTTATCTTAGATCTTCCCTCTATCTACTTGTTTTTCTGCTGAAGTAATAACTCTACTATTTTTTTTCTTACAAATTAAAAACACAGGTAGAAGCTCACAAGTGTTCCAGGTACTATCCTTTCACCAAACAATAAACACACCCAAACCCAAATCAAGAAGAGTTATTCTATTACCTTGTTTTCCACAAGCTGGGCCTGAGGCAGTCCTGGCTAGGTATTAGTTTAGCTTATCACCCTGCCCACACTTCAGAATTTGGAGATCTGGATTCTAGCCTGAAGATGATTTTCATTTCTGCATTAAGCTTTCCACGTCTATAAAGGTTTACCGCAGAAACACAGAAGTCTAAAGTGTAAATTTTAATCCCACTATAGGTGTGATGTATAGTTTATTACAAGTTGGTACATAAATACACTTGGGGAGGCAAACTGAGAAGCGAGAGATATTACCAAGCCCTCTCTTTCAGAGAGGGGAGATGGCAAGACGCTCACCTGCAAGACATGGGGGTTAATACCCAGGGTTGACGCGATGTGAGTCGAAGCAGGCACTGCCTCCGGCTCTTCTACCATGTTATCTTCTACAACGGACTCCTGGGGAGGCTCCTGGGTGATGTCTGCCATGTCACTGTCCAGTTCCACAACCCTGCCCAGCTGCTCCACTTCTGGGGTCTGCGGACACATGCAGAGGCCATGTCAGACACCGACAGATTGCAACAGTTTGCAGAAAGCGTATTTAATAGCGTCAACAATCACCTGCAAATGAAGCGGAGTACTCCCTTGCTTGTGTCAAGACTCCACATAAAGTTTAGAGATGAATATATATAACCCATTCCCGTTTTCTTCAGAGTTGTAACAGTGCACGTTAGTGAAGGAGAAGTCATGGTTTAGTGACGCCCTCCTGGAGTTTACCAAGTTCTGCCATTCAGTTTAAGAAACTACTCTTCAGCTTTCCATTTTTCATGCGACCAACAAAAAGGAAGAGAGTTTGCGCATCCTGCCTTCCTCCCCTTCTCCCTCAAAACGCTATCACACAAAGAAAAGCTTCCATGCCTAAGTTCAACCTGGGACATTTCAAATGACTGAAAAAACAGTTTAAAAGTAGCGATTCTCCAGCATTAATGTGTGGTACCACCAGTGGCTGATGAGCACATGAGTCACTGTAATATCTGCTTTGTTTCCCCAGCCATGACGTAGTACAAATTAAAAAGACTGAGTTAATAGTAAGTTCTTTGTGGAATATAAAGTTTTAAGTGGAGACGATCTCCTTCAAGATGGCGTATGTGCAGGTCACAGAGTGTGTGCGCACGCATGCGTAAAATCTTTTTTTTTTAATTTTAAACCAGGACACAACAGTCATCGGGCTGGAAAGTTGTGGTTTTTTTTCCAATGATATTCTACTTATCACTAGCACATCAGCAGTTAGAAAGTTAAATATAGCAGCTGTCTTCCAATCTGCAGCTAAATTTCTCATCTCTACTACTAGTCCAAGGCAGGAGGAAGAATTAGTTTTTATGATTTTTCTGAAGCAATCGCATGGCATCACCTTTGTGGTGAGCCTGAGGTGACCTCTACGCACCTTCAAACGCTTACGACAATGTGGACTCACACTCCAGGCAGGGCCAAAAAACGCTCAGCCAGTACAAACAGTGGGCAGACATCAGATATTAACTCCGACCGCCGTCATCGCCTCTCCTGCCCAGCTTGCTGGCTGCGGAGACAGCGGCGAGCCCCCCGCGCCGGTACCCATCCACGGAGCGTGACAGGGTGCTGCAAGCCATCACCTGTGTGCCAGCTCTGCTACCAGAAACTGTCTGGTGGGACAAAAACCCCTGGAGAATGCCGCTCACCGCTGGTTCTGCGTGGCTGACAGGCCAACCTGCGGCTACAGCCTGTGCCACGTCAGCCGAATGGCCTTCAGGCGCTTCCCGAGGGGCTCCAACCCCAAGCCGGGGCTCTGGCGCACCAGCTTTGCTCCAGTCTAACCATCCCCTGCTGCTGAGGTGCGAGTGTCCCGAGGAAGATTCATGCTCACAGCTTGCTTGGTCTCCAGAAGCAACAACGTACAGACTGCTGAAGCAATGCTCCAGAGCAATTCGTATATACGAGCAAGGAAAAGGCAGCAGATAGTGCACTGGAAATCATGCTAAGGAATTTAAGAACATATTCAAATGGCCGCTTCTTAGCTCATTAGAATCAGCCAAGAAATGTGATGAAGGTTATCCGATGAGGCAGATAAAATTAGACTAGGGGGTCTGTAAAGATAGAACTTAATGGCAGACATGGAAGGAGCATTAGCTAGCAGTATCTGAGCACGCCTGCAGTATGCAGTACAGATTTACAAGTCAAAATATGGTTACAAACACAACAGTTTCACTACTCCCTTCATTGTGCTTTAATGCAGCCAGGTCCCTGGTGTAACTGTTTCCTGTGGACCTTGCAACATTAATAAATTCATTAATATTCAAGTTAGTGAGGGAAGAAAAAAATCCCCAAGTCTAGATCCTAAATGCTTCCTACAGACCAAATAACAGTATTTCCAGATGCTTTACACACCAAGAGTTTGCCAAGTTTTTTAGCCATGCTATGTTGTTTCTCAGGGGTTTGGGAAATGAAGCTAGATGTTTTTCCTATTTTCAGAAACAAAAACCTTATTTAATGGTATGCAAGTCAAAGAGGTTAATGAACCCGGACAAGTTTTTGCTAAGTACATTTGAATCTCTGAGACAGGCCTGAATAAATCACACATATTCCCAGTATTTGAGTGCTTAAAACAGCAGCTCTGCTCCCCATTAATGTGAACAAGCAGCAAGAAGGGGAACTGAAAGGTGGTACACGCAGGCAGGTCTGCTAGACAGCCATGTGTTCACCCCAAAATGCAAACACTTAAGGAATCTGCGAGAGCAGGATGAACTAGCAGGTTTTAATTAGCCAGTGAGCCAGGAGGAGCGACGAAGCCGCAGCTGTAGGCTGCTCTGGGACTCTCCGAAGCAGAGTCACAGGAGTGGTGACAGCTCATCGAATTCGTCACTACAGCGGCACGTTCTGCTCGCAGAGCAGGCTGCGCTGCTACTGCCTCGCTGTCCGTACGGCCATCAGGATTCCTACCACCGGGATCCCGACACGCACCGGTGTTGGCTGTACTGAAAGCGTTTCGGTGAGCTGCTGCCGCCAGACCCTTACTTCGGGCCCCTCTAACCTGCATGGAGACCTGAAGGGGCAGAGAAGGAACGGCTCGGGCGTTTCTACAGAGGGTATAACTAGATGGCAGCCTATGTAAGATTAAAAGCAACTCCCAGTTGACGGGCTCAGAGTTCCCCAAAGCCACTGGCCAACGAAGGGAAATGCTACTAGAACCTCCCCGGTTTTGAAAGGACTAGACCCAGTACAAAAAAGGAGAGGGGGGAAAAAAAAAAAGTGTTCAACCTATTTGCCTCTTAAGCTGCTTTTCATGCTTTGCCTTCAGGGATACAGAAATAAAACCGTCCTCCTCTGCTCCCCCGTGACATGACACATCACGAGCGCCGGCCACGCGCCAGGCAGCACCTTGGCACATGATCCACGCCTCGGTGAGCTGCAAGCTTGGAGATGGCCCCTCGGTGCAGTCACAGGCTGCTGGGGGTAAACCAGAAAGCCCGCTCATGCACTGCAACAAACGCCTCGCAGCACGTCCTACCCAGCTGCCAACCACCTCTGCTCAGCCCTCCTTCGCCGTCTAACTGCTGAAGGTTTATTTTCACAACCAGGCAATCAAGAAGCAGTTTTGGAAAAAAAAAAAATCTGCTCTGCACTAGCCTTCTGTTTTATGACAAGGTAATTCAAAAGGTTCACAAACGTCTACCATTAACACCTGTCATAAAGACTATGTTCTGTCCCATCAGCACCAGGATGCCTTCCAAATGGGCTGTTTGTTCACCCACAACAAAGCAGATACCGATTTAGCTTGACAATATCCATAATAATTCCATCTGGATAATACACGTGTATCAGCTGCAATTAGACTAACCTTTAAACCCACGTAAAAGGATTTTTAAAAATGAAATTAACATTAGACCTTAAGGGTTTACCAGTGAACTGGATAAAACGCTGCCTTCCCCGTGTAAGACGGGCACACCACCGAGGATGTTTCACAAAGCTTTAGAAGCAGTCACATCCAACTCAAATACACTTAAAAATCCAGCATATAACCAGCCTTAAAAAAGTAATTTTTAATAAAAATAGAGCACATTCTTAAAGTATAAAGCATACAGTCTTGCATACTAAATGATGGTAAAGTCAAAGTAATGCACAATATCATTCTCAAGGCAGGCAGCACAAGGCGTTATAATTATATAGCATATATTCAATATTCACAAAACAAGTTTTCTTCTATAAGTGGTGCAAATATGTCAAACTCAATCTAGACCAGAATTTAAACAAGAAACAAGGGTTTAAAGCCTTCCCATCCCCCACACATCCTCAATATGAAATGTCAAGTATCTTAACGAAAAAGAACATGCAAACACTCATCAAGAGGTCAGAAGAGCTACTGAGTTTGTGCAAGTTTGCGTAAGGTTTTGCTCTTCAGTTTCCAGGCTACTTGTTACTTCAACAACCCCTCCCTAGGCACCAGCTATTCTTCCAATTTCGTTTTATTAATTCCCTTCTAGTCACTGTCCTCCTTCTACCTGAGATGGAGGCGTTGGCTTGCTGGTTAGGGTCATTTGCTGGGGCGGCAGATGCCCTGGGGGCGGCACAGGTGTAGTTTTTAACTTCTTTGTGTCTGCTTTTGAAGGATGCTCTTCCTCTTCCTCATCTGAATCTTGCAAGCCATACTTGGAAAAGTGTGCCACCTGCGTAATGAGAAGGGCAAATACATCACACCTGGGAAGAAACATTTCGGGCATCCTTTTCTGAAAGGCCTGAACAACGAGCTGGTGTAACTGTCCACCGTCCGCGGCAGCCCTGGCACCTGGCACAAATTCAGCTTTTGCACAGACCAAGAACACCTGCTGTATGCAGGTCTTTGATCAAAACTTCTTTGAGTGGCCAGTTCGGTGCAGGACAGTTTGCACTACAGCTGAAGGACTTGAGACAGCTTATGAGAAGCATAGCAAAGTTTTTGAATTACAAGTTGTCAGGAGAGTCTAACTTCCGACTACTTCCGATATTCTTGTAAGTCACTTTAAAACTAGAACAAAACCGTTACCTTAAACACCCAAGATCCGGTCTCTGGGCGGTATTCCTTGAATCGAGCGCCCTGCTTCCGAGACACGGACTCCAGTCTACCTTCATAATTCATCTCTGCCAGTCGCTCAGGGCTTTTTATCAGGCAACGAGATGTTTTATCTGTAGGCCAGACTCCATCCAAGGTAACTTCAGCTCGTCTGTTAAAGACAGACAAAAGTGTAAGAGACCACAAGGTTTTGAGGCAAAGCTATTAGAAGTACACATATAGGAGGTGAGAACTGAACACGTGGGCTCAAACCAGCTTTTAAACCCAATTTCTGGTTCAGAAACTTGCAAGTGCCTAGTAACCGTACAACGCTGCGATCTGAATGCACACCTGGCTGACATTTCTTGGTAGCTGCCTGCAAGCACAGTGGATTGGCAGTATGATTAAAAATTCCTTACTAGCCACTGTCCCCGCACAGTGCATATTGAAAAATTACCTATTTAAACCTTCACCAATAGGTGGTTTTCTTTCATCGTCAGGGTAAACAATAACTTCTTTTCTACGGATATGCACAATGTCATCCAGATTTAAGTTGGTTAGGTTTACTTCTCCTTCAAAGTAAATTGATCCATAACCTGCAAAACAACCCAAAACATCACAATTTGTCCATGAAAAGTCTCATGCCAGAGAACCTCCACTCCTGCTATACTCCTCCTTTCCCCACCGTACCACCTAGCTCTGTCATGCCTCCAGAACAAAATACAACTCCTTTCCCATGTGAAGATACTGAAGATACATTATTTTTTTATAGCCAATTCTTTTGCACAGAAAGCTTTTTGTTATCACTTGGCTATTCATATTGCCAACGCAAATACTAAGTGCACCCTCAGCTTTATAGCATATTTAGAAAAATTGTTTTAAAAAATAGTATACACTGTATTTTTTTTTCCTAAATAAAAGCAGTAAAGAATACAGCTTGGGCTGAAGGCTCTTCCCTAGAGCTCAGTCAGCTCCAGTGCAGATAGCAACTAAGATGGAAGCAATGATGACCAGGTTTGCATCAATGCCCCAGTAAGTCTGGGCTTTACAACTTTTCCATTTAAGAACAGCAAGCATCTTAAAAGCTGCAGGTGCTTTTGTTCTTTTCACACTCAAACTTCTCAAGCATCCCGTAACACAGGTTGTTAGGGCTACCAGTCTGAAATACTACAAGCCTTTGATGAAGTTGTTCCCAATGCAAGGGCACTATAATCCTACCGAGCGCACGGAACTTGGATTCAAGTTCCATAGCTTAAAACGGCATTATGCAACTAGAAAAGCTGCATGTGCTTACCTTTGCGGCCTATGGTGAAGTCTGTCACAACACATTCGTTTCTGTCGTTGGTAAATCTAGCTAGCTCCTCCATGGACGGGATGGTGTAATAGCCAGCTCTCGTTAGAACGATTCCTGCAACAGAAAATTCCCTGAGAACTGGGCTGACAGCCAGTTGTCAACTTCAACATTTCAAGAGTTTCATTCCATTTCCTTTGCAAGCCTGAGCAACTGAAGGTCCCAAAAGAACCGAGAATCAGCGCAACAAAAGCGGAGAAATCAAAATGCCTTAATTCCACAGCCTTCACAGCAAATTTAAGACAACCGCTATGCCAGGTTCTTCCAGCCTAGCAACCTGTCAGAGATCAGTAGCAGATGTGTAGGCAGAAAGAAAAATGCAAACACATACAGCAACGCTTGACAGAAACACTCTCCCAGCTTTAATAATTTGGGGGCTCAGGCACCTGCTGCCCAAGATGCAGCATCTTGTACATTTAACAGCCTCCAATGCTTTTTCATCTATTAACTTGTCTAATGATCTTTAAAATTCACAAAAGCTTTTTGCATCTACAAAATGTCTGAAGACATTTCTTTTGAACATGTCACCTGCTAGTTTCATTAGACGCCACATACTACCTGAAAGGACGAACCAATCTTTTCCTCTTCACCTTCTCCAGATCCCTCGTGAGTTTAAAAAACTCTAACATATGCCCCCACCTCTTCAACAGCTGTACAGTCTTCATTAAGGGAAGGGTACTCAAGACCCCTCAGCACTTTTTCACACTTCTCCATCTTTTTCAGTTTTACTAAACCCTGAGACCGGAATAAAGAGTACTGAAGACGCACACACGATGGGTCTATGGAGACACAACCACGTTCTATGGTCCATTCCTTTCCTGGCACACTCTACAATGCAGTTTGCATGCTGATACCTACCAAACATTAGATTTCTAACTCTAAGATCTTGCTCCTGAACAGTAGTCAACTCAGTCTACTACTGCAGAGCAATTACAGATTGGGTCCTCCTCCTCCCTCTCACGCATCTCACTACCTCAATCTAATATAAAATTGGGTGATTTAATTGCTCATTGACTCAGCAGAAAAAAATTCTGTCTAGGTAAGAGACTGAAAAGCAAGACTTGTATCCTGAAGAAGAGAGGAGGGACAGGAAAAGAGAAAAAGCTGAGGGTCTGAAACAGCAAACGAGAACTTTAATGAAGCATGTGTGAAACGCTGCCAGGAACTCCACATCTGCTGCCCCCCCGCCAGTCTAACCTGCAGGATGCAGATGATGCACGGTTTCAGGCTCCTCTTCACGCTCATCCTGAAGGGAATCATCATGAAACGAGGCATCTTCACTGCTGCCTTCCAGACCATTCCGCAAGGCCACCCGCATATTCAGAGCCACAAGGGTATCATCCACACTGTTCTGGTGTTTGTGCACAGTGTTCTCCGGGGTCTGTGGGATGGGCTTGGCGATGGGGTTAGTGTAAAACCTAGTCACTTCATGATGATCCTCCTCCTCTTCTCGCTCACCATCTTGTCTGTGGTTTTCATCGGGAGGTACTGACAAAAAGAACCTGAAGAAATGAAGAATAAAGTTGAATTATTTAGTTCTAAGGGACTTATGTCAACATTGAACTTTTGGTGTCTCTTCATATAAAAAGCAAACAGGACCACCACATGAACTGCAGAGTCAGCAGACCGAGGGAAGTGATTATTCCCCTTCACTCCTTGTTAGGCAACCTCTGCCATTTTGCATCTGATCTGGGGCTCCCACTACAAGAAAAGTAGTGATAAGATCAGGAGAGGAGTACCATGATGGTCAGGGGACTAAAGCACATGCCCTGTGAGGAGAGCTTGAGCGAAATGGGTTGCTCAGTCTAGAGAAAAGGCTTGCAAGGGGGTGCAATAGCAGCCTTCCAACACCAAAGACAAAATTCAGGCTCTCCGTAGGCATGGCAGAAGGATGAGAAAACAACGGTCATATTAAAACAGGGAAATCAAAGAGGACAGTCAAGCATTGGAACAGGGACCCAGAGAGGCTGCAGAACCTCTGTCCATGGAGGTGTGAGACACCCAACAGGACAAAGTCCACAGCAACCAGGTCTGAATTCAGTGTTGAGACTGCTTGAGGAACAGAGACCCCCCCAAGGTCACTTCCCATCTGAAAGATTCAATGATTTGTGAACCAGGCTGTTACAGACCTTTGTGCCCAAAATACACACTGTTTCAGAAGAAAAGAATCATAGAGTCATTTAGGTTGGAAGAGACCTTTAAGATCATCGAGTCCAACTGCTAACCCACCACTGCCAAGGCCACCACTAACCCATGTCCCCAAGCGCCACATCTCCACGGCTTTTCAATCCCTCCAGGGATGGGGACTCCACCACTGCCCTGGGCAGCCTGTGCCAGGGCCTGACAGCCCTTTCGGGGAAGAAATGGTTCCCAAGATCCAACCTAAACCTCCCCTGGCGCAACTTGAGGCCGTTTCCTCTCGTCCTGTCGCCTGTTCCTTGGGAGAAGAGACCGACCCCCCCTGGCTCCAACCTCCTTTCAGGGAGTTGCAGAGAGCGAGAAGGTCTCCCCTCAGCCTCCTTTAAGTCTTGCAGGCACCATGATCAAATCAAACTTGAGAACACTATTGTGACAGTCACTCCAAAACACCCGCTTCAGAGAGCTGCCTGTTGTACCCGGCTGCTGGCAACAGGGCTAACAAATACCTCTGCCCCATTACGAACTGCCCAGGTCAGGACTAAGGTCACAAGAAACAAGGTTCCCCATGCCCATAATCAGTTCTTACTTCTCACAGCTTTCAATAAAATCCAAATGTTGAGCTGGTCAGGAATTTTTCCAGCCTCTGATTACAAGAAAACCAAACCAAACCCAGGGTTCATCTGAAATACGGCCACAGATTTTTTTTAGAGGAGGTAGGTATTCTGGCTGTTGGGGGGAACAGACGACCTTAGAGATTCCTCATTTTCATATGTAGAAAATACGTCACTACTATGAGACATTTGCATCAGCGGAGCCTCCTTGCAGGAGTCCTTGAGGACTAAACAGAAGGAGAGGTTCCTCTCACCTCAGGGTCTGGTTTATCACTTCCCTCAAGAAATGGCCTAGTTTCTTGCTACAGGGAATGGAGAGAGACATATCCAGAAAATAAGTCATTCCCCTTTGAACTCCTGATTTTGGATGGAATGAATCGGTATGTGACCGCACAGGAAGAACATACGGCTAGTTTAAGAGGAAATGAATCTCACAACAGGTCAGCTTGCTTCCAATGAACAGCTAAGACGACATCCCTGAAAATAACTACCTATTCTGTTAATAATAATTTAGAGACCAGCAGAACCAGTTTGCATTTCTCGTAAGTATAAACACCTGCATGACGAATCAACATACCGATCTCCATTCTCTGGATACTCCGATGGAGAAGCCAGGTCTTCATTTTCACGATTGACAGGTGAGAACAGATTGCTACTGTTGAGATTCTTCAAAACCAACTTTTTGATGCTCTTCCTAAAAAAAAACAACATCAAAGAGAAATTTGGATATATCCAGTGCATAAATATGTGTTTCATGCTTAATTCACATGCTCCAGGGACCAGAAACCAGCTGTCTAAGACCCGTTCCCACACTCAGGACACATGAAGTCTTCTGTAAGAGCACTGCAGCAGCTGAGACACTGAAACTCTTTTTGGAATTCCAATCAAGGCTTTGGTTTATGAGCAAGTGTAAAAAGCACAAGTCATTGAAAGCTTCAAAACCCAAGTTCAGGAAACCACAGTATTATCTGTTTTACAAAACAGAGCTTCTCCAGCAGAAGCACAGCAACCTGCAGAAAGCCTGGCCACAGGCACAGGTGGTTCTTTACTACAGGGTCACTTCAGGAGCAGATCAATGGCCAAGCCAGCGTTCACTGCCTGCAATCTGAAGATCACTGAGCATCTATGCCAATTACGCTCAGAAAAGTCTAAGTGTCCCTTTGTTCTGATCTTTTGTTTTGTTTTTCAGTAGAACACCGAGTAATTCCATACTCTGCTCTCTCCCTGGAAAGTGAACAGACGGTTCAGGCTAAATTAACAACAAACTAAGTTCACAAATGTTACAAAATGTTTAAAAAGCCTGTGCTTTGAGGGACTTTCAATGACTGATGCATCTTTCTCCAAAGTTTTCTGTTGTTTTGACTAAACTCCAAAGCTTTCCAAACCCCTTTTCAATTTGATTGCCACTGATGCTCTTGACTGAACCCAAAAGCTTCAGTAGGGTAGACCCACAGCATCATTGTTTCTTTCTCACAGAAACGTCTGTGTATCTGAAACAGAACCAGTGCTAGGCTATGAGTGTCAGAAATCTGCCTTCATACTGACTGCATTAGCAAACCTAATAACGCTTCTGTTTCAGAAGCGGGAAGTATTACACCGTACAAGCTTTCCTTGTAATAATTCCTAACTGACTTTATAGCAGCTTCGCTCCAGTCATGGGATGACCTCATTTTACAGCTTATTTGGCCTTAACAGTCTAAGCTGAACATTTTTATCTCCTCTACCGACAATAGTTCTATTCAAGTTTTACAGAAAACGTTATTGCTATTCATATTTGAACCAGGTCACAAAACCGTCATGGAATTTAGGACCCTATACAGGAGTTAACTTAATCTGATCAGAAGATTCTTGCACCACCTCCTCCCTCCAACATACACAAAAGAAAAACTAACTTTGGCATGAATGCACCATTGGATAGGGATGGCTCGTCGTCATCAAGACCGTCAAAGAGATGAGATTTAGCAGAGCCAGCTGACTGCAAAGCTTTCGGTCGCACTCTGGTCGCTGGACGCGGAGTCAGTTTGTAGTGGGTGGGTGTCGTTAAGGCCTTCTGAGCTGCGGGGTTAGTTGGTTTCAGCCTCTGAAACAAAAAGACGTAGAATTGGAATTTTCATACCAGTTACTGTAAGGGTTTGTGGACAGCGAGAGTGCCTGCTTTGTCAAGGCTCTCCAGTCAAGGCCCTTTTAAACGCAAAAGGGATAAAGTAAAGGGGGAAACAATAAACAAAACCAGAGACACAAAGCTGGTTGACAACAAGTAATGGAAGCGACGCCAAAGACCAAAAGTCTCCACTCACTCACTGATGGGCCGTTAAGAACCTGGAGGCACAGCTTTGGAGAGGGCCAACCCCGACCTCCTGGCCAGGCTGAGTGAATTAGGGGAGAGCTACTGGACTCAGCGCGGGGGCGTGGGGACCCCGGGCCAGCGGTGCCAGCAGCTGGAGCGAGGGGAAGCCTCAGCGCCTGGAGCAGATGAGGGTCTCTGCTCCAGCCCCCGGGATGGGACCAGTGTGCGTCCCAGGTGCAGCTACTGGGGGGGAACTGGGTGAGCCAAGGTCTCGGCAACATCCACTGGAACAAGACCACAGCTCACGGGCCCGTGTGCCCTGGGGACAGCTTCTGGCAGTGGGGGACAGCCAGAGCGCCTGCATCATCCCCAAACCCCTTGTGTGGGGGTGTGCACGTGTAATTCACTAGCAAGCCTCAAGCCAGACTAACCCGCACGTAGGAGGCCCTGGGTCCTGGCAGGGATGTCGGCGAGGCAGAGGGCTTGTGTGATACTGAGGGATCCCTGAGCACAGGGTGCCCACGAAATCGGTGTGCGAGTCCACACATCTTTTTGCGGCAAGCATCAAGCTGGACTAGCCTGCTCCGTGGAGCCGGTAAGAGGGCTCAAGATCTGGGCAGGGCTATCGGATGGACAGAGGGGCCACGCTAATGCTCGAGGGATCCACGAATGTGCGTGTGAGTCTAGAGAGCGTGACCATGCGTGCTTTCACTAGGGAACTTCAACCCTTGTCAGCCAAAGAGGAGGAAGGGGACTTGGCTGTGTGTGCTTACGTCTGTGGCTGTGCAGCCAGCTGTGTCAGCGTACTCTGCGCACGTGTGTCTGGGATACGTGCTTAACTTCACAACTTCCCTTAACACTTAAAAAGTCTGAAAAGTGTTTGTTTTGTTGTCTTTTAAAACAAATCAACAGGGTATGGTTTGTCAGACACTGTCCTAGGAGATGTCATAAGCAAAGCTCAAGCTAAGCACTAAAAATATTCCAAGCATAGACAATTATCCATCTTTTTTCTCCACTAGCCGCACTGAGCATAACGAGAACTCCAAAGCCAAAGCTCTGATGTAGTCAAAAGCAGTAAACAAAGCCTCAGTATAAGCAGTTTGTGTCCTGGAGAGCGTAAAAAGCCACTGCACCAGTAAGAGTACACAGGTGGCTACTTATTTCGCTGCTCACTGCGTACTTAACTGAAGACAATGAGCACAAAACATAAATTAAAGTAATTTCAAATCTTACTCGGAAAGCGAGTTTAATGTTTACATGCACCTACCTCTTCTTTCTTCTTTGGGTCTGACATGGGGTTTCTGAAGAGCGGAGAATCTCCAAAGGGTGAGTAAGTCAAGCTGTTCAGATGCTGCTGAAGGACCGCTTGCTGGGCAGCTGATGCATTTGGGTCTGTCAGTGCTATAAAAAGAACATCTTTTTTTAGCATTTAACAGTTTTACTAATAAAAGCAACGCAGGCAGAAAAGATATCCTTCCAATCAGAGAATCTCCTCATAGGCATCTATCTAGCATCTATTTTAATTCCCATTAAAATACCATAAATGTTCACACTATCAAGCATTTTGAGCAACCTAAAGCAGCTTAATTCTAATTCCAAGACAGACAGACTGAATCTGTGCATTCCCAAGAAGCACAAAACCACTCTCAGAAACAACAGCTTACTGTCAGACAATGTCTGCAAGGAAGTCAAGAGAGGAGTTTGAGACAACTGGTTCTTCCCAGATGAACAGATGGTTTAACCAAGCAGATGTCAACTAGTGAGACACTTCCCTATGCTGCCCCACTGCAGGTGTTGCCTACAGAAGCGAATACTTGGATCATCTGCAGAGTTACATCAAGGGACATCCAAGCGTAAGAAATAGAGAAGTACGATCGAAGCAAGACAGAAATAGCAGCCTTCCAGGCCCTAAAGGGGCCTCCAAGAAAGCTGGAGAGGGACTTTTGACAAGGGCATGGAGTGACAGGACAAGGGGTGATGGGTTCAAACTGAAAGAGGGGAGATTGAGATGAGATCTAAGGAAGAAATTCTTCCCCATGAGGGAGGTGAGGCCCTGGCACAGGCTGCCCAGAGAAGCTGTGGCTGCCCCATCCCTGGAAGTGTTCAAGGCCAGGTTGGACGGGGCTCTGAGCAGCCTGGTCTAGTGGAAGGTGTCCCTGCCCATGGCAGGGGGGTGGGACTGGGTGATCTTTAAGGTCCCTTCCAACCCAAACCCTTCTGTGATTCTATGAAATACATAAAATCTGACTGCAACACACTGACAAGAGAGAGTATTTCATCATGACGAAAACGTAGCTCCCCTCATCCATTTTGCCTGTCATAACTAGCATATGAAGTTACTTTGAAGGGTGTTCACAGGATCACAGAACTCCAGTGAGGCTGGAGGCACCTCTGAAGGTCACCTTCTTCTTAGTGCCCTGCTCAAGCAGGGCCACCGGTGCCAGGGCTCGGGCACCCTCACAGTGAAAAGTGTTTCCTGATGTTCAGAGGGACCCTCCTGTGTTCCAGTTTGTGCCCGTGGCCTCTGGTCCTGGCACTGGGCACCACTGGGAAGAGCCTGGCTCCATCCTCTTGGCAGCCTCCCTGCAGATGTTGATGTACACAGATGAGATCCCCGAGCCGTCTCGTCTCCAGGCTGAGCAGTCCCAGCTCTCTCAGCCTGTCCTCACAGCAGAGGTGCTCCAGCCTCTTTGTGGCCCTTCACTGGACTCTCTCCAGTATGTCCACTTGTCTCACACTGGAGAGCCCAGCGCTGGACACAGCACTCCAGATGGAGCCTCCCCAGTGCCGAGCAGAGGGGAAGGATCCCCTCCCTCCTCCTGATGGCAGCCCAGGACACTGCTGGCCACCTTCACCACAAGGGCAAGTTGTTGGCTCATGGTCAAGTCGGTGTTCACCGGGACCTGCCCGGCCTTCTCTGCCGAGCTGCTTTCCAGCCAGGTGGCCCCAGCCTGTGCTGGTGCCTGGGGTTGTGCCTCTCCAGGGGCAGGACTTTGCACTTGTTGTTGAACTTCATGAGGCTCCTGCCATCCCGTTTCTGCAGCCCGCTCAGGTCCATCAGGATGGCAGCATGACCCTCAGGTGAATCAGCCACCCCTACTCTTCCTTTTGTCACCTACACACTTACAGAAGCCCTCCTTGTTGCCTTTGACATCCCTGGCCAGATTCAGTTCCAGTTGGGCTTTGGCTTTCCTAAACCCATCTCTGCACGCTCAGACAGTATCTCTGTATTCTTCCCAGATTACCTCTCCCTCTTCCACCTCCTGTATGCCTCCTTTTTGTGTTTGAGCTTTGCCGGGAGCTCCTCACTCATCCACACAGGCCTTCTGTCGTTTTGCCTGACGTCCTGCTCACTGGGATGGACATCTCCGGAGCTTGGAGGAGATGACCCCCGAGTATCAACCAGCTTTCCTGGGCCTGCCTTCCCACACAGTGTTGTGTGTCGTATGTGTTGTCCCCCCGCCCAAAGTTTAAGATCATTTTCCTGAAATCGCAGCCTCAGGGGGCTGCAGCATCAGTTACGCATGCTGTTCATCTACGGTGCTCAGATCTACCCAACAAGGTGAGCACTGCTAGAAGCGGTAGGCATTTTAACTGACAAAATGGCAGTGCAAGTGCCTGAATCTAAAGACCATCCGTTTCACCAAGGGCACAGCCTACTCGTTAATTAAGTCCCTCCAGCTCTCCTACCTGGAATTACTGAAGAAGCTAATGCTACATTTCCCTTACGTTTTTTTTGTAAGTGCCTACTGTTGCTGCCCCAAATTCAACGATGGGGAATATGTTAGTAATCTTGAAGACAAAGCTCTAAAATAGCTGCAATTATTAATAATGTTAAGTAACTTTGAATTGCTTAATTGCTTTTTAATTAGCACAAAAAAGGCATTAACATGGTCTCCACTGCTACCGAGAACAGAAGTGGCCTCAAATAGACGCTCAAAGATTTTTTTCCCCTCCAAAGCATTTGGGCAGGATGTGCTCCTATGTTTAGGCAGCAATTAAACTCAGGTTAACGTACACTTACCTACAGCAGGCTGAGGGGCTCCAAAGCCCAGCGTAGCTGTTGATGTATTGAATCCCGGTGCTCCAAATGCTCCTGTTCCTAGTGTTCCACCAAGTTTAGGCTGGGTGTTTCCAAATAAAGACGTCTGTCCTGCCCCAAGAGCTGCAGCAGAAGAGATGACTGTCATTTACTACAAGACTGTGACAAACTTACGAGCCAATTTATCCCACAACAAAGAATCACTTATTTATTAAACCGCAAGAAACATTCAACATGTCCATGAATGCTACAGACACTCAAGGCTCATGTGATCGGACCAGAGGCTTCAAACACAGAGGACACCACCAGTTTTCTGAGCCATTAGCCACAACTAAGCAATGCTGCCTACAATTTCTACAAGGTTACTTACACTGTGTTAGCAAGCTCTACTTGGTTCTGATTGATGGCTTCAGGCTAAAACATCTACAGCCTTTACTACATTAGAGTTAGCAAGTAACGCCAAGACTATATTATCACTGAAGTCTGAGGACTGTGCTTAGGCTGACATGAAATTACCTGTTCCGAACCCTGTTCCAAGTCCAGTTCCCAGAGTCCCAGTTGCAGGCTTACTTCCAAACAAGCTATTTCCAGCAGTGTTGGCACCAAAACCTTCAAGAACAGAAGCAGTAGCTCATTAATCTAACACTATTAGAGATTAAATTAAAAACATGTATTTAAATAAATAAGCATCACCGGCTCAGACAGCCCTGCCACAGTTAAGGTCAAATTTCACACGCTGTTTCCAACAGCTCAAGTTAAACTGACAAGCAGCAAGAAGGGACTTCAATGGTAAAAAACATACTTGAGTTATGAACACAATACTGAAAACATCAGTACAGGAAAATACAGTTTTGCCTTCTTAAGCTTTTCAGTTTGTAACAAAGTTTTACTGAAAGCCAGAATGGACATGATGATGCTCTATGTGGCAACAGAGTAAAATGTATTAAGTTTCTTCAGCTGCCTGGAAGGAACAAATCCCATTTTATACTGTTTATACCACACACGTACTTCTCTGACTCTTACCGACAAAGCAGGTAACAACTCAGATTCGTACAAGCACACGGTTCAAAGACACATCTCTAATCGTAACTAAGTACAGCCCAAACCTAACATTAGACAGATTAGTTCTTAAACTGAAGGTTGTGAAACCATCCTATGGCTGGTTGGTATGGAAAGACACAATTAAACTAGAAAACTGCAGTCATGGACCAACACCAGAAACGCCTTAGAACCAAACTCCATTTTTCCTACAAACTGTACCACTGCAGTAACGCAGGCAAGTTAAAACCACACACTACAGTCAGTATTGTTCACTACCGGTGTCAACACACTGACTGATGTGGCTATGAAGATCTTGGAGAACAGCAGAACAAGGGACTTGGAAGCAACTTTCACGAATACCGTGATAACAGTTTGCCCAAAGTTGGTCACCACGATGAAACTGTCCTTGCCGAGGTGCTGCCCGGGCAGCCTGAGACCGTGACGATTTCCTCCCTGTCTTATTCTGGCAGGCTGGCACGGCAGGCTAATTGCATTTTAGACTTTATTGCTGATGCAACAAGCAATAGCAAAAAAACCCAACCAACCAAGGCTGTCAGGATCTAAACCCACTCCTACTCACTTTTAGGAATACAGTTTTGTTGCTCTCAGAGTCAAGACAAAAAACCAAACCAGATTTTCAAGAGGAGCCCCGTGAAGGAAGACTGCCATTTACTTGTACTATCGCTACACGTTTCTCCTGCTTGATCACACACTCGTCCAACAGCAATGATCTAACGTTAGTGTCAGAGGCCAACATTAACACAAGACCCAGTTCTTCAGGACTTTGATCCTTCACGCCATGGAAGACAACAGCAGCTACCAGTTAAACTGGGACCGTTTCCTTTCACCCTCACTCCAGTGCAAGATCTCCGCACACCTGCCAGCAAGCTGCAGATATCACTGGTTCTACCCTATTTCCTTCAGCACTCCTGTGCAACCACCGCATATTTACAGCCTCTTAACAAACCTCTATGTTGTATGAATTCTTTGATTTTGATAGTTTTCAATCACAGGTTCACCTTCTCTTAAGCACTCGCTGAAATAGCGGCACTTAACGATCTACCTTCTTGAGGCACGGAGTACCACCAAGAGGAAAGGTGTAAAACAGCAGCCAAGATGTTTCCCTGCAGCAACATGCATCAGAAGCATGGCTTACCTGAGAATTTTAACACTCATAGTCATTTAGTATGCGATATTCAGCAGCCAGGTGTGTGGTATATGCAGTATAGCTTTAAGTGACTGAAATCCCCCTTTTTTATATGTACCAAAATTGGAAGTGTTTGTATTGGTTCCTAAAGTCAGGGTTGGTTTGTTACCAAAGAGCCCGCCGCCAGCGGTTGTACCAAACGAGGGAGCACTGGTCGTGGTGGTTCCAAATCCAGCAGGCTTGTTACCAAAGAGGGTCTGAAAGGAAGAAAACATGAATTTGGAAACCTGACAGACTGATACTAAAAAACTTGCACTAGTGTTTCACTGTAGGCAAGAAAGCAGAACTAACGCCAAGCACAGCTTGGACCACGCAACCCCGACGCCCAACGGTGGTGTGTTATTTGCAAGCCACGTGCACTAGCATACAGCAAGCACCGCTGGCAACAAGCGCCACGGTTGGACTCGATGATCTTAAGGGTCTTTTCCAACCGGAATGATTCTATGATTTTCACTCCATTCCAAACAAAACAACCGAATATCAACAATCAAGTTCGTTTTTGGTTAAGTCATCATCACAACCTGAACGCCTGTATTTGCAACACTGCGCTGAGGCACCCCGAGCAATATATAGGCACGGAGATGTTCAGTCTCTCCTGCTTTTATCACTCAAGACATTACTTGCTAAAAAAAATTATTTCTGCAACACGAGTTCTATTACACATGCTGATATCGTATCCTTCAGTGTACACAAAACCACACTATTTTTGTGTCTTAGGCATTTGAACTCTTAAGACAACGCTACTTTCACGAAGGTCAAACCCCAGGAAGAGGACTCTAAGCCATTTGTTTTTATTTTCCTTTTTTTTTATTCTTTTTCTTTTTTTTATTATTAAAGTACCGACATACCGAACCGCCAACACCAAATCCTGTGTTAGCTTGTCCAAAAAGACCAGTTCCGGTTCCAAATCCAGTACCGGCATTTGTGTTGGCAGTCGTTCCAAAAAGGCCTCCGGGCTGCGAGGGCTGGGTTACCCCGAAGAGACCCTACGAACAGGAACCGGGTTAAGATAACGCTGCGATGCCTTTCGAAGTCTAGCACTGACCGCAACAGAACTAACACGCAAAGTCAGTTAATGAATGATGCTACAACATTACCCTTTTGCTGGGGGACGAAGGTGGGTGAAAAGCATTTCAGAAGCTTTAGTCATTCTCCAAGAAATTAGTTACAAAAGGAAATTTAAAAAAATAAAATCAAAGAATTTATGCTCCAAGCTTAAAAGGATACTGCAATTTCCTCATCACTTTGAGTGAGGGAGATGGAAAAGACACATTTCACAGTGTTTTCTGGGAGAAGTCACAACATATTCAGAAAGAATACACTGTATTTGGAGCCAAGGCCCCTAGCTACACAACAAGTTACAGCTATGCAGCATCTTTCCATCAACAGAGCCCACGAATGCTGCTCATTAGTCACCAGAAAGTACAGAACTGTTAATGAATTCCCACAGAATGTTAATAATGGAATTGTATTATCTGTGCGAAAATGATCGGAAATACTTTAATTGATAGACATAGTAGACTGCTTAAAGAAGGGAATGGGAAAAGTTATTTGTTAAAAGCTGTATTACTGTCCAATCATGAATGAAAAATGTTGACTGGCAGGAAGCGGCTAGCTCAGATAGCAGCGTTCAAAGCTCTCCATCCTAGTTTTATGAAGCTGTACTACAATTTGAGGCAGATCTGAATCACTATATTGCAGCCTCTGTATAACTGGAGTAGCTATACCACAACTTAAGCCTTTAATGGTTCAAACAATTTATCTTACCATTGTGTTCGTGTTCGGCTGCCCTAGAGTGCTCGTATTGACAAAAGAAAAGCCAGTGTTCTGCGTCGTTGTGGCTTGACCGAATGGTTTGTTAAACAGACTTGTAGTTTGAGATTGCTGACCAAAAAGACCTCCTGTTGTTCCCGTTCCAAAGCCAGTCGTACCTACAACACACACATTGGTTAAAAAACCCTCAAGTATTCACCCAAACCCACTACGTTTCCACACTCAGCACAAGGAGGAAAAAAGATGCTTCAATTCAATGAATCGGCAAAACACCCAGGGCCACCAATACAGCACGGCACCTGCGTTCAGATGGAAGTAGCTCGTATTAGGTGTTTCATCGGGTTCTCCTTGTCCTAAAGTCAGCGTGAGCGTAACACCCAAGAATTACCGCAAGTTTACCTCTCAGATAGATCTGACCAAAAAGATCCCAGCTTTGATACGGTCAGTTTGTTCCCTGCTGTACAAAAAACTGTGCCATGAGCACCTGCAGAGAGCTCACCGGGCAAGACGCGGGCAGGCAGCCAGGGCCCTGCGCGCCGCTTCTGTTCTATAACCCACGCAACTACCGCTACAGAAACTTCTACCTGAGCTTCAAACACCATCTCCCTTCTCCTCCCCAAAGGAAAAAGGCTATTTACACATGCTAAAAACGCTATACGCAGAGGCAAGAGCCTTTGTGCTCCTTCTCACAACTGCCGTTGCTCTCTGCAGCACTAGGCGCTTTCCTCAGAGCTGACTGCAGGAGAACCACACGAAGCCCAGCAAGGGTCTCGGGCTGGGCAGCCCGTGTGCTTTAACGAACCGTACCTTCGCGGGGTGCAGAGCAACGTGGCCACCTGTGTGTTGATCCTTCTCAAGGATACCAGCTTAGCTCAACCCACACAGGCCTCAAGCAAGCCCAGAGATCAAGCCCAGCAGCGCTGCGTCATTAAGGACAGACAATTCTAACCCAAGACAGCACAGCCTTTCTTACAGCAGATCATGGCTCCCGTTTCTACAGACTGCAGGCTTTGGATCTTCTGTTTACACTCTAATTCCACAAATACAAATACCTACTTACATTTAGGTTTGCAGCAGACGCTAATAAAACCAGAATTTGTGTTTGAACTTTTCAGCACTATTTGGTTTACGCTAAATTCAAAAAGGTCCACTAACTGGTTAGCCCAACTGACCTGCAGCTACCAGACATGCAAGCACTTCTGTGAATTAGTTACTTCATACCCAGCTTCTACTTTTTGACCAACAATGCCAAAATCGACAGCGTGAAACCAGAATGGCACAACATATAACAGCTCCACATCCTAACCCTGCTCTACAGAGGAGAAAAGCTCCTGGCAGAGTCCTGCTGGGCTACTATACATTAACTTGTCTGTTTCCAGGGAATTTATGTTCGCTCATTAGCAGAAGTAGAATCTTGACTTCGCCATTAACCAACTGATGCCATCACCCTACTGATCATTAGCAATACCCTGGTGGTTTTACTTCAAATTGTTTTCTCTCCCATGTGAACTAGCTGACTTTCCTGTAAAGCCAGATGCTCTACTGCAAAACTTGGGGGACGCACAAGAAGTTTGCAATCGCCGAAGAGCAAGTAGAGATTTCTATGGCAAAGAACCTGATTATTGAATGTTGATAATACAACTAGTAAAATTCTGAGCTCGCACCAGCGTTTCCTCATCTTTTTTCATTACAGAATTTTACATAGCTTAACAGAATATTTGCATATCTGGTCACAGTAATGACAGTGGACATGCAGTACTTACTGGTTCCAAAAGCGGTTTTATTCTGTCCGTATGAAAAGCCTGTGTTAGTAGTAGAAGAGCCAAAAAGTCCTGTAGCTGTACTCGATGTAGCAGTAGAAGACCCAAACAAGCCTGCAGCTGCTCCTGCTCCTACAGGATTTGAGGGCCCTTTCCTATTTGCCTGGTAGTCTTCCAAACGGAGTTCCTAGTAAAGGAAAATCCAGTTCTCTTTACACGTTCTTTTACAGGATAAGGTTAGAACAGTGTCATTAGCACGCCCACTCAGCATTCAAGCCTACACCAAGATGAAGGTATCAAGAAAAGCTGTGACACCTACATTTTTAAAAAGAAGGACATTCTATGATACCATAAACAGGACCTAAACTTAGATTCATGTTTGGGCTTCAATTTTACTTCCCAGAGCTTTTTCAGGTCTTTTGAGTAGAAGACCTGTTTGGAAGTATCAAATAAGTCAACTTGAACAGAAAGGCTTCAGATTAAATCCTTGGCAACACCAGTTTATATTAAACAACTCTGAGTTCTGTCCGAGATCCTGCCATTGTCTCAGCAGCCTGGGATTGCTCCCAACAGGATCTCTTGCCTTTCTGGTATATGGTGAGACAGAATTTCAGCTCTTCAAAAACGGCAGTGTTAAGCATTTAAAAACAAATGCAATTAATACGGCGATGCATGAAGTGTTTTACTTGATGATAACTCTCTTCTGTGAGCGATGCAGATATTGAAGGTTGCACTCTCATTAATGAGCATAAGATACTTATTACAGTCAAAAAAAGCTCTACTGAACCAACGCCAGCGAACAGCCAAACAAGATAAGCATGTTTGAACACTCTGACTGACCTCGAGAGACTTGCTTTCGTATTCTTTCATAGCAGTAATACATTGGTGCTTGGTATTGATGTTAGTGCTAACTCCAGATTTTACCATCGTATCCGTACCGGTTGGCGGCTGCAAGAGAAGAGGTTAAGATACCAAGTTTAACATCCAGATAGAGTTCCGTTAATACAGTTAGCGCTCGCTCGGCAGATGCTGTTAAAACCTAAGTTCAGCACAGGACCTGAAGCTGCGTATTACTGTTACTGGTACAGCCGTGGCCTCACCCCGTGACGAGGGACGCTCAGTAACAATCAATAGCGGAATTTACCCAGGTAACAACTCAGCGCAGTTCATTTTTCAGTTTCACTTCAAAAGCAGTTTACCTAAATTTGTGACAGAAATCCTCTAGCTATTTGTGGATTTCATTATCCCTCATTGTTTTAATTGTACTACGAAAGTATACGTCAACAGCACTCGGACTGCTCAAGCTGATCATCACCGTTCTGTCTATGTCCAGAAATAAAGTCTCAGTCCATTAAATCAGCTTGGTCTAGAAATGAAGAGGGCCGAGATTTGCATGGACAAGTATTCGGGCACGAGAACGCCTCCTTCCAGCAGATATCAGTTACCCCATTTCCACGATGGCTTCCTTTCCGAGCCACCCTCCATTTTCAACTGCCACAGAACTTTCAAGACGTTATTCAACCCTTTCTTAAAGGGAACTCATCCAGAAAACACAGGGGATCAGTCTTCACGTTTCAGTTTACATTTCCAGAGCCATGCTGACTTATAAGAGAACTGCATTTATTCTGACCCGTTCCAAGACGTCTGTAACCCTCATTGCTGTTACCATTTAGCGTTGATCACCCCAAACTCTGCGGCACTTCCTACCTTCCCGAGGAGGCTCAACGTTACGAGCTGGTTTACCTCTCAGGTTTAACAGAGCTGTAAACCTAGCAAGTCCAGACAGGGCATTACTCCAGGGCGTTCGAGGAGTTTGTCGAATTCAGAATGAAAAAAAGTCTAGTTCTTTGGCGTTAATTATACATCCTATTTCAACAGTTCCACTAAAGGGGATGGTTTCAAATCACTTCAGAACGCTGCATAGGAACTACACATTTTTGAATTTCAGCTCCATGACCGAGACAGTACTTTACACGAAGAACTGCAACACGTAACGCTTCCTGCGGTAAACAGGCTTGATTAAGAAGGAAAACCAGAACTTACATTAAACTTAATAGTCGTGCCAGTTGGAGCAGCGGTAAAACTAGTTGGGCCAAAAAGAGAGCCAGATGTACTTCCAAAAGGATTGGAAGTAGTGTTAGTGGTTCCGAAGAGACCTCCACTGCTGGTACTGGTTCCAAAGTCTTCAAAAAATAAAAAATAAAAAGATCAGTACTAAAGCAAACCTGAATTTTAAAACTTAAACTCAAATATTTTATTCAAATTACAAAATAGTTTGGAAATGGAAAAAAACACTAGGAAAAAAAGAAATTACAGCAGTGCTGGAAACCTATAGTCTGCTAATGCAATATTCTGCTGTAGAAGACTGCCCCTAAGTCTTCACCCCAGGAAATACTAGAATAACCACAGCAGCCAGTTTTGTCTACTCCTGACAACGCTAAGAAAATTACGCGTATAAAGGGAACCAGCGAGGTTTCTTTTCTCTTCTCAGAAGGGTCTGCAAGCAGTTGCTTCTGCTTCCGGGAATTACAGTAGAGTTTAAGAGGCATTTCAAGCATTCTAGTGCCAGAAGCAAAACCAACTATAACTGCTCTACAACAGCAGAATAAAATGCTAAAATCAAGCAGCGCCAGAAGATATTTAAGAATAGAAAATGCCAGCCAACCACCTTTTTCAACTTATTTTAAAAGTCATGGCTAGAATCACAGCTACAGATTTTGTAGCACATCAGGCTCGCTCTTGGCTACTGTGGACCACAATAATGTCACTACATCCTTCAGGAGAAAAAACCCACCAAACCCCCACATTAATGCTTGTGCCAGATCCACACGTACACCCAGAGTTCTGTGGTCAAAGAAAATAAACAACGCTCAAGAGAGATGCGGCAGTTTTACTCACTTCCAAACCCAGCTGGCTTATTCTGTGCAAAGGCATTATTTTGGGACGAGAAGAGGCCTCCACCAGTGCTGGTAGTTCCAAACAGGCTATTTGACGTCCCAGTTGACGTTCCAAACCCAAAGCCAGTGCTTGTGGAGGAGGTGGCTGGCTGATTAAATGTAGTCGAACCAAATAATCCTCCTGAAGACAGAAACAGACTATTAATCATTTGCAATCATCAACTGCTTGGGGGTTTTTTTGGATTTTGTTGGTTTTGTTGTTGGTTGGTTGGGGTTTTTTTCCTTCCCTCCTCCCCCTTTTTTTAATAACATCCTTCTTTCACAACTGCGTTCTACGCTACAATCAGCACGCAGCAATACCTGGTTTTGTCTGTGTACTCCCGAAGAGGCCTCCAGTATTATTGTTCGACCCAAAGGCCGATGTTCCAAACGCTCCTCCACTTGTAGTACCGAAGCCAGCATCTGAAAATCAGCATTACAGTTTAGATGAAACAATATTCTAAACACATCTACTAGAAACTAAATGTTGTCAATGCCTTTTTCTTTCAAAAAGAAGTTTGTGCACGACTAGCCATCCATCAGTGTCTGGGATATGTGAAGTGGTACAATTAATACTTGCACAGAGCTCTTGAAGCACGACGCTAGAGTATTTGAGTCAGCCCCTTCTACAGAATGCAAAGACACTCCTCTGCAAGGCCCCTACCACTTTTCATGGCACCTGGAAGTTGCTCTTCTCATACCTTGGTTTAGGAGCCATATAAACAGAATGACTGTGTTTCCTTCCTAACAAATCACAGAATCGTTGAGGTTGGAAAAGACCTTTAAGATCATCAAGTCCAACCGCTAACCCAGCACTGCCAAGGCCACCACTAACCCATGTCCCCAAGCGCCACATCTCCACGGCTTTTCAGTCCCTCCAGGGATGGGGACTCCCCCACTGCCCTGGGCAGCCTGTGCCAGGGCCTGACAGCCCTTTCGGGGAAGAAATGGTTCCCAAGATCCAACCTAAACCTCCCCTGGCGCAACTTGAGGCCGTTTCCTCTGGTCCTGTCGCCTGTTCCTTGGGAGAAGAGACCAACCCCCCCTGGCTCCAACCTCCTTTCAGGGAGTTGCAGAGAGCGAGAAGGTCTCCCCTCAGCCTCCTTTTCTCCAGGCCAAACCCCCCCAGTTCCCTCAGCCGCTCCTCACAGCACTTGTGCTCTAATTGGGCACACGCAACAGTTTATAGTCTGCTTAATGGCTAAAAACTCATGCACTGTGGTATTTACAATGTGAACCTCCAGAAGACACCCCTCAGATTACATGCTTTTTCCTTCCAAGTCTTCCCAATGTATTCCAGTCCTGATTGAAAGAATTCCACCCCCCCACACACCCTGTCAAGATGGTCTTCATCTAAGCATCTGAGTTTCCACTCCTTTTATTAAAGGAAGTTTCAACGACTGTACGTGGAATTCTGGTATCTGCCCAAATTAGAAGCTTGTTTTTAAGCCTAGGGCTCCTGAACCCGATTCACAAGTCTGCTTCCTATCACAGCAGAGCGAGCTGGACAGCCCAGCAGCGCTCCAACTCCATCACACGGAGAGAATCCCCACCTCCGTCTGATCCTCCAGCTGCACCTCTAGCAAAAAATACACAAAGTACTGAAAAGTCAGCTTAGATGCATTACTTACTTTGTCCAAAAGTTGAAGTTGTCCCAAAGCCAGTGCTGCCTCCAAATGGAGTTCCAAAGGATTTGTTAAACATTTTCAGGATGTATCAGGTTTTTCCTCTAAATCTGGAAAGAAGAACGCAGCTTTTATTTAAAGCTTATCTTGAACACTCATTTTTTATCTTCCTCATGGTTCACGTAAGCCATCTAATTTGAGTATTTAAGCCACAAAATGCATGACAGCATGTTTAAGTCACACTAAGCGATTTAAAACACAGTCAGAACCCTAAAAGGGACAAGAACACTAATACTTTATTGACATCACAAGTAAGCTGCCTTCCACCCTTACTTACTTAGATTTACCGTATGTCTTAGAGACTGAAAAAATGAACAAATGAAACTACTCCCGTGATCCATGTGTCCTCAACAAAATCCTCCCCAACACCCAGCACTCACAGCGCTTCCCACATCTGCTTCTACTACGGTTGATCCACATCAGGCAACACGAACTCACCCTCGCTCAGCCCTCTCGGTGCCCAAAGACCACCCACCGGAACGCTTCTCGGAACGCGCAGCGGGACCTGCACTGTGCTACAGCCGATCCTGCGACGCTCCCAGGATTTTCCATGACCAATTTTCTGTTAAACCCTATTTGCCAACTACTGCAAACAGGACAAGTGGAAACGCACTGCACGAGAATTACAGGAATACACCCTTCATCTGCCTCCCATTTATTGCTCACAGGGCTGCACCGGGATTTTCTTAACTTTCTAAAAGTTGTTGGTTTTAAACAGCTGTTCAGTGGAGTTTTACCCATTTAGGTAGGGCCCAATTTACCTTTACAACACCCGTGGTTTTATTTACAGATACATTTAGTAATGCTACCTCACTCCAACCTCTTCTCCAAGTACAAACACAGTGTTGCAGCTTTTTTCAACAAAACCAACCAAGCTAAAATAAAATCACGGCAGATCCTTAGCCATACTCCAGCCAGAGAAATCTGTAGTCTTTTTCTGCACTGGGGCTGACAAGTGTTAGCTCCACCACTGAAAACGCCAATATTATACAGAAAAAAATTCACTGTTGGCAGCATTAGCTAATCCACAGCAGTGCAGAACTAATAAGTTTAGAAAACTGTAAGACACGGCCAATAAATATTTACAGAGCACTACTTACTATCACGTGAGGATAACACTGGTTTATGTAATGACACACTAACTTTCAGCATTTTGGCATTTTTTTACACTCTGTTTAGGTTTTCCAGAAGGCTCAACATCCAGGAGAGCAGTCGACTCCTGTCAAGTATTCTCCGTTTGGTCACCAACAATTTCATTTAAACTCAAACCCCCACCCCTTCACCTCTGCCCAGGGCTGACAGCTTCTCCATAGCTCCCCAATTCCGACTCCTCTATATCCTCAGCAAAAGGAAGCACGTGCGAACTCTGCGTGCTGCCCAGCGCAGCCACTAAATCTACCTGCCCATTCAGGAAATCCTAAGTATTTGTTTTCCCCGAACCCCCTACCACCTTTTGGGAACAGCCAAATCTGGATTTCGAGCAGCCGTAGCTACCCACCACACCTCCGCAGCCATCCCAGCGCTACTGGAGACTAAACCAGTCAAGAGCAAATCAGTATCTGACACTTAGATTAAAGAGTAACTAAAAAGATGTTCTGGGTAATCTTCAACTATCCCAAACAGCAGTAAATCCAGCAGTACGTCAGTTTTGTGGCACTAAGACTCTTCCTGCTCACACACGCAGGTCCTTACGGACCTCCTCATGCACATTAAGAGTACTTTAAATAAAATGATTCTGGTATAGGGAAGAAAAAGCTGATTTGACAAACTATCAGAGCACCCTCAGCCTAGAGCTGCCTGCCGCACAACGGGATCCCTTCCGCAGGGGAACGCCACATCCCGCAGCACGTTGCGGCTCCTCCTGACCCCTCGCTCCCCAGGGGCCTGCTCCCCAACCCCTGTGCACCCCCCAACTGCACCTCCAGCTCTTCCTCAAGCACTTTGCCTTTGCGGTGCCAAGGCTGCTCCTTGTTTTCCAGCAGAAGCTGTCTTTGGATAACAGGAGAAGACACAGAGCCACCTCCAGTTTGCTTCCTCAAAATCCAACCTCTGTGCTCCAGCACGACTGCACGCAGCTTCCGAGAACATCCACCCCCCACCCCCCAATACTCCATACTTCATTATTTGCCCCCCCCTTACGCTATGCCGTGTACTAGGACACCTTAAAAAAATCCTACCTACTCTTTTACACTTGTAAGATAAATTTTATCCCGGTGCCCGATGCGAGTGCACTCCTTGAGCTCCGCACCCCCACCTCAGCTACGTTCTTTACTCCTACAAGCTGTTTTCGGTCCTCTCGCTTTGCCCCAAGCAAGTCTCACTGAAGGCCAGATACAAAGTGCCCACGCGGTTTTCAGCTGTTGTTCAATCTTCTTACTCTCAGCCTTATTTGTAATTCATAAAGCCCCTCTTCTTTCACCGCTCCCCTCATTTGTGCCACTGCTTTTTCAGTCAGCGTACTGAGGATTGCTAAATGCCAAATTCTATTTCAGAATAAATCTGAAGCATAATTTTCTAAAACGCAAACAAGTTATTAAAAGACTTCGCCCTCTCACGGGGTTTGAAGCTTCCCGGTTTGCCTTTGACACCCACCCCCCGCAGCAGGCAGGCCGCCGCCGAAACAGAACTGGGGCTTTGTGTGGTCACTGATGCCGCGGACGCGTCCGAGCCCCCTCAGCCCGGGTCAGGAGCGGGGGGACACCCGGGTGCCTGGCACGTGTAGAAGGCTGCCCTGCCCGAGCTGCCCCCGAAGACACGCGCAGAGCCGCTGACCGCAGGGGCCCCGGCAGCCTCCGAGGCCTGACCGAGCGCTGGAGCAGGACCAACACCAGGTGGGTTTCCCTACGGAAGGGTCCACTCCCGCTGGCCGGGCCCCATCCCCGGCCGGAGCGGAGCCATCCCCCAGCTCCTGAAGGAGCTCTGATCGCCGTCTAACAGTGACATCACACCAACCACCCGCCGCGTCCACAGAAACGCAATTAATTCGTGAACGAAACTTTAAACGATCCCCCGAGAGCAGGCGAGCGCTCACGGCCCCGACAGCCCCGCCGCCGAGCCAGCCCCGCCGTTACCCCGGGATCCCGTCGTACACAGCGCGCCGCCTCCCCCGGGCCCCCCGCGTTACCGGCTCTCCTGCCGCCGCCGGCGCAGCCCGGCCTCTCTTCCGTAAACACCCCGGTACCTCCCCCAGAGCGCGAAACCGAAACACCCGCGAATCCCCGACCAGGGGCGGCAGGAGCCGCCTCCCCAGCGCCCGCGGGGACCCCCGCAAGAGCGGCGGGCGGAGCGGGGCCGGCCGCGGGCTCCCTCCCTGCCTCCCGCCCGCCCCTGCCCCCTCGCACCCCCTTCCCCCGGCTCGCCCCCGCCTGAACGTCGCCCCGCGGCCCTCCCCGCCGCCCCGCGGCTCTCGAAGCGGGCCGCCCCCCGCCCGCCCGGCCACGCGCGGCCCGAGGGCCCCGGGCCGGCCCGGTCTCCCGGAGCAGCGCTACGGAACACAAAGGCCGCGAGGCGCCCCCGCGGCCGTTGCGCCGCCCCGGCGGGCGGGGAGGGAAGGAAGCCCCGGCGCCCCCCGCCCCGGTGCTCACCGCCGGCGCCCGGGGAAGGGGGGAGCGCGGGCCGGGCCTCACCGCGCCGCTCCCGTGGTGCCGCCGCCGCCGCGCAGGGGGAGGGAAGCTGCGTCACAGCCCGCTCCGCGCGCCTCCCAGCCACCCCCGCGCTCCGCCGCCGCCCGCCCCATTGGCTAGCCCCGCCCCCGCGCGCCCGCCGCCCATTGGCTGCCGCCCTTTGAAAGCGAGGCAGCTCCCTCCCTCCCGTCGGGGAACAGCGAGTGCTTCTCGCTGATTGGGTGAAGTAGCGCCTTACGTCCGCCGCGCCCTGAGCGCCGATTGGTCTGACGCGACGGAGAGGGTGGGGCTAATGCTGCGGAAGGGTCCAGAACGCCGTACCGCAGCACCGCCCGACATCCGGGGCGTTGGAGGCGGGACTTCTCCCGACCGGTCCAATCCGAGAGCGCTCGGGCACTTGCGTACTGCGGCGCAGAGGGCGGGGCCGAGAGCCTTAAAGGGACCGTGAGGAGGCGCTGAGGTGGCTTGGCCGGTAGGGGGCGCCCCTGAGGGGGGGCGCGGTAGGCCCCGGCCCCGGCCCCGGCCCCGGCCCCGGCCCCGGCCCCGGCCCCGCTGTGGAGCCGCAAGGCCCCGGGTGGGGGAGCGGGGGGCCTGGCCGCAGCGGCAGGAAGGGGCGGGCGGCGGGAGGAGGAGGAGGAAGGGGAGGTGGCGGGGGCGTGGTGGCGGTGCCGGGCCGGGGCATGGAGCAGTGCGGAGGGGGCTGAGCGGTGCGGGGCTGGGGGGCTGCGGGGGGCAGTGGGAGGGATGCGGTGATGGGGGGTGCAGTTCCGGGGGTCTGAGGGAGCGGGGGGTGCCCGGGGGGGGCACTCGCAGCACTGTGAGGTCCTGGGGGTTTCGGGGGGGGTCTCTGGGGGATGCGGGGTGCCCGGGGGGGGGGGGTCTCTGGGGGATGCGGGGTGCCCGGGGGTGTCTCGGGGGGGGTGAGGTGCTGGGGCCGCTGGTGCGGGGCCGGCTCGGGGCCGTTCCGCGCAGGACACAAAAGATTTGGGTTTTGATTTGCCTCCTTTGGGCAAGACCCTCGTGAGAGGGGGATGGGGGCTGATCGGGGGCTCCCTTTTGGGGATGGTGGGGACACCATGTCGGCCCCCCCCGAGGCTGCCCCCCACGGATGTCCCCGTGCCTCGGACGTCCCCGTGACAGGGTGCGCAGTGTGTCCCCGCGGCGGAGCCCCCGCTCCAGGGAGGTGCGGGGTGCCAGGGGCCCCGGCCCGGGCCTTGCTCTGTGGAGAGCGCGGCTGCCCCTGGCAGCCCTGCCCTGCCCTTCAGGGCGTCCCGGGGAGCCGAGCCTGGGCTGGCCGGGGCACCTCCCTCCTCCTGCTCCTCGGTCCGGCCTGCTGCAGCCCCGGTCCCAGAGGGCTCGGGCAGAGCCACGGTAGGGCTGCCCTCTCGCTTTGCTTTCATCCTGCAATAGAGCCCCCCGCAGCAGCCTGTAGAGCAGTGGCACGGCCCCGGGCGGGGGCTGAGCTGTGTTTTCCGTAGCCCTTTGCTGTTGGGGTGGGCGCAGTGCTGGTGGGGACCGTCCCTGCGCCGGGGGGCTCGTGGCACTGGAGGAGGGGGGCGACCGTGCTGCCCTGGGCAGCTGCCCAGACTCCTGCCCTCGGTGGTAACTGGCTTCTGCGGGGATTGTGTGTAAATCGGATTTGTCCTGGAGGCCAAGCGGTGTGTGAGGCGAGGCAGGGATCCCGAGCCGCTCCCTCGGAGCGGAACGTCGCAGCCCCTTGTTTGGGCTGCTCAGTGGCCCTTGTCCCCGGGCAGGGGGGAGCCGCTGGGGCAGGAGAGGTCGGGGCCAGGCGTGGCGGGAGGAGAGCTTGAAGGAAGACGTGTGCGATGATCGGGACTGATTTAACTTTGACCCCAGCAGTCTGAAGGCAGCTGGGCCGCAGCCAAGGGCACGCGGGAAGGTTTAAGGATGAACGGCCGTGGCTGAGGGCGAGATCGCAGCCAGCGAATGTTAGGACTGAGCTGGTGGAGAGCCCTGAGCCGGGGGCGGGCCACCGGGCTTGGTAAACCGCTTGTCCCGGCTTGCCCGACCTGATGAGCAATGGCTTTATCATTGTGCAAAGTGCAGGGCTTGCAAGGTCCTGATCCTGCAGCCGGAGTCTCGCCCATAAAGGCGCTGAGCGCTCGGCTGGGACGGCGCTGGATGCGGGGCTGCGCGCGCGGTGCGGCAGCAGCGGAGCGGGGAGGGTGCCGTGGGTGGTCGGGGATGCGCTGGAGGAGCCGCAGCTCGCGGCAGCGGGCAGCACGCAGCGCCCTCGCTGCGTCAGCGTTGTCCTGTGCGGCAGCTCTGAGCGCGGCCCGGGAACGGTCTGGATGGACGTACCCCGCCGAAAAGAGCTCACGTGCCTTCCCAGCCAGATCGGTCTCGCGGTCTGCAGCACAGTGCGGGACGTCCCGCTGCCCGCTCCTCCCCACTGCGTGCGGGCTGCTGCTCTGACCCTGCTCGCTGTTGTACATGAGTCTCGGGCTTCCTGCGTCCCCAGAGCGGTGCTTTCGGCTGCCTGTCCTTGGTGCCCGCCCTAGGGCTGCGTGGCTGTTAAACACGGGGGTGCGAGGCCGTCTCTGCCAGCCGTATGTGCGCGTCCCTGCCCAGGGCTATGTGGGGCTGGACCTTGCCGGAGGACGGAGAATCCCCATCAAATGTTTGCTTGCTTGTTTGTTTTCAGGTGCATCAAGATGTTACAGGTACCGCTGCCCCTGGATCGAGACGGGATCCTCTTCCGGCTCCGTTTTACCACGCTGGCCGTTGGGACTGTGTTTTGCCCGCTCTTTGGTTTCCTTTTCTGTGTGATCTGGTCTCTCCTGTTCCATTTCCAGGAGACGACAGCGACCCATTGCGGGGTAAGCGACTCTCATCAGCAAAACGTCTTCCAAGGTCGTGGGCGCTCGGCTGGGGCAGCCGGCGGGGTGGCAGGGATCCTGTCTCCTTCTGGGCTTTCCCGCCAGATGTGTTACGGGATCCTGAACAAGCTGCTTTATTTGCCTTGTGATGCCTCGGGACTGGCAACTGAGGTTTCGGCTTTTTAAAAAGGACCTAGGGAAGTACAGGCTGGTCAGGCCGATGCCTGTACTGAGCACATTGGTGGTGGTTACGGTAAGGAGTAAAACTGGTGAAGCTACGGATCAATATACTGTCTTGTGGAAGAGCTAGCCCAGCTTTTATAAAAGGAATTGCTGCCCCTCAGATCTGTTGGAGCTCTTCAGAGGAGTCACAAGCACGTGCCTGGGGAGCTCGGGTTGAGAGGGACCGCCTGGGTTTCCAAAAGGGATGAGAGCGGGTTCCTCCCCAGGGCTTTCAAGCAGCCACGGCACAAGCGTGGATAAGGAACTACTTACAAGCTGGGAACAGAGGGCAGGAGTAGGTGGTCGTTCTCACAGCAGCAGGAGATGGCCCCAGGGTTTTGGGGTCTGTGTTGTTCCTCGTGCCCGCACGCAGTGGGGTGACACAGGCTGATGGCGCTGCCGAGATCCTGGAGCAGTGAGGGCGAGGCAGGCTGCCGAGGGGGGTGACGGGGCAGCGAAATGCCAGGGCAGTTTGACTTGGAGAAATAAGTAACGCGCACACCCGGTGTGCGGTTCTGCCCCTCCTCGCGACATAGGTGCATGGGGCAGGGCAGCAAGGATGCCCAGAGCTGTCATGCAGCTCCTGTTCCTGGGGTGGTGAAGTGAGGGCTCTTCAGCTGCGCATGGGAAGAGGCGATGGGCTGTGAGCGGGGAGAGACCAGACGGAGACTCTGAGGTTGTGGCTGGCCTGGAGAGGGCAGGCAGGGATCCACTGCTCGCCCTCTGCCAGCGTGAGAAGTAGGGGAGGTCGTATGGAGGTGGCAGGTTCTGCTTGAGGAACCAGCTCCTCCTTGGGTGCCTTGAGAGCAGCTGATCTGGGGAACGCCTCTGCGGGGCGCTGGGGCTGCGCAGTTCTGCGTGGGCTCCAGGGGAGACCGAGCAGGATCGTGGAAGAGTGGGTTACCTGGTGCGTAGCAATCGGGCTGGCTCAGGAAATCCCTGAGCTGTGAGACTCTGGAGGTCTGCCTGCTGTTGCTGTCAGTTCTCTCCATTAGGGTTGGGCTAACAAAACCGTGCACCCTCCTCTCCTCTCTCCCCAAACCTGGGGGAGAGAACACGTGGGCAACCACAACTGAGTAAAGGGAAGGAATAAAGGTCGAAAGTATAAAGCTAAGAAACCTGAGCGAGACCCTGAGCAGGGCACCCCAGTGCTGGGGACTGTCCCGGGAGGGCTGGGGGCAACATGGTCTGGGGGATGAGCCAGGGTTGCTGCCACGTTACATTCCGTGGGCCCCCATGGGGTGCACCCAAGCGGGCAGAGGTCATTGCCAAGCCACTCTCCATCATCTTTGAAAGGTCATGGAGAATGGGAGAGGTGCCTGAGGCCTGGAGGAAAGCCAATGTCACTCCAGTCTTCAAGAGGGCAAGAAGGAGGACCTGGGAAACTACAGGCCAGTCAGCCTCACCTCCATCCCTGGAAAGGTGATGGAGCAGCTCATTCTGGAAGTCATCTCCAGGCATGTAGAAGAAAAGAAGGTGATCAGGACTAGTCAGCATGGATTCACCAAGGGGAAATCATGCTTGACCAATCTGACAGCCTTCTATGATGGCATGACTGGCTGGGTGGATGAGGGGAGAGCGGTGGATGTTGTCTATCTGGACTTCAAGAAGGCTTTTGATACGGTCTCCCATAACACCCTTGTAGGTAAGCTCAGGAAGTGTGGGCTAGATGAGTGGACAGTGAGGTGGATTGAGAACTGGCTGAATGGCAGAGCTCAGAGGGTGGTGATCAGTGGTGCAGAGTCTAGTTGGAGGCCTGTGGTGAGTGGTGTCCCCAGGGGTCAGTGCTGGGGCCAGTCTTGTTCAACTTATTCATCAATGACCTGGAGGAAGGGACAGAGTGTACCCTCAGCAAGTTTGCTGATGACACGAAACTGGGAGGAGCGGCTGATACCCCAGAGGCTGCGCTGCCATTCAGCGAGACCTGGACAGGCTGGAGCGTTGGGCGGAGAGGAACCTCGTGAGGTTCAACATGGGCAAGTGCAGGGTCCTGCACCTGGGGAGGAATAACCCCCTGCACTGGGACAGGTTGGGGGTGACCTCCTGGAAAGCAGCTCTGCGGAGAAGGACCTGGGAGTCCTGGGGGGTGACAAATTCCCCACGAGCCAGCAACGTGCCCTTGGGCCAGGAAGGCCAACGGCACCCTGGGGTGCATGAGGAAGAGTGTGGCCAGCAGGTCGAGGGAGGTTCTCCTCCCCCTCTGCTCTGCCCTGGTGAGGCCCCATCTGGAGTCCTGGGTCCAGTTCTGGGCTCCCCAGTTCAAGAGAGACGAGGAGCTACTGGAGAGAGCCCAGCGGAGGGTACAGAGATGCTGAGGGCCTGGAGCATCTCTCCTGTGGGGAAAGGCTGAGGGAGCTGGGGCTGTTCAGCCTGAGGAAGAGGAGACTGAGAGGGGACCTCACCAACGCTTATCAATATCTCAAGGGCGGGTGTCCAGAGGACGGGGCCAGACTCTTCTCAGTGGTGCCCAGTGACAGGCCAAGGGGCAACGGGCACAAACTGGAACACGGGAAGTTCCGCCTGAACACGAGGAAAAACGTCTTCGCTGTGAGGTGCCCGAGCCCTGGCACAGGCTGCCCAGGGAGGGTGTGGAGTCTCCTTCTCTGGAGAGATTCCAACCCGCCTGGCCGCGGCCCTGTGCAGCCTGCGCTGGGTGACCCTGCTCTGGCAGGGGCTGGGCTGGGTGGGCTCCAGAGGCCCCTTCCAGCCCCCACCGTTCTGTGATTCTGTGATTCCCTGGCTTTTGAAATAGGAATAAACTTATTTAGAAAAAACCCACCGTTTTAGTGTCTTGGAGAGCTATAAATACGACAGTATGACACACTCCTATGCCTCTCCCCACGAGCTGCTGTCTCTCTTCCAGGTCCCCAACTACCTCCCCTCCATCAGCGCTGCTATCGGAGGCGAGACCCCCCAGCGTTACGTCTGGCGCCTCTGCATCGGCCTCCACTCGGCTCCCCGCTTCCTGGTGGCCGTCGCCTACTGGAACCACTACCAGAGCTGCCACTGCTCGCACCCTCGCTACCTGCGCTTGTGCCACTTCAACCTGCTGCTCAACCTGCTCGAAAACTTCGCCCTCCTTATTCTGACATACGTGTCCTCGACTGAGAACTATGGTAGGTGTTTCCTCCCACGCTCTGCGCTGACCGTCGTGCCGGTGGTCTTGCTTACGGCTGCCAAGGCTTTGCAGAGCTCTGCTTCACGCCAGAGCTTTGGAAGTAGTCAGTTTGGAGGGAAAAAACAGTAAAAAAAAAAAAATCTATTAAAATTGGTATTTGTAGAGCAAAGTTATGTCCATAATGTGCAAATAGCCATGTTCTTCCCAAAATTCTTGGTTGCTGATAATTGGCTGAAACTGTAGGCTGAATTTTTGTGTCAAGCCTAGGATCAGACTTTAGCACTTGGTTCCCGCTGGTGCACAGGGCCGTGCTTAACGTGCCTCACCGCAGCGGAGCAAAGGCAGGTTAGTGCTCGTCCTGGCTATCCGCTCTGTCTCCACTGCTGAGCTTGGGCTTTGGCTCTCAGCTGGCTTCCAGCCCGTGCTCTGTTCCGGCTGCGTTTTAAATACCCTCCCACAAAATTGTCTGGGTAAAATTTTCCTGTGTTGACCTGAAAACAAAATCAGAATTTTTCATGTTAAATCGGTGTGTGCAATGATAGGCTGGGAAATGCCCTTCTCTCACATGGTCTCATCTGAACTGAATTTAAGTGCCAGTGGTGATATTCAGCTGCTGTTTAATCCTGAGATCTGGAGGAGGCACTGGGGGTGGACTTGAGAGGACTCAAATCCGCGAGCCAGCAAGGTGGTGCTGTTGCAGCAGGAACAAACGCGGCTCTGGGACTTCTCAGCAGGAGAGTCCGTGTGGGCTGTCCCTGCGCAGTTTGAGGGTGATGATGATGGATGTTGGGGAGGAGTGGCTGGAAAGTGCCCGGTGGAAAAGGGCCTGGGGGGGCTGGTCGACAGCGGCTGAAGATGAGCCAGCAGCGTGCCCAGGTGGCCAAGAAGGCCAACGGCATCCTGGCCTGTATCAGCACTAGTGTGGCCAGCAGGACCAGGGCAGGGATCGTCCCCCTGTGCTCGGCCCTGGCGAGGCCGCACCTCGAGTGCTGGGGTCAGTTCTGGGCCCCTCACTCCAAGACAGACACTGAGGGGCTGGAGCGTGTCCAGAGACGGGCAACGGAGCTGGGGAAGGGTCTGGAGCACAAGTGCTGTGAGGAGCGGCTGAGGGACCTGGGGGGGTTTGGCCTGGAGAAAAGGAGGCTGAGGGGAGACCTTCTCGCTCTCTGCAACTCCCTGAAAGGAGGTTGGAGCCAGGGGGGGTCGGTCTCTTCTCCCAAGGAACAGGCGACAGGACAAGGGGAACCGGCCTCAAGTTGCGCCAGGGGAGGTTTAGGTTGGATCTTGGGAACCATTTCTTCCGCGAAAGGGCTGTCAGGCCCTGGCACAGGCTGCCCAGGGCAGTGGGGGAGTCCCCATCCCTGGGGGGCTTCAAAAGCCATGGAGATGTGGCGCTTGGGGACATGGGTTAGTGGTGGCCTTGGCAGTGCTGGGTTAACGGTTGGACTTGATCTTGGAGGTCTCTTCCAACCTCAACGATTCTGTGATTCTGTGATGTTGTGTCCGGCTGTGGGACCACGCTGGAGGGTGTAGTCACAAAGTCTCACAAAGGGAGAGGCCAGAGCTCTGAGAAGGTTTGGAGCGGCGCTGGTGAGGGGAGGTTGGCAGAAGAGGGTTTGTGTCCTTGCAGCAAGGCAGGTGAGATGGGGGGCAGGGATGCAGCTGATTTTGTGTTGAGAGTATCTTCCTACTCGCAGTGGGTGAGGAAAACAAGCTCTCGAAAGGCAGATGATGTGGGGATCAGGAAGCCTTGCGACTGCTTCGAGCAACGAACTGGAAACGAGCTATGGCCACCGGAGCCCTCCAAGAAGGCTGGGAACGTCCAGCCCAGTGCAGAGGAGCAGGTGGATGATTTCTGAGGCTCCCTCCAGCCCCCGCTGCCATCAGAGCAGGGTGTCGCTGGAAGCACGGAGCACTGCAGGCGCTGTCCCGATGCCCTGTCAAAGTGGGCGTTTGGAGATGTTGCACCTTGCAGAGCAAAGCGGCAGGCTGTCCAGGAGAAACTGCGAACAAGCGCGTGAGCCCAACGCCCTTCGGGCTGCTGAGACAGCTGACAGCTCTCTGCGCGCGCTGCTTGTTTTCCCCCTCGCAGAGGCTTCTGTCTGTCACCGTGCAGGGGTTACTGCCTTTCTGCTCCGCTGCTCGTCGCTCAGCAGCCCTGCCAGAGCAGTCCATGCCGGGCCTGTCGCTGGCACGCCGGCTGTCAGTCCGATGAAGCTTCCCACTGTTGGGGTGCTCGCTGGCTTCCGCTGGGTCTTCACCTGGTGGCTTCAGGGCTGCGGTGTCATGAACAGGGTCCGAGGACCTCCCCTAGTCTTTGGGATGGGGATGGAGATCCGTAGTGGAGCCCAGTGACCTGGGATGGCTGGATGTGAACCTCCAGCTGATGGAGGTCTGTGGTCTAGGGGATGTTCCTGCCCAACTCGCCTTCCTCATCTCCTGCTGGCACTGCCTGTCCCCCATGGCGAGGCATCCCGTTGCCACCCTGCTGGCCTCTGCCGGTGTCCCCAGCTGTCCCCACCACGGCAAGGGACTGCAGAGCGACCTGCCCATGGGACTTCTCTGACGCATCGGGGTTGGGAGCACGCCCTTAGAAATTCAGATGTTCTTTTGGGGTTTGGATACCTCAAAGCACGTTGTCACCCGAATGGCTCTGCCTGCGCCTCGTTTTGCGGCCAACAGCCCTGCCCGGCTCGTGTAGAGCTTTGCGAGGGGGAGACTGAGGCGCAGCAGAGCGGCTGGGCAAAAGCCACACTGAGAGCTGAGGCTAACCCAGTTTCCTCAGATCCTTATTACAGACTAATCTCAGGTTTGTGGGGAAAGTTTCAGACCTTAGCTGCCATGCTGAGATGAGAACGGGCTCAGGTTAATCATCTCTGCAGGGCACTGCTCACGTCGTCACCTCTGACAGCTGCCTTTACCGTTGTTCCTTGTGTGGTTTCCCTTCCTCCGAAATCGAGGGAAGATCATTTCTTATGTTCAGGCGGTTGAGAATTCAGGCTGTGGTTCAGTTCCTGAAGAAGAGGCTGGGAAACTCTTTTAAATAAAGTATTAATTTGACAGTAATTCACCTGAAGTTGCATGGCCTTTGGGGTTTCGTGAGCTGCTCTGGCTTAGTGTTGCTCCAGCTGCGTTTCCAGCCTGACCCTAAATCTGTGCTAGTTCAGTGACACAGGAGATGGCCTCGGTGCTGATGACAACTGTTAATTGGCAGGTGGATAATGCAGGAGGCCAGAAGATGGCCCTTTCTGGATCTTGGTCTGGCTCACTCCGCAGCCCCCCCTGTGCCTCAGTTTCCCCATCCCTAGGTGATGCTGAGCTGCTCTGAAGGGTGCCTGAGGTTTACAGCTGTGTGAAGCGATGCAGACTCTTAGACCAGGTGCCAGAGCACATGAACACCCTCCTGGCACCTTTGGGATAAGTTTTCCAGCAACTTGCATCCCTCTCCAGCCCCGGACTTGCAGGGGGCCATGAGGCACACAGGAGCTTTGTCATTAAATCCCCCCGCCCCTTCTCTGCGGGGGGTGCGGAGCTGTGCTGTGCCTGTCTCCTGCAAAGACCCTGGGTCCCCAGGCTGCTGCCTGCGTTGGGGGCACAGCAAGTCCTGGGTGCTGGGCTGCTGGGGCTCCTGCAGAAAGCAGTCCGTCCTTAGAGTCACAGAATCGTTGAGGTTGGAAGAGACCTTTCAGATCACCGAGTCCAACCGTTAACCCAGCACTGCCAAGGCCACCACTAACCCATGTCCCCAAGTGCCACATCTACACGGCTTTTCAATCCCCCCAGGGATGGGGACTCCACCACTGCCCTGGGCAGCCTGTGCCAGGGCCTGACAGCCCTTTCGGGGAAGAAATGGTTCCCAAGATCCAACCTAAACCTCCCCTGGCGCAGCTTGAGGCCGGTTCCTCTCGTCCTGTCGCCTGTTCCTTGGGAGAAGAGACCGACCCCCCCTGGCTCCAACCTCCTTTCAGGGAGTTGCAGAGAGCGAGAAGGTCTCCCCTCAGCCTCCTTTTCTCCAGGCCAAACCCCCCCAGGTCCCTCAGCCGCTCCTCACAGCACTTGTGCTCCAGCCCCTTCCCCAGCTCCGTTGCCCTTCTTTGCCCTCCCAAAGCCTGCCCTTGTGCTCTTGGCTCAGATTTAACAGGAAACCTGTTGTCTTGTTGATTCAGCAATCCATGAAAATGCCTTCATCGTCTTTATCACGTCGGCTCTGGGCCACATGCTCCTGACGTGCATCCTCTGGAGAATGACTAAGAAACACACAGTAAGTCCCGAGGTACAGAAACTTTCCTTTCTTCTCTCCGGGCAGTGCTGGGTGCTGGGGAGGGGGCTCTCGGCTGGCAGTGGAGGGCTTTGGCTGTCGCTTGCTTGTGAAATAGCCGTAACCAGGTGGTAAAGGAGTTAACACCACCAGTTGAAACTGGGAGACATGGTCACCAAAATTCATGATTTACCAAAACAAAGTGGGGAGGAATCTTTTAATTTCCTATTTTCTGGTTTTCATTTAGAGATGACATTTAAAAACCGCCCCATGTTAGTGTCCCTGGGAGTTGGGTTTGCTGACCCCTTCCCCTTGCCTGAGGATGCCTGTTTCTGACCTGAAATTGGCTTCTCTGTGCTGGGGAACCGGGAACCTGCTGGCCCTGCAAGCTGGGAACGGCTGCCAGCAGCGGGCAGCAGGTGTTGTGTTATCCCTTTCCTCCGGGAATCGCTGCCCTGGGCAGTCCTGCCGGGCAGGCTGGCTGTGGGTCTTGTTCTCTGCGAGGGGGCCAGCGGGCTCGGGGACTTGCCGGCTGTGGAGCGGGTCAGACGGAGGATCCAGCCAGGGGCTTCTGGCTCCGTCGCCTGGGTGCAGCTTTGGTGCCGTGCTGGTTTGTGGTGTGAGTGCGAGGCCCTGGGCCCCGGCACAGCCGCAGGCGGGCAGGGCAGGACATTCCGCTTTGAAACTCCGCGTGTGAAAGCTGCTTCTGCGTGCGCGTGCCTCTTGGACGCTTGGCTTTGCCGGGGTCTCTGGGCTCCCTGGACCTCTCTGTCCTTTTCTCCTTGGGGATGCGTCTCTCCCAGTGGATCCCCAACCCTCTCAGCCCCCAGTACTAAATGGGGAAGGGTCCCCAGGGCTCCCAGGGCTGTGTTGCCCCAGGAAGGCGATCGCTTTGCAAACCGGAGACCTTCAGGGGAAACTGTCCGAGGTGTGTGCCCTTATCCCAGGGCTGGGAAGCTGGTGAGGGCTGGGAGCGCTCTCCGAAGGGACCGTGTACAGGGCAGGGTGGGTGCTGTGCTCGGGGTCTGCTCAGACACGCTGCCCACGCACGGCAGGATGAGTGCTGTGCGTGGGGTCTGCTCGGACAGTTACAGAGAGCGCCTTGCTAAGGCTCCCACTCCATCATGTCTGTTTATTGTCCCCTTCCGGCAATTCACTGAGCTCGTCCCCTTGCTGGCCTGGTGCAGAGACCTGGAAAAGCAGCTTCCAGCAGTTGTTTGGCTGCAAGATGCCCTATGAAAGGGACTTTTGGAGATCCTGAGGTTCTCCTCTCTCACTGGGAAGCGATCTGCTGTCTCTGATGATCAGGGGATAACGGGAGCTCAGCAGTCACTCCTTGGCGGCTCTCCCATGGCTTCCTTTATTTATTTCATCTTTTTTGGCCCCAGCACTGCACCTCAGACGATGGTTCCCCTGGGAGCGCCTGTCTGCAGGCGTTGCACCTTTGCAGACTGTAGCATTGCAGCAAGCCTGCGAGTTTTGGTTGCAGTGTGTTAGCGGCAATGTTAGTCCTGCTGCCAGCTTGCAGGAGCAAAAAACCAGATGAAAAGATGGTGGCAGTGAGCTGGGCACGGCGGCCGTGCCCTGGGCTGAGCTCTGAGCCTGCAGGCCCCGACGGTGATGGGTGCGCTTTGCTGCGTGTCGCAGGGACTGCAGGCAGAGAGCTCTGGTGTAACAGCATCAGAGCTGGAGGATCGGGTCAGGGAAGTGAGCAGCCTGCCTCTAAACGCGGGGCTTTTCTCTGCTGGTAATTCAAGTGGATTTCTCCCAAGTACGCGTTGGGGAACACCACGAGCAAGGTCCTGCCGGCGGTGTTTTGACCCAGTGTGCCCTGCCGCCATCTGGCAGCACTTCTGCCTGCAGGTTGCCCTCCTCTGCCTCATCACCCGCTGGGGCTGGTTCATTACCCGCTCCCGAGGAGCTGAGGAAAGCAGGCAGGAGGTGCTGGCATGGCTGCCCAGGGCCCGTCCCGTGTGTCTGCGTGCCCGCAGCCAGTCCGTGATGCTGCTGCGGGACGGTGGCCTTGTGGGGGCTCTGCTGGGGGAGCAGCCTGAGCCCCCAAAGCCTTTGGGCTTGGTGTCGCTGGGTGCTGCCACCTGGGCTCTCGTGCACCCGCTGGCGCTGGAGCAGCCTGTGCATCTCCTGCTGTGGTGCTGCTGGGTGGCTTGTTTTGGGCATGGGACGAGGGGCACGGCAAACCCGCCCGCCCGCCCTGTGGGACTTGCTTGGGCTGGGGGCTGCTGCCAAGCCGCAGCGTCTCCAGCCACATGCCGCAGTGGGCAGGGTGTCAGTTTGTCCTGGGTACCCTCTCCCCGATGCTGCAGGGCTTGAGCTGTGCTGGGGCACTCCTGTGTCCTGGCGCGCCTGCCCGAGCTCAGCAGAGGGGCCTTTGCCCCCTCCGAGGACGTGTCGACTGGCACATCCCTGGGTGGAAGGGCAGGGGGCACAGCGATGCCCCGGCTGAACACGCCACCGCCCGGCACGGTGCCACCACCCGGCACAGCTTCCTCCTCCCATCCTGGAAAGGCCCTGCTGACGGAGGGGAGCTGCCTGCAGGGGTGCATGGTGCCCCCCAAAGCTGGGTGTCTCCCTGCAGACAGAGAACCCCTTTGGGGCCAGTCCTGACCTGGAGCTGGGGCTCGCCTGCCCCTGCCCGGGCGCGCGGTGTCCCCTGCACCAGCTCCCTGCGGCACGCGTGTCGGCAGATGGAGCTGTCGCCCGGGGAGCGCGGGTGGCGGGCGAGTTCCTCCGAAAAGGAAAGCGCTGCGCGGTGGCGGCGCGGCTGTCAGGTTGGATGTATCTGGATGAAGCGGGCTGAGGGCTTGATGTGACGCCAGGCGCGCCGCCGCGGGCGGCATCCTTTGATAAGCGGGCAGTCCCCCTTATCGTCACTCCGCAGATCTGCCTTGTCGCTCCATCGGGGTCCCGTGATGTGCGAGTTGGGCTCCCACTGGGCCGCGGCTCCTCCAGGCCGGGCAGGGTCTCCTGGGGCTTATCCCGCTGTCGGACCAGGGCCGGCGGCAGCAGGGCTCTGCGGGGCAGCTGACGGGCTTGGCCCGGCTCCTGCGGCACCCGCGGCCTGCTTGGCTCGGCAGGGGAGGGGCGGCGGGGCTGCACGAGGCCGCGGTGAGCGCGGTGCTGCCGCCACATCCTCCTCGCCCCGAGCCGAGCTGCACGGCCGCAGGAACTGCCGGCCTCAGCAGGAGCAGGGAGAAGTTGGGCAGCGCCTGCTGAGCTGGCCAGGCCGGGGGCTCGCGGGGCTGTTTTAGGGCAAGGCACGAGTGATCTCTTCTTGCCAGTCACGGCATCTCAGGGCCAGATTCTGGCTCCGTTCATGTCGGTTGTGGCGGCTTTTTGTTTGCCTTTGCTACTCCCAGCCCTGGAGCTGGTGGTGGCAGGAGGGGACGGGCGAGGAGGACGACTGGACCCGGGGTGTCCCGTCCTTCCCTCCTCTTCAGGAGAGGGTACCAGAGCAGAGGAAGCCACCGAGGGTCCCCAGGGGGGTTCAGGTTCTCCAGGGCCAAACTGGGGACCGTTTCCAGGACAAACTCCATGCGGGGAGCTGGAAGGCTGGACCAAGCCTTCCTCCTGCTCGGTGCAGAGGAGGGAGCAGGGGGTCTGTGCACAGAGCCCCCTCAGAGAGCCGAGCTGGGGCTGGGGAGGGAGGACGGGGCCAGCAGAGCCTTTCTCAGGCCCTGTGTCTGACACCGCTTTTTTAGCACTGCCGGAGGGGGCAAAGCTCCCCAGGTTTGCCGGAGTTTCAGCACACGAGTGACAGGAATTGGTCTTGCAAAAGCCTCGCGTTCGTCGGGGCTCGTGTTGCAACTGCCTTTCTGCAAGGGCAGGAAGGTGCTGAGGAACTTGTTTGTAATGGGGAAGTACAGGCGGTTTCCAGTTGCAAGGTGGCAAATAGTGAGAGAAAGGAAAATAAAGCTCTGCAGGAGTGAAGAAAAGAGAAAGCAGGCTGAGAGGAGGAGGGGAAGGAGCAAAGCAGAGAAGAGAGCTCAGGGGAAAAAGGGAAATGGAGCCAGAGAGCCTCCAGCTATGGGCTGATCATAGCGGACTAGAGACAGTGCACCCAGTCCTGCGTGCTTGGCCGTGGCTGGGCTGGCATTGCCCTCCCTGGCTGGCATCTCTGCAGTCACTCTGCTCCGGGCTGGCTGCACGCCCTTTGAAACCCTCCTTCCGCAGCTGGCTCTGCCACAGCGGAGAGGATGAGCGGTGCAGCAGAGCAGAGCAGTTTCATTTCTTGTTTGCAAACATATTTCCCCCCTGCCCCAGCGGCTGGTGTCACTCGCGGCCGCGTTTCGGCCGGGAGACATGCATGCACGTGCGCAGCGGCCGCCGGGCCGGCTGCTTCAGGCCCGTCAGCGGAGCCGGGTCCCGCTCCGCAGGACATGCAGCCGCTCCTGTCCCCCCTCAGCGCTGGTTAAGCCATTTCTGCTCGCGCTGCTGGAGCAGAACAGCTGAGCTGAGTTTCCCACTGCTGCTGGAGCCGTGCGGAGGGTACCGCAGACGCGGTCGGTGGATACGCGTGGTTTCAGCCCGACTCCTCGGTAGCACCGTCGCCTAGCTGGCAGTCTGGTGACAGCGGCCCGTGGGAGCGGTGGCGGTAGCTCACACAAGCCCTCTATAAATATCCCAGCGCTAAGCTCTCAGTGCTAGGGCAGTTTGTCGCCGGGTTCACCGCAGAGGAGCCAGAAACGCGCGAGGGGGAGCTGGGACTGGTGTGCAGCACGTAGCCTCGAGGGTGCTGCGTGTCCCCTGGGAAGGGATGGCTCCAGGAGCAGAGCCAGTGCTTGGAGGCCCCAGGAGGGCGTAGCTGTTGCATTCTGAATTAACGTCACTTTGCCATTCCATTCCCTGTCCCCATCAGGAACTGGGATGTGAACTCCGCAGGGTCCCTCTTCTTCCTCTCTGGAGGCAGAGGAAGCAGGAGGCTCTGTGCCTCCTTGCTGGTGTTTCCTACCGGCCCGCTCGCAGCAGCCATCCTCCAGCCCGTGGAGCCGGGTTTGCAGGGCTGGGGCCTCCCCTGGGATGGGGGAAGGAGACGCCGGGCACCTTCCGTGGGCTCGGAGCCGCACGGGGCAGCATCCCGGGCTGGGGCTGCACGGCCGTCCCTGCCGGGCTGCGTTGGTACAGCCGGTCTGTTCTTCTCTCCTCCATCATCTGGCCTCCTGCTCCTGACTCACCTTCATGTGTACGGGGACGGTGCCTCAGCTCAAAGCCTGCAAGCTGCCGCACTAAATATAATTTGCCTGTGGTTTTCTGGGCCAGGCACGCATCCAGCTACGGAGGGCTCGCTCGGGACGGGGGGCTGCGTGAAACTGGAGTGGCTTGCAGGGGACACCGGGTGCCCCGGTCTGTCTTGCCAGGAGGAAATTGCGAAGCCGGGGTTGGCAGCTGAGCGTTGCCAGCTGCAGCTGCGCCAGCCCAGCAGCCCCAGCAAGGGCCCGGGGCTGAGCGTGGAGCACCCCGTCCCTGGGCGGCCGATGCCTGCTGCCCGTGCCAGGCATGGGAGCGCCCGGCAGCATCCCTCTGCCCCGCCATCCCTCATCCCTCTGCCCCGGCATCCCTCTGCCCCAGCCCTGCAGGGGAGCAGGTTCTGTACTGCACCGCACTGGGTTAAACTTAGGGTCAAGGTTAGGCTTAGGGTTAGGGTCAGGGTTCTTCCTTCCCGGGGAAGGAGGGGTGCACTGCTCTCCCTCTGGGTTTGCCAGGCTGTGAAACCATCCTCCCTGCCTCAGTGTGTGTCCGGAGCATTTCACAGTCGCTCGTCCCATGTCCTTGGGATTTTCTTACCCCTCTTTTTCCTCGCAGGGAGCTGGAGTGTGGAGGCTACACCCTCCTGCCAGGCTCCTTAGAGCTGCCAGCTCCCCTCCAGGGCACTGACCTGGGGGTCTCCTGCCCCTGCGCTGCCCCTCGTCCTGCGGCAGGACCCCTGAGGGCGTCCTGGTAGGAGCGGCCACCCTGGGCTCGTGCTGCGGCACCCTGACCCTGCGCTTCTGGGGCCTCTGTGCTCGCCCTCTGCTTCTCCCTGGAGGGCGAGTTCCTGGGCTGGGCCCAGCCTGAGCAAGGATTATAGAGGCGAGTGGATAATTAGGTGTTAATCCTTAATGGCACGCACGTCCAGCTCAGCCCAGTGCCCCAGGGAATTGCGCCTGCAGGGTGCTCGCAGCGAGTCCCAGGGGTGCACGGGGGGCCGGGAGGCGGCGCGTATCATGACAGATGCCCACATTGCTGAATGGAGGTTTCTCAGCAGCCGCTGGCTTGAAATCTGGCACCGTTTGCTGCTCCTCGGGGAAGGTCCCTGCAGCAGCGCGGGCAGGATGCCCAGCCGCAGCGGGGAGGAGCACGGGGACCGCGGGGGGGATGTGGGAGCTGGAGCGTTACCCCCTGCTCTGGTGCAGGAGGAGGAGGAGGCAGGAACCGGCCTGCCTGTGCTTCAGGCAGTGTGGCGGGAGCTCCGGGGGCTGCTGGTGCCCGATGGAGGTGAGCTGCCTGTCTGCTCGCCAGCGTGGGCTGCACCCACCGCCCTGCTCGTGGCTCAGGCAGTCGCTATCGCCGCTTCCCACGGCCCGACTTTGCTGGGGGGCCCCCACCCATGGCCTCTCGTGGGGCTCCCTAGGGATGCCCCGGGAGCTTCGGCTGCCTGGTACCCCCCAGCCTTTGGCTGCCAGGTCGCTGGGAGCCCCTTGCGAGGAATGTGGGGGTGCCTTAAATCCACTGCAAGCAGCAGCCTGCAAGGCGTGGATCGGGGGCCGTGCAGCGCGATGCAGTGCCGTGCAGCGCCGTCAGGCACTGCGTGCTACGGTGCGGTGGCGTGGCGCAGCACGGCGCGGTTCAGAGCTGCGCGGTGCCGTGCAGTGCAGCACGCTGCAGTGTCATACGACGCAGTGCAGCGTTCCGGGGTGCAGCGCGGTGCAGTGCCACGTGGTGCAGCACGACGCAATGCAGCGCCATGCAGCGCAGCATGGCGTGGTGCCATATGACATGGCGCGGCACGGTGCTGTGCAGCGCGGCACGGTGCGACGCAGCGCAGGGGAGCACAGCGGGGAGCTGCCGCTCACCTTGCTGTGACGAGCGTGACGGCTGCCGCTTCGTAGCACAACCGTTTCCGCTGCCGTGGGACCTGGATGAAAACAAGGCTGTTTTGTGACCCGCTTTTCCGGTGTGAAACTTTACATAACGCCTCGGCCCCGGCCGCTCATTGTTATTTGGCTCCCGCGTTGGCACCGCTGCTCGCCCCACCCCACACCCTCACGGCTGAGCACCAGCTGCTTCCTGGTGGGCAGGGGCTGCGGGCAGGGCTGCCTGCTCCTGCCTGCGGGAAGCCCTGCTCCAAGGGTCCCAGGAGCCGCTGGGGAGAGGGACCCTCGTCAGCCTGAGCGGGAAAGGACCTGCCCGGGCCCCGCGGGGCGGAGGCGGCGTTGGCCCCGCATCCCCAGATGGCAAAGACGACCGCTGGGCCGTCCTTCCTCTCTGGGTTTTCCTCCGTGCCGTGACCTGTTTGTGCTCGCAGGGCGGCTGGCTGAGCCTGCCGGCGCGCTTTCCGGGGGGTAATGGAAAGTGTGATGGGGTAATTTAAATTTTCCTCATTCTCAGCAGTCCCTGAAAATGGAGTTTTTGTCTCACGTGAAACGTCAGATGGGGAAATTCCCCTCCCACCCAGAAAAGGGAATAACAGCCCATGTATGAGCCATCCGTGGCATCCCCGGCGCCCTTGTGTGGGGCTGACCCCCCCCTTTCCAGCCCCCTGCCCCACGGCTTGGCGTGTTGGCCGCCCTGCATTGGGATGGAGACTCTGGGGTCTCCTCCTTGGTGTCCGGCCGCGGTTTGGGGTTCCTCTGCCACGGGGGCTCCCTGCTCACCCCAGCGCTTTGGGTTTCTTTATCCTCGGTGCTCAGCGTGATGGGTGATGGGAGAAAGAGAGGAGGGGGCTGGAGCCGGTACCCGCCGCAGCCCCATGGTTCCCGCGGCCCCCAGCTTGGGGGGTGCTGGGCAGCGTGCGGATGGGGCGGTGGGTCGGGAGAGCCCACCGTGGGGAGAGGGCCGGCCCCTGGGCTGCCCCCTCGGCTGGGGGGGACGGACTCGCCAGCACAGAAGCAGCAAGCTGTGCATTGCTGGGGGCGCGGGGGGGCCGCTGGCAGCTGCCCTGTGCTCTGCTCCCACCCGTTGTGCTGTCGGAGGTGGTGCTGGGGGGCAGGATGGGGCCCCCCCGGTGCCAGGGCGGCTTGTGTGATGTCTCCGGCGCGGCGCCCGCCCCAGCTGCCGCCCCTTCATGTGGTTTCCTCCTCCCTGGCGCAGTTGCGAGTGAGGGGGTGCAGCGCCGGCTGCCGCCGCCTGCACACGCCGGTGAATTCCCCGCGCCAGGGCGGTTGGGCAGCGCCCAGGGGAGCCGGGGCCACCTGCAGCCGCCCCGTCCGCAGCCGGAGGATCTACCGTCTGGTAGAGCCGTTGGCCCGTCTTCGAGGAGCCGCGAGGGCCCCGTGCGCCATGTGCATCCTGGCACCACCGCGAGCGGCCGGGCGCTCCTGCCTCCAGGGTCGCCCGGCTTCGCCAGGGGCTGCATGGCTTGTTGGTGTCAGACGGTGCCAGGGGTCCCACGGCTCCCATCACCCCTCGCTCGGCTGCGGCAGCGGGGTAGGAGCCGGCTGGGAGCTGGCAGCACACCGCAGCCCCCCATGGCAGCCTGCCCTCGGGGCTGCCTCGCTCCCCGCCACGGGGAGCCCGGGCAGCAGCTCGGTTTATCTCTGCGTAGGTGTGATCCCCCGCGTGCCCCCAGGTCCCAGCCCTGCCAAAGCAGCCCCTGCGGCCCGTGGTCCTTACCCAGGCGGCTGTGCCCAAGGAGCTGGGGTGCAGAGGGGCTCCCGGTGCCTGCCTGTGCCCCCGGGGCTGTGGCGGGGCCAGGGCAGAGCTTCCCTGGGGATCGGGGTGGCTGCTCCAGCGTCTCCGGTGTCCGCAGGGGCGAGGGCTGCGTCGCTTGCGGCCTCGGCAGGTCCCTGCCGTGCTGGGCGAGAGGGATGGGGCAGGCACCGGGGACCAGCCAGGGCTGTGACCCAGCTCTTGGCCTCTTCCAGGAGCGCAAGTCGTACAAGTGGAAGCAGCTGCTCTTCTTCTTCACCTTCATCACATTTGCGTTTGCTGTGTGCGTCTACTTCCACCACAACTGGTACTGCGGCCCTGGAGGTAAGGGGGCCGGGGCAGGGCTGCGGTTCCCCCGCGGCTCCGCCGTACCTGGGGGGATGCATGCGGGGAAAGGGCTGGGGTGATGCTTTGCCTGCTAAATCCCGGCCGGAGGCCTGGAGAGCTCCCCCGGGGGGGACGGTGCCTGGCTGCCCGTCTCCTCCTGCTTGGGTTCAAGCAGGAGATGAGCCCCCCACCCTGTGCCCTGCTGCCCCGGGGAGGTGCCCCAGGAGGTCCCCCGGCTCCCGGGGCAGATCTGGCTGCAGTTTCCCCTCACCTGCTGTGTTTCCTCCGCCAGTGTACACCATATTCGCCTTCCTGGAGTACCTGGTTGTCCTCTCCAACATGGCCTTCCACATGACTGCCTTCTGGGACTTCGGCAACAAGGAGCTGGTGGTGAGCTCGCTGCTGGAGGACAAGCACTTCTAGCCGGCCGTGTGCCACAGCCGGCCACGGTGCCGGTGCCAGGCGGGGGCTGCTCTTCCCCTGGGGGAGGCAGAGAGCCCCTTCCCTCTGCTGCTGCCCCCAGGGCTGGGGCCAGGGTGTTTGCTGTGGAACTGCCGCAAGGATTGTCCTGGGGCCCTGGGCCCCGCAAGTGTCTGTGCATGGTCCCTGGCTGCACCTGCAGCTCTCTTACAGGGGAGCTGGGGGCTCTTGCTGGGGACCCTCAAGGCCGGTACCCCCTGCCCTGGCTCCCTCACGGCTACCGGGATGGGCAGGAGGACAGAGGAGGGGGGCAGGTACCTGCTGCCTGTTTCTTTGGAGGATGCTCCAGGCAGAGCAGGATTCTGCTCCCAGCATCGGGGCACGGGGGGCCAGCCTTGCCCTGCCCCTGCTTTGCCTGAGTGGTCTCACGGTTCCTCCTCCAGGCTGGGGGTCCTTGGCCAAGGTCCTCAAAAAGGGCTGGTGGCCTTTCGGGCCTCGAAGCTTGAGGCAGCGTTGGGAGAAGGAGCACTTGCTGCCCCTGCATCTCGCCAGTTGCACCCCCAAAGCGGAGCAGCCCGCAGCCTTGACTTCTTGAAAAGCCCTTGCTGCAGGGCTGGGGCTGGGGCAGCCCCACGCTGCGGCGCTTGGGGCTGGGTCCAGGCTCCTCCCAAGCCCGGGGTGAGCACGGAGCTGCGGCTGGGGGCTGGCCCCGGTCTGGGGCTGGGGCAGGGTCCCATCCATGCCGGCGTTGCCAGGAGGGGAGCGTCTTTGAAGGTGCCAGCCCACGCACAGACTGCACGGGAGCAAGGCGCAGGGCGTGCGGGGCACAGCGGGTGCTGAGAGCTTCCACGCTCTCCTGCTCTGCCTTTCCCAGAAGCCCCCTCCAGCAAGCAAAGGGGGCTCGCAGGGGTGCTGTGCTCCGGCTCAAGCCCCGTTTGGGGGGGAAGGGCGAGTGGGCTGGTGCTGGAGGTCCTCGCTCTGACGTCCTCGCGGCTTCCCCTGTGCCGTAGGGCTTGAGCTGGGAACCGCTGGGGTTCAGCGGTGCTGCTGCTGCCCTGGGAGGAGGGCGCTGGTGGTGACCCCCCATCTGCGGGCTCTGGCTGCCAAGGCACAGGGGGCTGGCATGGCGGTGGTGCCATCTGGGTGGGAGCTGGGTCCTGGCAGTGTCCCCAGGCTCCTCCGCTCCTCCCCGTGCACGGCCAGGCTGGGCAGCGCCGGTGGAAGGGGGCTGCCGCTGCTCTGCTCGCAGGGGCCGTGGCCACCGCCCACGAGGGCTCAGCCGCATCCTGCACAGGGAGGCACCGGGGAGCCGGTGCTGTGCTTGGAGATGTAGCACAGGGCTCCTGGAGGCTCTGGAAGAGGACGGGGCAGGGGTCGCGGGCAGGGGGACAGGGCTGAGCCTGTCGGCACCAGGAGCTGCCTTGAATTTGGGGAGCTCTGTGCTTGCCAGGGCTCACCCCGTGCCCCGGCCGTGAAGGACCAACGTGGGTCCCTGCGACGGCCCTTCCTGTGAATGCAGCCACCACCACCCGTCCCCTGGGGTGTCCCAGCGCTCGCCCCTGCGCTCCCGGGGCTTGGGCAGAGCCTCCTCCAGCCGGAGCCTCGGCGCCGTGGCCGGTGGCCCTGGCTGAGCCGGGGCCGGGCTGGCCTTCGAGCGGGTCCTGCCATGTGTGTGTCCATCCGTGAGCGTCCCCACCGCGCCGTGCCGGGCTCCATCCATCTCCCCTGCCTGCATGCGAGTGGCGTGCTGCCCCCCGGCAGCGTCTGCACCTTGGTTTTGAGGTTGAAATAAAGCACTGAGTATTTTTGTGAGCTCTTGACAAACCATGCAACTTCCACCCAGCCCAGCCAGGGCACGGCCCTGGCATGGCCAGGGGGTCCCATCCCTTCCCGGGACCCCGGGCCAGGGTGGGGGCTGGGGTGCAGGACGTGGACGCCGGGTGCTGAGGCTGGGGTGTGGGGTGTGGGAGGCAGATCCCGGGTGTTGAAGCTGGGGTGCAGAACATGGACCCGGGGTGCTGGGGTGTGGGATGTGGATCCTGGGTGTTGGGGCTGGGGTGCGGGACAGGGACCCCAGGGGCTGGGGCTGGGGTGAGGGACATGAGCGCCGGGTGCTGGGGTGCGGGACAGGGACCCCGGGTGCCGGGCGAGGCCGGGGCGGGCTCGGCGGGGCCGGGGAGCCGGGATGGAGGCACAGCGCTCCCGGGCCGAGTCCACCCCGCAGCTGGCGGCTCCGCTCCCCACCCAGCCCCGGGGGCCACTGACGGCTGCGGCTGCTGCGGGGCCGGTGGGGCCGGGGGCCAGCGCAGCCCGGGGGAGCGGAGCCCCGGGGCCGGGAGGGCTGGGGTGCAGTTGGGGTACGGGGCACGGTGCTGGGGCTGAGCAGGAGGCAGGGGAGCTGCCTGGGGCCTCAGTTTCCCTCTGCCCCGTGCTGGGGGCTCGGGCCGGGGTGGTGGGGCCGTGGCGAGGCCCTGACCTCATTGCAGCCGGGCCGGGGAGCAGCTGGGAGGGGAACAGCCATGAGCTCATCCCGCCGCTCCGGGGCCAGGGCAGGGCCACATCCCGCTGCCTCTCTCAGCATCCCGCCCCGGGGTTCCCACCTCGGCCCAGCACCCGCTGCTCCGCCGTACCCCCACACCTCACCCCCCGCGGGGGCTGCAGCCCCTGCCTGCACCCTGCCAGTCCTGGGGACAGGGTCTGTGTTGGTGCCCTGGCAGGGGACCTCCGGCAAGCTCCTGCCCCGGGCACAAGGACATCCCTGCAGCGGCACCCCAGGCGTACCGAGGGTCCCCCCAACAGCGCAGGGCATCCCAGCGAGGGAGGGGCCCAGCACTGCATTAGCCCCCCAGCTCTGCCCCGTGCAGCCCCACGCCCTGGCACCCACGGCTCTACCGTCCGCCCTGCCCACGGGAGCTTGTGGGGTGGCACAGCCCCCCAGGCGCCAGTGACCCCGCCTGCGGCCCTGGCCCCAAAGGAGGGACCCCCCCCCCAGCACAGCCCCCCCGGACGATAGTGGGGATGACGGTCAGATCCTGCTGCTGCAAAGGGAGCAGGATACAGCCCTCACGGGACTGTGCAGTGGGAGCAGGACATGGCCATGGGGATCCCCCACGGTGGGAGCAGGATTCGGTGCAGCCAGGACCTGCCAGCCCCCTGGCGTGCAGCCCCCCGGGGACGAGCCGGGGCCAGGCCCCAGCGTCACAGGCTCCCAGGCTGGGGGTCCCGGGGGGCCACGCTTTGCACCGGTCCCCAGGAGGCTGCAGCAAGGCACAGCCGTGGGAGGGGAACGGGGATGGGATGTGGCTGGAGCCACCCTGCCCCGCGGCACCGTCGCCCACGCCAGCCCCCGGCGGCCCCCCGGCTCTGGCCGGGAAATGGCAGCAGGGAACAAAGGCGGCTTGTGGCGGGCGCCGGGTCTCTGCCCTTCCTGCAGGAAGGCCCCGGGGCCAGACAAGGGGCCCGTGTGCGCGGCAGCGGGGGCCCTGCCAGGCCTCGCCGGATCCGGCCGCCGGCCAGCACGTGCCGGCAGCCCGCGGGGGCTGGCGAGGGGGCGGCGAGCACGGCCAAGCATCCGGGGCTGCTGCCGGTCCCTCGCTGCCGCCATCATCCGCCTCAGCACTCGGCCGCAGGACCCGGGGTCCCCCGGGACACCCCAGCCCTGCAGCCCCCAGATGTGGGGACACAGGGCTTTGGCCTCTGCCTGCAGCTCTGGAGCCGGGGTGGCCAGACGCCCCCAGGGAGGTGACCTCGCTCCTGCAGCCCCCTGTGGCCCCCCCCCCCCCCCGCAATGTCCCCATGCACAGTCCCTGCAATGTCTCTGTCCCCACTGTCCCCATTCCCACCCCAGTGGCATGTCCCCATGGCCACCTCCTGTGATGTCCCCATTCCTATCCCTTGCAATGTCCCCAAGCCCCCTGCAGGGGAGCTCAGCGCTGGCCCAAGTGGGCGTGGGGGTGGCTGGGGGTCAGGGCTGGCCATGGCAGGGGCACCCCAGGCTGCCCTCAGCTGCGGCCCCCCAGGCAGAGACCCCCGGCAGGCAGCGGCGCTGCCGCCAGCACCCTCGGCTCGGCCCAGCGCGGGGCGGGGGCACCTGTGTCCCCCCGGGGTGGCTGCAGCGGTGTCCCCGTGCCCGGGGAAGGCGGGCGCGTGTGGGAGAGCACAGGAGACAGGGAGCCTGGGCAGGTCTCTTTATTTAAGGAGAAGCAACTCGGGGAGCGGCTGATAACAGGCGAGTCCCACTGCCCCGTGGAGCCCTGGCACCGGCCGGCATGGGAACATGCTCCTCCGGCAGAGCCCACCGGCAGCGCCGGCTCCACTCTTGCCAGGGCTGGACTTCCCCGGCGCTGGCCCCGGGGAGCCGGTGATGCTGCGCCGGGCCGGGCTCACCCCAAGCGCCTGCCCAGGAGACCCCCGGCGCAGCCGCTGGGACCCTGCGGCAGGACGGGGCCGTGCCAGCGCCGGGGCAGCGGGATGCTCGGAGGTGGCCAAGCACCAGGGCTTGCACGGAGGGGCTGAGGGCCTCCCCCCACGCCCCCCGCAGCCCCACTGGCACAGGGGATGGGGCTGGTAGGTCCCCACGGGGTGCTCAGGGTGGGGGTGGCAGGTCCCTGTGGGGTGCTTGGGGCAGGAGCGGGGGGTCGGCCACCCGGGGCATCCCCTTCTCAGGAAGTGTTGCTCTGTGCTGGGACTGGAGAGGCGTCACCCACAAGCGAACACTGACAGCCAGGGCCGGGGTGGGGGGTCCCGCGGGGCTGGGGGAGCCCCGCCGGCCCCGGGGCGGACGGCCAGTTAGTGCAAACGAGGTCTGTATTATTAAAGCTGGTGGCGTTGGGCTGGCAGCCCCGGTCCCGCCGTCCCCGGGGGGCAGCGAGGCTCGGGGAGGGAGGCACCGGGGCGGGCGGGGGGTTCTGGTGGCGCTGGGCAGCGTCTCGGGGGGCGGCGGGGCCGGGGCCGGGGCAGGATCGTCTCTTGCCGGCCACCCCATCACAAGAGGACGCAGGGCTTCTTGGGCTTGGCCGGGACGGGGTTGAGCACGGCCCTCACCGCCTCGGTGAAGACATCCTTGATGCCCTCCTGGTTGAGCGCCGAGCACTCCAGGTACTTGACGGCATGGATCTGCTTGGAGAGGCTGATGCCTTGCTGGGTGGTGATGGGCGCCTGGTTCTGCTCCTTGAGCCGCTTCATGGTCTCGGGGTTGTTTCTCAGATCCTTCTTGGTGCCGACGAGGAGGATGGGCACGCTGGGGCAGTGGTGGCACACCTCCGGGTACCACTTGTGCTTGACGTTCTCGTAGGAGGGCGGGCTGGCGATGGAGAAGCAGATGATGAAGACGTTGGTCTGGGGGTAGGAAAGCGTCCGGAGGCGGTCGTACTCCTCCTGGCCGGCCGTGTCCCACAGGTTTAAGTTAATAGTCCTGCCATCCACCGTGTTCTGGGCGCTGTAGTTGTCGAAGACGGTGGGGATGTACTCCTTGGGGAAGGCGTTGGTGGTGTAGCAGATGAGCAGGCAGGTCTTCCCCACCGCCCCGTCACCCACCACCACGCACTTGATGCTCTGCATCCCCGCGGCTCGGCGTCCCTCGCGTCCCCCTTCAGCAGCCTGGGGAGGGGAAGAGGGTCAGGGGAAGGGGACGCACCGGGGCTGGTGTCACCACGGTCCCCCTGCTCGAACGCCCCGAGGCTGGAGGGTGCAGAGGGGCAGGTCACACTCGGTTCACGCTCCGTCCCCGCTCCGTCCCGCAGCCCAGGCGAGCTCCCCGGCCAGGCGCGTCCCCCCCAGCAGCCCCCGTGGGGCGCAGCAGCCCAGAGACCCCCCAACAGGGAACTGCATCCCCGAGCCGGGGCAAACGTGTGCCACCGTGGCTGGCGTGCACGGGAACGGTGTCTCCAGGACGGTGCTCCCGGGACAGCCTTGTGCCGTGCCGTGCCGTGCCATGTGGCTGTGGGAGCGCGTGGGCTGCTGCTGTGTGCCCCAGCCCCGGTGCCTGGTGCTGCCCACACCGAGTGGGGCTGGTCGTGGCCCCGGCGCGGCAGAGGCCGGGCTGGTGTTGTGGCCATGCCAGAGAGCGGCCACCGGCACGGCCCCTGGGGGCCGACGTCCGCTCCGGCAGCTGTGTTTATCCCCGAGCCCGGCGCGCGTTTCCCTGTTTGCCTTCCTCAGGTTCCCTCTGCAATTGCCATTAAGGGCCGCATCCTGCTCCCCTTCCTGCCGCAGGCTGGAGCCGCCGCTGCCGAGCCCAGCCCAGCCGGGGCGCGGGGGCACCGCACGGTGCCGGGGCGGGAGGGTGCCCACCCGTGGGGCCGGGCCGGGGCCGGCAGCCCCTTCCCCTGCGGGGTCCGGCCATGGGCGCAGCGGCTGCCGGACAGGATCTGTCACGGCGGGAGGGTTATCTCGGCCGGGGCAGCGGCTCGCACGGCTCACGTGCCGCAGCCATGGGGAGGGAGCGGAGGCGCTGGGGATGCCTCATCAGCCCAAAGCCCCAGGCTGGGGGGGGACCCTTCCCCGGAGCCCCCTGGGGCGGCAGGGCCAGGGCAGCACGGCTGGGGAAGGGCGAAGGCGCTGTGCCCCCTGCCCCGAGCCCCCACGGAGCCGGACCCTGCCCCCTCGGATGGGGAAGTCGCTCTTCCTCTTCCCGCCCTGACACCCGGCTTCCTGCCCGCAGCGGGGCCGGGTGCGCCGTGACCCCCGCCCTGCCTGGCTCCCTGCCTGCACCGCTGCACCCCCGGGTACGGGCAGGCCGAGCGGGGGGCCCGGCCCCAACGCTGCCAAAGACGCGGTCCCGTGCCTTGGTTTCCCCACTGCAAAAGCGCTTCCGTGACGGGGAGGGGGATCGCCAGGTCTTCAGCCTGCGAACAGGACCGCGGTGCCGGGGAGCCGCGGGGCCATCGCAGGCAGCCCCCCCACAGGCAGCCCCCCCGCAGGCAGCGCCTGCCCACAGCAGGAAGCCGGCCTCCCGCAGCAGCGCCGGGGCCGCTCGTGCAGCGAGGGATCCCGGGCGGGTCACGAACACCCGGCCTTCGGCCTCGATTTTCTCCCCGCTTTGGTCACAAATGCAGCCCGAAGGGTTTCCTCACACCAGGCCGCAACGGCCGGGGTGCCCCAGGGCCTGGGGGGCTCAGCGACGGGGCGGGCAGGCAGGCAGGAGCAGGCAGCGGGACCCCCGCCGGGATCCGCGGGGCTTGGAGCAGCAGCACGGGGTGGAGCAGTGGGAGAAGGGGCAGAGGGGTGGGAGCAGGAGCAGGATGATGGGTGCAGGAGCAGGAACAGGAGGAGCAGGAGCAGGGAGATGGGCGCAGGAGCAGGGGGGAGCAGGAGCAGGAGGAGCAGGAGCAGGAACAGGAGCAGGGTGATGAGAGCAGGAGCAGGGTGATGGGCGCAGGAGCAGGGGGAGCAGGAACAGGAGCAGGGGGAGCAGGAGCAGAGTGATGGGCGCAGGAGCAGGGGGAGCAGGATCTGGACTGGGAGAAGGAACAGGATCAGGGCGATGGGAGACCGAGCTCCCTCCGTGGCTGCGCGGGGCCGTCTCCAGGGACAGGCACCCTCCATGGGGGCTGTAACTGCCCCCCCGCTGCCTCGTGCTGTCACCGTACGGCACTGGGGAGGGGCCGCGGGGACACGGGGGAGCAGGCAGTGCCGGGGAGGGAACCCCTGGGGACGCCCCAGCACCTCGCCCCCCGCCCGGGGGTCCCGCCTGCCCCTGGGGGCTGCCCCGCTCAGGCCAAGCACTAACCGCCCGCGATGCCCAGCGCACCCTCATTTCTCATCGGGTGCTGCCGCTGCCTCCTCGCCCGCCGTCCCCGCAGCGCCGGCCGGCCACAGCCGGCACCCCCGGCCCCCGCCCCGCTGCATCGCGCCCAAAACGGCCCCGCGGCCCTGCCCAGCCCTGGCCGCCCGGCTCGCCCCCAGCCGCCGGGGACTGGTGGGACTGGTGGGACCACGCCGATGCAGTGGGGCCGTGGGTCCCCGTGCCCCCTCCGTCCCGCAGCCACCCCGTCTCTTTGCCCAGGGCTCCCGGGTGGGGGGGTGCCCCGGGGCAGCCCCCGCAGCGGGACACAGCTGCCCCCATCGCACCGTGGCCGGGACCTGGCTGAGCTGGCTGGGAGCTGTCCCCCCGCCATCCGTGAGGCTCGGGGGGCACGGGCACCCCGCTCGCCCCGCTCTCCCTCGGCCCCTCTGGGGCAGCTGGCAGCGCTGCAGCAGATTTTTTTTTCCTTTTCTGATGAGATCAGGTTGAAGAAGAGATGGCAAAAATAAGAATTTTCCTGGAAAGCGATTTTGGTTCATATTTTAGATTTAAATTCTCTTCTCTTCCCACGCCAAAGGCCGGCAGGCGCTGGGTCACCGGGACCCCGAGCCAGCCGCTCCCCGGCCGAAATACACCCAAACTGGGCTTTGCTTTGTGAAGAAAGCCCCCAAAAGGTTATTTCTAAATCCCAGCCTTTGGTTTTCTTTGCAAAACTGTCCCCCCTGCAGGGCCCTGGGGAGCAGCCGTGTCCCTGGGGACCCCGCGGGGCAGGGCGGGAGGTGCACCGAGCGGCACCGGGCTCAGCTGGGCAGGGGGAGCGTGCGGCGGGTTTAAAACCACCCAAACCCAGGGGCGTGGGAGCTGCAAAAGGCGGGTGCAGTGTCCCCGCTGCAGGGACGTCACCGGGGGGACCCAGCCAGGGGGTGCGGAATGCGATAGATGGGGCGGGCAGGGAGGTGGAGGGGTGGTGGGGGGCGAGGGGCAGCACCCCCGAGCAGGAGCCACCTCGAGTCATCGCGGTGCCCGAGGGTGCCCCGTGAGCCCCCAACGAGGCAGGCAGCCCCCGACACCCCCAGGCTCCTGCTGTCCCCACGGCCCACCAGCACCCCAAGGTCACCGGTGTCTCCAGTGCCCATGGGCACCCCAAGGTCACCGGTGTCCCCACGGGCACCCCAAGGTCCCCGTAGCTATTTGCCTGCTGGGCAGCCATCCTGCAGCACATGGCGGGGCTCGGCGGACGGTCCCCTCTGCCCCCCAGGCTGGGGTCCCCTGGCTGCCAGGACCGGCTGGCTGGTGGTGTGACACGGGGGGATCCCCCCGGGCTGGGGCAGCGGGTCCTGGCACCAGCCAGGGTCACCCAGCCGAGGTGGGAGTGAGAGGGGTCCCGCAGCAGCCCCGGACCCCGGGTCAGGGGGGCGTGGGGGCAGTTTGCTGCCCCGAGAGGCTGCCAGGGGCACCCCAGGGAGCAGTGGGGTCCCGGGGACGCCCTGTCGGCAGAGCGGCCGGGGGAGATGCGGCCAGAGCCCACCGCTGTCTATAAATACCCGGGGAAGGACACGGGCGGGAAGAGCTGCCGGAGCCCAAGGACAATGTTGGCAGCAGAACAGATGGGCAGGAGCCGGCCCCGGGGGGGGACGCGGGGAAGCCGCCGCAGCCAGAAGCGTGGACGGGGACGAAGCGGTGCCCCCCTGCCTGCAGCTCCCCATCCCTCGGGGAGCGGGGCGGCCCCCGAGCACCAGCCATGGCCCGGCAACAGTCCCGTCGTGGGACACGGCATGTGCCGGTCACGCCGAGCTCAAACCCTGCACCCCCCAAACCAGCCGTGGGGCTGCAGGCACCCCGGGGTGCGCTGGCACCCAGCGGGCACCATCCCCATCCCGGGAAAGACCCAGCTGAGTCAGCGGGGCTGCTAAGGAAGGGGACGGAGCGCAAGTGGAAACGCTCGTGCCCATGAGAGCATCGCTGCTATGGGGAAATGGAGGAAAGGAGGAGCAGGCAGCGGGCAGCAGGCAGCGGGCAGCGGGTCCCCACAGCCCCTGCCAAAGCCCCAACCCTCCCTCGGCTGCCCGGGGACGATGAGGGGTGTCCCTGACCCGCAGCCGCATGGGCTCTGGCCCCCCTGGCCCTCCCTGCCCTCCGCCGCAAGACGACAGGAGGGGAGGCGGGAGCCGTGCCGAGCGGGGGCCAGGACCCCAGCCAGGACGGGGCTGGGGGCTGCACGGTGGCGTCCCCGTGGTGCCAGGCAGGGGCCGGAGGTTGCCCGCAGTCCCTGCAGCATCCCGACACCAGGGTACCCGAGGGTCCTGCAGCCCACGGCCCCTGGACAGCCCGGCCGCTGCCCTGCGGTGCCTGGGGACACTGGGCGAGCGCAGCCCCGGCCCTTGTGTGCTGCCTGCCTGCCTGCCCTGCCTGCCCTGCCCGCTGCCAGCACCGCTGCCTGCACAAGGCCAGCTCTGTTCTCCAGGGAAGTCCGCGGCCGGCAACACCTTTAACCCCTTCTGGCCCCCCAAGAGATGCCGGGGTGCGGGCGGCCTCGCGGGGCCGAGGGGCACAGCCCGTGTGGGGCACAGCCCGCGTGGGGCACCGGAGGCGCCTGCCCTGTCCCAGCCCTACGCCCGGCCCCACAGCACAGGAACCGGAGGAGGAAGAGGAAGAGTCGGAGCATGGCGGGGGGACTGCACGGTGCCGAGCCCCGGGGCTCAGCACCCCCCACCCCAGCGGGACCCCAGCCACCCTCTGCGCCGCCGGGCGCTCAGCCGGGACTTGGGGCGCGGGGGAGAGGGCGTGGGCAGGCGAGCGGGGCTGCGGGTGATGCTCTGCGACCTCCCCCCCCATCGCCACCCCCCGGGACGGGAAAAGCGACTCATCTCTTCTTCAGCAGAAAAAGGAAGCAAAACCCACTCGCCATCTCTCACAGCCAGGGCATCCCCCCGCTGGGTTTTTCCGCCGGGGGAGCGGAGCAGCCACCCCCGTGGGCTCCCCTCCTGCTGCCGGCCCCGTGGCACCCAAACCCGACCCAACCTGACCAAACTCAACCAAAGCGTGCCGCGTGCCGCCCGCCCTGCACCCCCCGCCGCACACGGTGCACCCTGCACGCTGCACCCCACACCGCGCACCACAAACCGTGCACGGCGCGTTGTGCGCAACAGCCCCCACATCACACGTCGCGCCCCACACCGTGCACCTCGCACCCCACGCTCTGCACCTGCACCCTGCGCCCCACTCCCCACCGCAGGCACCCTGCTGCGCCGGCAGGGAGCAGAGGCTGCAGCCACCACGTCGCTGCCTGCGCTCGCGGGCCGGGCAGAGGGTCCATCCCGGACAGACGGACCAGCCCCGACCGATCCCGGGGCTCCGGGGCTGGGGGTCAGCAGCCACAATCACTGGGGTCGCTCCTGCTCCGCTGGGGAGAGCAGCCCAGCGCGGCCCCCCCGGCGCTGCCGCCGGCTCGGAGGCAGAAAGAGGAAACTAATAAAATCTATAAATACCGAGCAGGGACCCTATGGGACCGAGCGCGCCGGCCCGGCACCGGCACTGCCGCGGAAGCGGGGCGGGGGCGGTTTCTGCCGCGGCGGGGGCCCGGTGCTGGTGTGGCTGAGACGGGGTCCCTGCTCTGCGGGACGTGCCCCAAGGCACGCTGTCACCGGTACCCCCGGCTCTGCGCCGGGGCCCGGCCGTCATGGCTAAAATAACTTCCATGCTGAGTCGAAGGATTTTGATTTTCCTCATTTTCCAGCTGCAGGCTCGTCGTGACTAATTTCCTCATTTTATTTCCCTCCTGGGCCGGTGAGCTCCGCCGCCGGGTCCCGCTCTGCCCCTCGGCACGGCCGCGGCGGCTCCTTACCCTCAGCCTCCTGCTCGGGGCGCTGCCAAAGCCGGCAGCACCGGGGGCCGGGGCTGGGTCCAGACCCCCCCAGGGTGACGGTGCAGGAGCAGCCCCTGAGCCAGGGCCAGACCTGGCCAGCAAACCCCCTCCCCGACCCATGGTGGGACGGGGCCGGCATCGGCCAGGGCTGCTCCCGGTCAGACGCGGTTCCCTGCACCGAGGGGATCCTGGGACGGACGGAGGGACGGACAGAGGGATGGCGGATGGACGGACGGGTGATGGATGGGCGATGGATAGATGGGGCCAGCCAGGCCAGGCCACGCTCCATGGCCTTGGGGTGAGAAAACAGCCCGGCCCCACTCGCACCGACAGCGGGGGCGCAGTGTCGAGCACACCGGCACCGGGCCAGTTTGGCACCTCTCGACGCCACGGTCGAACCGCAGCTCCGGGCGCGGGATGCCCGACCCCTGCTCCCAGCCCCCGCAGGGCACACGCCACACACGAGGTGTGCCGGCCTTGGCGCCTCCCGGCATCGCCAGAAATGCCCCCGCACCCGCGGGTGCTCCCGGCTACCCGCGCCCCGCGGTCCCAGCGCCAGCCCCGCTGCCCACCCCAGCCGAAACACCCGTCGCAGCTCAGCCCCGGCGGGGGGGCTGGATGACGTCCCCGCGTGCCACCACCGGCGCTTCGGCAGCTGCTCCTTCCACCGAGAAAAGGGGAGTGAGCCCAGCAGGACCCCAGCCCATGCACCCACCCACGGAGCCATGGCCGCACCGTGCCCCTCCCGGGGGGGACGTCTCCCCAGGCACTCGGGGACCCACGGGTGCCCCTGCTCTGCAGCGAGCCAGCACCGAGAGGCGGCGCAGGGCGAATCGGGAGCTGGTGTGGCACAGCGCGTCCCCCCCCGGCCCTGCGCCAGGAGGGGAGGGGAGGGAATGGGAGGGGAGGACGGGGCTCCCCGAAGCTTCTCCAGAGGGGACCCCAACCCAGGCGGGTTTCACAAAAGCAGAGTCGCGGGGCTGCGGCACAGACTCACCATGCGCCCGGCCGGGGGGGCGGGGGGGGCCCCGGGGGTGCCCCAGCAGCCAGCGCCCGCCACAGCCAGGCACCCGCCCCGGGGACAGCCCTGTCGCACAGCAGAGCTGACCGCGTTCCCCTGCCGCCCCGGCACCTCCCAGCACGCTGCAGGGCGTGCGCGCACGGCAGCGTGAGCGCTGCAGTGTGCACTGCGGTGCGCGAGGGGCACGGCAGTGCCAGCGCTGCAGCGTGTGCCGCAGGGTCTGTGTCGCGTCTGCTGAACACGTGTTGCAGCACGCCTGTCGCAGCGCGTTGCAGTGTTGCACTCTGTGTTGCAGCGTGCGATAGCGTGTGCCAGTGACGTGTGTGTTGCAGTGCGTGCAGTGTTGCAAGGAGCGTTGCAGTGTCTATGTGACACGCAGCGTGTTGTAACGGGCGTGTTGCAAGGCGTGTGCAGTGCGGTGCCATGCACAGGTGTTGCAGCGGGTGCAGTGTGTGTGTCTGCAATGATGTGCAGTGCAGTGCGTGTGCAGTGCGTGTGCAGTGCCCTGCAGCGTGCAGTGTTGTACCTTTCAGTGGGTGCAGCGTGGTGTGCAGAACCCTGCAGAGCGTGCACTGGGTGTTGCAGTGGGGTGCCTGGTGTGCAGTGGGTGCAGTGGGCAGTGCAGTGGGCACAGGGTGCAGTGCAGTGCAGTGGGCAGTGCAGTGAGCAGTGGGTATGGGGTGCAGTATAGTGCAGTGGGCAGCGCAGTGGGCAGCGCAGTGCCGTGCAGTGCAGTGGGCAGCGCAGTGCAGTGGGCAGCACAGTGCAGTGCAGTGGACAGTAGGCAGCGCAGCGCAGTGCAGTGCAGTGAGCAGTAGGCAGCGCAGCGCAGTGCAGTGGGCAGCGCATGCAGTGGGCAGCGCAGTGCCCTCTGGTGTGCAGCGCAGCCCGTGCAGCGCCGGGCACGGCGGGTCACGCCGTGCAGTGCCCGGGAGCGCAGGCAGCGAGCAGCGCGGCGTGGCGTGGGCAGCGCGGGCGGCGTGAGCGCGGCACGGCGGGGGCAGCGCCCGGGGCAGCGGGTGCGGGGCCAGCGCGGCGCCGGGGCGGTGGGCGCAGCTGCGGTGGGCGCGGTGGGCGCAGTGGGCGCGGTGGGAGCAGTGGGCGCGGTGGCCCCGCGGAGGGGCTCGGGCCGGGCCGGTTCTGCCCCCGCTCTGCCCCCGCTCTGTCCCGGCAGCTGCCGGCGCCGCTCCCGCCCCGAGCTCCGCTCCCGGGGCCGCTGCCGCGGACCCCCCGCACCCCGGACGCCCGACTTCCGTTATCCCCGTTATCCCGGACCCCCGTTACCCCGGGACGCCCGTTAGCCCCCGCCCCGCTCCGGGCGGGTCCCGGTGCCGGCGCCCCCGCCCTGGCCCCGGCGGGCGGCTCCTCCCGCCGCCCCGACCCGGACCCCGACCCCGACCCGATACCGGCCGGGACCCCCGGGAGCGGGACCCCCGGGACGGGATCCCGGCAGCGGGACCCCCATCCCCCTCCGGGTGCCGCCGGTGCCCCCATCCGGCAGCGGGACCCGGCCCCCCCCCGCTCGCCCGGACGGCGACCCCCGCCCCGGCCCAGCCTCGGCCCCGCACTCACCCCGGGGCATGGCGCGGCGGCTCCGGGCGGCGGGCGCGGGGCCGGAGCAGCAGCAGGAGGAGGAGGAGGAGGAGGAGGAAGTCAGCAGCCACCTCCTCCCGCCGCCCCGGGCGGTCCCGCGGAGAAACTTCCCTCCGCCGCGCCCGGCCCCCGCCCGCCCCGCCGCTTCCTTCCTCGGCCGGGCCCGGGCCTTCCCTCGGCACCGTGCCCGGGGCGGCGGGGGGGGCTCCCGCGGGGGCTGCAGCCCCCCGCGCCCCTCGGCATCGCCCCGCGGCCCGGCCCCGGCCCCCCGGCCCCCCCCCGGGACCCCGCCCGGAGCGGGGTCCTGCTGCCACCCAGAGGAGAGCCGGGCCGGGGAGCAGGGCGGGGGGGTCCAGCGCCGGGCTGCAGGGCCGGGGGCTGATGCCGAGGCTGCCGCAGGTTTGGGGCAGGGCCCCTGCGCCGCAGCCCCGCAGCCCCCGGCCGCCTCACCCCCAGCCCCGTCCCACCCCCGGGGTCCGGCTCCTAGTGCCGGAGCTGGGCCCACCCCCACGGGACCACCACAGAACAGGGGCCTGCAGCCCCCGGGGCTGCGCTGGGAGCAGGGACCCTCGCCCTTCCCAGGCTGAGGAGGGCGGGGAGCCCACACCGGCCACCCGGGGCTCCCTGGGGACACGAGGGGGGTGGCAGGCAGGGGAGATGGCAGCCCCTGCCCGAGGGCTGCCGCCGGGGCCTGGGTGGGGAGAGATGGGGATGGGGTGAGGGGAGTGTGGGGACCAGCTGCCCGGGGGGGAACCAGGGCCACCCTGCTGCACCCCAAGGGGGAACAGCGGGGTCCCAGGGCTGCTGCAGGGGCAGAGCCCCCCGAGCATGGCCTTCTCCTGCTGGGTCAGGGCCAGAGGAGACCCAGGTGCTGTGAGGGTCCCCGCAAGGGCCAGGTCCCCCCAGCAGCACCCGAGGCAGCACCCACAGCCCATGAGGGTCCCTGGCTGCCAGCCCCGGGGCAGGAGGGTCTTGTGGGGCGGACGCGGCTGCCCGGGGATGGAGGCGAGGCTGTTCTGAGGGGAACGGGCGTGCCTGTCCCCATCCTCATCCCGGGGCGTCAGAGCCACGGGGGCTCTGCAGGCGCGGGACCCCCTGCCCGCACCCGGCATCTTCCCCCGCGCCAGCACGGAGGACCGGGGCTGGGACCTGGCCAGGAACCCTCTGCCTGGAAACCGGTCTGGCAGCTGCCTGCGGCTGGGGGCACGGCCCGCTCACCTCCGAGGCCGGCCCTGTTTTCCACCGTGGGCACCCGGCGTGGCCGGGGCCCCCCACGCGGTGCCAGCCCCGGTGCGGAGGCAAAAGGACGCGTGAAATCTTAGCCCTTGACCTTCCCGCCCCCCGCCATGGGCTGGTGGGCTCCCGGCGCTGGTGGCCATGGGCCTCAATGGCGCCGATGGCACCAGTCCAGCGCCGGTGAGCACGCCAGGAGCACGTGGCCCTGGCGGGGTGTTGCAGCTCTCAGAGGGTGTCAAAGCGTGGCAGTGCGAGCAACCGCACGCTCAGGCGCCGAACCGGCTCTGTCCCGGCGAGCCGGGGTGCTCTGATGTGTCGGGGCGCTCTGACGAGCCTTCCCCGGGGCTGGAGGCGGACTGCGGTCACCCATCCAGGCGTCACACACAGCCGCCCCTGCTTAGCTTCCGCGCCGCGCCAGCGGCCCGCGCGCAGCCTGGGCCTCCCCGCCTGCGCCCGCCAGAGGCCGCTGCGGCTCAGCGGTGGGCGCGGGGAGCCCGGCGGAGGCGGGGGGGAGAGGAAGCCGGGGGGCGTGGCCAGCTGCCCGCGCCTGATTGGCCGGGCGGCGGCGCGGGGCGGCCCCGCCCCGCGGAGGGTCTCGCACGGCGGCGGTTGGCTCCGCCCCCTGTCACCGAGCGTGCGGCGGCGGCGCCAGGGCCCGGTGCGCCGCGGGGCGCGGGGGGGGGCGGGTGCCTGGAAGAGACCACCGCTACGGGGGGGTGCGGGGCTGTCCCGGCAGAGACCGCGGCGGGGGGGTAGGTGGGGTGTCCCGGGAGAGACCGCTGCCGAGGAGGACGGTGGGGGAAGGAGCGGACCGGGGAGAGGTTATGGGGGGGGGGGGCAGGGTTGTCCCGGTAGAGACCACTGCTGAGGAGAGGGGGGTGCAGGGTTGTCCCGGGAAGAGACCACTGCTGAGGAGAGGGGGGTGCAGGGCTCTCCCGGGAGAGACCACTGCTGCGGGGGCGGGGGAGGAAGGCTCTCCCGGGAGAGACCACTGCGGGGGGCCCGGGGGCAGCCCCCGGGGCTGTTTCCGGGGCGGGCGGGGCCGGGGGCAGTCGCCCGGTCCGGCCGGGAGCACCGGAAAATAACCCGCCGTCCCGCAGCTGGTGACGGCCGCGGCCCGCGCAGCGCAGCCGGCGCTGCCCCGGAGCGCGCAGCCCGCTCCCGCCCGGCTGCGGGGTGCGGCGGAGCCGAGCTGAGGCGAGCGGCCGGGCCCAGCGCCGGGGGCCGATGCCGAGGAGGAGCTGACAGCGGCGGGGGAAGCGGCGAGGCAGACGCGGAAATGGATTTACGGTCGGGAGTGGCCGTGTGGGTCCTGTGCGGCTTCCTCCTGCAGCAGGGGCGGGGGGAGCGGCCCCCCGGCTCCCACCTGGACGAGACGGCCATCGCAGGTGAGAGCGGCCCCCCGGCGGGCTCCTCCCTCCGCTCCCCCGGGGGTCCCCGGGGCCTCCCTCCCTCCCTCCCGCGGAGCTCCCGGCCCCGGCGGGGCTCAGCTGATCACCCGGTGGATCCGGGCCGGCGGCGCGCTGTGCCCCGCGGCGGCCGGTCCCCCCCGGCGGTGGCTTCAGGCGGGTTCCCCCGCGAAGGGGCGGCGGGCCGGGTTAGCGCGCTGCGGCCCGGCCTCGGCGCCGCTCGGGGGCTGCTGCTCGGCTTACGGCTACGGGCTGCTGCGAGCCGCGGCCCGGCCCCGCTCCGGGAGCCCGGGGCGCTCGGGGCCGAAAATAATCGCGTTTGTTTTTGTAACGGGCTCCAGCTATTTGCTGGTGAGAGTGTTTTGCAGCGAGTTTTGGATCGTGACTCGGTGTGTTCCGAAAACGCCAATGTTTAATGTTTTTCTAAGGACGTTCCCGGGCGGGCAGCCCGGCGGGGGAGGCGGCGGGCTGGGGTGAGGGATCCCAGGGTTGGGTAACCCCGGCGTGCCTCCGGCCGGCCCCCTCCTGCCCTCGCCCTGCTCCGCGGACGAGCTTTTCCCACCTCCCGGCCCTGAGGAGGAGCGGTAGCAAAGACCTAGCAGCCAGCTGTTCTGTTTCCCCCCTTGTTTCCCTCCCCTCCACCCCAAAAGCCAACAACCCAGCCAAAAAGGCAGAAGCCCAAGCCCCTCCGGGCCTGGGTGGCTTCCCCCCGGGAGCCAGGCTTTAGCGGCACGCTGCTGCCGGAGCCAGCCTCGGCGGAGGGCCGGGAGTTGGTGAAACCACCGTGGGCACTGCTGTCTGCTGTGTGTCCTTGCGACAGTCCCTGAGGTCAGAGCTGGGAGCCTGCTCGATAAAACATGCTTTTAATTGTTGGTAGCGAAACAGAAATCCTCAGCTCCGTGCCTTTTCGTTGCAGCAGGGCTGAGTTCTTGCATGGTAACAAAAAACCCCGGTGAGTTGTGTCCTGTGAGCGCTGCAGGTGAAGAAATAAATTGGTTTCTGAAGGGGAAAACTGCCACCGAAGCTGAAGTGCTGCCGGCCTGGGTGTGGGCCAGCCCATCTCCGCACGGCAGCGAGCAGAGCTGTCAGCATCTGGGCGGCTCCGCATCTCCACCGCCGTCATCCGCAGCCTGGAGCCGCTCCGGAGGGTCCCGCCTGGCGCAGGCTTCCACGAGGGATAACGCGCTGGTTCAGGGCGGTAAAGAAGGTGGTGAGCACCTCGAAACGCTGACTGTGGCGGGGAGGTGCTGTGTTTGGCCCCGCGTGGGTGCCGGGCTGCTCCCTCGCCGGGCGTTCAGGCTGATGTGCTAGTGAGGGCCCGGGCAGCGGAGCTCACGGAGGGTTTTGGTTACAGTGGAAGGTGCAGGTGTGGGCGTTCACGTTAACGCAGATGAAAGGTGTCACAGCGGCGTTGCTAAGGCGGCATTTCGCTTTGTGTGTACAGAGCCGGTTGGTGAGAACAGGGCAAGTCCCTGGAACCGCGGTATCAGGCGAACGATCGGGAACTCGGTGTCTGATTCCTGGGAAGGCAGATTGTTTCATCTCGGCGACGTGATGATTTATGTGACTTAGTTATTTTTTGTTCCCCTGTAATACTGACCTCATGCTAGCCGTTCTGCAAGAAGTTTCTTTTTGTGTTCTTTATACGCGATCCTAAATCCTTAGGCCGGTTCACATCCAGTCTGCTCCATTAAGGAAACTGGATCTCTGCAGTCCTTCTGATGAAGCAAGGTTTATGCCTCCAAGGAATTTCCAGATGAGTTATTTTTGGAGGCCCTGCAGAAGTGTGGCAGCCCGGGTGATTCAGCTGCTGACTTGCTCTTCTCTGTGAGCGGGGCAGGGCAGGCAGGGAGCAGTCCCGAGACCCGGCCTCTTTAATAAAATCACCTGCAGGTGGGCTTCTCCTGCAGAAGAGGTACTTTCTTTACTCTTGGTCTTTCACAGCTGGTATGTTCTAGTCAATTCTGGGTTTAAAAACCTGCAGAGCAGCACCTGGCACCTTGCGAGGGAATAGCAGGTTACAGGTCGAAACCCAAACCGTGCAGATGAGCGCGGTCAGTAAGGGGTTTGTTCGCTCCGAACGCGGGTAACTCAGCGTGGCTGCGCCGCGTCCCTTGCTGGGGTAGCTGGGAAGTTCGGTGCTGCTCGCTGCGCTCTGCTAACGCAGCTCGAAGTTAATGCGTCCTCTGAGATCACTTGGCCATTTGCTTTTTAGCTTTTAGAGCTGTTGCTCGCGGTTCGGTGCAGTGAGTATCCTCAGATAGCACATGACACTTTTCCTTACGTGTTCCCTGGAAGCAGAAAATGAAGGTTGTGTTGGCTGCAGTAGCACAGGCTCTTGCCGTGAAGCAGAGGTAAGTGTTTGATGGATTTTTGAAAGTGAAAGGGCTCATTTTTGACGGATTTTCGAAAGTGAAAGAGTTCGGGGGTTTCTTGCTGGTTGGTGTTTTTTTTTTTTTTAACATGGCATGATTTTAATGATAAAAAATTGACAGCACCAGTCACTTTTCCCTGGAACAGTGAAATTTTTCAGGAGATGCAGGGAAGTGTTGTTTGTAGAGAGCAGAAGCGTGAGGTTCAGCAGCGTTTGCTCCTTAGGCTCGGTTGCTTAGATTCCTCTGCACACTCAAGGGATGCACCGGCATGCTTTGTTGAGTATATGTTTCTGATTCCCAAGATAACTTTTTTACATAAGAGTTTGAAATGGGTAGTTTTATCCATGGAGGAAAATTAGAGTCGGTGACTGAACTCCAGGGAAAATCAGATTTTCTTCTGGCTTTGACTTGTTCAAAGGCAAGCGTTGCTAGTGAGCGCTTAATCTTTAATCTTTTCCTGTCTCTATCAGATTTAAGATTGGTTACACTCAAAAGCGCAGGAGCCATTTCGCGAGGCGTAGAGACGGAGGTGGTGTGTGTTTTGGAGCCAAGGGCAGCCAGTCCACTGTCCGACCCCCGGAGCGGCGCAGACCCCGAGAGGGGCTCGGCCTCCCGAGTCTCCCAGCAGCCTGTTTTTGTGCTAGAGCACATGTTTCAGAAAAACCCGGTGCCACGAAGAAGCGGCCGGTCCCCCCGCCGCCGCGCAGGATGTGCTGACAGTCACCCTGCCGTTATTGTTTTCACCCGCTGGCGGTTATTTTTAGCATGAATTTGTCTAGCCGCAGCTTCCAGCCCTGGGATCTGTCGTACACCCCCCTCTAAAAGGGGCAAGAGGGGCTCCTCCCGGACATTATTACAAATATTACTTTCAGGTGGTGTTTTTTTCCTCTTTCCAGTTACTTGCTGTAGTCTGTCGGTTGCCCAAGTCTCACCTATTTAATGCAGGTTTTGTTCATTTTTCTATTGACAATACCCGTTATCAGAACATCTCCTGGGGTTATGTCAAGTGTTTTACAAAAGTTTTATGTGCACCGTCGACTGTTTTGGTCAGAAGTTCTTAAATTTTATCTCAATGAAAATAGTAAGCTTGCTCGATAGCCTGTTTTTCATTAAATCACATTAACTGGTGCCAATGAGTTTGCACTTAATTTTTTACTTGATTGCCTTCTGTGCAGAGCAGCGCCAGTGGACAGTGAAATGTCATTGCTGCTGCTTACGCTGGGGACCTTCAGGCTGGGCTTCAGGAGTGTTTGTAGGAGACCCAAGGAAAACTGCCTGTGAAGGGGCTGGGCTTTGGGTGACTGGGATCCATGCCTGGTTCCCCTAATCGTGATACCTGTCGTCCAGAGCCGTCTGCTTTGCGACATTCGTACCTGCTCCGTCTCCGTGCAGTCATGTGGAAATGGTACAAGTCTGCATGCCCTGAGCCTTACTTCATTTTACGTGGAGGTCGCTTTCTGTGGTCTTGCATCCGCGGGGATGCGGGGCAGTATCTGCCTCGTCCGCCTGTGCTGGAGGAGCTCTGGGGTCTCCCTGGGGCCCCCGTTCTGGCATCATTTAGACGGACTAGGGATCCTGGGGTGGATTTTCGCTGTCTCTCTTTCCTGCAGCAGTTCAAAGACGGGCTCTGGATAGTGTGATGAGATTGCCTCGTTTTCCGGGCGACGTGAACCTCGCGTGCCCAGGCAGTGCTGCGCCCGGGGGCCGGAGCCCGAGGGGCACAGGTGGTGGCACAGGCAGGGTTTGGCATTTACTCACGCCATGGTGCAACGGCTCCTCTTCCCCTTCCTTCCTCCTTCTCCCTGCACCTGTCTCCTGCTTCCCTGTCTTGATTCCTCAGTCACAAGATTTCTGGAGTCGTCTTTGCTCTTGTTCAAGTGGTGTTTAACACGTGGGATTCTTACCCCAGCCGGAGGGGGGTCGGTCTGTTACCAGAACACAAGCTATAAAGATGTTAAGATGGTATCGAAAGAAAACCTGAATGCGTATCCTCGGAGTTATGACGTTTGCCTGTAGCACTTTGAGCCTAAGCTACACATAAAACCAAGGAACAGCAATGTTTAACAAAATAAGTGTGATGAAGGGGGGCTACAGCCATGAGCTTTTAACTAGTGATTAATTTGACAGGGGAAAAAATACATTTCTGGATGAGGATGCTGTGTCCGAGCACTGCAGATGAGAACTCCTCCATTTGCCATTCCAAGGTGCAGGGTTTTATTGAAAGTTAATCCTTTGCTACAAAATCTCTAGCTTGGAAAGTGATCGTTTTTGGACTCTGAGCTTGCAGTGAAATCTTTTGACTTATGAAGAGAATGTGGACTTAGTGGTGTCTTTTGAAAGCTCGATGCAGTGATCTTGCAAGGTGGGAACACAAACGGATGGTTACTTCTTTGTCTACCCATTTAAATATTATCGTCGCTAGTTGCTTAGTTAATGAAACATTATGTTAGTGCATTTATTTCATGGTGCTGAAGTTTGTCACCCACCATGATGCCAAAATCCACATTTGTCCTCCATTCCTTTGTCAGAGCCTCTGATTTCATCCACGGCAGCAAGTAAGATGCTTTTATGAGTTGCCTTTAGAAAAAAGTCTTATCGTTTGAAGTCGGGAGATTGGCATAAAATCGGTGGTGCTCAGATAGGAGCAGCTAATTGAGATACCGTTCATCTGGCTGCTCTCTGATGTCCATTAACCTCCGGGTGCTGTGTAAGCAGAACCACTGCGGGGTTTCATCCCCCCGTTAGGGTGCTGGAAACCTCCGGGTCTCCTGTAGCCTGCCCTGGACCGCAGCCTCGAGGAGGTCCACGACCCGCTTGTTGGAACGCGCCTTCCCGGCAGTGACTCTGACAACCCCGTCTTTCCCTGGAGGAGTCTGTGAAATACAATGACTTACGCTTTTCTTGCTTTACGATGAAATGCTTTTTAAAGGAGTCTTTGTCTCCAAGACTAGAAGGATTTTGCTACTGTGCCTTTTGCTTTAGCTGCAGTTAATTCTTTCTAGGTATGCGCTTTCACTGAGTAGAAGTTGCCCATGCGAGTAACAGCTTCGGGCTGGGCAAGGGAGAAGTAGTAGTCTTGGAGAATACTTGGAAACTCTGCCAGGAAATAGTCAGTGTTCTTTACCAGCTTGATTGGAAACCTCAGTGGATGGCACAGCCTTTACTTTGTTTAGGAATGAAACTCATCTCGAGGAATCGCCGTTCTGAGAGCTGGAAAAATTGTCGTCTTTTGGCATCAAAGTGCAGCCTCGTGTAGAAGAGGAACGGGGCTGGATGGGCATGCGTTCGGGCTGGTAGCGCTGCTGGGGAGCTCCTGGCTCCTGCCTGCTGATTCTCTTCCCGGTGTTGGCCCAGAAACTTGGAGCGATGCTCAGCTGGAAACTCTTCAGAGTTTCTCAGAGAGCCAGGAACTCAGCTGGATCGGAGCGTGGATTTTTTTTTTTTTTAATTTTATTTATTTATTACTTTGAAAAGCAACTTTCTTCGTGCCTCGCGTGCCTCCCAGGTAGTACCTTCAAACGGGGAGTGTGGCTGGTGGAGCTCGCGGTGCCGCTGCCGGGATGCTCCCTGCTGTCGTGGGGCGGGAGCGCAGCGGAGGTGAGCTCTCTGGGGTATTTGTTTTCTCGGGCGCTGTGCCGGCACGAGTACATACAAAGCTCGTGTTCAGACTTTCCAGGCTACTCGTGGCCCTTGCCCTTGCGGCGTGCCAGTGGGAGAGAAGACCCTGACGAACTTTGCCTGCCTGGAGAGCGTCGGCGGGGGAGGCCGAGCTGGCGGAGCACAGACCTGAGCCCCAGAGCGGGCACCCGGGTAACCCTGCGTCGTGCCCGACTCCGGCAGCCTGGAGATGCCTGGGGGAGAAAACAGACCTCGCGTGTGACTGGAAACAGAGGCTGAATGTGGTGGTTGAGCCTTTTCGGTGTCCATCGCCAAATCCTCTTAGGGCTGCGCCTTGCAACCCCCCCGGTCTCTCTGTCCCCTGCGGTCCGTGGCAGCCTGGCGCAGCTCCGGCTGTGCCATCACACACGGCGCGGAGCGAGGTGTAACTCGGGTTCCTCCCTAAATGTGCAGTCCTGGAATGAACTCCCACATGAAAAAAAAAAGACCATGGCAGACTTTATATCCTGCTTCAAACTGTGCCTTTTGGTTTGGCCTTTCCTAAGGTGAGGCGGGGATACGCGTGTACACGTGCGCACACGCGGGGAGTCCAGAGCAGCAATCCTCCCGTCCGTCCTTCCCTCTCGGGAGGGAATGAAACAGGGAATGTGTGATGAAGCCTCCTGGCATCCCTTATGGTGTGGCCGGCGGGGTCTGTGATGCTTTGATGGTCGCGGTGAAATGGAGCGTGCCTCATCTGAAAGGGAGTAAGAAGGAAAAAAACCTGCTTTTCTGTTGCCTTCTCAGTTTGTGTTTGGCTCGTGGGCTGCTTGGTGTCTGTTGGAACGTCATAATTCTCTCCTTGCTAAGTGCTCTCGCCTCCTCTTCCTCCGGGCAGGGGACAGATGTCTGTCCGGTGCACGCTGTGCTTTAGACCGATGCTGCGGGGCAAACTGCATTATGGTGCAGTGAGTTTTATTTCAAGATCTGCCTGGTTTTTGGTGAGGGAAGGGAAGTAAAAGGGCACCCTGGTGGTTGTCTGAAAGGCAACAGTTTTCCGTGAGGTTATCCCTCTGCTTCTAAAAATTCTCCTTCTGCTTATTCAACTTGGAGGCTCGCTGATTAAAAAAAGGCGCCGTTGGTGGCACTTGTCCCGTTGTAGTTCTCCCAGCCCAGATTCAGTGCCGAGCTTGGTTACCCTTTTGCTGCCTTCAGCTGCTTGAATGTAACCGGCCTTGCATTTTGTTTTTGAAAGCTCTGATTGCACAATCTATTAGGGTTGAAAAAAACTGTTCACTTCCATTAATTAGCTTTACTTTAAAAACAAAGCTAGGTAGGGAGAAATAAACTCCTAAGCAGGCAGAGCAAGCTGGGGACGGGGGCGTTGCGGTTCTTACTGGGGCAGCTCGGATTCCTGCTGGCACGAGCCCCCTTGTACCTGGTGGGGTGCGGTTTCCCTGGGGGTCCGGCTGCGCTGAATCGCCCCTCGGATACCTGCTGATGCTGGGCTTTGTGCTGGGAACGGGAGACGGGACTCGCACTGCTGTTTGGGTGAAGGTCTGCGCCGCGAGCTGGGAATCCCTCCGGTCCGCGGCTGGAAAAGGAGATTTGATCACCCTTCGTTATATCATAGTCAAGTGCTATTAATAACGTGGCTTTTTGGCCTCTTTTATGCTCTCTCCCTGTTCCAGGGTACAGCCTTCGGGACCTTCTCTTTCCCCACCTCCCACCCTGAGGACGTTAGTTTGGCTCTGGAGCTTGAGGGGTGTTTTATGCGTGTCGGCCACGGCTGCCTTGCGGCCCGTCTGCCTTGGCTTGCGTATCTGATCCAAGTGGGTCTCTCTGGCAGGCTTTAATTTTTCCTTACCTTCGTTTTAATCAGCCCCTGCAGTCCTGGGTGATTAATTTTCTGGCACCTCCGTAACTCTGGTTCTTTTTTTAGCAGTTGATGCTGGTCCTCGGGCAGCATAGACAGTGGACTCTAATTAAGCCATTGCTCGTTACTCCTGCAGCCCCTGTAAGCCTTGAGAAGCTTCTGCCTCAAACCGCGAGCTTGTGAGTTAAAAACTAGCATTCGGCCAGTGCAGCTCGCCTGGGAGCTGAGTGTGGGGTGCCGGGCTGGAAGTGTGACCGGTGAATTACTCTTTTAACTTACTAAAACTAAATAAACATCAACCTCTCAGTTGCCAGAGTGGGGTCGGTGTGGCTGCGTATTGAGGTGGGCTTTTCTGTGCCGTCCCCGCTGCGGGGCTGGGGAGCTGGGGGATAACCGGAGCGACGGCAGGACTGTGCCCACTTGAAATATTTGTTTTTACTGGCAGTGCCAGGATGAAGTATCCATCTCTACAACCAATATGAAAATCGTCAGAGGACCATAAGGAAGTCATTAAGCTAACTGCGCGTGTTTTTGTACGTGAATTGTCTATGCTTGTTTGTTTTATCTTTATGAAATAGTATCGGGATGCTTGTTTGTTCAGATTAGGGACCTATTTTTAAATAACCTATTTTTTCCACTTTGGAAAAAGCATTAGCTCGCTGTGTATCGCGGACATCTGTGCAGCCTGACTTTGGGAACCACCGAGTGTTCCTTGAAGCTGCTCTCTTGCCAGCATGAGCCATTGCCCGTTTGTCTGGCAAGTATATAGGTTGCTAACCTTTGCCGTAAAAGATGTCTGCAGGATCCACGGAGGCAGATGCAGCGCTTCTTTCTCAGTGCGCTTTATCCTACCAAGGAGCCCTGCGTGCTCTTAGTTGCCCTGTGAGGGCTGGGAGATGACAGCGGCGTTACTGATCCCAGCCGGCCTCCAGAACGTGGAAGCAGTCGTGATCTGGGAGGAATCGGTGATGTCTGTTAACAAACACACGCTTGCGCCGCGTGTTTTGCAAGAAAAGACGCTATTTTTGTAGCTAAGTATTTCTTACATCTTGTTCCCTGAGGGCTGGGTTTTAAGGTCAGTTTAATTTGTTCCTTCAGGTTTTGAGCTCTGGTGCCTGAAATTCTGCGATTCTCAGAGGATAGAAACATAATAAACACGAGAACTTTAAGAATGTTCCGCGTCTGAATTGCAAATGAACAGCTTGCTTGTTTGAACAGTCTGCCCCTCTGCTAGTCAAGTTAAGCTTTGTATTGCAGGAAAGGGAGAAATACTTCAGGATTAAAGCTGCTAAGCAATGCGTGTGTTTAGATTTGTAAGAGTGCCAGTACATAATTAATGTGTGAGTAAGCCAAAGAAAAAAAAGTTGGTTTTTTTCCTTGATATAGACAGACAGATGCAGGATAAAACCTAATTTTTGGGGGGGGGAGAAACAATTTTTGAAAATATTATTTTCCAAGTAGCTGCTATTATTAATGCCACCCGAGTGTTTTTCATTCCAGCTGCTTTGCAGTTTTAAGGCAAAAATCAAAGTATGTCATCTTGTGCTGGCCTGGAGAACTTGTGCTTATTATTGAAAATCACCAGGGTTTTGGGTATGGTGAGGATCACCTCCAGAACAGTCAGCTGGTTGAAGTGTTATTCCTTCTTGATCCTGCTCCAGTGGCTCTTCCTACCTACGGAGCATGTTAGTTAGCACGGAGGTCTAGCGGCGGTTGCTACAGCTTATTGCTCAAGGAAAAAAGCGGTGGTGTCTTCACGGAGACTTTAAGCTTTCTCCTCTTTTTGGTATTTCTGCAGCTGGATCAGAGCCTGACCCGTTGTCTCTGCAGTGGCATTAAGCTCGTAGGAAGTTAAAAAAAGAAAAAAAAAAAAAAAAAAAAGGCTTTTATGTGAAAATGATTGATTAAAGATCACCTCTGAGCATTTTGGAAAGAAGGTAGTGATTTGGTGGTCCTTGTTATTTCGTGGTGTGTCTGTTCTTTAAACTCCAAAATGAGGAGTGGAAATATATATATTTTTTTTTTCTTTAAAAAACTGTGGAAAGGCTCAGAAAAGAACTTTTAGCTGCGTGATTTGTGACCCCTTGTGCATCCAGCTACGCCCCTCTGCACCGGAGGGCAGGGGCCAGTTCCTCCCCAGGGCAAACCCGGCAGCTTACACTGCGACCCAGGCACAAAAATACCGCAGCTCGGTGACGCTCCGGAGGGGTTTGGTGGCGCAGGATCGCGCTGGGCTCTGCCGGAGCAGCCCCCGCCTCTGCTCTGTAGCCGATGCCCAGGGTCTCGGAGGGCGAGCGCGGCGCTTTAGGTTCCCGGCTCCCTGCCGGAGGTGACCCATGGAGGGATCCTGCCCGCAGCGACCGCCAGCCTCGAGGCACAAGGCTTTGGAAACCCTTTCTGCCAGCCGGGCCGTGTGGCGGGGAGCCCCCGGGCTGGCTTTGGCTGCGGGCGTCCCGAGAGCGGTGAGCTGCAGCCCTCTGCCACCCTGCTGGGAAGATGAAGAGGTTCCTCGGCCTCCATCGGGGGTGGCAGCTTGAAATGGCACTTGGTGCAGCTTGGCTTGCTTTAGGAAGAGTCGTTTAATTAAGCTGTGTCCTGGAGGCCCTCTGAGTAAAGGAGGAGACACTCCAGGAGGTGTGAAACCGTGGAGTGTGAAAACTAACTTAGAAGACACTGACGCATTTGTGAGGATGGTGACGGCAACGCAGCTGGCAGCCCTGCGGGCAGAGGGACCCCTCGGTGAGGCAGTGATGGATGCTGTCCTCGTCCCACCTCGGGTGCTGTCCTCCCGGCCCTGGCAGAGCACAGAGGTGCCAGGGTCACCTGGCCATGGCCACGGTCGCTGGAAACCGGAGGAGTGCTTCCAGTGCCACGGAGCCTCGGTGCCTCTAGGAACGGTGGGAGCGCCTGTGGGAGCACCGTCCTGCTTGTGATTTCCTTCAGCGCTTGCGGAATCTGTTCCTGGAGGCTGGTCTCTGGGCTGGAGCGCACCAATTTGATTGTTATCATCATGCAAACCTTTGGAAATCACTCAGCCATCCAAAAAGCTCTCAGCAGCTGCTGAGAGAGCAGTGGGGCTTCTGTGGTCGTGAAACGCCCTGCCCCGCTGGGGCGGCAGGCTGGGGTCTCCTGCAGCCGGGGGAGAGGCAGGGCCGCGTCGGATACAGGCAGCACCGCGGCTGCCGAGCATCCCGTGGCGTGGCACACCTGGGATCGTGCTGCTCTGGGTGGTTTCTTGTGGGCCACACTGTGTCCTGAAGACTCGCACTCTGTGTTTTGTAGATAAACAGGTTTTCCTGTTTCTCATTTGTTTTAATTTGTTGCATCATTAAAAAAGAAAAGAGTGCCCCCAAATATCCCTTTCCACCTCAGGGCACCTCTCCCACACTGCAGACAGCAGGATGAATTCTACAGAAGTTTTGCTTACAGCTGTTGGCATGAAAAGTGGGAGGTGGGAGCTCTTGTTATTTTTTTTTTTTTTCTCCCACCTCTTTTTTTTATTTTCCTCTTGGGAAAGGATTAAAAGTGTTTCATGCTTATGTGACTTTGCAAGGGTGAGGCTCAACCCTTTGAGTTTGTCCTTTAGAAGTTGTACCTTAATCTAATTGTCCTGTGCCATCACTGCAGAGATGGGTATCTTCGTAGGGTTGTTTCATCTGCCTGTGCCAGATGGAGGACTTGCTCCCCAGCAACACCCGTTCCTTTCCATGGGTTGCAGAGGGACCTTAAGCAGCCGGCGCTAGGTGAGACGTCCCTTTTGCAGTGACGAGTGGCGTCGTCTTCTGGCACCGCTCTGGAGCTGCACGCACCGAGAGTCCAAGTCAGAAGGCAGCTCGGTCTCCCCCCTGCCTCCAGCTTGCTGCTCAGTGTTTGCGTTAGCGTTACCGTTTGGGTAAGTTGTCCAACTGGTTTGTTTTTCATCTTGCGGCTATTTTCAGCCACTCAGCCTAAGAAGGTGAAATGTCTGAGATGCTTTTCTGTTCCCTGTGACTGTGCTATAAGGAGGCAGGCCACTTACCCCGGCAAGCTCCCCGTCAGGAGTGGCTCACCCCACCCAGCCTTTCCTCTTTTCGGTAGCCTTTGGCTATTTTCTGGCCCGGCTTATTTGCACCACTTAGTCCGGTCTTTTGTAAGAACAACAGTCAGTCTCTGCACGGATACCCTGAGCCCCAAATCCCAGCATGGCCGTCGCCCCGTCGCCCTCCTGAGAGGCTGAGGCCGGGAGTGCCGGGAGGATCCGGCTCCTGGGCTAGATCCCACTTAGCTGGGCTCTGCCTAGGAGAAGCAGCAGGAAAGCCAGCGAGTAGCACGGCCTTGCTGTAGCTGCGGGGATGGGGGCTGTACCCCTCTTGGTTCGTGCCGAGGGCGTCTGTACCGGGATGGAGGTTGCCCGAGATGCGACGTTTCACCCCACCTCTTCCTTCTTCCAGTTGTCAATGTGTAATTTGTTCACTCTTGCAATTGTACTTGTGATTCCTTTGGGGTTGGGACAAACTCTCAAAGTGCCGTTCTCTCGGGTAAGATTAATTTTTCAAACAAACCCAACTCTTGCTCCTTGGTTAAAGACCAGAGAGGACCCGTGAGCAAAGGTGGTTTCTCTCCAGCGTCTGCCAAACGGCCGCACTGGGAACGTCACGGCAAACTCCTCGGAGTTCCTCGCGGTCTCCAGTATATTTAACCTCATAATACTGTAGGATGTGGAAGCACTGGTCTTCCTGTTTCAGATGAAGGATTAAAGTGCAGAGATATCATTGCCATGCAGGAAGTCATCTGGCAGAGCAGGGACTTGAACCCGCTCACAAATGTCAGCTTGGTGGCCCAGCCTGCGGGACATCCATCATTTCCTGGGCACGGCTAAGGCGCAGTTCCTAACGGGGGAGTTCGCTGAAGTCTGCACTGGCTTGCAAAGTAAATTTAGCACCTTGATGTGAATCTGTTCGTCCGCTGGGTCAGCTACCTTCACAGAGTGTCTCCCGCACCTTCAGAAACGTGTCCAGATGGAGCAGCAGGAAGGGGTTGTGAATAAACCACGTTGCCCGGGCTGTGCTCGGGGGGGGAAGCGACCTGCTGTGCTCTGCTCGTCACCCTGCGCTCGAGTTTCCCGGTGGGGCTGCGTCTCTGGAAGCTGTCACTACTGGCTCTGGGCATCTCAGGCCCGCGATATTTATGCTAATCTAGAAACAGAGTAGAAATCCAGTATTTGAACCTTAATAGCCAAAAGTAGGCTTCTTGTCCGCGATAGTTCAGCAAACGCCTTTGTTTGTGAAGGCAGAGGAAGGGTTTGGTTTGGGGTGTGAAGTGTTCGTTAGCCAGCAAGGCAGGTTCTGACCGACGAGGTGGTCGGCAGCTGCGTGTCCCTGCAGGATGCGGATTTCTGAGAGGAATGGTTTCCCTTTGTTTTGATAATTTTTTCATACCTGTTTTCTTGCTCCTTCATACAAAGAGGGTTTTTAGAAAATGGTTTGTGTCGCGGGTTTGAGCTTTGCAGAGCTGGGCAGCCCTTTAAACGTGCGTCTGAGGGTCAGGGTGTTGGATGTGGCTGGTGTGTGGCCTTCCACGGAGGTACAGCCCTGCTGCCATGCCCAAGGAGGAAAATCCACCCGTTACCAATATCGCTTTTTATCTAACTTCTCATCCATAATGGCTTTAGCTGATGCGTCCATGGATGAGACCTGAAGAAAAGCCAACAGGCGTTTGTTCGTACCTGCTGCCGAGGCTGCCCGCCCTTCGGTACGGCAGCGGGATGCTCCTCGCTCGCGGCACGCAGGAGATGCCCGCAGCTGGCCCGTGTCCAGAGACACTCCTCGCTTCTCGCTCGCCTAGACCTGTCTCCTGCAGTTAGGCTTGAGAGCTGGCTGGCGAGGCTGCCCCTCGAGTCCTGGGCTCAGGTCTGGGCCCCTCACCCCAAGACAGACACTGAGGGGCTGGAGCGTGTCCAGAGACGGGCAACGGAGCTGGGGAAGGGTCTGGAGCACAAGTGCTGTGAGGAGCGGCTGAGGGACCTGGGGGGTTTGGCCTGGAGAAAAGGAGGCTGAGGGGAGACCTTCTCGCTCTCTGCAACTCCCTGAAAGGAGGTTGGAGCCAGGGGGGGTCGGTCTCTTCTCCCAAGGAACAGGCGACAGGACGAGAGGAAACGGCCTCAAGTTGCGCCAGGGGAGGTTTAGGTTGGATCTTGGGAACCATTTCTTCCGCGAAAGGGCTGTCAGGCCCTGGCACAGGCTGCCCAGGGCAGTGGTGGAGTCCCCGTCCCTGGGGGGATTGAAAAGCCGTGGAGATGTGGCGCTTGGGGACATGGGTTAGTGGTGGCCTTGGCAGTGCTGGGTTAGCGGTTGCACTCGATGATCTGAAAGGTCTCTTCCAACCTCAACGATTCTGTGATCCTATACCAGTCCCAATAAAGATAAGTAAAATTCCAAAGAATTGTCACTAATGCTAGAGGGTGCATTCTCTTCAATTGTGTTACTTTTAATTGCAGTCGTCTTCCAGTAGCTCGCCATTATTTATTCAAAAGGTAAATGAACAATAGTTACTGCTGTTATAAACCCATTTTACAGCCGCCTTGTCTCCATGTAGTGTCTGCATGGGAACTGTGTGTGTGGTTGACGCGAGGTCTCCTTTTTTTGATACTGGCTAAATTCTTTTGAAATTGCCAAGCGCTTAATGAAGGCTTGCTTAGCTGTGGCAAACCTGGTATATACTGCAAATACAGTTACGTGCTTTCTTAGACATTGCACCAGAATACAACTGTCCTAATAAAAAGAGAAAATTTGCATCAGAAAGAAAGAAGGAAAAAGGTTTTACTGTTCAATAGAGTCTTCGTGTAAGTATTGGTAAAAGTGCGTGTGAAGGCTTCGGTGCAGAACGTGAGAAAACAGACTGGTTTTGGTGGAGGGGAGCATTGATGCGGGATCAGGAGACTGCAGGAAAGTCACCCAGGTTGAAGCAGAGGAGGAAGGCTCACAGCACCTTTTCCCCTTTGTGCTGATGTTGGAAGTAATATTTTCTGCTTGAAGAGTTAGAGACGCGAGTATCTCTCTTCCCATTTAAAGAGGTACTAAAAAACATTCAGAGGAGTCCAGACTTGTGTTCCTGAAACACCTATGTATTTGTGTTAGGATTTGGCAGAGAATTTTGCCGGTAGTCAAAGTTACACCTCTAGTAAACACAATTCTTTAACTTGAATGTAGCTGATGTTGAATAATGAATCAACGTAACCCCGACCCGGTACAGCAGGACAGAAATAACCCAGAATCTTAAACACTGACAGATTTTTTTTCCGTCTAACGTACCCAAGTGTTACTGCTCAGATCCTGGTGCTGCCGCTCCTCCGGTCCCCGCAGAGACGGTGTCTGCCTGGGACAGCTGCAAGGAATTACCGCTCGCTGACGATGGCTTTAAAAAAATCAGATATGGGGTAAATGCATAGTTCTTTGTAGGTCATCGTAAAGTGAGCAGTCTTCCAGAGCTCCTATCATCAAATACAACCGCGCAATATAAAAAGAAGCTCTATTTTCATCAGCCAAAGGGAGGGAACAGCAGCCTCGGCCGGCTGAGAGCAGGACGTCGCCCGATCAAAGGCGGTTTCAGGCTGGAGGCCGCACAAAGGGAGCGCAGCCAAGCCGAAGATGCTCCTTCTCCCTCAGCGCGTTCATGTAATGAGGCAAATGAGCTGTGTGCGTGATGCAGTGGCCTGAAGATGAGCACTACAACTCTTTTCCGCTTCTGTGGATGCCATAATAGCTGGTAAAAAGGCCGGAGAGTAGAAGCTGCTAAAACTCTGATAGTTTTGCTTTGCTGGTGCTTCTAACTCAGCTGCTTAATGATCTGCTGCCTTCGAGGTATGGCTCTAGACGATGAAAGGGACTCAGATTTATCAGTAGTCTAATGATTGCTAAACTTAGTCACTTGTTTCCTGGCTCAGGGCGGGCGGAAATGCTGCAGAGGTGATAGTTCTGCTCTTGGGAAATAAATATTACCAGCACGTCCAGTGGCAATGGTCCTGCGCTTGTACTGGTCGAAAGGCTTTGGCGGGACAGTTTATAGGCAGAAACACAATACATCGTGGTTTTTGCTTATCAGCTGATGTTTGTCTTACTTTTTCAGGCTACGTTTTCAGCACAGGTGTGTGGTGGTGGTTTTTTTTTTTTTTTCTTGGGTGAAGTTGCAAAAAACTTGGCAAATCGAGCTTCCCCGTTACAGCCCCAGCCCGGTCAGCCCCGCGGCCGGCTGAGCCGGGGAGCGGGAGCGGCTCGGGGGGACTCGGCTCTCGTTCAGACAGAAATGCTGGCGGGTGAGCGGCAGCTTCCCCGAAGCAGAGGCAACGGGGCGCCTGCTCAGGTGCCCCCCTCCGTTCCTGATCTCTTGCGGAGAACTTCGGAAGACAAGCGAGGGCCAGGCACCCACCGTCAGCGGGGCCGGGGGCTTCCCGGCCGCGTGAGCCATGGGGACACTGAACGAGTTTGCCCAGGGGTTTTTCGGAACCGTGGCCGAGCTGAGCAAAGCCGGCTGCCGGAGCAGGGGCCCCGCAGCCTGGCGTTGCCAGAGTCGGCTGGGGTTAAGATTTCATGCGTTTCTTTCTTTTTAAATGCTGCCTGGAGGACAGACGCTGATGAGGCCGAAATCTTTGCTTTAATAGGACCAGAAGCCAGTTTTGGTGCTGCTGCCCCGTAACCCTTTAAACAGAGTGGGTACGTTTGCCACTGAATCGTCCAGCCCCATGTCCATAAAATCTTCATTCTTTATGGACGAGAGCAGGGCAGTCACTCACTCTATTGCCGTGTCATTATAGTTACCTTCTTCGAGACTCTTTCAAGAAGAGACCAGATGCATGTTTCTGTTCAGATTTAACTATTTTTAAGCTATGACAATAATACTGTTCTTTTAGTGTCTTCATGTCTGTGCAGTAATCACAATATTTTTATTTTTAATTTGGATACTGAAAGCTACTATCTTTCTCGAGTTTGGTGGTTTATGTCATGCAGAAAGTCACGGTCCCTCCTGTATGTGTTTTGGAATAATAACTTTTTAAAATAAGTCAAGACTGCTTTTTCTTATTTAGATGTACATAGCTTAAATAGCCTCTTCTATTGCTGGAAGCTGTAGTAGTTTATAATTAACTTAAACATCAATTAAGTGTTCTGTTTCTGAATACAGTTAATGGACACTTAAGTTGATTACTCATGTTGGTCTAAACTATTACAAGCTGCAGTTTGATTCAACTTGAAATTTATATTCTGATGTCTGTCTCTTCAATACTTGAAGTGCTTTGCTGTAGGGGCTTTAAAGTTCAAAGAACTCTCCTTGATAAGAATGTGGTTGTTCTCAGGAGGCTGTTCTAATACGTGAGACTCTCGTTGGAGCGTACCCGGCCCTCGGTACGCGTTGCGGCTGCTCTGGCGTGGCCGGGAGGACGCAGGGCACGGGCGCTGGTGAGGAGCCGGGTCGCGCTGCTGAGAGCATCTCGCCGTGGCAGCGAGCCGGCCCCGATGACCGCATACGTCTCTTCCATTTCTAATTTCTGATTCAGCGGCCTGCCAGCTGCGAGCTGCGCTGCAGGCACCCACACGTGTGGGAAGGCATGTGAGGGGGAGGGAAATAATGTCTGTAATCCCAAACCAAATATAAAGTTCTGCTGGGAATCGTTCCTTAACCAGAGGCTGGTTAGCGCTTAGTGATGCAAGGGTCTCGTACCTCTGTACCTGAACTGTAAACCCGTCTGCGTGGAGGATTTATGGAGTGCTGAAGAGCAAGTCCGCTTAATTTATTTTTTTGCCCTCCTTGTGCTGCTCTGCATGCCCAAGCACCCGCTGTGCCGTGGAAGCGCGCCCGGGCCGCTCGCTTCGGGGACCAAAGCTCAGGCATCTCTCAATTCAGAGTCTCCTGTTCCCTTCCCAAGTCGCACGTGATTTATCCTCCTCATTGAAACTCTGTGGGGTGAGTTTCTTACCACATAAATAGTTATGGAAAAGATACTGTTTGTTCAGCTGAAATAATGACGAACGGGGTCAAACTCAACTCCAGTCTTCTGGCTTTGTGCCCGGGGTGGCTTTGAATGGTGCTTTCCATCCTTGGCGCTTAGAAATAACGAAGAGAGATTGATCACGTCGTTTCTGTTGTGAAAGCTAGCTGAGAGTTCAGGAGCTGGTAATTAGATTAACCATTGTGCAGGTTTAAATAGCACATCTAACACGTATCGTACAGCACGTGTGTAGTATGTGTTCCCTTTGCCAAGGTGCAGTAAAATGTATGTATGCGTGTACTGCGAAGCTGTAACATGGAGAGAACAAATCGGTAACGCTCAGTCTCTTGGGAAGGTGAAAAGAGGATTTCTGCGCGATACACAGCGTTGGCTCTGGCGGTCTGCGTTACCTGTGAGCCGTAACACTTGTGGAGAAAACAAAAGGTAAAAAAATGATTGCTGCGCGGGGTTGTGTGGTTGGAGACGGCCTGAGGGGACGGTGTGGGACGCTCTCTGTCCTGGGGGGATTCAAGCCAACTTCGTGAAACGCCCTGGCTACGGCCTTCGATGAAGGCGTCCCTTGCTTCCTCTGGCATTTCCTTCGTTCATGCACCCTCCCCAAACTGCTGCCGTGGACTCGAACGTGGTGTTCGGTGAAGTGCAGCAGTAACGGCGTTTGGGCCGCGCTGCGCGCGGAGCCTGGCTCTGGACTGAGAGCCCCCGCGTGCTGCCCGTGGTCGTGGGGCCCCTGCGGCCTGACGCCCCAGCTGGCTGGTGTTTGGAAATCTGCCTCTCTTCTGCTTTAATTTACCTCAAGACTGTCCTGTCTGCACACCGATCAGCGCGGCCGTGCTTCGGGCAGCAGCGCGTTGCGAAGCCTGGGACGTTGCCTCTCCAGTCTGCTTAGTGGGAAGCAGCAGCGCAGGCAGCCGCTAAATCGTGGCTTCAAAATGATGGGGAGAAGGGGGAGCTGCCACGCTGGGGTGAACCCTTCTGTCTGGTCAAACGTGCAAGGGTGGGTCGTGTTCTCGGCAGCTTCTGCGCTGCCAGGTGGCAGTGAAAACACACATGGAGGGTGGGCTTTGGGTAGTCTCAGGATTAAACAACGTAACTTAACAAAGTCAGTGGAACAACAGCTGTTAGTAACAGAGCGGTGCTAAGGAAGAATTGGGCATTTTCTGGTCTCTTCCTTGTGTTCTTTACTTATACAACAATGTTGCTTTAAAATGCTGAACATCAGCACGGATTGCATCATGCCGAAACTCTTCCCTGTGTGTAGAAGATGAGGGCCATGTTGTCCAATGAGTTGTCGGCTTGCCTTTTAAAGCCATTTTATTACTGCAAATGGCCTCGAAGATTTTTGAAAGACTGTCTTCGGGGAAGGAGCAGAAGTGGTTTGTGATCAGTCTGAAATTGCTGCTGTTCCGGAAAGCCCTGATGGCCGTGCCGTTCTCTGGTCTGCAGACAAGCCAGGCTTGGGAGCGTGCCCCTTGGAGTTTCAGAAGTGTTTTTTCCAGCTAAGGGCGAGGTTTCAAAAGATGCTGAGCTGATTGAATAACAGCTTGCCGTCGCAGACAAGCATTTCCTCCTTCCCGCCTGCTTTTGGCAGCCCCGGCGGCTTCGTGCTCAGCAGGAGCAGTCGGTCCCGTGTGGCCGGGGGGGTCTCGGCGTGGTGGCGCCGGGTCCGGGAGCAGCTGCCGGTGCAACGCCGGTGAGCTTTGCCCAGGACAGCTGTCCAAGGTCTGTGTGCTCGGTGTGGCCGCTCGACCGGGGAAGACGGACAGACAGCCTCGCAGACCTCTGGTTTGACAGCTTACCGAGGTGGTGACGGGCGGCAGCGGCGCAGGCGTCTCGTGGGTGGTGCGTCGCCTTCGACTGCCCCGGGCTGAGCGCAGCCAGCGCTGCTGGGACCCCCCCGGAATGAGGAGCCTCGTAGTTTCGGTGCTCTTCTTAGTCAGCATCCTGTTCTATAAAGTTCTTCTTTCCCTGGTCACCTACAGAAAAAAAGGTCACTTCATTAAATGTATTATTTGTCAAAGTGCTTCGCAGGTGTGAATCTCCCCACGCTGTCCCCCAAGAGCAGCGTTTCCATTTTCCAGCATAGCAAAACAGGGCATAAAATATCCGATTTACCCCATGTTCCGCCATGAGTCATTTCAAGACTTTTTTTTTTTTTTGGCTTGAACTGGGATGGCCTCTTTGGTTTTTTTTAGTAACAACCTTTATTAGTGAGGCGGTATCAGCTCAGCTTCCAGCCGGGCAGGCCAGATTTACTGACAGCGTGGTGGCCGTGCTCCGCGGCGCCGTGCCAACACGACACACGCCTTCCCGTGCGGCAGTACTGGTCAAAGTGGGGGGTTATTTTTTATTTTGCTTCTGTATTCAAAGATAGCAGCTCTTGCTTTGGGGCAGGAGAATTATAATTTAGGAATGCCTGCCTCGTAACGGCGTGCTCGGGATTGTTGCTGTTTGCAGGTCCCGTCCGACGAACGCTTTTCTCCTGGATCTACTTGCAGCGTCAGGGCTGCTCGCGCGTCGTCATCGCTGTGTGTATTTTCGTTCCCGTGACTGGGTTTTTAAGGAGGAGGAGTACACCCAGGGGCAGGGCAGCAGGGCTCTGCCTCCTCCCGAGCCGTCCGTGTTTCCTGCCGTCGCCAGCACGGTGCTTTTCAGCGGTCGATCGCTGCCGGCCGGAGGCCGGGCTGGCAAGCGGCTTCCTCCCTCCCTGCGTCGCTTCCTCCGGGCGAGCGCTGTTGGGGTTTATGGGGACGCCGGCCTCGGAGCTGACGTAACCCAAAGTGCTCCTTCGTTGCTCGAGCAACATGTTTGATTGATAAGGAGGGGGAAAAAAAAAAGAAAAAAAAAAAAAAATCTTGTTTTCCTAATGTGAATAATCTTCACCTACTAATGAAGAGATTTATTTTAATTTTTGCCACTATTGCTCCTCCTAATTGCTGCTTTTCATGTTCTGCTGTGCCGTGTACTGAGCATGGTCACCTGGAAGCAACTAGTCACAGGGCAAGTGAAGTACATGGGGATTAGGTTTGTCTTTTAGAGTTACAATTAGTGGAAAAAAGATGTGCTGAGTTGTGCGGGAAGAGCCTTCCCCGACCCCGCAGGGCTGCCGTGGGGAGGCTGGGATCCTCCCTCTCCCGGGAGGGGAGCTTTGCAGTGCTCTCCTGCAGCTTTCCGGGCAGAGTGGTGTCGCTTTCCGGTTCGTTTGCCCTTATCCCTTGCTCCTTTCCTTGCCATTTAACGTGGAAAATGTGAAATCTGGTTGTTCTGAAGGTAATGGGGCCATCTTCACTAAGGGCACTTCCTAGGTAGTGCCTGACACGTCCAGGATCTCCTCCCTGTACCGGCGTTCCTGACTGTCACTGTCGCGTGCGTGAAACCCAAACAGGTCTGTGAGCACCAAGAATAGCGAAATTTGGGTTTTCTGCAGATTTGTGTCCTCTCATTGACGAGCCGCTTCCTCCTCCTGCTTTCCTCTCCCCACCCTCTTCCCCTTCCCACCCGGTGCCATCGCCTTTCTCCTCCACCGTCCGCTGGGGCAGTGGGTGTCGAGGAGCGGGATGTGCCGCAGCCGGCGTCTGCCTGCCGGCCTCGCGTCCCCTCCTCACCGGGGTCCTCATCCTCGTGGAAAGCCTCAGAGAAAGAACACCGTATGCGAGACGTTTCTTTGGTTGAGTTTGGGGAAGGAGGAGGATAACGGGGTGACCAGGAAGGGTTTTTTTTTCCCTGAAGAAGCCAAGCTAGTAGCCGCGTACTGTTCTTGAGGTCTAGTAACTGATGCGTGGTTTTGCAGAGTGGTACTTTTCTGCTAGGTTTGCCCGTGGGCATCTCGCCTCGAGCCTGGCCTCGCTCTGTTAAACAGCTGTGTTCTTAACTGGGAGGGAAAGGGTTTGGGGGGGGGGGGAAGTCTTGCAATGAGAAAATGTTTTAAACAACAGGAATATGTTTCCAATGAGCTTGCTGGATGCAGCAGTGCGGTTATCCCACACGATGAACGCTCCCTTTCTTGGTTTATTTGCGGGCAGCAGCTGGTTCCTTCTTGCTGTAGAAAAGGCACGCAGAGCGGAGCATATGCCACCTCTGAAAGGGCGCTGAGCAAAGGCTGCTGTCGCCGTGTTTTCTGCTCTCTAGAGTTTCTGTGAAAATTTAAATCATCGGTTCTTGGTAAGACACATGAGGGATAAATAAGGTTAAAGTTGGGAGAAGCTGTCCTTGTAAGGCAGCGTGGGGATGGTGCCGCTTCGCTTGAATTAATTATGCAGAAGCTTGTCTGTGAAGGGACTATGGGGAGTCCTCGACTCCCGGGCTGTTGCGAGAGGAGGACAGGCAGCGTGTGCAAGAGCTCCTTCTGGTTTGTGCGCTCGCGAAGCTTTTCCTCCTGGGGCAGCGTGCTCCTCCAGCTCTCCTCTGCGTCCGTGAGGACAAGGTAGATGGGACAGGCTCGGGGCGGGGGGTCTGGAAAGGAGCAGAGGAAAAGGACACCGCTGACGAAGCCCCAGAAAGCCATGGTTCTGGAAACTTTGCTTTGGTCTGCGCATTGAGTATCGCTGCGATGCAGCTGGACCAGAGACGTGGGGTGTCAGCCTGGCCTTTGGGTCAAGTCTGCGCTGTCCGTCTCATAAAGGTATGAAGGTCATTTTGGAAACCCTCCACCCCCACACTACTGTTGTTGGAAATCTCCTTTTAAATTCCTAAGGAAACTCCCCAAAGTAATGAATTGAAAAGTCAATAAAACGTCATGGGAATGTATTGGCATGAACCGTCTCTGGCCAGAGGAGCTGTTTGGGTCTGAAGTGCTTCACCATCGAGATGTCAGATCTTTGCAGAAACCAAAGGAAGGCTTGGTGGGAGCGTTAGAGCTGCTGCCTGCGGTTCTGCTTGCCAGCCGTCCCAAGCATATCCTAGAATGAAGGGTTAAGTCCTCCAGGGATAGTAAGTAGGCTCACCTTTCCCTCTTCTTCCCCTCTCTGCAGCGGGAAATGCAAGGGAGCTGTGCTTTGGACTGGAAGCCATCCGTCGGCTCTGCGGTGTGTGCGCTCCCGCTGCGGGCCGCGTGTGATGAGGTTCAGCAAGGGGTTAGTTCATCTCCGAAGCAAACACGTTTTACTTAAAGTTGCTTTAAATCTTCCTCAGCACCTTTAGGTTGTGGTACCTGCGTGGACAGGCACGCTGGGCTTTTAGGAGCGATCCGTGGTGATTTTCTCTTCCTTAACCCATCGTCTTTATGGCTTATGTGCATCCAGCTGCGCAGGAAAAGCGCCCGCTTTGCAGGCTGCTTGGGGTGGCTGCAAGACGGGCGTCTGCTTGTAGGTGCGTAAACCGAAGACGCTGTTTCTCTTACCTCTTTTCACATCCTGTAAAAAATAAGCGAGAGATAAGAGAGGAAGAATAGAAAGATAGTTTCTGTGGAGTGGGTGATTTAACTGCTTCCTTCCAGCGTTATGAACGTGACTTACTCCTCTGCGCTAGACTGGGAGCTGCCTGGTCCCACTAACAGCACAAGCTGAATGAAATACTAGTGAGCCAGAAACCAGTTCAGCCTTGAAGTGCAACTCCTTGATAGAAAGCTCTTGCAATAAAGGATGATCTTTTTCCTGTTAGAAGTAACTTTAATTTTGACAAGTTAGGATGAAATATTTTAAATCATAAAAGCAGGTCCCTGATTTATGCAATGGGGGGATACAGGGAAGATGGAGCGAGACTCTTCGGGTTTGCCAGGACAGGGTGAGAGGCGGTGAACACCCATCGCAGCAGGGGAGATTCTGATTAGATATTAGGGATGCGTTTTCCTAACGAAGGTAGTCAGTACATTGAAACTGGGGCTCGGAGCGGAGGTGGAACCTCCAGCCCTGGAGATACCAGAGCGCAACTGGACGGGGCCACAAGCAATCTGATCTGAGTTGGTGCCTCTTAGTTGTGTACGAAGGACGAGAGCAGTAGGAGTTCTATGCATGGAGGTACGGGGGAGTTACACACCCTTCAGTATTCAAATAGTAAGATTATCCAAGTATTGGAAATACAAGTAGCTGCAACGCAAAAGCTGCTTTTTGTGCCTAAGCTTGCTGCTGCTTGCAACTGCTTTTCCTGGTTAGACTGATGTATGTCTACAAGGAAGCGAACGTTTTCTCCTGTGAACCCAATTAGAATGAATAGCCTCCCAACTTTGCAGATAACTTTTTGAAGCAGCCTTAATATTAGTCATAAGGATCACATTTAAAACAACAACAACCAACCAAGCAAGAAAGGCAAACCACCACTATTCTAGCTAAAGCCAAAAATCATGGGGTAAAATGCATTTTCGACCCGATTTACTTGTATGTACGTTTTTGTACTTCAATGTCAGCCGATGCAATTGCTCAGGTTGCGTCACCGTGGGGGTGACATAATTCAGGAGAGAGCAATCAGCCCTGGCATAGTCAGATTGAAGGAGAAGAAAACTGAGTTAGGAGCATGAGTGATAGGGGAAAACGTTTACTTTGGAAAAAAAATGTGTTTGGAGCGGGATGGTCCTCCGTGGTGTGAGCTACGGCCTGTCCCAGCCCCTGCCTCGCAGGGCCCCTTGGATGCTCTTTGCCGAGTGTCCCACGGGGCCCGAAACCTTTACTTGGAAGAAAAAGGGGGGGTGGTGAGAAAGGAGAGGCAGTGCGTGTTAAAGGATAGCTTTGCTGCGAGGGGTTATGAAAGCATGTGTGTAGGGTGATGCTCCGCGTTGCACGTCACTCTTGGTTTGCAGTGGTTCCTTTTCAAAATAACGCACAGCGGGGGTGCCTTCGGGAGCGGCGTTGCAGCCGCTGCGGCCAGCCCGCCCCGTGCCAGCTCCCTCCTGCGTCTCCGAAGGTGCCGGTGAGTTGTGGGGATCCCTGGGAAGGTGCGAACCCGGCGGGGGCCACATCAGGGAGCGGAGCCAGCTGCCGACCCCCTCGTGCTCCCTCAGTGTGTCCGTGGAGTGGTTGCTCGGGCTGGTCCGTTCACGGCGGTGGTGGCAGCAAGGTCCCTCTCGCTGCAGGAGACCCTCTGCAGGTACCCACGCTGCTTCCCTCCCTAGAGGGGATTCTGTTCGGTCCCTGTAACCCTGCAAAGTCCTCTGTCACGCTTTGCTTTCATTTTTCGGAGGCAGCTGGAGTAGTGCTGACTTGTGTTGAGGGGGATACTGGTGGTACAAGTTCATTTCAACTGGGTATGAAACAGAATCCTGCCTCCACGCTGCTCGGAAGCCGAGTGGCTCAGCCTCGAGCTGGTCTGGCATAGTCTCTGCTTTTGGAGACACAACCACAGCTTTGCCGTTGTGTTTCTTCCTAGCCTGCAGAATACTTTAGACTCATTTAAACTCTCCTTAATCTTGTAGGTTCTTTGAAGTGTTGTATCTCCTTTGATCCTAGGGTTGGCCTCCAGAAGAGAGCTGCAGTCAGGGTGGATGGAGCCAGAGCAGTTCTCGGCTTTGTTTGAGGCTCGGGGGTGTACGGTGCTGTCCCCCCGTCCCCCCCTGCCTCCAGCGTTACTCCGTGCCTTTGGGCAGCAGCACAGTTCAACCCGGGAAACAGCCGAATGCAAATTGCTGTTGCCTGTGCCCAGGCTGTGCGGGTCGTGTCACATCACGGGGAGCTTTGGAGGGCAGAGGTGTCCCTCGGAGGGACCTGGACAAACAGGAGTGGGCTGGCAGGAACCTTTGTTAAACCTGCAGTTTAACAAAAGGAAATGCAAAGTCTTGCATCTGGGATAGAATAACCCTGCTCATCGATTCAGGCTGGGGGCTGGCTCTGTGGGAAGCAGCTTTGCAGATGAGGATCTGGGGATCCTGGTGAAGGAGTTGCCCGTGGGCAGAGTGCCCTTGGGTGAGGGAGGCAGGTCCATCAGATCTAGGGAGGTGGTCCTCCCCTCGATCAGGCACTTGTGATGCTTTGTCTGGAGTACTGTGTCCGCTTTGGGGCTGCCCCGTACGGAAGAGGTGTGGATGTGCTGGAGTGAGTCCAGCAGAGCCACCACGGTGGTTGGGGGGACCGGGCTGGGGCAGAGGAGGCCACGGGGAGACCCCACTGCTCTCTGCAGCACCCGCAGATGGAGCTGGACCCTTCCCAGAGGTGCCCGGTGCTGGCAGGAGAGCAGCACACGCGGGCTGTGGCACGGGGAACCCCGACCAGATGTAGGGAAAAAAATTACCCTAAGAGTGGTCAAACACTGGAGGGGCCCACAGGGGTTGTGGGGTCTCCATCCTGCGTGACCCGATCTGGTTAGAGCTGCTTTGGGCAGGAGGGTGAACCTGGACGAGCTCCAGAGGTCCCTTCTGACCTACGTTGTTCCATGACTGTGATTTTATGATTCCATGATTCCGAAATTCTGATTGACATCTTTATTGTACAGTGCGTTGCTCTGGGGGTAACTTTGACTAGCCTTGAGGTAGATGCTGTTCTATTCTGGTCTTGCCTGAATAATGGAATTAAAAATATGTTTGTATTAGGTGTTAGGCATTTATTGATAAATACTCTCTGAGAGCAAGAGGGGAATACATATTTCTTTGCCACCTTGTGAAAGCTACCAAAACTTTTGCTTCTGTTTGCAACATGAAATTATCTTGAGCTCTTCTTGCTCCCAGTGCTTTTCGCAGTGTGTATTGTGTACCGGAGTGCCAAGAGCCGGGGACTGGGAACCCCTGGCTTTGGGCAAGCGCTGCTGCAGTAACGGCTCGCGTGGGTCAAGGACGATGAGATGGAACGGCAAAAAGACTGTGGGTTTTTCTTTGATTTCTTCTTAGCTTTCTTTGATGTCTCAAATTTTTCAGGCAAGAATGACTCACTCATCCATTATGTGGTTTCCTGACTTTTAGCAATTTTTCTTTCACTTACAATAATTATTAGTTCTGCATCACCGTGCGCAGGAGCATTCAAAGCCGCGTACCGTGGGCAGCGGCTGACTGGAGCGGCTGACTCACGTCTGTTACAGGTTTTCAGATTGACGTTGATTTCTTCCCACCGCTCACTGAGTTTCTGTCTTTCAGAATATCTGTAAAGCTCGTTTTGGCCATGTGGTGATCTCCTTGTCTCGGTACGGAGCAGGACTGTGGAGCCCGGGCCCTGGAGAACAGAGGCGGGTGCTGCAGGGTTAGCCAGCCCCTCGGTTCCCCGCGGTGCAGGCACCGTGGTCCTGCGCAGCTCCCCAGCTGCCCCCCGCTGCGCCTGGGCACTGCGGTGTGGTGGTGGGCGTTTTGGGTTTCTGCCTGTCTTCCCCGTGAGGGAGGTGAGGCCCCGGCACAGGCTGCCCAGAGAAGCTGTGGCTGCCCCATCCCTGGAAGGGTTCAAGGCCAGGTTGGACAGGGCTCTGAGCAACCTGGTCTGGTGGAAGGTGTCCCTGCCCATGGCAGGGGGGTGGGACTGGGTGATCTTTAAGGTCCCTTCCCACCCAAACCCTTCTGTGATTCCATGATCATTCCCCAAAACGTCACCTTACATGAATGGAAGGCGCTACAAAACGAGGTGCATGTCAAGGGTTAACCCCTGGATTCTGCTGAAGCCGGTGGTGGTTTTTCAGCCTGCAGAACCCAGCTGCCATTCCTGGCTTTGCTCGTGAAGGTGTGCGGTGCCCCGTGGCTGCCTCATTCCCCAGACCCGTCGGGGTCAGACTTCAGAAAAGTGGCCGTTTCAGAGCACAGAATTGCTCTTGAGAAATCCAAGAAGTTTCTAAAGTATTTTTATCCTGATAAATATTTACACCTCCGTGTTAATAAACATCCGTTGTATCTAAAAATAAGTAACTCTACACCAAATTTAAAGTGAAGGAGGTCACTTTTACCTAAACGCGTTAACTGAATCTGCTGGTTCTGGCCACCAGAAAGTGGAGGGGCAGAAGGGGACCCTTCCCCATTGCACCTGCCTTCGCGTGCTCTCTGCAACTCTGGAGTAGGGAAATGGAGAAATATCGCAGTGCAAAAAAAAGTAAAGGAGTGATAAATCTCCTACACCTTCTATGAATTACACTTACAAATATACCTATAATTCTGAAAATATTTTAGGAATGTTTTTTTGGTGTGTGTGTACTGGAATGCGTGTCTTGAGCTGGATCTGTAAAATACAAATCTGTGCAGTGATGTCTTGGGTTTTGTTCTTGCACTGCCTTTGGAGACATGGAAGTTACCAAGCACTGTAAATTAGAAATTGTGTGCAAAGACATGGGGAGAATGTAATCAAGAGTCAGAAAAATGCTTGCAAGTCTGAAAAACCATCATATGTTTATGCCATAAAGCAGAAACTAGAAAAAAAACCCCAAACTGTGTCTGGTAATATTTTTTTCTTTCATAATTTGCAACTCTCGGAGAAAACATCTGATCACTTCCTTTAAGTCCGCTTTCGGTGCGGTGGTCGGGCAGCGCGGCTCTGCATGGCTGCTGACCTCAGAAGCTGTTTCGGCAAGGCCAGAGGGTGAAGCCCGTGGAGCAGGACCGCGGGAGCTGGGAGCGAGCTCATCCGAGGCGATGAATGGGATGGAACGCGGATGGCTGGCTCGTCCCGCTTGCGAGGGCTTGCGACCCTTCCCGGTGGGGAGGTTTGTCGCTCAGTCGTGGCGGGGCTGGACTGCGAGTGTTGGGGTTGCACGGAGCGGGGAGAGCTGGAGGGGATGTTGTCCTTCAGACGGCCCTTCCCGGTGAGCACGTGGGAAGCGATGCTTCCAGTGAGGGCTCGTGCCCGAGCCTGTGCCGGGCTCCCGAGGTTCCCAGTTCCCAACTCGGAGCCGGCTCAGGCAGTGCCTCTCCGTGAGCATCGCCCCGGCGCGCAGACCTCTCGAGCACCATTACTCTCGTCTCAGTAAAGTGCCCACAGCAAGTCTGGGGAGCCGGGTGAGCTTTCCTTCCTCTAAGGATTCCCTCTTGCAGGAATACTTGTTTGCACTTTCTCTCTCTTCAGGAATACGGATAGAGGTTGCTTACGGAAATTAGCACAACATTGGAGCATAAGAAAAATTGCTGCTGTTCTTGCTTTGATGAACTGCAGATGCTGGTACTCCTGGAGCCCCCCGGAGCCGCAGAGCCAAGAGCTTCACAAAGGTGGAGGAAGGAAAGGTTTTTATTTAGCCAGTGACTAGTGTTTTCTAGTGCTGGTCTTTGCAATGCCAGTAGGTATCAGATCTTTCTATCTACAGTTGCCTGAATTGTTGCAGTTTTCAAATAACCCACAATATTGGCAGATATAAATTAATTAGTGAAATTTTACCTGCCTCCAGTGAAGGTGCTTCTAAAGAACATCAGTTGTGAAAGGACAGTCGTAGAGAGCGAAGGACGTCCGTAGAGTCCAATCTGGATGGCCTTCACTCTTTGGTACAGCTTTAATTACTCAATTTTGTTCAGCACAAAAGAGGGGGAATGCGTAAGCAGTTAGATTACTTAGTTTATTATTATGAAGTAACCCAATCTCTAGTTATTTAAGCTTAGAACTTTTTCCTGCCCACGGGATATTTTGCCTTTTGCTGCTCGTCTTGCAGAAGGACTCGACGTGGTATTTTCTAGCTGACTCCAGGCAAAACCGCTTTGCGTTACAGGGTGGTACTAAAACAACTTTTGCTATCTTATTTAGACAGCCCAACAGAAATATTACACAGTTCTGGGGCTGAAGAAAGCAAACAGAAATTTCTTAGGAAGGAAATACCCGAAATTGGCACTTTGAGGCCAGAGCACCCAAGCGAGGATGCTGAGATCTGGTCTGGGGAGGTTTGAGAGCAACGGGGAGGGCGGAATCGCGCCCGAGTACTCGGTTGGTGGTGCGGGCAGGAGAGGATGCCATCTCTCATCGGGAGAGCAGGCAGCGCAGGCAGGAGGGGTGGGCACTGCTAGGACCGGCAGGCGTGGGCTTGGGATGCGGGATGGGGTTGGTGGTGGGTGCTCCCCACCCCAACAGGGGGGAATAAGTTTGGTTTGGTTTCTGGGGGGGTCTTTTTGGGGGGATGGGGGTTGGTTATTAATGGTTTGGAAAGAGCAAAGCATTTGAAGAGGAGGAGTGGGACAGCAAAGGTTTGTAGTGGAGGGGCTTAGTGGAGGCAGGGGTTAAAAAGGGCCTTGCTGCTGGTTGCAGGGAAGTGAGGATGTTTGGCAGAAAGGGGAGGAAACTTTGCTGATATTAAATTGGTAAATTGTTGCATGGAGAAGATGAAGCAGGCTAATTGCAATCAGTGATGAGAGAATTAATTGTAGTAAATAAATGCTGAGCTTGTGCTGAGAAGAGATGCCCATTTGTGGAAGAAACTTTGAATTTTTAATTGAGTAAGAGCTAGCAGCTGTAAAACAACGCCACTTTGCTGCTCAATCCCTTCCTATACCAGTCTTAAGCCGATGGTGGGGACCTGAAGAGGTGTCTGTAGTGCCAGGTCTGGATGGATCCCTGAGGGCTTTCTCCTGCACCTCCTTCGCCTTGCGTAGCTTTGTCACGGTGGTGCTGAGAGATCGGGGTTTTCCAGGAACCCGTAGCTGCCATCGGAATAGGGGGGCAGATCTGGCCCCGGGAATTCTGCATGGGCTGTTTCTCTGAGCGCTATTATTAGGTGGTTTGTGAATGTTTTTAGTTGGACCTTCCAGCAGAGGCTCCTAAGGGCGTTGTTACTGTCTTTAAAAGTTTATCGGAGATCAAATGGCCTAACCTCTGGCTGTATTTACATTTTTTCTAGACTGTTTCATTTGAGTTGGGTACAGGGTTTTTTTGCATCGTGCAAGCTGTTTCATTAAAGGAGAAAAGTGTATCTTTGAACTCCTGGTAATACGTACTTAGCAGTTGAAGGTTTCCTAGTAAGACTCGTGGCGGTGAGGAACGGGGATCTGCGCCGCAGAAGCGGTTTGCAGCGCTTCGTGTAAAGTGAAGTGAAAAACTGGATGACTTCAGTGAATTTCTATTTAACTGTCTGCCACAGGCCCCGCTGGTGCAGAGGTGATGATAATTTAACACAGCAGCAAGAGGACGTGAATAATTTAGTGGTGTCGAGCGGGACGCTTGCTTGAACGTTCTCCTTTGTCTGCTTGTGAGGAAACTCCCTTCAGCTGCCATCTTCTACCTGCAAAAACCGCTATGAAAATAACCGGTTGGAGTTTCTGGGCTCTACGGGAGGTGGGAAGATGGATGAGGTCCGTGTTTGCAACGCCAGTGAATTGTTTGCAATTCCTTGGTATGACAAGAGTCGCACGTTGCTGCCTTCCGGAGCAAGGCTTTGCACCCCGCTCCTCCCAGGGACGGAATTTTGCTGCCGAGGGAGACAGTTCAAACAGAACGGGGAAATGGGCATGTGTTAAAATCCCAGTTCTGTTTGACAAAGTCACCTTTAAAAAAAAAAAAAAGGTTTTAGATGCATTTGTGGACAAGTATTATGCGTTAAACATGGGGTAGTGGCTGACAGTTCTCTGTATAGTAAATAATATCCAGCTGTACAGTGTGAACTTGTAGTATAAAAATACTCTGAGTACTTTTCTGACAGTGGAAACGGTTGTATACTCTCGTAACTTTGTCAGGCTCTATTGTTGGGTAATTAGAGCTGGAAAACTGATGGTTGCTCAGCCCTTTTTGCCTTGCTCGCCGTGCTGCTGCTCTGTAGCCTTGCAAAATATCCCGGTTCCCTTTCATTGTCCTTACTCCTCGAGCGGGAATGGTAATCTCTGTGTACGTTCCTTACAAAAATGTTTAATGCTTTTGTTAAAATTGATGAAGTTGTTCTTGTTTTGTTTTGGTAGGGTTTTTTTGTTTTGTTTTTGTTTTGTTTTGTTTTATTGAAAACCAGGGTTTTAGGCGAGGAACCTTGGGCAAGGAAGTTAAGCTGAGTCCTTGTATATATTAGTAAAAAAATGTAAACAATTCTTTTTCCCCGAATGTAAGACTTAGGGTTTTTTTTTTGGCTGCCATGCCAGCGTTTATAAAAGCAAGTTATGTAAATGAGAATTCTTATAATTAAACTGCTGTCTAATCCTGCCCCGGTGGCGGCTGCTGTTCCAAAGCTCAGTGCTACTGGAGGCAATCAGCTGCGATGGCATTAATGCAGCTTTTCAGCGTTATTAAAGATAATGGGACCCCGTAGAAGAAAATTGAGAGAACCTGAAATTAAACAAACAATTCTCATTAGAGAGAATCTCCCAGGAGAAAGGAAAGGTCTGGAATCAAATGCTTTGATGTTGCAGAGTCACTGAGGTTGGCAGGGACCTCTGGAGATCGTCCTCTCCAACCCTGCTCAAGCAGGGTCACCCAGAGCTGGTGGTCCAGGGCTGTGTCCGGTTGAGTTTCAACTGCCTCCATGGATGGAGACTCCACACCCTCTCTGGGCAACTTGTCCTAGTGCTTGACCACCCTAAAAATGATAAATATAAGTAAAAATGTCTCTTCTGATGTTTAGGTCGGATTTCCTGTATTACGGTTTGTGTCATTGCCTCTTGTCTCTTCAGAGTGGGTCGGGGCTGACGAGGCAGTCGGAGCAGGAGAAGGGAGATGACTGGAAAGTATCATTTCTCCTAAGACATTTTGTGGGACATGTCTTGCTAATCTGTTCATAAAACCAGCCCAAACTGCTTTTCTTGGTAGATGTTACTCCAGCACTGCCTGGTCTGCTCTAGCACTTAGGCCAAGTGTCTGCTGATGACCTCCTAGGTGGTGGCACCCGGTGGGGTGGCAGCAGGGCCCCTGGGCTGTCTGCTCGTAGGGGATTGCAAAATGCCTTTTGTAGGGGGAGCGAGCCCCGAGGGGCGAAGGTGGGTGGGTGCGAGTGCAGAACAAGGGCAGGAGAAGGGATGTAAAGATGGCATGTGTTGATAGCACCCAGGCTCCATCATCGCAGGCCATCATCGCATAGACTGCGGGGAAAAGGGACTTTTTCTTCTGAAAGGAAAGACTATTAAGAGATGATGGTGGGTAGATAAAGAACAGGACTGGAGGCATGAAACAGTGAAGAGACAAAAGACTCTTGATGACTCAGAGGGGTGGGGTGGGAGGGTCGAGTAAAGATGATGGTGTCAGCTCCTAAAAGGTCCAGAAGTCACACCCCTAAATCCTGGTGTGATCTGCCACCTAAGAGCAAGTTGGGACAAGTGATGAGGACCAGACAGCAAGTGTCTCTTATAAGAGACACTTATAACTCTTATAACTTGCTACAGCAGTTTTTAGGTCTTCTGGAAGAGGAAGATGTTATTGAAACAAAGCCAATTTCTCAGTCATTTCAAGGCTTTCACTCGCTGAAGGTGCCACGTGTTGTGTCTGAGTGGCCTGACACGGAGTGTCGTTGTGTGTGATGTGGGGGCAAGGCATGCTGGCTGTTAAGCCCGCATTTACGTTATCAGCTGGTCAAGAGGAACCCAAGAGATGACTTGGCTTTTGGATAGGTCTGGTTTTGTCTCCCTTTAGGAGACAAGGGTTATTATGGTATGATCTTTTTGCTTAATCTTCCGCAAATCTTAGGCAAGGCTGCTGGCCTTGGTCTTTGGTTCTTCCTTTGGGGTATTTTTACAGCTGCTGCCTGTCTTCCCGTTGAGATAAGGCGGGGAATGGCCCATGCTGTCTGCTGAAACCTCATGACCATTCTGTTATCAGTGCAGAGTCTTCTGCTGATTAAATCACTTGTGGCCTTATTCAGGCTTTTTCTGGCCTTGATGCAAACAACGAATTCCTCGCTATTCACTAGCTTGATTGCTGTTGGTTGCGTACTTGGTTACCAACACATGCCATTCTTCCAACCGTTGCTTTATTGCTCCTGCTGCTACTTTCACAGTCATGCTTCACTCTGAGCACTTGTGTTACAAACACCCCCAGGTTCTCCTTGGGGTTGCAAGAAATCTGGGCGAGATGACTTCAATGCATGTGTCTTGTGGCCTGGATGCTGGACAGGCCGCTTGGACAGACATGGCTTGGGGCTCAAGAGTCATGCGGTTATGAGAGCGTTAATATGAATAAACCCACTCTTGTTTTATAATAACATGACCTTTCCTTCCTATAATTCGAACTTTGCCAGAGTGTTGCTACATTCATTGCTACAATAATAAGCACAGGCTCAGAACAAGATGGTCACGTAATATTTTGGGAGATATCTTTTAGCCTGATTTAATTTTTCCTTCAGAAGTCAAGTCCAAATGCAGTATAAATACAATGACCATCCTGTGTTCTGGCTCTCTGTCATGGAGATCAGGGTGATAAATCATTGCAGAAAAGACCCAGCCCAAAGATCGGAGCTTGTTTTGCAATAACTACGAAGAAAGTGTAGAGGGAACAAACTCTTGCAGGGTAGGAGAGGGAAAGCAAATCTCCGCAAATCAACGTTAGGGCATCCAATAATATTTAAAATAATTCTGCCAAGTTCCTCTCCCTTGCCAATTAAAATCAACAGTAATTACACAGACAAAAGATTGCCTCGCCCTGGTTGCTGTGAGGCACTTGGACAGTATCGTGGCCGTGCTGTGCGGCGCCGTTAGTGCCCCTTCCCCCTCCTGCCGCCCCCGAAGGCGTCGTGGAAGATCGGAGGCTTCCTGGCAGACCCTGGCAGGGAAACGCGACTTCGCCTCCCGAACTGCCACCGCTTCTCACGCCCTGCCTGCCGCGGCGTTGTCCCTGGCTGCTGTCGCTGTGTGCTGCTGTTCCAGGCGTCTTTCCCGTGTCCGACCGCAGGCTCCGTGAGTCCGGGTGTCCCTGATCTCCACCGGCTTCCTACGGCAGCTGGCCACGAGCGGCGCGGGGGAGAGGACGGCCCTGCTGTGCCGGAGAAGGGAGGGTTTTTTCAGCTCGCTCACTGGTCTTGGTCACCAGTTTGTAGGGCTGCTGGGCTCTCCCGGCCGTACGAGTTAGTGCAGAATAACCTTCCCGAGGTCTGCGAAGCAGCAGGACGCCAGCGCTGCCTCCTCGGGAACGCGCAGGTAGCCTCCATCGTTGTCCAAGGCGTCTCGCCATATCTATTGGGAGGAGCAGCCTGTTCCAGCGCTTGTTTTCTTCTTCAGCTAATGAATGCAGAAAGCCAGAACTTTAGATGGAGCCTCCTGACGAGTGCCCCAGGCGCAGGATTTGCCATGCGGGACCTAAAGGGAAGGGTCTTGTTCAGACTCTGGTGCGGTCGTGGGAGCTGGTGTGGGACACAGCTCCGTGTCCAACAACTGGGGCACAGCGATGTGCCAGCGGAGGGAGGAATCGCTCTTTTGATGACGTTTTATGACTTTTTTTCTGTTTCTTACAAACATTTTATGTGTGGTGCTCTCGTAGGCAAACTTGAAAGAATCTGATTTACTCAGCTCTGGATAATTTTTAATTTTTTTTAAACTGAAGTCAACAAGGGATGAATGGACACAAATAGCTGTGTGAGGTAGCTAGGACTGGAGAGAGAGAAAATCACTGTTAATGTAAAATAATTTGGTAGAGGTGGTTGAATCTTCGCATTTGGAAACAAAGCAGCACGTGGCCGCTGGGAGTGCCCTGCTGCAGGGAGGCACGGTGGGTCTGGTTTTTCTGAAGCTAAGCTGTTTTACATGTTCCCCTGTTTTTTCACAGCTACACAAGGGTATGCCAAAAATAATAATAATTATCTGTCTAGATAATGAAACCAAACCTATAAATTCAGCCCAAGTTATATTATGTCAGTTCCAGGCCTGGCAATACTTGTAACTCGCAGAAGTGCTCTGGTACCAAACGTGTTGTCATCGATCATATGTCCTAAAAAGAAGTCACCGAAGAAAACCTGACCCTGAGCTAGGTTAATAGTTAACGGTTGGACTCGATGATCTCAAAGGTCTCTTCCAACCACAACGATTCTATGACTCTATACGGGGGTGGGTGGCGGAGCAGGGTGCTGGGGGGGCTGTTATACCCCGAGGGTGCGGAGCAGAGCCCGGGGCTTTGCTCTGGCTGGGGTGGGAACACCTCGCGTCACCCTGGTGGGCGAGCGCGGGTGAGCCTTGTCTGTTAACGTGGACTTCTGCTCAGCCAGGCTTACGCAACTGGGAGTTTCTTCTGCGGAGATTTGCATTAAAGCATCGACAGCATTGATAATGCTGGGACGAAGCCAGCCAAGAGCTGCTGTGGTGGAGTTACCTGCGTGATCTGCATTCCCTGATGCGCATGTGTGCGTACCTGTAGCCCGATTCCTAGCTGGTGCTGTTTTCCAGCAGTACATTCTGCAGCATGTCTTCTCCCAGCATTAAACCATGCGATCGATCCGTCTGCCTCTGCACGTCCCTAAAGGATGATCGAGTTTTCCTGCCAGAGAGCCCATTTTTAAAAACCTGCTTTCGTACCAAAACCTCCCCTTGATAAATACGGTTTGTCTGTGGGTTACCAAAGGGCACCTTGGAGGAGTGCTGTGTGCGATGCTCGGTGCGTACGGGTGGCAGGGCTTGCTGTGCTGCTCTGGAGCAGGGCTGCGGCTGTACGTACAGGCGACGCGCGCTGGCGTCGGCACAGCCTGCCGGCGGGTCTGCCTGCAGCGGCACTGACTCCCGGAGCCGGCCTGCTCCCAGCGGTGAGCAAGGTGAAGAACCCCTTGGGATGGTTCACTCATCGGGTTTGAAAGAGAGAGACTTTTAGGTGAGAGCAAAACCTGCTCCGATGCGCTCTGCGCGCGGTCAGGGCGCACGCACGGAAGCCGTACAGGCTCTCGGAGGGTTGCACCAGCATAGCTGCCTGCTGCGCCTGCCTTAGGGGTCTGGGGGGCTCACCTGCACGTTTTTAGCCCAGTGTTGGAGGTCAGTGTTCTTCTTGAAAAGCTCTACTGGTTTGTCCTTTCGAGGGCTTTTGCTCTTTCCTGGAGCGGCGATGAGTGCTCTGGACTCCCGGCCTCAGGGGGTGGCGGGGCACGGGGGGGTGTGGGGGGCCGTGACAGTTACCCATACTTAATCATTGTCATTAGTGAAGTGTAACTGGATTTGGATGTTTAATGATGGCAATTTTTAGCATGCATGCATAGGGTGCAGTTGCTTACCTAGTGTACGGATAAATTTTCTTGAAATGGTTCAAGCACCTCGAGGATATATCACTTTTCTCTGGAGCACTGAAGGGTGATCGTCGGTTTGGATCTCCTGGACGTTACACACACGCTTGGTAATGTGAGCAGGGGACCTTATTAAAAAACAAACAACCCCCCACAAGCCCCCCTTTCAATTTATAGTGTATGATATTATGCATTGGCATGTGAAATGAGTTCAGTATTTGAAACATGCTAGTGCAAAATCTATAGCTAAGATCTTGACTACATTGGTGCATGTGTGTGTGTATAAACACACCAGAAATAATGGTTACAAGCCTAATATAGGAGCTTGGTCTGCTTTGAATAATGCTCTGACATCCATCTATGGTTTTTGAGTGACTTTGTTTTAAGCAGCATATCACTTTGAAGAACATCATTTATTCTGAGTAAGTAAAGTTAAAATTACATTCCTGATCCTTGATTTATGTTCCTCAAAATTAAAACCCTGGTATTTTATTCAGTCTCCTGATGAGGGATACATACATAATAAAGCTGGTTGTGAGCCACGTATTAAGTGTGGGGACATAAGATGGGACAGCAGTGTGCCCAGGTGGCCAAGAAGGCCAACGGCATCCTGGCCTGTATCAGCACTAGTGTGGCCAGCAGGACCAGGGCAGGGATCGTCCCCCTGTGCTCGGCCCTGGCGAGGCCGCACCTCGAGTGCTGGGGTCAGTTCTGGGCCCCTCACTCCAAGAAAGACATTGAGGGGCTGGAGCGTGTCCAGAGACGGGCAACGGAGCTGGGGAAGGGTCTGGAGCACAAGTGCTGTGAGGAGCGTCTGAGGGACCTGGGGGGGTTTGGCCTGGAGAAAAGGAGGCTGAGGGGAGACCTTCTCGCTCTCTGCAACTCCCTGAAAGGAGGTTGGAGCCAGGGGGGGTCGGTCTCTTCTCCCAAGGAACAGGCGACAGGACAAGGGGAAACGGCCTCAAGTTGCGCCAGGGGAGGTTTAGGTTGGATCTTGGGAACCATTTCTTCCCCAAAAGGGCTGTCAGGCCCTGGCACAGGCTGCCCAGGGCAGTGGGGGAGTCCCCATTCCTGGAGGGATTGAAAAGCCGTGGAGATGTGGCGCTTGGGGACATGGTTTAGTGGTGGCCTTGGCAGTGCTGGGTTAGCGGTTGGACTCGATGATCTTGGAGGTCTCTTCCAACCAGAATGATTCTATGATTCTAAGATGAGGAAAATCAACAGTTAAAGGCAGGAAAACAGCCTTACATTTACATGGCATTCCAGTTGGTTGGGTTTTGGGTGGTTTGTTTGTGGGTTGTTTTTTTTTGGGGGGAGGGGGATTGGAGGGAGTCATGGGTTTTGGGGGGGTTTCTTTTATTTCTTTGTTTGTTTGGTTGGTTTGTTTTTGGTTTTTTTCACTGAGTTCTTACAAATATTTAAGAATAAGTAGGCTTACGGCTGAAGCTGCACTGAGTTCAGAAACTTTGGTACCTGATGTCACGCGTGTTTGCACATGAGCGAAACCTGCGCCTGGAAGAGCTGTGTGAAGCGTGGCTGCCTGTGTGTGTAACTCCTGCAGCTTAGGTTTGTGGTGGCGGTTAGGGTTGTGTTTTCTCTTTTTGCCCAGCCCAGAAGGGCTGCGGGATGGGTTTCTGCTGTGGAATCTGGCAGTGCCGGTGTCAGTCTGGTTTCCTCCGTGTGGGAGGCTGCGTAGTTACGTACGGAGACCGGTGCTGTCACGGAATCCCAGGCTGGCCGAGGTGGGAAGGGACCTCTGGGGTCCATCTGGTCCAACCCCTGCTCACCCAGAGCTGGTGGCCCAGGACCGTGTCCAGGCAGCCATGGAGTATCTCCAAGGACGGAGACCCCACCACCTCCCTGGGCAGCCTGTGCCAGGGCTCGGGCACCCTCACAGTAAAAAGTGTTCCCTGGTGTTCAGAGGGACCCTCCTGTGTTCCAGTTTGTGCCTGTGGCCTCTGGTCCTGGCTCTGGGCACCACTGGGAAGAGCCTGGCTCTGTCGTCTTGGCCCCCTCCCTGATGTACACGGATGAGATCCCCTGAGCCGTCGCATCTCCAGGCTGAGCAGCCCCAGCCCCCTCGACCTGCTGGCCACGCTCCTCCCGACGCAGCCCAGGACACCCTTGGCCGCCTCTGCTCGTGGCCAACGCGGGGCCCAGTGGGCCCTTCTCTGCCGAGCTGCTTTGCAGCCGGGCGGCTGCGGCCCGGGCTGGTGCCTGGGCTCGTTCCTCCCGGGGCAGGACCAAAGCAGGGCTCTTGGCAGGCAGGTCTGGCAGCGCGAGTCCTCAGTTTCACAAGCAAATTGATTGAGTGGATTTTTAAATGTGGTAGGTAACATCTGTTCTGTCAGAAACTCTGTTTAAGAGGCTTTTGGACTTCCTCTAGGAATTTTTTTTCCATAGGAATCGTATAGTATGTGCTAAAATAATTGTAAGAACTTGTGTGTATTTAATGTTCAGCAGTCTTTCGTACTGATAGAGAATCCAAGTGCTTGCTAGTTGTGTGGAGACGTAACAGGGAGGTGAATAGTCCAAATGATCATCTTTGGATAGCAGGGTGAGCACGTGCCCAGCTGTTCCCAGCAGGTACAGCATGTGTAGCAGCAGCAGGAGAAAATCCATCTCCTTTTCTCGTAAATAAGCTTGTCGTGTCTTGAGAGGATCACCTTAGAGTTTGGTTTGAGCTCATACGTAATTTGGACTTTTCTGCTTAAACTCCTAGGAGTTCAGTCCGAACTCTCTTTGATTTTTTGGATGTGAGACTTTCCTATTGGGAACGGGGCCAGGAACTATTAAAATGGTTTCACAGCGATCTCGGAGCAGTCACCCTGGATAGTTCTTCTTCGTTATCTGCTACAGTGAATCTGTTGCAGCCCCTGTGAAATGAAAGGGTTTTTCTTTACGCGGGTGGTACAAAGAGCTCACCTTTGGGGGATGCTGTCGGTGCCCGGGGCTTTTTGCACCCGGGCTTTTGTCTCGGCGCTGGTCTGCGGTCGGCGCGGTGAGTCACGCGAGTCACGCGTCGCCACACGGCAGCGCCATAGAAGGGGTGGATCAGCCACGTTTGGTGCTTACATGGACTCAGGCATGCAGTAAAATTTGAAGTGTTAGTCTTGAAATGTAGAAAAATATGTGAAAACAAGCCAGAAAAATCCATTTCATACTCGGGAAGAAGGCTAACTTTTTAAATTGACGTGTTATATAAACATACAACTCTTACTCTCAAAATGTCCTAGCTGGACGCTCTGCCAACACTAACAACCTCCAAATGAGAAATGAAGCCCGTGAAAGAGGAGGTAGAATGCAGCTGCCGTCCTCCCCTTCCCCTGCCAGCCGGCACCGCTGGGCACCGCGCGGGCAGGAGAACGCCCCGGCTGCGAGACCTGCCCTCGGAGCGCCGGAGGCCCGGGGCGGTGGAATCGCTGAAGAAGTTGCCCTGGAGAAGAGCAGCCTCGCTGAGGCCATGACCTACCCTTTGCCGTTAGGGATTTTGTAGGACTCTGGCTGTTGCACATACCCCTGCTGTGAACGACAGCGCTGGGAAGCTTTCTCCAGCGCTCAGCGAGGGCTTTTCAAACACGAGAAGCTTAGTGAGAAAACACGATGGTGATGTTTTTGGTACAGGCTGCCTAACGTTGGTGTTTTCTCCCTCAGCAGAATTCTGCCGCATTGACAAGCCCTTGTGCCACGATGAAGATGAGCAGCTCAGCTTCGAAGCTGTCCGCAACATCCACAAGCAGATGGATGATGATGCCAACGGCAATGTGGACGTAGAGGAGAGCGACGAGGTTAGTGCTCGGCTGCTTTGCTCTCGTGGAGGCTGCTCTGTTACGGGTGATGCTGATGTGGCGGGGAGCCCGAAATTCAGGTGTGCAAACTCTTAGGCTGTTGGCTGCCTTTCTCTTCATCTGGCAGGGGAAGCAATGTGCCATCCTGAGCCACGTTTCTGATCCAAACGGTGTGTTTCAGTACCGTAATCTTTAGTGTCTCTGGCTTTTCCTCTGTTCTGGGGGTTTATAGCCACTTAGTCTTTTTCTACACACAAGGTGTTATCAATGTATTCCAACACTGAAAGACAGGAAGATCTGTTTACATGATTGTTTTTATTATTTCATTCCTTTCTTTTTTAATTGGGTTGGGAAACACATCCGATTCTGATCGAGCCTCTCTGTCACTGTTGAGCAAATCCACTGGCTGCTGTCTCCTTCACATTATCGTGTTTACTACGTTCTTCCACCGACCCAGCTGAAACAGTTACAGTACATGTGTGCATACTGCGGAAAAAAGGAATGATTTTTTGTTGTCTTGGCCTTGAAGATTCTAGCTGATAACTTCACTAAAGAGAAATAAAATTGTTTTCTTACATAAGCACCAATAGAAATAAGGGACTATATAAAAAACAAGCAGCATTCCCTTTTCTAATGTTACCTCAGTTGCTCGTTTACAAGGCTCTGTTCAAGGTGAGGAATTCTGTCTTATAAGGAGATGGGCATCTAAATACGAAAGTCAAAGTGTTGGAAGCTAAAAGAAAGCAGCCGGGTGAAGGGATATGCTGCCAGTCACAGGATCCCAGTTCTCCCGATCCCTCGATCCACAGCAAAGCTGCTGCCCGGACAGGGATGTGCTGCCTGTCCTGGCCTGGCCGCTGGGCTCAGGAGGACGATGCTTGGCTCGGGAGCTACAGGAGTTGCTTGAAGGGTGGGGGTGTAGGGCTCGTGCCAAGTCCACATCCCGCAACTGAGGACTCCAGATGGGGCCTCACCAGGGCAGAGCAGAGGGGGAGGAGAACCTCCCTCGACCTGCTGGCCACACTCTTCCTCATGCACCCCAGGGTGCCGTTGGCCTCCCTGGCCCAAGGGCACGTTGCTGGCTCATGGGGAATTTGTCATCTATCAGGACTCCCAGGTCCTTCTCCGCAGAGCTGCTTTCCAGGAGGTCACCCCCAACCTGTCCCGGTGCAGGGGGTTGTTCCTCCCCAGGGGCAGGACCCTGCACTTGCCCATGTTGAACCTCATGAGGTTCCTCTCTGCCCAACGCTCCAGCCTGTCCAGGTCTCGCTGAATGGCAGCGCAGCCTCTGGGGTATCAGCCAGTCCTCCCAGTTTCGTGTCATCAGCAAACGTGCTGAGGGTGCGCTCTGTCCCTTCACCCAGGTCATTGATGAGTAACTTGAACAAGACTGGCCCCAGCACTGATGGCTTGTGAGAGAACCTGATATGATCTGTGTGGGGTTGGGAATTTACAAAACTGCGACCTGCTGCTTCTGGACCAAACGGCATCTCTTTTTTTCCCGTTCTGATGTGGATGGCAAAGTGAAGGCATATGACAGCGTGCACAGCGCGGTCCTCTGAGAGCTGCACGACAACCAGTCCTCCACGAGCCCTTCTCCAGGGCGTATTATTTATTCCCAGTTCTCAGATAAAGAAACCGCGGTCCAGGGAGGTTAAATCTCCCACCTACCCTAACGCAGCAGTTGAGTTTATTGGGCAAATCCAGCCATCGTAAGGGCCCTTTGGTTTCTGGGGCGGTGGCAGTCTGCAGGGACGTGGTGCAGCAGCCCGGAGCTGAGCACCCTGTAGATGAGGAGCCAGCGGTGTTGGTTGGCTGTTCCCGGATTGCAGTGCTGTTCCCTCTGCCTAAATCCCCCTTCGTGGAGTAATTAAAACCAATGAAAAGCTTTCAATTGCATTTCCTAACATTTGGTGTTTTCCCTGGAGGCAGTTCTGTGCTCAGCGATGCTTTGGGGCTGCAATGCTCAGCGATGCTCTGCCGCTCCTGCTGCCTCCTGGGGTGGCCTCAGGCAAATCAGTTCACCCCGTGCGTCCTCCTTGCCCCTTGTTAAATTGAGGCTAGGCCTCATGTTCTTAGGGTTGGCATTAACTAGCAATTTTTATGTCTCTCTGAGCAAATCTTACCCTCTGTCTCGGTGGACTAGTTGAGAGCTTGTTGTACCAGCACTAACAGTATTATCCGCTCATAGCCTTTGTACCATCAGTTCATTTTACAGTATAGATATTGCCATTGTCTGAGTAATAAAATGTATTTTTCTAAAAGGCCTCAGAATCGCTGCCTTGCTGCCTTTACAAGTCAGTCTTCAAACCCCCCTCGTCATCGGATCAGACCGATTCCCAAGCCCCTCGTATCGCTTGTCCTGGTCCCAGCAGCTCTCCTCTGGTTTCTGGCGTATGCGTTACCCTTCCCGCTCTCTAGAAGTGGCGCTGCCAGGACGGTGTTGCTGAGCCTGCTGATCAGACCGTTGTGTGTCCGTCCTGGGAGCTCCCGCGGTGTCCCGCTCTCCCGGGCACTCCCAGCACAGCCTCCTGTTCCTTGTCCCCCTGCCCCTGCCCGTTGGTACCTCTCGCTCTTTGCCATCTGCTTCCAGGGGACGCCGGTTCCCGCGTTGCTTTTTGCCCGCACGCGTTATCTCCCCCGCTCATCCCAACAGGGTTTGGTCCCCTGCTCCCTTCCCGAGATCCCTTCCGCGCTGCCCGCGGGGAAGCGGAGCGCGGACGCCGTGCCGTCGTGTTGCGGCTTAGCCCTCGCCAATGCCAGAGTGCTGCCCTGGGCTTACCACAGCCGCTGCTGCGCCCGCCACCACTTCTGTCATCGTCAGTGTTATCTCCTGAGCTCTTTGGGACAGGAATTGTGTTGGCGTTTCTAGGAATTTTGCAGTTGTTGTAAGCTTCCCAGCAAAAAAAGGTGGTGGCTCTTCTTAGAAAGGGAGGAGATGATGCTATTTCTGTTGTTTAATGGAAAAAGCTTTCTTCTGTTACTTCTGCTGTTAATGATTGGATACGGGTAGTTTGAAGAAGTAGATAAATTTGGAATTTTTCATATAAGAAAATTTGGTTTGGCCAATTGAGACGGCCTGTACTAATTGGCTTCCTTCCCGTAATTTACCCGTGCATTAAAATGCTGCTGTGAGGATATGACAAATAGGATAATCCTCAGGAAAACCCATCCTTCTCCCTCCAACCCCAAGTGCAGCCCAGCACCAGGCTCTGCCACGAGAAACGCATTCTGGTTGTCGGTGCGTGCCGCGGTGTGGGGTTGTGCTGTCGGAAGGAGGAAACCCGGAGGCTGGCGAAGGCAGACGGGCATTAAACTGAGCTCGTCAGACACCGAAACCCCGAGGAGCGACGATCCTGGTGAGCGATCGGCCAGGCACAGCCGGGGACAGCCGGGATGGCTGGACGGGGCACAGGCAGGATCTGGGCTCTGCGTTGCGCTGGAGCGGAGCTGCGTGGGGGGCTCGCCGGGAAGCGTGCGTCGCAGCCAGGCCGTGCACGCCTGGCGTGTGCTGGAAACGGGCATCCCCGGGGTGGTTTCCTCCTGCTCGCCCACTGCTTTTCACAAGTGACTTGTGACAGTCTTTGGGTTCAAGATGGAAGAAAATAAGCAAAATAAAACATAACCACAGTTCGCAGCGTAACCTAGTCAATATTTTAAATATGAATCTTTTCTGAGAATTGAAGATAGTTTTTCCCTGGTTTCCCTTTTACACTCGATGAGCATGCTGTGCGTTTCATGTGCAAATATTGCTCTCTGTGGAAAATACATGTGTGCACATGTAGGTCTCTGCAGCTGGCAGTGAATATGTACTTACATCTGTTTCCCTATTGACAAAGTGAAGTATAGTAGTGACCCCAAGTTACACCTGGTGGCCTTGGCAGTGCTGGGTTAACGGTTGGACTTGATCTTAAAGGTCTTTTCCAACCAAAATGATTCTATGAGTCTATAAATACAGTTGCAAGCTTTGCTTCTGCTAAGCTTCAAACTTTAATAAAAGTTGCATTAAATTAAACTTTCAATAAAGGCTTTGAAGCCACTGGAAAAGGCATTTCAAGAGTTTTCCTTGGTGAGCCAGCTACTGCCTGAGCGCTCGGTTTCTCTGCTTTCAAGGTTATCAGCTCTAACCCCCCCTGCGTACCCTGTAGTTGTGTTTTAACTCCGTCTTTGGTGGTGGGACAGGTGCCGGAGATGTTATTTGAAAGAATATAAGAGGCTCAAATTTAAGCCTTTTACGTCTTTTACCTTTAATCTTTGTAGACCCTTCTTTTAGCGTGCGAAGCTCCTGCCTCCAGAGTCAGCGTAGAGGATGGCTCAGCGTGCTCGATTTCCGTGAGCTTGTTAGAAAATGACGCAGACAATGACCCGGGAAGGAGCGTGTTATGGCAAAGAGCTCGTACCTCGCTGGCAGCAGGGACGGGAGGAGCACGGGCTGCGTGGGGCACGGCCAGAGAGGCTGCGAGTGCCTGGGAACCCGATGGGACCTGCCGGCAGCCCTGCAGCAGGGCGAGGGTGGGCTCGGGGGGAGGCTGGGGAGCCTCTCCGGGCTCTTCGGGGTCACGGGGAAGTCCGGGTGGGACGGGACCTCGGGAGGTCTCCATTTGGAGGGTGCTGATGGAGGGGGGGAAGCTCTTGTGATGCCGTGCCGCAAGCAGTTGCTCTGAGTAGTCTCCCTTTAGTGTAGGATTATGTACTTGGGATTGATGTTTTTTAATAAGTGGGTTTGCGACAGAAGAAAATGAAATAACTTCTTAAGATAGTTCCAGAACAGAACGCGTTGGTGACTGGTCAGCCCTGCACAGAGATGTTGAGCCGAGTTGGATGAGTTGCCTGGTAAACCACAGTTCTCCGCTGTTTGCCTTTCTATTCATCTTACATTAATTCCTTTAATTAAAAAAACCCAAACCTTCCTCTGTTGAGGATAAGGTCAGGGTAATTTTGAAGCTTGGGTTTAATCGCCGGTATTTCAGCAGAGACTGGGGGTCTCGCAGACGTCGGTCGTGCAGGCACGTGGTCTCTGCGCGGGGAGCACAGCGCAGGGGGTGCTCGGCTGCAGGAGAGCGAGCTCTTCGCTTCCGTACCGCTGTCTCCCTTGTCGGCTGAGAACTTTGCATTTGTTACTACAGCCCTTTCTCTTTGGGGGTAGGTTATGGGTACATTTTGTTTGGATTAAAAGACCTGACTGGGCAGAAAGGGAGAGACAGACAGATAACTGTATTTTTAAAACATTCTAAGTATAGGTGAAATTTTGTCCAACAGCTTTATGCTGTCCTTAAATCATCAGTGCATTTTTCCTTTCTGGAAGTGAATTTTCAATGAAGTTTAAGATGACATCAGTGACCTCGATTAAAATGAAAGAACTGTCCCTCATGGGGAAATCTGCTAATTAGCGATCTATTTCTGCTCTTCGCGCTCACTCCAAAGGCAGCTCCAGCTGTTTAGGGGCAACTCTGATGTAGGTCCACGCCGATGAGCCTCTCGGATGCTGTTAGCCTGGTTTCCTAAGGAAACAAGGTTTTTGTTATTGCTCAGCCAGTCCCTGGCTCCTCGCAACCTCTGACCCTGGGCTCAGGCACGTTAGCAGGAAAGAGGGCTTGAAAACAGAAGTTTTCTGCAACTTTAGTGAAAATTGGTAGCTCAGAAAAGATGCTAGAATTGGTGAGCCGAGGGAAGCGATGCGCGGCGAGCTCTGCAGTCGCTGGGTCTGTTTCTCTGCCTTAGCCCGCGCACAGCGGTGAGCGTGCGCACGCGTGCACCTCCTGCCCAGGTGGTGGTCGGTGTTCGGGGGGAGGATGGCGTTTGGGGAGCAGAGGTAAAGGTTCGAGGGGAAACGCAGAGATTGCGCAAGTAGTTGGAGCTTCTGCGGATTAAAAACACAAGGAAAAAAAACCTCCGGAAAATCACACTTCATGGAACTGCTCGTTTTTGAGCATGCTTTCCGTCACTGAGACAACGGGTTTGCCTTAACCAAGGAACCTGTGCAACTCAAACTCCTCACCCCTTTTAGCGTGGAGAAAAGCGTACCGGTCGCGGGAGTCGGCAGGTAGAGAGTTAAAATGTAGGTCCCTGTGTGTAAGGGGGTAATGCAATCCCGAAACGGTTCTGTAAGTGTGTTTTCTGGAGGGGATGCAGTGTGTTTTCTGGAGGGGATGCGTACCTCTGCTTCGGAGCGTGGGGGTCTCTGCCAGAGCCTCCGGCGCTTGCTGGAAACCTGGGGGCCGGAGCGGCTCTGAGCAGAGGGCACTAAGAAGAAGTGTTTTCATCCTAAACCAGAGGACATTTTCTGCCCCAGGCTGCTGTGGAGGTCAGGACTGTGGGTGGCTTCAGTAGGGGGTGGATGTATTCCCCCCCTGAAGTGTTGCAGTTCCCCTCCGTGTCCGTGCAGAGACCCGCTCCTCGCTGCCCCACTGCCCTCGTGTGGGTGCTCTCCCACGGGCAGGCATTTCTGGAGGGTGTGCAGCATCTGGCTTTTGTGTGCCTCGGGTTCTGCTCCTTCTCGTTAGGTACAGAAACCCACTAAGTTATAAAACAAATCGTGACATCAAGCAGTGTTCACAGGCTGAGTCTTTCCACAGTCATCTCAGCTCGTATTGGTTTACACCTTTGTCGGCGACATGGGCAGTGGGATCGAGTGCCCCCTCAGCAAGTTTGGGCCGACACCAAGCTGAGAGGTGCAGTGGACACACCTGAGGGACGGGATGCCATCCAGAGGGACCTGGACAAGCTCGAGACGTGGGCCTGGGTGAACCTCATGAAGTTCAGCAAGGCCAAGTGCAAGGTCCTGCCCATGGGTCGGAGCAATCCCAAGCACAAATACAGGCTGGGCAGAGAAGGGATGGAGAACAGCCCTGCTGAGAAGGACTGGGGGGTGTTGGTTGATGAGAAGTTCAACGTGACCCGGCACTGTGCGCTCGCAGCCCAGAAAGCCACCCGTGCCCTGGGCTGCATCCCCAGCAGCGTGGCCAGCAGGGCGAGGGAGGGGATTCTGCCCCTCTGCTCCGCTCTGGGGAGACCCCCCTGCAGTGCTGCCTCCAGCGCTGGGGCCTCAGCACAAGAAGGACATGGACCTGCTGGAGCGGGGCCAGAGGAGGCCACGGAGATGATCCGAGGGCTGGAGCAGCTCTGCTACGGGGACAGGCTGAGAGAGTTGGGGTTGTTCAGCCTGGAGAAGAGAAGGCTCTGGGGAGACCTTATTGCGGCCTTCCAGTCCCTAAAGGGACCTCCCAGAAAGCTGGAGAGGGACTTTTGACAAGGGCATGGAGTGACAGGCCAAGGGTGATGGGTTCAAACTGAGAGAGGGGAGATTTAGATGAGATCTAAGGAAGAAATTCTTCCCCATGAGGGTGGTGAGGCCCTGGCACAGGTTGCCCAGAGAAGCTGTGGCTGCCCCATCCCTGGAAGGGTTCAAGGCCAGGCTGGACGGGGCTTGGAGCAACCCGGTCTAGTGGAAGGTGTCCCTGCCCATGGCAGGGGGGTGGAACTAGGTGGTCTTTAAGGTCCCTTCCCACCCAAACCCTTCTGTGATTCTGTGGTTGTTGCTTGCAGCGGTGGTTCTGTTCCTGTTGCTTTTGGATGGTGTGGTCATGGTTTGTCTTTCTCTGAACTGGGGCGGTCAGACTCTTGGTTGACTACACTTCCTTCTGTCCTTGTTGCAGTTTTGCAGACTGTCTGAGGCTGGAGCTGGTCTGGGTGGGACCTCTGGAGGTGTCTGCTCCAACCCCTGCCCAGGCAGGGCCACCCAGAGCCGGCTGCCCAGGACTCTGAGTTTGGGGATCTCCGGGGATGGGATCAGCAGGGTCTTTAACGCTTTGAAGTGCTGATTTTTAATGGTTTGCAATTAAGTCAATATTTTTGTGCAGTGGTGGTTCTGCCTGGTGTTTTGGGACATCTGGGAGTCCCGTGGCTACTTTATATATATGCATGTTAGCATGCACGCAGTGTAGGTGCTCAGTGCAGTTACCTATGTATCTGAAATCTCTGGGGAGTCCCTCCAACGGGGGAAGAATGAGAGCTATACACCTTGAAAATTGTTTGTGTGGTCGGTGAGCAAACGTGGGCTCTGCAAGTGCCTGGAGCCCTGCTGTGCATGGGGAATTCCCGGGGATTTGTGCTGGCTGGAGAAAGCGTGCTTAGCAGTGGTGCGTGTCTTGGTACCAGCTAGGAGCCGGCGCGTCGGCAGGCAGCTGAACATCTGTGTTCTAGCGTGGGTCAGAGGAGCAGAGCTGGGACGCTCGCGCGGCATCAGCAGCCCAGCAGAAGCCCTCGCCTCCGAAGGCCGTTCTAGGCAGAGTCGGGCTTACCCGCTGTATTTGCACTTTTCTGCTTTTTTGTCTTTTCCCCGGGAGATACTAAGGGAAAATCTGCTTTTGAGGTTTCCCTGGGCTTCAGTGCGTGCAGCCCGGCTCCTCCGGCCTCTCGGGCTGCGCCGTGCACGAGCAGCTCCTCAGAGGCGGCGACGGCCCCATCCTGCATCCTCCTCCCGCTTGTTTATAGAGATGTTCTCACCGCAGCCAGCACCGTCCCCTCCGGCGAGTCCTTGGGGATTTGTTTTGGTGATCGTGTGCCGAAGGAAAGCTGCGAGAGATCACTTTTCCTTTCTGTGCTCCCCGAGCTAAATTTACAGAGCAGCAGCTGATCCCTCCGGTCCCGGTGGGAGTTGGCAGCCGCGCGGTGCGCAGCGCCGGGTGACATTGCCGCGTTCCCTCTCGGTCACGAGTTAACGAGCCGGGAGGCCATGGCTTCGGCTCGCTGTGCCGCGCGCCGGGGTGGGCGGGCAGGGGACCCCAGCGGCAGCGGCTGCCCTGCTGAGGCTGCCCGGTTGTCCCATTTTCCACGATCGTCTGCAAGACGGGGGGAGCAGCCGCCGCCTCCGGGGGCTGGAAAGCGAGAGAGCAGAGGGGCACCGGGCTCCGGCCGTGGGTACCTGTCGGTGCCGCGGTACCGCCCGCAATGGATTTGTGAAGAGCCTGGGAAGTTAAAACTTTCACGGATATTTTTCATGCCCTGTCTGGTATTAAAATACTATCTCCTTATCTAGAGACGACTTTTTTTTTTTGTAACTCTGTTCCACGCTTAAAAGAGCTGTAATAAAGGCGGCTGCATGGTAATCATGCGCCGGATGATGCATGCAGGGATGTAAATGTGAAATTATCTTTTAATTTTGTCGCGTACGCCAGGTACTGGAATGTGAGTGATCCTCTTTCTTCTGCTTGATTTCCACGTACTTGCTTGCCTCGCGTCTCATGGATCCCTCCTGCGTACAGGGTAGTCTCAAATCTTGTTAGTCTTCCTTGCGCGCTCCCTTAATTTTATTTTTTATACGACTTTCTTCACTTTTCTTTGGTATCTTCTGTTTCTGGCCCCCCTTCTCCGGAGGTGGGAGCGGGTGGGAACACACCGGAGCCCGTTACTACGACAGACGTGTTCCCGGGGTGAGTTGTGATATCTCTGCAGGCTGTACTGACAATACATCTCTTTTTCGTTGGTGGCTCAGCCTGCGGTGAAAATGCCTCGCCTCCTGTAGATGGCATTTGGGTCAGCTTCGATTTGAAGGTGCAGGTCACATCTAATAATAATATTTTGGATTCTTATTCCATTGACATAAAGTTGGTTCCATGGTGCCGTTTAGTTGAATTTTTTGGTGATATTATAATTCAAAGAAAAGTCTGGAATCCCAAAAGCCTAGGTTATATTAATCTATTATACTCTGTCTATCTGTATTAAAATTAATTGAACAGATATACTTACTGAATATTTCCTGGCTTGTCTTACCAGGAACAGAAATCTTTAGATGTACTGCAGAGAAGGTTCATAGTCAGTTTGATCTGTCAATTTTGTGCAGCAACTAAAAATACTTAACTAATGATTTATTATAGAGATATATAAACATAAAAATATATATTTATGTATTAATATAGGTACAATAATTTTAAATGCACACTAATTATATATATAAACATATATGAAAGCACATATATATTCTTTTATATATGTCTTCTAATATATAACTCTATCTATAGTTGTCTGTAGTTGTATATGTTGTTACTCTCAGTCCCCTAAGGTTCCTTTGCTCGGGGATGTGCTGGGCTGCCAGAAGAGCGCAGCGTGGGCAGGCAGTTACTTTCTCCCGTGGCTGCATTTCAGTCGATGTCACAGAGGACGAGCTCCCACCGGCGAGCGCGGTGGGTGAATTAGATAAAGTATTCCCTGGTAGAATTCGCGATGACACAGAAACTCCTACAAAACAGCAGAGACGGTTATTTGGCAGCGCCGGGTGATTGTGGTGACCTACATGTGGCCGCAATCAAAGGCAAGGTCTTACAGAACCCAGAAAGTGCTGCTCACCCGGCAGATCTGCCCCTGCTTCCTGGAGAGCCTGGAAGCCGAGGACTTGCTGAAACCCACAAAACCCGGTTTTAAGCTTTGCCTCGTCTTTGAGCCAGAGTCGCTTGTGTTGTGTATCTGATTGTGCAGGGTTGGCTTTGTAAGGGAAAAGCTTGGTGGTCAATGGCTCAACGTCCAGATGCAGATCGGTGACTAGTGGTGTCCCTCAGGGGTCCGTACTGGGACCAGCACTGTTTAATATCTTCATCAGTGACATAGACAATGGGATCGAGTGCCCCCTCGGCAAGTTTGGGACGACACCAAGCTGAGTGGTGCGGTGGACACGCCTGAGGGACGGGATGCCATCCAGAGGGACCTGGACAAGCTCGAGAGGTGGGCCCGCGTGAACCTCATGAGGTTCAACAAGACCAAGTGCAGCGTCCTGCACCTCGGTCAGGCAACCCCCAGTATTCATACAGGCTGGGGGATGTAGGGATGGAGAGCAGCCCTGCCGAGAAGGATTTGGGGGTGCTGGGGGATGAAAAGCTGGACACGACCCAGCAATGTGCGCTCGCAGCCCAGAAAGCCACCCGTGTCCTGGGCTGCATCCCCAGCAGCGTGGGCAGCAGGGCGAGGGAGGGGGTTCTGCCCCTCTGCTCCGCTCTGGGGAGACCCCCCTGCAGTGCTGCCTCCAGCGCTGGGGCCTCAGCACAAGAAGGACATGGACCTGCTGGAGCGGGGCCAGAGGAGGCCACGGAGATGATCCGAGGGCTGGAGCCCCTCTGCTGTGGGGACAGGCTGAGAGAGTTGGGGTTGTTCAGCCTGGAGAAGAGAAGGCTCCGGGGAGACCTTATTGCGGCCTTCCAGTCCCTAAAGGGGCTTATAGGAAAGATGGGGACAGACATCTTAGCAGGGCCAGTTGTGATAGAACAAGGGGGGATGGTTTTAAACTAAAGGAGGGGAGATTCAGACCAGACATGAGGAAGAAGTTTTTCACGCTGAGGGTGGTGAGGCCCTGGCCCAGGTTGCCCAGAGAGGTGGGAGAAGCCCCATCCCTGGAAACATTCCAGGTGAGGCTGGACGGGGCTCTGGGCACCCTGATCTAGTTGGGGATGTCCCTCCTCATTGCAGGGGTGTGGACTTCATGACCTTTAAAAGGTCCTTCCAACCCAAACCCTTCTGTGATTCTGTGATTCTAAAAGATAACACCTACCTGAAAGCATATGCTTGCAATAATGGAACAAATTTATGAACAGCTGAAATAATAATAATAAAAAAAGAAGTGTTACTGTGATTATACAGAACAGTGTATATCTTCCCTTATTTTCTGAGACTCTGAAGTAGCTTTGTATTCCATCATTAACCATCGCCGGGTGATTCCGGGACTCCAGGTCACGATTCCCGTGCTGAAGGCGGTCGCTGTTCTGTCGGCCCGGCCCTGCTCCCTCCTCCCTGAGGAGCCCTCCGTACATACGGACAACCTTGCTGCTTTGCCCTCGGCTTTGCCTGACTCCTCCTCAGAAAAAGCTTTTTTTCCGTGTTTCCCGGGGCTGCTCTCTCGCGCCCCGTCTCTCCCCGAGCGCGGGGGATAGCACGGACCCCGTCACTGCCCTTTCCTTCTCTTTCCAGCGCTGGTGGTTGCACGTTTCTGTTGCACAGCCTTATTTGCTCTGCCCTGCCCGCCGGCACCATCCGTCACGCTCTTGTGGCAAACCTTTGGGCATTTACTGTTTCTCATAATAGTACGTATCTCTTATTTCTAGGTTATGGCTTGTGTTATTCCATAACTATCGATGGTATCAGAGAGGGGGGGATTCCTAACGGAGCGCTCGATTTCAGAAATACTCCCTCCGTCCTCCGATAGGTGCTCCTGGGGTTACGGGTCCCTCCGAGGGGAGGGCACGGGCGGCACAGGAAGATTTTGATTTCTGTGCTAAGCGAGAGGGAGTAGCGGGAGAGGAGGATTATTGCTGCCATACCCACAGGTGTGCCTTGGGGAAATGCTGTGGCCTCTTCTGACGCTGATGCGTCAGTGAAGGACTCAGAAAGCAGTTGACGGGAAAAGAAGCAGCGGAATGGTTTGATGTCTGGAAAGATTGCTTTTCTTAATGAGAGCCTGCAGCTCCTAAGCTGACTTGCTTATTGTCGGTGCGGCCCCGGGCAGAAATCTGCTGGCAGAGGGCTGCTTAGCAAACAGGCGGCAGAATAACCCCTGAAACTGGAAGTAGAGAAAAAGGCGTTCAGCTAGAAGTCAGGGGCAGGTCTCTAGTAGATGGTGTTATGGATTAGAGCAACTCAACCGCTCTGGTGAGACCCCCCTGCAGTGCTGCCTCCAGCCCTGGGGCCTCAGCACAAGAAGGACACGGACCTGCTGGAGCGGGGCCAGAGGAGGCCACGGAGATGATCCGAGGGCTGGAGCCCTCTGCTGTGGGGACAGGCTGAGAGAGTTGGGGTGTTCAGCCTGGAGAAGAGAAGGCTCCGGGGAGACCTTATTGCGGCCTTCCAGTCCCTAAAGGGGCCTCCAAGAAAGCTGGAGAGGGACTTTTGACAAGGGCATGGAGAGACAGGACAAGGGGTGATGACTTTAAACTGAAAGAGGGGAGATTCAGACTAGACATGAGGAAGAAGTTTTTCACGCTGAGGGTGGTGAGGCCCTGGCCCAGGTTGCCCAGAGAGGTGGGAGATGCCCCATCCCTGGAAACATTCCAGGTCAGGCTGGACGGGGCTCTGGGCACCCTGATCTAGTTGGGGATGTCCTGCCCATGGCAGGGGGTTGGACTGGGTGGCCTTGGAGGGTCCCTTCAACCCAACCATCCTGTGATTCTATGAACTAGGGAGATGATGTAATTTTAATCAAAGTGAATAAAGACCAGAGATGCTGCGTCTCAGACTTTGGACTTTGCCGTAGAAATGATTATGTGACAACCTGTGGATGTAACAGTAAAAAAGGCAGGTGACTTTTTTTTTTTAATGCTCCTCGTCTCTCTAAAAGGTGAATCAAAGAATAATCCCACTGTTTATTCTTCTCCTAGTTCTTGAGGGAGGACTTGAATTATCATGACCCAACAGTGAAGCACAGCACTTTCCATGGAGAAGACAAGCTCATTAGCGTGGAAGATCTCTGGAAGGCCTGGAAGACATCTGAAGGTAAAAAAGACAAACAAGCAGATTGAAACAGCCCGCTCCACCCCCCTTGCATAGAAGTGATAAACACTTTGGATTTCATATAACCTTGGCAGCAGCGTGTGTGCCTCCCAGGAGGAACACGCTGCTGCTGCTTTTGCTGCCTTGTGCAAGTTCTCTTCCAGCTTCCTTTTTCTGGGGCGGCCTTTCAGGATTTCGTTGGTCTTGGTACTTCCCAACAGTTAATGCTGGCATCTGAGTATGGCCATAAAAGTATAAATTGTTGTTTTGTTTCTCTGCCCCTATAAATGCGTATTAAAATAGAGCCAAATACTGTCCTATTCCAGGTTTCTCCTTCAAACACCCAGTTTCAGATGGTATTTTTTTGGGGTAATAGCATCCTAACGTTCAGTAGAGCTGCCTGGGAGTTCTCCTACAGATTGTGTTTTCCTTGGAAGAAATTTGCTGAATGTGAAAGCTCCTTAATCTAGTGAAAAGAAGGTAGAATGCAGTCCTGAGACTGGAAGTGGACATAAATACATTCGATGTGGAAATAAGCCGCAAGCTGTTAAGAAATGGTATTACTCGTCACAGCAAGTTAACCCAGGGAGGTGGTGGAAGTTCCTACTGGTGGGAACCTTCCTGAAACTTCTGAATCTTGGAAGGAACTTGAGGGTTCGGTAGGGCTCCCCTGGCCACTGCGTGCGGGGTGCCCCACACCCTGGGCCTGACCGCTGTCCCGGGCGGCGGGGGGTGTCCTAGGCAGCCCGGAAAAGGTGCGATTGCACTTCTACTTTTTCCCCCGACTAGAATTTTGGAATTTCTTTTTTGAGAGATCTTACAACTGATTTTTCTTTCTTCTTTCTAGTTAAGAAACTTTTTATTCTCAAATTTTGGGCTTCATCACAGAATGGTATTTTATCTTAAGACCGGCAGTACTAATGAGAAGAATCTTCTGTGCCGTGAAAATTAAATGGGGGGGGGTGAGGGGGGGGTGGGCATAGAAGTAGGAAGATTGCACTTTTGCAAAACCTAGGTGTAGCGTTGACTGTATGATGCGTTTTGGTTTACTTAGTGCATTGCGAGTGGTGTGTTGATGCAGATCACGTTGGTATGTCGGGTCTCTCTGCGACCCGTGGCAGGGACCGTTCCTGGCTGTCCCTCACCCTTCCTGTGCTTTTCCCTTCTCTCAGTACGCTAGTCGTCATGTTGCTCTCAAGACCTGGAACACTCTTTTTTCCAATACTTTTAATTGCTGCTCTTCCCCTCACTTACAGTCTTTTCCCTTCCGAGATCAGGTAATCTTATCAACCTCCATCACTTGAAAAATTGGATTTTAGTCTTCTGATCAATTCATGAGCTTTAAAGATTTCAGTTTCTCATTTGTGTCCTGTCCTGTTTGTATTTGATTTTTCTGTCTTAGCCTATACGTTACTTAGGGGTAGGATGTGCTCAGTGTTTTCAAAGCACTGTGTAGATAAAGTTTTAAGTGATGTTGTAGTCCCTCACAGTCCCAGGAGGACTAAATGAATACTTTGGTACAGCATTTGAGAGGCAGTTTGAAAACACAGTGGTTCTGTGCATGATCCTGGAGTTGGTTGTCCAGGACTAGACTCTCCGGCCCGTGGAGGTGGGCAGCCACGTGTTGAAAATTCTTGTCCAAACCACTTACAAGTCAGGATGATGCTGACGAGTCGCTTTGTCTCCTGTAAGAAATATTTATTCTATCGTATGCTGTTTACAGATGGCTTTGCCTGAAGTGTATTTTAATGTTGGCTGGGAAAGGGTAGAAATCGTTAAGGGATGGAGAACGTCCCATGATCCTCCCCAGGCCCCTTAATTGCCGAGTTGCGTTTGCTCTCCCTGCTGACACTCACGGGGACCTGCCATGTCTTTGGGTAGAGCTGCTGGGGCAGAACGCTTTTCCTTGTTGTGTAGGATTTAGTCCACCACTCGTGTTTTCCTTTCTCGTCAGTCTGTATCTAGCTGATAGAATGAATTGCTAGTTTCTAAAGGACGGTCTCATACGGAGCCTTGTCTTGGCGTTTGAACCCCAGTTGTAAAGCTAGTAGAATCAGGCTTGCAGAAAAGGGTCTGCGCCTTCGTGCGGGCATGAAAAGCAGCTCTGAACCAGCACTCGGGGTCTGACGGGGGCCCGGGGCAGCTCTGCCTATTCCTAGCCGAGTGCTTTTCTTACCTGCCTGTCGTGGTTTAACCCCAGCCGGTAAGCAAATACCACTCAGCCACTCGCTCACTCTCCCCCTCCCCAGTGGGGTGGGGAGGAGAATCGGAGAGAAAGGAAAACTCATGGGTTGAGATAAAAACAGTTCACTAGGACAGCAAAGGAAAGGATAATAATTATATATTAATAACAATAATAATATTAATTATATAGAATATATAAAATGAACGATGCAAAATTTCTCACTGCCCCATGACCGATACAGCCTGTCCCGAGCAGCGATCTTGGAGCAAAACCGAGAGCGATCTCGGAACGATCCCGAGCAGCAATCTCGGAACTGCAAGTTCCAGACAGAGCGAGCGAGGGAACGAACAGCCAAATGAATGAATGAATGAGCGAAACAAAGCAGGAATGAACAAAAGGCTCCCGACCCACCGGCCAACCCCCACTTCTATACCGGGCATGGTATGGAATACTCTCTTTGGCTGGTTTGGGTCAACTGCACTGGCTGTTCCCCTCCCAGGGTTTTGCACTTGCACATGAGCAAAACCTGGGAAGCTGGAAGACGTCCTTGATCTCGTAGCAACAAGCTAATAACATCAGTGTACTATCAACATTCCTCACATACCAAATCCCGTACTGAATCCAAACCACAGTAGCTGCTGGGAAGAAAATGAGCTCCATCCCATCCGAAACCAGGACACTGCCATTTCTGTTGTTCCTGGTCATACGTGTAAGCTAAAAAGCTGTTTCTGCCCTCCTAATAATCCAGAAATATAAAGGTTGTGATGCTCTTACAAGGCGTTGGATTTGATAGGCGAAGCCGACGGTAAGCGTGGCTCTACCGAATTTGTTGGAGCAGCAGATCAGACTGTCGCAGCAGGGATGCAGGGCCGGGCAGGTGCTCCTCCTCGCCCTGGAGCCTGCTGCCTGACGCGGCCAGCTTGCTTCTCAGTGGTTCCTTCCCGAAATGGAGACCTCTGGGAATGGAAGGCCAAAAAGAGAGAGAGAAGCGGGGGCTGCTGTGCGAGGGCCGAGAGGCAGCTGCTGGCGTGGGGGGCACGGCTGTTGGCATGGGCCCGGCGTGGGGACACGGAGGGGCCCGCGTGGGAGAAGCCCTGCAGGCCTGGGGGGAGCTGCGGGTGTCGGGATGCAGAGGTGCCCGCCGCTCCTCCTGCGCCACCGTGGGGCCCTCCCGGGGCCAGCTCGCCGCCCCCCAGCTCACAGCAGGTCCCGTAGGAGCGGGTTGCCCGGGGCCTGTCCCGCTGGGCGCACTGCGCGCTGTGCCGGGGACGGAGCGCTGGTCCTCGTCGCGCTCTGTCTCGGCGGTGGTGAAGCCCTGAGCGCAGACGTCCTCTGCGCTCGGTGCTTCCGCAGGGACCTGGGCTTCCCCTGCCTGCTTCAGCTTTAACGTCTTGCTCGTGGCCACAGAAACGGATTTCCCAGTTTGTGGGCCAGGGACCATAGGGAGTTTCACTAAGCGAGGGCAGTTTGCTGGCTTTGCGTTTGCTAACCTGCATCTGTGTCCTCTTGCAAGCGTACGGGGAGATGACACCTTCTTTGCAAGTCTTGCTCTCCTTTGCTTGGCTCTCACTCTGTCATCTTTCCGTCGAAGGCATTTAGCTCGCTGGAGCGAGCTGGAAGATGTTTCTCATATTTGTAGGACAACTCATTGTTGACATTTAAGAAGTGGCCGCGCAGCTCTGAACTCGGCAGCGACGCAGCCCTCGGAGCCAGCAGTAAACGGGCCTTTTCTCCACTTGGCTGTTGGAAAGGGCGTGTGGGAGAGGGACCGACGGATGTTGGGCCAGAAGCATGCGAGGTGGTGACCGTCAGCAGCGGGTGGTGTCCAGCACAGCGCTCCGGTTGCTGGAGGCTGGGTCAATGCCGCAAGAGCTCAGCCCGTGCTAAGCAAAGGCAGGAGTTGATAAATTAAAGCATAGCAAACCCCCCTCTGTCCTGTGAAAAAAATCTGTTACGTGATTTTCTTTGCCTTCATATCATTGCTATAAGTACCACAAAAAAAGTGGCAAAGGCAGAAGCTTCATTTCCAAAGGTTTCCTTATCTGGGGCTTTGGAGGTGTGTGTCAGCTCCAAAAATAATCCACAAATCCACAGGTTAGGGAGAAAAGTTCCCCTGGTTCACTTGGGTTGCTCCACCTTCTCCCGCCACTCGCTTTCTCAGGCTGTTTACAACCCTTTCCTTACAGCATTTCTCCATATGCACGTTTTTTTAATTGATGCTCACTTGGTCACGGGCCTGGAGGAGGAGGGGGTGAGGCTTTCAGCGTGTGTTGCCAGATACGTTAGCTGAATTCAGTATTTCAGGGGTCTGGGCACGTGGTGAGGGTGAACGTACTTTGTTGGGAGTTTGGAGACAGCAACATCACTGAATGACAGAAAACGAAGTGATTTCAGTTATCCTCTGCCAGCACTTTGGGTGTTGCCTCTCCGAGGATCTCGGCCTCCAGCACTTCTGGTGATGCTGCAGAAGGCTGCCAGCGAAGCGTCACCTGCGCCAGCACCGTCCAGGGGCTGCTCCTTTATCTGATGGCCTCATTGCGTGTTTGTCTTTCGCGAGCTGGAAGCACAGCGTAAAACCAACCGCCGTGAAATGCTTGTTGTCAGGGGCTGCCGTTGGGAAAGCACCGGTCCTGACGCATGGTGCGGTGGTGTCTGTTAAGGCGAAACGTGTAGCAGCCCGTCGTGTATAGAACAGACTAGCAAAAACAATCACACACAGGTAGAGGCTGAGGACCTGCAGGATCGCCTGGAGTGTCCCGGGGGGATTATTTCTTAGCCACAGGCGTTAATCTCCCCGCCCCAGCTCACTGCACACTTGGTAGGAATGTGTTTAAACTCTGCAGGTGTTTTCCTTTGCTGAAGGTGATAGGATAGAGGTACATCTGGTGAAGTTATGCTGTTGTTGCTGGCTTGATGATTGCAGTTGCTTAGTAAAAATATTAGCTGCTTGCTTGTTTTCTACCTCTCCTACAGTGTATAATTGGACAGTGCGAGGTGGTTCAGTGGCTCATACCTACGTAGAGCTGCCACAGTACGAAGAGACCTCAGAAAAGTTGCAGCTGAGTGGACAGGCCATGCCCAGGTCAGTGCTCACTGCATTGTCTTGTGTTCCTCTGGGATGTGTGCCAGGGAGAAAAACAGATCTGAGGCGGCTCATAACATCACGTGCAATTCCTCGGCGTGTACAGAGCCAAGTGTAATTCCTGTTCCGCCTCGGTGACGTGTGGAGGCTTCGGCTTTGCTGTAGCCCTCCTCTGCAGGGAGAGATTTGGCCGTAAGCGAGCGTGTATCTGCTGTGGGTGAGAGGAGAGGCTGCAGCCCGAATTGTGTGGTCGTGAATACTGTCTTTGCTGGTTTGTGTGCGAGGCTTCGCCTGCCTACGCCTGAAGCTACAGATTTAGAGCTAAAACCCTGACCGGAACAGAGCAGAGCGAGGCTTCGTCCTGGCTCTGCCACAGCCTCCTTCACAACCCCAGCCCCATCGTGGAGCTTCTCTGTCATGGTTCATCGTCCTCAGCAAAAGAGCATCTCCGCTTTCCGGGTTGCTCTACGTAGCGTTTAATTCCCAGTTCAAGGGCTACCGGTTACATATCTCTGCACCACCCAGCTCTGGTATGTGCTGGTGTTAATTTACGCCCCTTGATGCTCCAGCAAAGGAGACTTCTAAGCCTCGTGTTCCTCAAGGGAAACACTGGCTGTGAGTTGGCCTGAACTCGTAACAGGTTTGAAAAAACTCAGTGCAGCTTTGTGGGTAAAGGTTATGTTGACAGAAAAGAGGTTGTAAACTGACTGGGAAGGAGGGGTTAACTGGGAATGAATAAGGGCTTTGAGGCAGTGCATGGTGTGCCCACGTTTCTTCCAGTGAGAAGTATGGTCTTATGCTCTCTGAAATAAGATGTCAAAGGCTAGCGATATAGGTTTGTTAAAAAAAAAATTAGTGGTTGGTAGGACACCAGAAGATCAGCTTTGATAGGAATCAGTAACTTGGGTTGTGTAGGATTAATGAATAGGTGTGGCCTTGGTTTTTCCTTCTCTCTCTCCGAGTAAAGCCAAGACACTGCTGCTTAACTCTTTCATAGAGATATCCTGTGTCAGACAGGACAATATTTGAGGATTTCTTTTGTCCTGACAGCCTAAGCAGGGAGCTTTCAGGTCCTGCTCATGGCGTTTCTCCTCCTGTAGGTTTTGGTCAGTTGTTAATCCAGATGGAAACAACCATGCCTACTTCTTTTTTTTTTAATATATATATATTTTTTTTACAGACTAGCAGTGAACAAACGCTACCATGATGGGAAGTGTTCTGAAAATGACAGATCGAAGCCACAGGCAGAAGCTGCAGCTGAAAGCTCTGGACACGGTGCTGTTTGGGACTCCTCCTGTAAGTACCAAATTCCAAGTCCTTTGGCTGTTCGTCAAGAGGATCTGTGTCCACTCAGTATCGAACAGCAAAGATAGATCTGTGTGAACCAAACTTTTGCCCTACGCAGCCTCACCTACGTGAATCATCCCTGGTACAATTCCCCTGGAACAGGAACAGGTTGTCTCTGGATTTATCGGAGCAGCTCTGAGTCCTGGAGGGCATCCTGCGGGCTGGACTTGCGTTTCCATCTCATCTCCCACGGGCCGCTCGCAGCACGGGGACCCACTGAGCCGCTGGGATCTCCCGTGTCCGTAGGGTAAAGCCTTCCCGTCCGTCCTGTTGGTTGCAGTGCTGGCCGCGTGGTGGGTGAGGCTGGCGGCTGCTCCGAGGGGGATGATCTGTTGGAGGGCAGCCACCCTGCCTGCTCGGGGGGACCTGCTGCCGGGGGGCCCTGGGGCTCTGTCGGCGGGTCAGGCTGCAGGCTGCCCGCCTCTGGACGGGAAATAGCAACGTGGGCTGGGTGGGAAGACGTTAGGATGGATGAGAACGAGGGACAAGTTCTTTGAGGGACCCGAGTTTCCTTTGATGCTGATTATAGGTGTCTGTTGGCACGATCTCGAAGCCGTCTGATGCTTATCTCGGCGCTGCTCAGGGTGCTCCTTTTGCATTCGTTCAGTCTGGATCATGTCTACTGTCTAAACTTTATTAAAGGTACTTTTGTCTCTCTCCCTCTTACTCATGTCTTTCTCATAAGCTTTAGATGCTTTTGTGAGGTGAGCAGAAACCTTACTTGGTCAGGGCCTGTTTCTGCTTGGCATCGTGCAGACGAGATGGATTTTTACGGCAGGCTGTGTTGCCTGTACGCGAGGAGCCCTCTTACGCGGTGCTCCTCTTTCCTGGTAGCCGTCTTGGTGTCCCCTGTGCGGGAGGTTTTAAAATGACCGCAAAGGGATACTTTCTACCCCTGTGCAAATGCAAATTCTGCACAAATTCTGGCCAGGAACTCCCGCAGCTTTGACTTGCTGACGGCTGGAGGTCTGGTACCATCGAAAATACACTGGTGCTTCCTCTGTTCTTATGTGATTTTTTTTAAGCATCTGCTACTGTCCGCTGCGGGAATAGCAGGTAGGATGTACCTTCACTCGCGGGACACGGGTGTGCTGGACAGTCTAATGGAGAGTTCAGGGTTTTGGGCTTTTTTTTCCAGCCTTCCCTCTTGGGCTGCCAAGCACTTGGCCAGTGGGAAGTGATAAGGTGCTTCCATTATTTCTTCAGTTTTTTTTAAAGTCCAAGCTGTTACTGCAGTCTTGTTTTGTTTTGCATCTGTGTCCAATTCTCAAGAAAAGGGTGCAGTGAGGCAAATCCTGGGAAAACTGGCTGCACAGAGTAAACCAATGAAATGTATGAAGCTTCGGCAGAGGTATGAGCTAAGTGAATTAGAAGCCTAGGTTATACAATACAGCCATTTTCTGCATCCGATTATTAAAAGCGATATTCATTCAGGCCAGTTTTGCATTTTGTTTTATACTTGGCCTGTGTTGCAAGCGAAGTTTTTTCCGTCGGTCGGTGGCATTGCACCGGGGTGGCCGAGGCATGGTGGGTGAGCGCGCCGACAAAGGCTCCGGCCCCGCGCCTCCTGTGCCTCGCAGGGGGAATTTTTCAGGCTGTTCTTGGATGCTCTGTAATGGCAAGTAAATTACTTGTAACGGTTTGAGATTAGCAGCCCATTCTCCTGTTTGAGGATTCCGTTTTGCCGTGCGTCTGTCACGGCACAGGAGCACGCAACGGCCTCCGGCCCGCGCAGATGAAAGTGAGCAGCGAACCGTCCTGATCGGTTGCTTCAGTCAGTGATGGGCTTGTTACTGATTTTGCGATCTGCGTACGTATCGGGTGTGTGAATAGAGGAAACACGCTTTACATTTTAGCTGAAGTAGAGATTTAACACTTTTTAGAAGGGAACATTTGCTGTTTTCTGGTTAACTGAATGGATTTGTCTCCAGTTCATACTGCGGTGTATGGTGAGAAGTTGTTTATCTCAAACCAATTCCTTAAGGAACGGGTTGCGGAACAGCAGTTTTCCACAGCCGTTAGCAACCAGCCGTTTCGGAAGTACTCGGTGACCTTTCGGGCTGCAGAGCAGCGTTTGCGCGGTGACGGACTAAGTGGTTTCAGGTACGTTCCAGTTACGGTTCTTTTGAGCTGGTCAGCGGGAGGGTCTCCTGTGATCTCTGCTGTGGAAGAGAGGGAAGCCGCTGGCAGTGGGCTGTGGCTCACAGGCGCGGGATCTCAGGGTTTGCTTCTCTCTCGACAAGGGTTTTTCTTCTCTCTTGAAACAACTTTCTGTTCACCGCAGATATAAAGCGATAAAATAAAACCAGCCTAGCTCGGAGGCACCACGACTGCTTCCTGCAGACTCATAACCCAGAGACCGCCCGTTGTCGGTGGGGATTACGGCACACGGACGAGGCATGGTTCCTCGCTGCGCGTGAAGCTGGTGAGGCTTTTTCCCATCCCGGGGCTAGAGAGCTTGTTCTTTGATGTCTCCTGTAATTTGCTGCAGAGGCTTCAGCAAGCGTCAGGTAGTTGAGCGGGGCGCCCGGCCAGTTTCTTGCCGATCACATGCTCCTGTAATCCCACGAGGTCCGAGTTCTGTGCCAGACTCCAGACGTGCCATTTCCTCCTTCAGACAGGTCTGCCCGCTTGCAGGGCTGCAGCTCTGTAATTAATCCAAGTGCGAAGGAGTATGGTAAAATTACAATCTAAGCACAGATGAAGTGATTGCTGCTTTTGTGTCTGTGTCCCGTTGGTGTCCTGTTCTGTGGTTCAGGAATGTGTCCAGCACAAAATACCACAACTTCAGGTGAAACGGGAGAGGGGAATTTAAGAAAACAAGCAGTAAAATTGAAAACAATAGATACTTTCGGTGAAAAGTGAATTTAAATTTTTATTCTTTCTAACTCTCAAGTGATGAGACAGACGTAATGTCTCCTCCCAGATGGTCAAGGCACCACCCTGGTACCATTTGGGGTTAAAGACACAGAAAATACTGTGCGCCGAGTTACCCATCCCGGTGACTTCTCCTGGCCGCTTCTCCAAGGGCCGTCGAAGCGGGACCTGTATGTTGCCTGTGGGATTTCAGGAGAGGTTTCCGTAGCTCCGCTTCCCCAGGACAGAAGTCCACCAGACGTAATTTGCTTCGCAGCCAGGCACAAGCCACGGTGGTTTGCCCAGCCGCTGCCCGACCAGTCCCTGCCCTGGGCTCTGCTGGGGGGAGCAGAGGGCAGGGGGGGCTTGCCCGGCACCGGGGAGCGCCGCACCCCTCGGCCTCAGCCCCCCGGGGACCAGCGGGCACCCTGACACCCATCTTTGGTGGTCTTTGGTGCACGCCGGTGCCTCCCGTGCCGTGCCGAGCTGTTTGCACGGGTCCTGCAGCGCTGTGGGACGGGGTCTCTGCCGTTCCCCCCGCCCTTCTCGTTTGCGGCCGCCGTTAGCTGTCGTCCCGAGCGTCACCCCGTATTCATGGGGTGCCTGTGTGTGGGTTAACAGAAGCGCACGGACCGGGTGCCTGAAAAGGAGACGTTTCCCAGACGGGAGGTGGCACTTGGAGGTTTCTGAACGAACTGGCCTTTTTTGCTGTTCGTTAAGCGTTTATTCCTCGGTGCCCACTCTCCAGGGTGGATGAAGCCATGCTTCCTTCGGTCTGGCTTCCAATATAGCCGACTTGTTTCAATTAAAAGCGTGTTTGACAAGTACTTTGAGATCCGTTGAATCATTATTTGTTTAATGCAATAGAATTTCTTAACCAAATACCGGATTATTTATCGCTGTGAGATTTACCATCCACTTTAATATTTACAGTTAACTGGATTGTGTTTAGATTACCTGGCACCTAGACAGTAAAGCAGCTCTGTCCCGTTCACAGACTTCACGAGGTCCGTTAGCGTTACCGTATCGGTTTCTCAGTCCGTGTGCCAGCAGCACGTGGTGAGTAAGCTGGGGCTTCAGGTTCGGGTGCTCCTGGAGGAGCAACAGCTCTGAGCCTGCGAAGCCGAGGAGGGGGTAACGGAGACAGCTGGGTGGTGTTACGGCGTCCCATTGCCAGCGAAAATCAGCCCATTTATAGAAGTTTCTTTACATAATTGTCTGGTGGGTCCACTAGCAAACGAAAAGGAGTGTTAGCTACCCGGGAAAGGACTGGGGCTTGATATAGACAGAGAAATGATGGGTGCTGTCAGGGAAATTATCGAGCTGTTAGCTTGGTTTGGGATTTTTAAGAACGGAGGCATTTTTGTATTTGGTTTTTATGCCGTCGTGCTTACAACGGCTGCCACCAGCGGCTTTGGAGGGAATGGTGCCTGTCCCACAGCTGAGTGTCTGCAGCTAAACGAGGAAGGCGGCATCACTGATCCAATTAATTCACATAGGGAAATGAAAAAATGAGTAATTCCTATGTGTGTTTTTTTCTGATATTTCAACTTGAATGTAAATAACTGGTATAGAATTTACCGAGTATGTAGATTTTTCTCTTATTTTAGCAATGCTTATGCAAGTTCCTGTAAAACTGCTGCTTTTCTAATAATCCATCCTGGTTCTATTCCCAAAGTAAAACTTCGTGAAACTTTTTGTTTAAAAATTGAAGCTTTGAATTGTATCTTTTGTGGTGGGACTCTTTTGCTTAAGATCCTCCTAGAAGCTGTGCTGAGGCACGTGGAGGACAGGGAGGTGACTGGAGACAGCCAGCATGGCTTCACCAAGGGCAAGTCCTGCCTGACCAACCCAGTGGCCTTTTACGGATGGAGTGACTCCATCAGTGGACAAGGGACGAGCTACGGATGTCATCTATCTGGGCTTCTGTAAGGCCTTTGACACGGTCCCCCACAACATCCTTCTCTCGAAACTGGAGAGAGATGGATTTGATGGGTGGACTGTTCAGTGGATGAGGAATTGGTTGGACGGTCGCATCCAGAGAGTAGTGGTCAACGGCTCAGTGTCCAGATGGAGATCCGTGACTAGTGGTTGTCTCTCAGGGGTCCGTACTGGGACCAGAACTGTTTTCATCAGTGACATAGACAGCGGGATCGAGTGCACCCTCAGCAAGTTGTGGCCGACACCAAGCTGAGTGGTGCGGTGGACACGCCTGAGGGACGGGATGTCATCCAGAGGGACCTGGACAAGCTCAAGAGGTGGGCCTGGGTGAACCTCAAGAAGTTCAACAAGGCCAAGTGCAAGGTCCCGCACCTGGGTCAGGGCAACCCCCGGTATCAATACAGACTTGGGGATGAAGGGATGGAGAGCAGCCCTGCTGAGAAGGACTTGAGGGTGCTGGGGGATGAAAGCTGGACATGAGCCGGCACTGTGCACTCGCAGCCCAGAAAGCCACCCGTGCCCTGGGCTGCATCCCCAGCAGCGTGGCCAGCAGGGCGAGGGAGGGGGTTCTGCCCCTCTGCTCCGCTCTGGGAGACCCCCTGCAGTGCTGCCTCCAGCGCTGGGGCCTCAGCACAAGAAGGACACGGACCTGCTGGAGCGGGGCCAGAGGAGGCCACGGAGATGATCCGAGGGCTGGAGCACCTCTGCTATGGAGACAGGCTGAGAGAGTTGGGGTTGTTCAGCCTGGAGAAGAGAAGGCTCCGGGGAGACCTTATTGCGGCCTTTCAGTCCCTAAAGGGGCTTATAGGAAGATGGGGACAGACTTTTTAGCAGGGCCTGCTTGTGACAGGACAAGGGGTGATGGTTTTAAACTAAAGGAGGGGAGATTCAGACTAGACACAAGGCAGAAGTTTTCACGCTGAGGGTGGTGAGGCCCTGGCCCAGGTTGCCCAGAGAGGTGGGAGATGCCCCATCCCTGGAAACATTCCAGGTCAGGCTGGACGGGGCTCCTGGGCAACCTGATCTAGTTGGGGATGTCCCTGCCCTTGGCAGGGGGTTGGACTGGATGGGCTTGAAAGGTCCCTTCAACCCAAACCCTTCTGTGATTCTGTGAAACCTGAGGTTACTGTTAAGTTTTGCTCTTGCACAGTTTTTTACCTTGCTGCTTTAAACATAAAACAAGGCAGCGCTGCAAACCTGACGTGACATAATAGACTTGCCATCAATGCGTAACAACTGTTGTCTTTGGCAAAATTGTGTCCGCTCTTCCTTCTTTCCCCAAAAAAGAAAAAAAAAAGAGGTATAGAAATCACTTTTCCCTGGCGTACATTGCTTTTCCCCGCAGCTTTGCAAGCGTATGGCGTGCCCAGGTTTGCCCGGTCGCTGGTGCTGGGAGCGAAGGGGTGAAGCAGCGCCGGAGCAGCAGAGCAGAAGAGGCCACACGCGAGCAGGGAGAACAGGCTGTGCCAGCCCGTGTGCAGGCGAGGGGGAAATGCAGCGTGATTTAAGTTGCAATAAACTGGACGCAAACAATCTGAGCTTCAGCTATAAAACCTCTGCTGCAGAGCCTCGCTGTACGGTTGGCCTCTGTCACAGGGTGTCAGACACAGAGGCTAAATAGCTAAAATAACACCAAGTTCTGGTACGACAAGTTAAAAAGCAGCAAGAAAATTGAGAGTAGAAAGATTATCTCGTGTTGCCTTGGCGATACAACACCCTGAAGGGTCACCCCACCGGCAGCCGGTACACGCTGTAGGAGCACAAGCCTTGGCAGGCGGTCAGAGGGAGAAAACCGATGCCAGCCATGATGGGAGGGACCGATCCCGTCCCTCCGTGCGCAGGCAGCGCTGACGGACGGACGTTACGCGTGAAAAACGCCGTCTTTTCTGCTTGACGTAGGTCTTTGGACAGGGGTTGCAGCAGCGGGTCGGAGAGCTGAACGTCCCCCGGTTCTTCTGACCCGCGCCGTGCGGGGAGCCTGGGGCTGGCGAGAACTACTGCTGCAGGGCAGGGCAGGGCAGCCCGCCTTCGCTCTTCTGTGGTGGCCTGTGCCTGACGAGGACTATCCCAGAAACAGGTATTTTGTGCCAGAACACCCTCTCCTGTCATTACTTGCAGCCTTTCCCACTATTCTGCCTTGGAAAGGCGCTCGTTACCCTGCAGGAGAGTGACTGTCCTGCAGCAGTTATTCTCGCCAGCTGCTGTGCAGAAGCAATAGTTCTGTTTGCTTCCTCACGTTGACAAATCCTCAGTGATTTCCAGTGATTTGCAGAGTTCCCGCGTCTTTTATAGACTGGTGTGTTTGTAGTGCCTGTCTGACTCTCGCGGCCGTGCGTGGCGGTGACGTACGGCGTGTAGATCAAGCCAAGCGCGACTCCTGCGCCCCGGGTGTTTGATGGAGCTGTACCAGTGGTGCGCGGCGTGCGTAGACCGAGCGCTGGGAAGGTGGTCGCTGGCGGGGTGGGGTGAGGAGCAGCAAAGGCCTTGACACTGTGTCAGCCCTGCTCAGCAGTAACGAAAACAGCCCTGGGTTATCAACACCGTTTCCAGCACAAATCCAAAACACAGCCCCATAGCAGCTACTGTGAAGAAAATTAACTCTACCCCAGCCAAAACCGGCGCAGGCTCGGATATATCAGGCTGGGAGCGAGCGGTGCGTGGGCCGGGCTCACGCGTGTGACTGTAGGTGCATCTTTCTGCTACGACCTCATTTCCCAGTCTGTGAAGTAGACGCAGTAACCGGGACTGAAAAGTTGCGTTGGCACTTGGAAGGAAATAAGAGCTGTTAATGCACCCAGGAGACATGTTGCATCCAGCTTTAAATGGCCGTGTCGCGGCAGCGGTAATGTGTAAAACGGCTGGTACAACGGTAACTCCTCGGCGTGTGAGCGGTCGCCTCGCTCTGCCTCTCCCGGCAGACTCCGGTTTTCACTGAAACAGGATTTAAGCTGCTCTGAAACTATAATCTTTCATTTGCCAAATTCCAGGCGCTTCTACTAGCAATTGCAGAAGTGGGGGGTGGGTTGGGCTGGCGTGTGTGGGGCATTGTGCACAGCGAAACGGTACGTGTTCTTGAAAGGGGCTTCACGAAATGCCTCCCAGGGAAACCCCCCTTCCTTGCTAATGAACGTGCTTTATGCCGGTCGGTTTTGAGTAGGTTAATAGTGCTGAGCGCTACGCTTGTGGAACAGTAATCGGTAGTTTGTGGCAAATACTGGGGGTTTTTGTGAAGTTTAGTACAAAATGTAACAGCTGTACTTTTTCTTTTGCCCTTTTTCCCCTCCTCTTTATCTTCCCCGCGTCCGTTTGGAAGGTGCAGGACTTCATCCTGCGGCCCGACTGCTCTGCAGGGTGACGTGCTCGGCACTGCGGGCTGAATCGGAAATATCCCGGGAGCTTTCCCAGCGTAGGAAAGCATGCAAACAGCGGGTAGAATAGTTAAGTTTCAGATGAACTGGATTTTTATTTACCATTCTTTGAATCCCTTAGAGGGAGCGACCAAGGTGTACGTTAGAGATGGGAGCCCTGGTTGCAGTTGGTGGGAAGAGGCGAGTTCCTTGCTCAAAGCAGCCAAATTACTGCTGTGGTCTGGGGAGCCCTTCGCTTCTCTTTGGAGGAGAGCTGCAGAGAAAAGCCAGTTTGGCTGAATTTACCCTTTGTTACCCATACATTTTTTTCCAGGAACGAAGACTTGAATTCTTCTGGTCAACCTGTATCTTACAAAGAAAAGTTCTAGGGGGCGAAAAGGCTACCTTGACATCCAAGCTGAGTTTTCCTTAGAGTTTCCTTATCCGCTTGTCTCGAGCGAAAGCTGCTGAAGGGGAAGGATGTTTGTCAAGTGCTCGTGTGGTGCAGCTGAGAGCGGTTGGCACTGGGGACGGGAGCAGGAGGTGAATCATCTCGAGGTGGGGCTGGTAGGTGTTTCTCTGCGCAGCTCCTGAGCTTGCCTTAGCTCAGGGCGTTAGGCGGCGTGGCTGGGGAGGCGGCCGTGCTGGCAGCGCGCTGGGCAAAGCAGGTCGTGGCGATGGTGGAGGAAACTGTAAGGGAGAGAAAAGCTGTAATAGCTGTGAGTGGGTGGAAAACAAACCATCTGAACAAGTCAGCCTAGCAGTCTTCTCAAAACACGAATAAAAGGGATTCAAAATTACGTATCTGCAGCAACTTGCCAGAATCTGCTCCTTAGGAAGAGGATGTTGTGATAATCCATCCGGAATGGGAAACGGGGCCAGTATTAATCTTGTTTATTTCTTTAGTGTTGAATTTACGAGTGAATGTTTTCAAAGGGTGATTGAACTCTCCCATGGCACGTTAGATGATGGATCACATGGCGGTCTTTGTGAAGATAAGGGGAGACGGTGCTTGGATGTCTGCTGAACGTTTGGAGAAAGGTCCTGTCCCTCTCCCCCCGCAGGCAAAGCCCCCCCCATTGCGGTCACCGTCCCTCCTCGGTACAGATCCAGCGCAGGGCTGCTGGGCAGCCCCCCAGCCCCCCCGTCCCACCATGTGCTTTACCTTACGTCTTTCAGGTTTCCCCCTCCCAAGCGAGCAGCCTGCCCCAGGTGCCCTCCCCTGTTGGCCCCAGCGCTGCTGATGTGACACACGTATTTTGGCTGTGATCTCAGAATCACAGAAAGGTTTGGGTGGGAAGGGACCTTAAAGACCATCCAGTTCCACCCCCCTGCCATGGGCAGGGACACCTTCCGCTAGACTGGGTTGCTCAGAGCCCCGTCCAACCTGGCCTTGGACCCTTCCAGGGATGGGGCAGCCACAGCTTCTCTGGGCAGCCTGTGCCAGGGCCTCACCGCCCTCATGGGGAAGAATTTCTTCCTTAGATCTCATCTAAATCTTCCCTCTTTCAGTTTAAAGCTGTTACCCCTCGTCCTGTCACGATCAGTGACCCTGGTGAGCCTCCCCCTCCGCCTGTCACCCCTTTGGTCGCCCCTCCCGCAGGGGAGCTCCCTGTACCCCATGTATTTGTCTGTCTGTCCAGCAGTGCCTCCCAATACCAGCTTTGCCAGTTTGGCTCCAGGCTGGGTGGGCGGGTGGGCTGGGTTCCTGGGGTGCTGCCGGGCTCGGGGTGCTGCGGGAGGGAGGACGCTGCCGGTCTCTGCTCCTGCCCCAGCCGCCCTCCTGCTCGCTGCAGAGCCGCCGCGGGGTGCGGAGCTCCTGGCCTGGGCCGCTGCGCGTCCGGGCTGGCTGCAGGACCTGCCTCTGCTGGGAAAACGCTGCCAAGTCACGGTGAAAGTGTTCCCAGAAAGGGCTGAGACCGGAATGCTCAGCCGACAGAGGGGAGAGGTGCTACCCGGGCTCCAGCCGGAGCAGCTTGCCCCACGGAGAAGCGGTCAGGGTCGGGTTGTGAGACGGTGCCACGCTGCTTCATCTGCTTCTGAAAAAACGCAGCTCCTGGAAAAGCTCGCTGGCACCGATGTCTGAAAGGGGTCAGAGCTTGCAGGAGAGCTTATCTTGAACAAGGACGCTATTTCTCCTCCTCGTGTTTGCGCATCTAAGAGATTGATGCAGTATTTGTGTTTCAGCAGCGCAAACAGCCGTACATCCCCCGCGCAGCACGCAGCGTTTCCTCCCCGGGCTGGGATTACACGTTTGCGCTGTTTGTTTACACTCGAGCTGTTCATACAGCAATCAAGGGGGGGGGCTGGGGAGAGCAATAGCTGAGATGCATCGCTGCTTATTGATTAAACTCTTCAAGTGACGGATGGCATTGATTATTTTTCAGCAGTAGATTATGTTCACTCTATAAAATTCCAGAGATAAATGTCAGACTTCTTAAAAAAAAAAAAAAAAATCTTTATTGTCCTAAGGTAAAAAAATCACACACTTCTTCATAATCTGTGGCAGTATTGCTAAGCCATGATTTTTATTTAACCAATTTCTGCTGAAACCCTTTTCATCTGTTTCTGACACGTGGGAGGTGACTATTCCTTAGCTTCAACAACTGCAGGTTGAATTGGGGGGGTTTCCCGGGCAGCCGCACGGAGCAGCTCCCGTACCCGGCCGCAGCCCGGGCCCCGCCAGCAGTTACCTGCTGCTGCTCTGCACCGGTTGCACTCGGTCTGGCCTTACGACAGTGTGTTGTTCATCATCAGTCTGAAGTTTAACACGGCCTAAAAAGTTGGTCAGGAATTTAAAAAAATGGAGCAAAGCAGCGTGAGGTTGGGGAGAGATGACCTAAGCGATGCGAGCACTGTAATAAGTTACTGCCACTGGTGCCGGAGCCGAGCTGGGGTGACCAGCCGCGTTCACCCCGAGACTGTTGCAGAGACAGGATCGAGTAGCAGCTTAAATTGCCTTCATGGGAAATTCATGAGTATTTTACATTTCACGTGCCGCACGCCTGCTTGCGCCCGCCGGTTTGCAGGTAGTAACGCGAGCGCTTTTAATCATCGGTCCGCGCCCAGGGAGAAGAACGCAGACAGAGGGCGGGTGGCGGGAGGCTTGTGCAGGGGAGCGCGCTGAGATGCCAGCCTGCTTCGGCTCGGGGCTCCAGGCTGACGTACGTGACAAACAGTGAGGTGGGATGGCGTTTCACTGGCCCGCCGGTGGCACCGAGCGGGCCCTGGGCTTTCTCATGTTTCTCCCGGGTGGCCTCTCTTTTCATAGCCGCACCTTGCCTTGAAAGCACGGGGAGATGTGCCGCATCCTCCAGGGTCTGTATGTCCATCATAACTGGAAAACATTTCTTGGCCGTAGCGGGGAAGCCTGTTTATAGCCTGGCTCGGCAGCCGTGATGCTCTCGGGGCGAACGCGCTGGGCGCTCCGGTCCCTCCCTGCCTGTGCCCCCCGGAGCTCTGCGGGGCCACTGCCTTGGGTACCGGGCTGGCTTCTGGGGCGCAGCCTTTCGCCTGACGCCCAAACGCAGCTGCAGAAAGAAGCCGGCCTCGCTGAAGATGTGTGTGTCACGTTTGTGGGTGTTTCCCGTGTTCTTCGGGCAGTCTGTCTGCTCCAGAAGATCTCAGATTTCTGTGTCCATCACGTCGCATCAGTGTCCTTCTGTAAAGCTAGGATACCGGGCTGCTTCACATCTGTTTCTTGTGCTGGCTTATTCCTCACTTCTGGCGCTCAGTCAACCAGAGCAATTCCTACCAGCCGCAGACGGCAGCAGCCCCCTTGAGTCGCTCCAGAAATCACTTTTATGCTGGGGACGGTGGCCCCGTTCGACTAACGCGCTTTCAGACTGATTCCACTCGCAGCGGAGCGAGAGCTACGGAGAAATCAGAGATGGGTTGTGAGCAGAAAGAGTCAGGGGATGGAGCCCGGTGCCGTAACCGGGGTCGGACTCCGGCACTTGGGCTCGATAAAGATCTCTGCAGGTGGAGGGTGTCACTGGTAGTGAGCTCCCTGCGACGTATCCCTTAGGATGCAGTCACAGGAGTCGGAGCATCCGTCATCTGCTGCGGGGGGACCGACCTTTAAAAGCTTCATCTTTTCCCAGTTATGGCACATCAGCTGTTCTTTGCTTAAAACTAAATCCGTTGGAAAAGCAAGATCCAATACAAGGCTTTTTCCTAATCACAGGTTTAATGCCCTTGCTGCTGTAACGCAGCCGCTCCTCTGCCTGTACGTTTTGAGCCGAGCTTAGTGCGATCTGCTTTGCTCGGCCGTGTTTCGCAGCTTGTGTCTTCTCCGGTTCACGTCTGCCCCTGTGGCGGGAGGCAATCTGTTCCTTGGACTGAGGCTGCACATCCCTTTACGCGGTGCTTCAGCTCAAGCCTTCGGCTAGGAGTGATTCATCTTGGCCAAGTGTTTATGTTGGTGTGTATTTGTATTCTTCCGGATGGTACCAGAACATTCTGTCTGCGGCTTGTAACCCAACTGGTGAGGAATCCCCGTATCCGTGAGAGCTTCAGTATGTGAAAAAGAAAATGTTGATCTAACCTCTCGTCTGTGCTTGATGGAGATACTCGCACAGTCCCCGCTATCGTTCTTCCTTTGCTAGGAAATCCCAAGTATATAATTTATTGGAGATGCATGAGAACGTAAAAACTATTTCCAGCCCACCTTCCCCCAATTACTGAATTGTATCGAATCCAGCAATCTTTTTCTCCTAATTAAAACACATCAGCATCCTCCTTTACCGCATTTTCATCTTTGCTTCATCGCATTTTGCATACTGGCAGTAACCTTTAGATTCTGCATCTTGAGTCTTGACTGAAATAGAGATTCATGGGGAGTGATTTGGGGATGAGTTAAAGCAAACGTCTTGTGTCCCTGGACTTGATTTCGCTGGGGCATCAAGAGATTTGGGGGTACAATAAATATTGTTGCTGCCTCAGCTGTGAAAGTCCTCGTCTCTCCAAATGATGGAAGTACATTTTTTTACTCTTTTTGGAGGTTTTAACAAGAGACCTCACACCGATTGCTTCTCAACAGCCTGAGAAATGTCTTTAGGCCTTCTCTTACATGGTGAAGTCTCAGTTCCTCTTGTAAATTTACTTGGTTCTTGAGTTTCCTGGGGAGGAGAGATCGGATTCTTACGCTGTTCTGTGCTCCCTTCGTGTTTTACATCTTGGGATTTCTCACAAAACTGAGAGAACACGAGTGCTGAGTGGGGCAGGGTGCGTATCCGAGTTAGGAACGAACGTATGTATTTATTGTTGGGGAACAGCGTGGTCGTATCTTAATCCTTTCCCTTTGAAGGAGCCCCCGTGCCTTTAGTCCTGTCTCTCTTCACTGCCTGTTGGGGGTTTTACGTCATTCCGTGTACCCAGTAAGAGACTTCAGACGTGGTCATTCAGAGCCTTCGCTGTCACGGTGGTGGGATAAATGCGAATTTCAAATGGAAGAGGCCAGCTGAGCAATTCTCTCTTGCGCTGTGCAAATCTGATGCGTAGCATTCTGAAAAGCATGTATCCTAATGTATTGGAAAAGCCTTTCAACGCTTGCAAAAATTAAAAGGAAGGGAAGTGAAAGCCCTAAATTTGCTCTGTGTGTGTCTTTTTGAGGGAAGGATTTTTTTTTGGCAGGGGAGAGTGGGGAAGTCATGTTTGTTAATTGTATTTTAAGGTAGCAAAGATGAATTTAAGGCCCTAGAGGACTCTCTTATCTACATTATAATGCTGTGAAGGAAGTACTTACTAAAATGAAAATGGTGTCAAAATTTTGTTGGTAGAGATCCATTTCAAATCCGGTGTAATCCACAAGTCTTTAAAGTCTAAAACTTCAAATAAGATGGAAAGGCTTTTTGGAGGAGCTCCTTGCACTGAGAGCACCACAGTCATCTTGTTGCTTCCCGGTTCGTGAGAAAGCAGCCAACGCGTCGTCATACCTGGAAACGAAGAGCTGAAGGATTTTGCATAAGACGAAGGAGCTGGTTTCTCAGGGACGCGACAGAAATCATCTGGCAAGTGCGGCATAAATGTCCACAAGCCCCCTGGCAGTCCCGAAATGAAAGGTGTTGGGAAACTTGCAGCCCAGGTGGGATTTGATGCTGAATCGGTTTGGGTAATCGCATCTACGGTGCAGAGAAGGGAAGGGACCCAAGCAGAGAGGGCAATCGAGCTCTTCCCCCCGGGATGTACTCGGCTGTGTGGTGGCCCCTCCAGACCCGGGGCAGGTTCTGTCCCGCGGTCCCGGCGGTGGGAGCTGGCGTCTGCACGGCCGGCACGGGCTCCGTCGGGCCACCTTCAGCACAGAACACACGCACGCGAATCAAGGAGCACATGAAAGCACTGGAAGCAGAGCACGGCCGCATTGGCTGCTGCCTCCAGTGCCAGCAGTAGCTTCTCCTGCAGGAGAGCTGCCTCCAGCCCCGTGCCGAAGCTGCCAGGTGCCCGGGGATGGACGGGGAGAGATCCAGTCCCTGCGCGGGCTGGTCCTGCACAGCATCGCTTGCTTCTGCGCTTCAGTTCGCTCCCCTACAAAATGCATCCAATATTTGTTTGCCTGTGGTGGGTTATGGCATTTCATTGGTCTTAAAGTATTTTAAAATTCCCATACGAAAGAAGGCTATTCACAGTACACTTCTTCTGTCATCTTTAGTGTCTGGTCCCTGGCTTTTCCACATCGGCTCATTTTGGAAAACGGCAGGGTGCGATTCCCCTCCGTTTTAAACTCTCGGCACCGCTGTGACTCCCGGTGCCAGGACACCCCTCCGTGCCGTGCTCGTCGTGAGCCTGACGTGTGAGTGAGAAGCTCGTTTCGGGGAGCCCTGCTTGTGCTTGCTGGGCCGCTGCGACCCGTTTGCCCCACGGGCAGGCAGGTGTCGCTGCGAGGATCCGGCAGCGAGGACTCGCCTTGCTGAAGTGTTTTTCTTGTGAAAGTTGGGTGCTGCTTTGGGCGCAGCCCCTCTCGGGCATGCTGAGGTGAGGTGTCCTCCAGACCGGGTGCAGGGCAGAGGAAGGGATGTTGCGTCAATTTGGGGAAAATTGCATTTCCGACTCCTTTTAGAGTAACGGTGAGATCGTGCTACGGCACGTAGTTTGCAGTTCCTATAAGAAAGAGCCCTTTGGAGGCTGCAGCCTGCTGGCAGCTCTCTGGCTGCTCTCGCCTCTGGGTCCGGAGGTGGCCTGGCTGTCCCCAGCCCGCCGAAGCCGCTCTGTGCTCTCGGGGTCGGCAGCAAGGGGAGGGGGCAGGCTGCGTACGTGCGTTTCTGCGTTTAAAAAAACCCCTGCTCCTGCTTCAGGGGAAGCAAAGAGGTTTTCTGGCTGTGCCTGTAGCGGCTCTTTCGCTTTCCCCGCAGCTGCCAGCCTGAATTGTCCCGTTGGTCTTGTCCATCCGAGTGCCGTCGCTGGAGCCGGTCAAGCGGGATGGTGGGGGCGGTGGGAGCGGGCGCAGCGCTTGCTCTCGGACAAGCACCCCTTCCCGTGCTCGCGTTGCTCTTCCTACGTTTACGTGAAGCTTGCTGTAAAAGCCTTCTTTTAGTTTAAAACCAGTAGAATCGGAACGTTTAGTCGCAGCTAGCTTGACTACGCTGCTCTTTCTCATTTTTAGCTTTCTCAGTGTACACTTGTTTGAGGATTTGCTGATTAGTAAACAGTAAAAAAATTCTGCTTGAACCATGGTTTTGTTTTTTGTTTAGCACTTAAACCCCCACTTACTTACTTCCGTTCTCTCACATACATCCACACTTTTTTTTAAGTAACTCTATTTTGCTAACTGTTGAGAAAGGGGGTTTCCACATTGGGTTGTAATTCTGATGGAAGGTTTTGCACCTTGGCAATTTGATACTTGATCTGCCCCATCTCTGTGATCACAGTCATGTTTTTCAACAAAGTTATTTTCTTCTTAACTCTTATATGTTGGTATTCAATGTTATCTGTCTTGTCCTAAAAGAGCACAGCTGTTCTGGGGGTTCCTGTATCATGTATTGCCAGGCAAATTATATCTGTCAGATTTTGAATTTCATCTTTCTCCTTTTTTTTTTTTTTTGCTTCCCCATTCAAATTGAATAAATGTTGTTAAGCTTCTTTTTTTTCCCCTTAAATATCAATGTGGCTCATCTTTTCCCTTTGTGAATCCCGGGCCACAGTTCCTTCTAACATTATCTTAAGTTCTCATGTCCAGCCCTGGTGCGGGCGAAGCATTGTGGAGTTAGTCATCATGTTCTTTGGAATTCAGTAGCGTCTCTGGTTCTCTTCCAGTAACTCGTCACAACCACCTGAAGGACTTCATGCTGGTGGTGTCCATTGTTATCGGCGTGGGTGGCTGCTGGTTTGCCTACATCCAGAATCGCTATTCGAAGGAGCACATGAAGAAGATGATGAAAGACCTTGAGGGACTCCACCGAGCTGAACAGTCTCTCCATGACCTTCAAGAAAGGTAGGTTTTATGTGTCCGCCCAGTTGGAGCGTTCAACTGTTGATCTTTCCTGCAAGGTTATTCCTCGTTTAGATTTCAGGAAAGATTTTCTTTTTAGCTGTCGTGCTTCTGTGCAGCAGTCGCCTGGTGCTGTGTACCAGAGTCAGCACCTTCCTGAGCGGCCGTCGCAAACCTGCCAGCCCGTCTTAACAGCTGGAACGGGCGCCTGGCTCGTTCCAGGCTGCCCCTGGAGACGCGTGTGTGCTCACTTGACCTGCTCCTTGGTGGTGACGTGCTAGTTACGCTCGCGGCGTGCCACGTGAAGGCCTGGGTGGTAGAAACTCCCTCGCCTTACCGCAATCCTGAAAGGTGGCGGTGAAGCCACTTAAGCAAAGGGACAGCGTCCGACACCAGCATTTCCCACGCCGCGGTGGGCTCCAGCGCACACTGACGCGTAGTCGAGCACGGCCGTACGTGCTCCCATGCGGTTTTGTTTCCTTTCCCTGCTGTTTTCATGTTGTTTTGTCTGTTTAGTTCCGGTTCTGCTCTAATGGTCATTACTGGTTCAAAAAGGTAGTTTCTGAATTTCTGGGAAGACTTGACTCCATGTAGTTTTGCTGCTGGTGGTGCGAGAGCTCTCCTCCCTACTCAGAACTTCGCTGCTTTGAGGAGCAAAACATCCAGCTGAGCAAATGGATGGGAGTGCTCCTTCTATACTCGACAGTGGTCGCTCTTCGTTTTGAGTGCGTTGTCTTATTTCAAATAGGTTCTTCCGATTTATTGACCACATTTAATTATATAGGAGCAGTGAACGGTGCCGTGGTTTCTACTCCCAGTCAGACTCATACTGAAGGTACATCAGGATCCCCACCCCCCGAAATTACAGTGTAAACCTGTACCTGGAGGGGCAGAGCAGCCCCTTAAAGGAGTGTAAGGTAATCCAGCTCGCTTAGAATCTGTCATCCAGGCTGATCAGGTTGTTTCACCCTGGCTTTTGACGGGGAAAAAGCATGCTGAAACAGTGGAAGCAATCGGAGGAATGGCACATCCCCTCTTGGATTCTTTGAGCTATACGTAAAAGTCCGTGCTTCCCTGCCTACGTGGTGATACCTAAATCCAGGAGTGTTGCCTGGGAAGAATGAAAAAAAGAAATAATTTTGGAGTATTACATATGAATAGTTGAACTCCAGGCACTTGGGCAAAATACTGTAGCTTCAGGAATGTGACCTCTACTCACAGAAATGATTGTAATGGTTCCAGTAAAACTAGTCGTCGGAGAGCGGGCTGCAAAGAGGCCCTCTGTAGACACAGGAGTCTTCTAGGAAAGAAAAGAGCGTTCGAGACTGCTGATGACAAACCAGTGGGGTTTTTTGGCAATAAGATATTTTTTAAGGGCCGATTTAGCAAATAACAGCATGATAGTCTTGGACTGTAACTATTTTTCATTAGTTTTAAGTGTAATTTTGGAGGGTAAACCTTAATTTGGCTGCCACGTAAGCGATGGCTGCGTTCCCAGTGGCTTCTCCGAAAGCAGAGCCCGGCCCCAGGTATGCGTGCTCGCTGCTCGTGGGCGGTGTAGCGAGCGACCTGTGCAAACACCAGCGTCCCGAGGACGTAGATCTGCCGTGGAGACTTTGCAAACAGCCGAGTCTGTGGAAGCCGTACGGCGTACCCGCAGAGCTGCAGCCTGATTCCTTGCCTGCGTGCTCACGACAGCCTTTAGGAGTTGTCCCACACGCGAGCGTTGCTCGAAAGGCTTTCTTCTTCGAGTGTGATGGAACACTTGAGAGAGTACGGAGGTGATGGTGCCAAACTGGGCACGTTCCCCTGGCAGTAATGTGGATACATGACCTGCTTTCTTTTTGGCATAGAGATAGCATAAAGCGCATTTCCCCTCTGCCCACCGTGGAGCCGGCTCCAATCCACAGCTGGTTTCACAGAGCTTTCTGTAATTTTACATTACAAGTTGGAATACCCCAAAGAAAAAGATTATTTTTTATCTACAGCCAGAAGGACACAGGAATTCCTTCTGAACGTCCATCTCTTGGAGCAGCAGAGCCACGTCTGGGGCAGGGGGTCTCTGCTGGGTGTCACCGAAGAGCAGGTCACACCAGAGGTCCAAACGCCGGCTGCTGTGAATGTGCCGTGTGGGGAACGACCTTGGGATCTGCTGCCGAGGGCAGAGCCACGTAAACAAGTAGATGTGCCTGGGAAGTTTAACTAATGCTCTAAAGCCAGATAGGAAGAAACACAAAACCATGTATGCTAAGCATAGCTTGAGTCTTAACCCAGAGCAGCTTGTGATGTTTCTGCAGTGTGTGCAGCTCGTCCTCTGCAGAGGGCACTGAGCTGGAGCTCAAGAAGTGGGAGGTTGGCCCTTGTGGGGCTTCTTGGCAGAGGGTTGATCTAATTCCCCTCTGAAGGGGGGCATAGGCCTTTGCTTCTTCATCCTGGTGCCCCAGCAAGGTTCAGGTGTAGTCCTCGGCCACTGCAGAAATGGCAAAAGCTACCAACAGCACGTTCATAGCATCATAGAATTGTTGAGGTTGGAAGAGACCTTTAAGACCATCGAGTCCAACCGTTAACCCAGCACTGCCAAGGCCACCACTAACCCATGTCCCCAAGCGCCACATCTACACAGCTTTTCAATCCCTCCAGGGATGGGGACTCCCCCACTGCCCTGGGCAGCCTGTGCCAGGGCCTGACAGCCCTTTCGGGGAAGAAATGGTTCCCAAGATCCAACCTAAACCTCCCCTGGCGCAACCTGAGGCCGTTTCCTCTTGTCCTGTCGCCTGTTCCTTGGGAGAAGAGACCGACCCCCCCTGGCTCCAACCTCCTTTCAGGGAGTTGCAGAGAGCGAGAAGGTCTCCCCTCAGCCTCCTTTTCTCCAGGCCAAACCCCCCCAGGTCCCTCAGCCGCTCCTCACAGCACTTGTGCTCCAGACCCTTCCCCAGCTCCGTTGCCCGTCTCTGGACACGCTCCAGCCCCTCAGTGTCTGTCTTGGGGTGAGGGGCCCAGAACTGACCCCAGCACTCGAGGTGCGGCCTCGCCAGGGCCGAGCACAGGGGGACGATCCCTGCCCTCGTCCTGCTGGCCATGCTATGGCTGATACAGGCCAGGATGCCGTTGGCCGCCTTGGCCACCTGGGCACACTGCTGGAACAAGCTCCCATGGACTTGTTCTGAAGTTCTGCTCAGAAACTTCTTTTCTAGAGCTTGAAGTAACCTGCTTTCCTGGCTCAGTGAAATTCAGCTGAACAGGCCTCCGGAAGGCGTGTGATGCCTTTCCAGTTGCCTACCAGCTGCTAGCGCTGTTATTTGATGAACAACTCTGATACGCTCTTGAAGAGTGGAGAAGGGAAGATTGATACCAAAAAACATTTTTTATTCATCTTTAAAATACCTTTTGAGAACATCCTTCAACGGTGACACTTTCCAGTTAATTAAATGACCCATCAAGATAAAAAAAGTTCATATCTTAGCACATCCTGCTGGTGATTGAAGATCTGTATTGAAGATCACCTGATTGTACTGAAGATCTGCTCCTGAATTGTGAGGCCCCCAGATGGGTCTCGATTTCTTGCCCTCATCACAAGTGCAGCTCTGAAGGCACTTTGTCGTCTTGTGGAGCCCAGTGCACGTGAAACCAGCGTGTCTGAATTGGCTGGGTCTGAACGGGAATGCACAGGCAAAAGGTGGGTTTGTCCATAACCAGCGTAATAAAATGTGGGCTCTGCTGTCAGGAAAAAAGTGGTAGTAAGGGAAAATAGGATGTTAGAGTGCCTTTGAGAATTATCTTAAGGATAAAATTCCTTCCCATTCTGCGTCACAGTATAGGAGAATTTCTCCTTTAAACAGAGATATTTTGGTGGTTTGGGATTCTTACGGCCCTAGTATGGAAGAGCTTTAGCACTGATGCACAGGGCAGAGAGCGTGGGTTTATCTAACAACTCGGAATGTCTTGGCAAGATCTCTTTAAGTTGGGAAGAAAAACACTTGAGTTTCTCAACAGAGCTGTAAATTGAAAATTATTCTTTTCCAAGAAGAGAGCCAACATCGCGCCTGATGAGAGTCCAGCCCGTCCAATCTGTTTTACGTTGCCATCTGCATGCCGAGGAGGAGCCTGAGGAAGAGGAGTCCTTGGCTGGGATGGTGAGCGGCTTCGCTCCTGACCCGAATGGCAGCGATGGGTCCCTGCTGCGAGTCTGCGCGTGGGCTGTGCTCCCTCGCCAAGAGCACAACCAAGTGCTGTCCTTCGACAGGAGGCTGGAAGATGGGCACCTCTGCGTGTGCTGCAGGGAGCAGCCTTTGTAGCCATTGAGGATCTGCTTTTCCCCTTCTGACAGTCCCCAGCTGGGCCGGGATGAGTGGGAGCCGCTCGGGGAGCCCAGGAGCGCCCTCCCCAGATGTGTTATTTGTCATTTGCAGCCCAGGTACAGCGCACCCGGAGCCAGACCTCGCTGTCACCTCTCATCTGTCTCCTCTGTCGTGGTTTAACCCCAGCCGGTAACCAAATACCCTGCAGCCGCTCACTCACTCCCCCCCTCCCCAGTGGGGTGGGGAGGAGAATCGGAGAGAAAGGAGAACTCACGAGTTGAGATAAAAACAGTTCACCAGGACAGCAAAGGGAAAATATAAAAATATATTAATAATGATATTAATAATAATATATATAAGGATAATAGAATATATAAAACAAACGATGCACAATTTCTCACCACCTGACGACCGATACAGCCCGTCCCGAGCAGCAGGCAGGGAGCAGGGGTATCCCCCCCCCAGCTATCCCAGAACAGCACGTTCCAGAGAGAGCAGGCAAGGGAACCAACAGCCGAGAGAACGAACAGCCAAATGAATGAACGAAAAGGCCTGAACCAACGAAAAAAGGAAAAGCAGGGAACAAAAAGCCACCAGAAGGGAACACTAAGGGAAGGGGCCCACCGGCCGACCCTCACTTATCCCGGCCGTGCCGTCTCTGGTATGGAATACTCTCTCTGGCCAGTTTGGATCAACTATTCTGGCCATACCCCTCCCAGGTTTTTGCACCTGCACATCAGCAAAACCTGGGAAACAGCAAAATGTCCTTGGTCGTTCAGCAGCAACCACCAACATCAGTGTCCTGTCACCGTTCTGCTCACACTAAATCCAAAACACAGCAGCTGCTGGAGACAAAACTGGCTCCGTCCTGGCCGAAACCAGGTCACCTCGCACATTGCTCCGTTTGTTTGCTCTCCAGGTTGGGTGTTGAAGACCTTGAGTGGGAGAAGATTTTCTGACCTTTAAATACTTTTATGTGGCTACGATGATTCCATTTGGGGGGTTTAGGATGCGTGGGGTTTTTTTCTTTTCATTTTATAGATAGTTTTGCTTGGTCACTGAAAACCTCTTTGCTGTAAGGCACTGCTGGTTTTGCTGGTTAAGCCAATGCCTTGCTAACCTCAAACCTTGCTGTGTAGATCAGCCCTTCGTCCACGATCCCACCGATCCAGAGCGAAGCTGCCTGGGCAGGGCGGGAGGTGCAGAGCTTTGCTTCTCGTGGCAGAAAACAGGAGCTTGCTCGGTTTGGTCTGGGTTAAAAACAGCGTTGCCTCTGCTGCTCATACAGCGTGGGTTTGTCCGACTTTTATTGATTTATCTCAAACCGTGATGACTGAGACTTTCGAAAGAGAAGTTCATGTTGAAGAGGTGGGGCTGATGGATTGATGTGCCTGGTTCCTGACGGTGTAAGCCACAACGCTTCATCGTGGACAATCCAGTAGCTGAAGTACATGTCCTGGAAACTCGCCACATCTTAATTTGAAGTTATCCAAAGATGGATGTACCTCATTCCTCAGAAATTTGATCCAGGGTTTAATTGTCGCCATCATTTAAAAAAACCCCAACTATTTTTCATTTGAATCATTTGGCTGGTTCTTGCAAAGGATGAAGCCCTTTAATACTCTTATATCTTTCATTGGTAGTACAACACGATTTTTCAGAGCCTTCAACTGAAAATTTGCCAAATTTTTTTTTCCCTTTAAACTCGACAATCGCTGTGTCTCTGGAGACACGTGGGTTTGGGGCTGTGTTTAGAAGAGGCGCTGCTGGCACTAGAGGTTGTTCAGGTGGCAACAACCAGAGACTTCACTCCCCTTCCCAGGACAGCCCAGTCCCGCCTGGGCCAGGTTCGTTCTTGATGCTAATTCGATTTCTCTGAACTCGTGCGAGGACTGGGTTTGCCCTAGCGCGACTCCCCTGCGATGCAAACGTCGCAGAAACCCTGAAACGTCTCGCTGGGGCTGCGGTGGCGTGTCCTTCAGAGGCCTGAGGCTGAACGGTTGAACTCTCCTGAATGGGTACAAGTAATCTGTTACTACTTTTTGTTGCCGTACGTAATTCCTGCCGATTTAATCCTGTCATGAGGAAAAATAATCACTTCCAGGCAAGATTAAGACATGTCTAAATTTGAACGCTTTTGAAGTGGAACACAGAGACATCCCATCTGGGTGTTCATACCTGCTCAGGCAGATCTTCCCCTCCTTTTTTTTTTTTTATTAAAGGCAAAGGTCTTAATTTTTGTAAAAACACTGAAAATTCAAATTAATTTGGGGCTTACTAAAGGAAATCTTGATGTGCTCTGGAAAATTAAGACAGTAAGTACTGATTATTTAATACATGAAATAAAGTTGAGACTCTGGAGTTGACAGTTTAATTTCTTCTCAGGCATGGTGAACTTTCTCCTTGATTTTGCAAATACAGATCTCTGTTGACATCAGCAAAGAGTAAATAAGAGCAGGGTCGGTCTAGATCGTGGCGGGCCAGCCCTTGCGCCGGGGACTCCTCCAGCTGGGTACAGACAGCCCGGCACGCACAGCATGGGGCTCTCGGTCTCTCTTGCAGGCTGCAGAAGGCTCAGGAGGAGCATCGCTCCGTGGAGGTGGAAAAGGTGCACCTGGAGAAGAAGCTGCAAGATGAGATCAGCATCGCCAAGCAGGAGGCACACCGGCTCCGAGAACTGCGGGAGGGCACGGAGAATGAGCTGAGCAGGCAGAAATACGCAGAGCAGGAGCTGGAGCAGGTAAGGGTTCAGCCAGCTGGACGCGCTTCGACACGAGCCGTGCCAGCGAGGGCGGTAGGCAGCTCCTCACTCTGCTCCATCCTTCCGAGACATCCAGGGATGTTCTGCTGTAATGCTCTTCTGCCTTCACTTTTCCACTCCCTTTGTGGAGGAAAAGATCCAAGTATTTCCTCCGCTACTCCACGTTACGCGTCCCCCATGCTGTGTAACGGTGCTGCTTGTGCGTCGGGTAGCAGGGACCGTGCAGGTGCTGTCTCAAGAGCCGTGCGCTCCTACCACACGCCGTCCCAGCTTGCCCTGCAGAAGGAGAAGTGTTGAACTTGACCTGCAGCTGCACCCCTCTGATCGCTCCTAACTCCCACTCCAAACCATAAACTCGTTCTTTTTTTCCTTTTGTATCCATTCATGGTCTTAGGGGAGGGATTTAGAATGAATTTGGTTGTGCTTATCACGTTTTCTTGTGGATCGGAGAGGCCTACGACGGAAACTTCCTTCCGAGGAAATGTAGCGCTAGGTGAGAATCTGTACAGCAAGGTTAGAGTTCATGTGCAATTCTCAAAAACGTTAGTTTTAAGTTTAGACTAGCAGGAAAATATGTCCCCAGGTTACATATCATAATGTAGGCCTAGACAGAATATTGAGTATGATGCTGCTGCTGGCAAAAATGAAACGCGTTTGGTCCAGGAGGAGACACAGAGCATTTGTAAAATAGGTTGTCGTAGGTCAGAAAAAGCATTCCCAATCCTACATCTAAAACCCCTGAGACGTATAACAAAAAGCTATAGGGAGATAATGGAAATCAAGGACATTGCTCATGGCGCCTGCCTGCAGTGACAGAGGGCAAAGAGCGAGCATCTGGGAATTTTAACTCAAAACTGTCCTTTGCCCAAATCTCCAGAGAAAGTCCAGAACCACAATTCCAGTTGCTGCTTCCTGTTTCACCCGAGGGACAATTCTTATCTGACTTCAGTTTATAGATCAGTTTAAACTGAAATTGTGTGAGCCGGTTACGTTCACTCGCTGGCACAAGCCACGCGAGCACCTTGGATGTTCCGAGGCCATCAGCATCTCCTCCCAACCTGACTGTGCCCAGTCTTTTATGCCACCATGGAGGACGGGGAAGAAAATGAGACAAGAACCTAGGGTTTCCACTGACAAAGGAGAAACGAGTGTCCCGGGCCATCCGGTAACCAGGGAACCATGGGGCAGTGCAGCCTAGGTATGCCAACAGTCAGCAAACAGCAAATTTCCTTCCTGCTTGGAATACCAACAGCCTGACACCTGCAGACGCCTGTTACCAGCTTTGCTCTCGCGATCCAACATCTTCCCTCCTAACTGGTCCTACAGCCTCTCCACAACGTCACCGAGCTCCGTTTCAGGACACGCACGGGGACATCCGTACTCACACAAACAGAAATTCGGTCACTTTGTATTGGGGGCCATTAAATAAGGATGTGTAGCCTTCCCCTTGGAACCCCGGGCCCTCGTGCCAGACCTGCTCCTGGCTTTTGGAGAAGGCAGGCTCTCATCCGTTCCGCTTCCCCCTCCGCTTGGCACTTGTTAAGGAACCCAAAAAGCCAGAGGTGACTTAACCGCTCTGTTGTTTCTTAGAGGCCTTCGGGAGGGATGCGTTGACAGGGTGAGTATTGGTTTTACCCACCTGACCCACCTGTGTGATTATAACACGATCACCGTCCCAGCGAGCTGTAGACCACAGATAACATTAACCAGTCACTCCCACTGACCATGAAACTCATCCGATTGTAAGATAGTCGTCCCAGGGAATATTAAAACAAGACCTTCTTTTGCACCAGTTGATTCTTGTCACTGAAACGATACTGGAGGGTTTGGAAGCTCCTCCTGGAGTGGGGCATACGAGATGGAGCCGCAGCGTATTCCTGGGATGGGCCTTTCCCATACTGGGCTGTTCATACCAATCCTCTCCCCTTGGTCATCCTCCCCCAGAGCGTGACCCCAGCCGGGGCCGCAGACCCAGAGGGCATTCCTCGCTTTATAAATTCTTGCTCTTAGTGCTCAAAATGGAATCTCGGAAATCTTCACGGGAGAATGCAGACACACAAAGTAACTCGATTTGTGTTGATTCCCCTGCAGAACCCCGGGTTTGTGTTTTGGACACTGCTGTGTGACGGCTCATCTCAACCACTGGTCCTTGGCTGTTGTTCTGCACTGCTTCCCTTTTCCACCGTTCCCTAAAAACGTTGTTTCTGTAAATGTTTTGAGCACTCCTCTGCCCCAAATACCTAGTGGCAGATTTCCTGCCTGCTTATTCTCCGTATCCCTAAATCCCAGACGCTTGCGGATCGTGGTCAGAGTTCTGCCTGTGGTGGGAGCAGCGCCTGGTGCTGCCGGGGAAAAAAGAGACTTTCCTGGGGCCTGCGATTCTGAATTTGTAACTTTTTGAATTATTTAGGTAGTGTTATGCTCAACAAGACTAAATCTCACATAAGTGATATAGGTAGTTGACCTCTTCTGTGCGGTGCCTCCTGGCTCCTTCTCGATGGGCTGTGCAAATGTCCTCCAGGATAAAACACGGGATTTCAAAGTGTCTGCGTGTAGCCTGGTGCTTTTGGCTCGCTGGAAGTTACGCCTGTGCCAGACTTGGTGAGACGTGACTGAGTTAAATAACACATTAAGGGAAAAGATCCAAGTTTGAGCAATCTTTTAAAAAAATGCTTATCTTCAGTCCGCTTGCGGCTGAGCTCTGTGGGAAACGAAGAGGCAGCGGCACCAGGCAAGGGCGGGTGTAGAGAGGGGTGTGGGAAGCGTGCGTCGGGCGCTGGGAAGGCGCTGGTGCCGAGCCCCAGCAGAGCGCTGGATGCTCCCGCTGCCTCTGCGTTTCTTAGACCTGCGCCCTCAAGAACAGAAAGAGAAAATGGGACAGACGTCAGCCAGGCATCGTCCCGGTGACACGTGTGCGAAGCTGGCTGTGCCGTAGCCGGGCCTCTCCTCCCAGCTCCACCTCTGTTAGGAGAAGGTCTGCGTTGGTGGGCTGGGGCTTGCTGGAACAGTGAAAGCTCTCGGAAGTGCTCAGGGCTGGCTTTTATTTTAACAGCAAGGAAGTCTGTTGTACGGCGTATAACCACGTATACGCCTCCTGAGGTTCGAGGTGCTGTGCTTGAAGAGCAGGCCAGTCCACCACCGCTGTGCTGTCCCTGGATCGCAGCAGCTCCCAGCTGCTGCCCGGTGTGGGACACGTCAACTTCTCGCAGGGCTTGTGTCAGGCTTCAGGTTTATTACAGTCCCTCCGCATCATGTGTAATGAAAGAGAAGTGTTAATTCTTGATAGTCTCTAGCACTAAATGCTTTTATGTAAGGTTTTGGTATCTTCAACTTGCTTGTCACCCACTTTCTTCTAATTCTGTAATCGCTCCCATCTTCAGCAAGATAAGTAAGTGTGTGGAGGAGACCAGACCGATGGTGTGTGGAGGAGACTGAGCTGGGATGGAAGGAGAGTCCCCCAGAAAGCTACAGAAACTGCTGATTCCAGACGTGCTATTTCTTTTCCTGACCAAGCAGCACATGTTTTGTGTCTAAATATTTTTATCATCTTGCTCCAGTGTGAAAGTTGTCTCTTGACAAGCTCCCCCTGCTTGGCTCAGTAGCTGCAGAGAAAAAAGGCGATTGCCTGAACGGTGGTGTCAGCGATTCTGTCTCCGGAGGAGAATCTGTGGGTTTTGCAGACCTGCAGGCAGGCAGCGAACTTTGCAGAGATTTCTAGAGGCTACGATAAGCACCCTGAATATCCTTACCTAAAGTCTGATTCTCTTTTAACTAACTCGTGCATCGTGCTGCCAGCTCTGGAGGGTTTACGTGCAGTCGATGCCGTTGCGAGGCAGAGGAGCTGATGTGAAGGGGTAGACCAGGTCAGCGATGAGCGCAGGCTCCGCTTACCCTCCCTGAGAGCTGAGGTGTGAGGCAGGACAGCATCGCAATGGCTGGAAGTTTTTGAGGAAGGAGCTCACCTTTGGGATGAGAGGAAAGCCCCGCAGGGTGGTCTGCTCCCGAGCAGCAGCCTTGTCTGTCGGACGGCTGCCCTGCTGCGCTCCTCTCTCCCGCTCGCCCGCAGTACGAGGATGCCACCTCTCCTCCTAATGACCTCTGCTTCTGTCACGAGTAAGACTGAGTTGTGTGGCGTCTTTTTTTTCTATTTTCTGGTGCCTTAAAAGCGCCGGGTTGGCAGCCAGCGGTTGGGATGACCTTGCAGGGGGCAGGCTGTCCCTGCCGCTGCTGCAACGCCGCGCCGGCCGGTTCTCTCCCAGGTGCGGATGGCGCTCAAGAACGCCGAGAAGGAGCTGGAGTCCCACTGCAGCTGGGCTGCGCCCGAGGCCCTGCAGAAGTGGCTCCAGCTGACCCACGAGGTGGAGGTCCAGTACTACAACATCAAGAAACAGAATGCGGAGAAGCAGCTGCTGGTGGCCAAGGAAGGGGTGAGAATTGCAGCGTCTTGTCCCGGGTCCTCCCCTCGCAGCTGTGGGGAAAGGTTTGGGGGATGAAACCTGCAGGGTTGGGTTCTCTGCACCTTCTCTATTTCCCTTTTGATGCCTTAAATTTGCATTTTTTTAAACTGCAGCACAAACCTTCATGAAAGTGTAAGACAGGCTGAGAGAGTTGGGGTTGTTCAGCCTGGAGAAGAGAAGGCTCTGGGGAGACCTTATTGCGGCCTTTCTGTCCCTAAAGGGGCCTCCAAGAAAGCTGGAGAGGGACTTTTGACAAGGGCATGGAGTGACAGGACAAGGGGAGATGGCTTTAAACTGAAAGAGGGGAGATTGAGATGAGATATTAGGAAGAAATTCTTCCCCATGAGGGAGGTGAGGCCCTGGCACAGGCTGCCCAGAGAAGCTGTGGCTGCCCCATCCCTGGAAGGGTTCAAGGCCAGGTTGGACGGGGCTTTGAGCAACCTGGTGTAGTGGAAGGTGTCCCTGCCCATGGCAGGGGGGTGGGACTAGATGGTCTTTAAGGTCCCTTCCCACCCAAACCCTTCTGTGATTCCAAGTAGGGGCTGCCGTGGCCGTGAGCAGCGGGCTCTGCCGGCGCTGGCCTGGGCATGCCCGTCAGCTCCGTTAGCCCGTCTGCAGGCGGCTGGAGCCCCGGGCCGGCGCAGGGCAGGAACTGCTGCCTGTGCGACAGCGCTGTGGGTAGTCAGTAAGCAGAAGCTTTTGCACCTATTAAGCATAATCCCTGCTCTAGGTGATTTACATGCACAGGCAACAAAATTTCTAACGTGCACACGATCTGTAGCGATGAATCATTTCTGTATTCCCAGTTGTTTAAAACGTTCTGTGCCAACCAAACAGCGATGAGCTGCAGGGAAGCTGTTGTAACATGTATTTGTTTCTGTGGACATATACAGCAGTCAGAGCTGGGAGCATAGAAAAAATTGTCTGCCTTAGTACGTTTTTATTCTGAACATTTTAACGTTTCAATGGTTTTCCTTTTGCTGTGTCAGTTCTCGTGTCCACGTCCTTGGTTTGTCTTTTGTAAGTCTCAAGTTAGCGCCACTAGATCTGTGAACCAAAGATCTGTGCGCGCAGACTTCGATTTTGAATACACGCAGTGCCACAAAGGGAAGGTAAAACAACCAAGCCCAAACCAAAAAACCTCCCCAAACCAAGAACCCTAGGGTCTTAACAGTGGTTCTCCGATAGTTTACTCCTGGGAAAGACAAGACGAGGCTTTATGGGAGCCGTTCGCTGTGTGAGGTAGCTGCTTCGGTTCCCTCTGACCCTTAGGAAATCAGGAGAAAGGCCAAGGGGGAGCACGAAACCCCCAACCTGCTTACTCGCTGCTGGCGAATTCCTCACCCACCGCGTTAGGAAGAATAACATCCTTCAGTGAAAAGGCGATTCACACTATTTACGTGTGCGCAAACAGCTGCGGGGACTATTTCTGTCTCAGCCCATCCAGGATGTTCTTGTCCTGGAGGAAACATAAGGTCGTCTTCTTCCTGTGACCTTTTTCTGTTGATGTTCCAGGCTGAAAAAATTAAAAAGAAGCGAAACACCCTGTTTGGAACATTTCATGTTGCTCACAGCTCATCTCTAGATGATGTTGATCATAAAATCTTAACTGCAAAGTGAGTATCTACTTAATACCTTCCCCTATGTCTGCCTTCCTCTTTCATCCCTCTCGTATTACAGACGTGAGCGTACTGTAGCCTGTACAGGCGCTCTCGGTCTCATTTTGCTGAATTTTTGTTCTGTTGACTTTAGTTAGCTGGGATTGGACTTGCTCCTTTTAATCAATAACCTTTTAATTTTATCTGTGTGAAACAAGAAATCGCAGTTAGGCAGAGTAATTAAAAGTCCTGTCAAAATGAGGATTTGGGAGGCGGCAGTATTCTTAAGCGATTATCCCTGGATATTTCAGTTGTTGCTTTTTTTTTTTAATTCCTGTATTCCTGAAAGTGGAATGAAAGTATGAGGATACAAAGCTGAACCACTAGACTCCCCGTGTCAGACAATTTATGTGTGTTTTTCCTTCATTCCCTACATCTTTCCTTGTCTGAACCTTGCTTCCAGGCAAGCGCTGAGCGAAGTGACGGCTGCGCTGCGGGAGCGCCTGCATCGCTGGCAGCAGATAGAGCTGCTCTGCGGCTTCCAGATCGTCAACAACCCAGGCATCCACACCCTGGCGTCAGCCCTTAACATTGACCCCAGCTGGATGGGCACCCCGCGGCCTAACCCCTCGCACTTCATCATGACTGATGACGTGGACGATCTGGACGAAGAGATCGTGTCTCCCATGTCCATACAATGTACGTAGAACGCGTTAGCTGTGCGTGGTGAGTCTGCCTCTGCCGGGTGCTGCGACATGGGGCAGACCTGGAACAGCAGTTCAAATGCGTTAGGAGGAATTAAGGTGTCTAAGTTGGTTTTTAAACGACCAAAGACAAATTGTTAGTTGTTAAGGGTCAGGAGTGGTGGTAAGTGCCAGACCACCACTGCTGGGGTGGCTTGGAGCCTGTTAATTCCAGCAGAACTAGTAATTCGTAGATGCTATTAGTCATCATTTAATCGTATGTATGCCGCTCTGTTCAGCTCACTGAATTTAAGCATTTACAAAAAAACCCCAAGGTATGGGCTAGACCCAGAGAAGGGAGAGAGGAAAACAAAGTGCATTTTCCTGATGTCCCCTTGGCTAGAGCATTTGTTCAGGATATGAAAGGACCTGAAGACCGCCCCTCCTCGTGCACGGCTTTGGACTTGCACCTCTTGCCGTTCTGTACGGGGAGGAGCAGTCTGCTGTGGGGGTGCTGCCCACCTGTAACGCCCTGTCAAACCCTTCCTGGAGCGAAGACTGCAACCCCAGTGCCCCATCCCCTGTGCGCCTGTGGTAGTCGCCGCGGTGGGCGTTCTCTCCCTCTTTATCGGTGACTGTTCGTATACAAAGTGCAGCAACTCCTGCAGGGAGGAATGGGGCGACTGGAGAGGGAGGGTGGGTGATCCTGCTCTCCTAAGCCCAGATCTCTCGGAGAAAGGGATTGAACTTGGGTCACCCTGTGCCTGTTACTCTCAATTGCTGAGCTCTGGATTAAGTGAAGGCCGTCTCCTTCGCAAAAGGTTTGTGAATCAGTCCTGACTACTGTTCCCATGTGCAACTGACCCAGATTCGGCCTTGCTTCTCTCAAAAACGCATTTTCCAAATACAGTTTCCTATCCCTAGCTATTGCACGAGAGAATGGGAGGACTGAAGAGCAGTTCCAGACGCCCTGTGACAGCGGTCTGGGTGGCGCAGGGAGCAGCACGTGGCTAGAGCACGGCTTTCTGAGCTCCGGCTGGGAGAGGGAAGCCCGTGCTGACAGCATTAGCTGCAGCAGTCTTCTTGGTTATGTCTGATTCGGGTCACTTTCTGGAGGACTTCATCAAAACCAGGTCTATTTAACTGGGTAGAAGGTGGGGGGAGGAACAGAGGAGCCTTGGGGTTGGCAGCGTGCGCTGCAGGAGATGCCCGTACCTGCCATCGCCATCCCTCCCTCATGGTTTTGGGCTCTGGTTAGACGCTGTGATGGTCCGGAGGCGAGTGCTGAGGTCGGGCTCAGTGCGATGGAGGCAGAGCACCGAGGATTTGGGTAGCCTGCAGGGTGTTAAGGCAGGAGGAACAGGGTATTTGCATGTTTCCAGGGCTCAGCAAACATGGGCGTTGGAGCTGGTGGTTTATGGGGTGGGGTGTGCGTAGGGGAAGTGTAAAGCCTCAAACAGATAACGGTGTCCTACCAGGCTTTGTGATTATCAGTTACCATTAGAAACCAAGCTAGACAGCTCTAATAACACACTTGCAAAGGTGCAAGCTAGGTATTAATGAGAGAGGGACGTCTGAAGAAAGGTCCTAAGTAACCCCTGAAGCACGCTCTCGGGGATGAGCAGTGTGAGACATGAGCCTTCAGCCGAGACTTTAAGCCTCAGCTTCTTCGTGCCTTGCTTGAGACACCTCGAGGGAGATTTTTGCACTTGTGGTTCCCGGCAGTCCGGTGATGGGCGGCGAGCCTCTGCCTGCCTCCGTGCCGCAGCGCTGACCTGCGTCCCTGCGGGTGATAGCCCCGTGTAGCAAGCGCTGGGCACCCGTGTTCCCAGAGCAAGGGTTTCCCAAAAATCCTTTCCCTAGAGGATTTTTCCTGCTTCCTGTACAAAACCTGCTTCAGGGGAGAAGCGCAGTTTTTCCTCCCTGGATGCGCTGGGGATGTTGCTGACTGCCCGTGATGATTCTCCCAGTAAATCGCATTTTTCTCTCTCCCGTTCACACCCGGTTGGCCCATCCCAGACGCAGCCTGGCTTTTTGGGCGCAGGTTCAGTGACCGCTCGTCTCTGTCCTCGGAGGATCAGTCCCTCTGGAAATACCCTGGTTTGGTTCTCTTCAATTATATTTTAATTTTTTGTACTACCCTCTGCCCTTTTTCTGGACTAAAATACATACACAAATTTTCCAACTTTCTGGCACAGACAACTAATGAATGTACCTCTCCTCACTGAGTCATCAGCATCTTTACTAACCCCTGGGAAGAGTCTGGTGGGATGAAGAAGAATCACAGTTCGCTGTAGTTCTCACATGCTCTTGGGTTTTGCTTTTAAAAAAAAATCCAGTTATGAAATCTGGAGGGTTGTTTTTACTTGGTTTTACCCCTGAGGTGGAGACGAAGGATTCAGGCCAGGCCAGGAGGAGGTGGTGACATTCCCTTTCCCATCCCACCTCCCTCGCCGCGCAGGCTTTGCTCGCAGCCCCTCCGCTGCCGGCCGGGGCTGACCCCGATCCCTCCCTGCGGGGGCTGCTGCCGATTGCCGTGCCTCTCAGCCCTCGGTGTCCTTAAATAAATTGATCAATGCCACCTATTACGCTAATCTGTCCCCCAGTGCCCTGATGCCGGGGCCATGGGGACGGCACGCTCAGCCCCGAGACGCCAAGCCTCCTGTTCCCAGCTGGAAGCCTTCCCTTCGCGGAGCGCTGCCGAACGCCGGCCGTCGTGGGATGGAGGAGGATGAGCCTGTGGCGCTGGTTAGGGCTTGCGTGGTGGTGGTCTTCCTCAAGACGACGAGCAGGCTATTTGGCTAACGTTGATCAGGCACGTGCAGCGTCTGGAGGGAAGTGATGTTTGTGCGAAGTGAGAGTCGCTGTGGCTGTGCGAGGCGAGGTCTCAGCCTTCGGTCCCGTGCTTGTCGCAGGGTAAATTGTGCAAAAGGAGAGCGCAGAGGTGTAAGGTGTCAAGCTGGTAAATGAGGAGTGGAACACCAGGAAAAAGAAAAACCCTTAGGGAAAAAAGCATGTCCCAAGAGAAAAAGAAATCTGTAGCAGAAACCCGTGATCCTCCAGTTAATGATTCTGCAGAGCTCGGATCCGCATTAACCCCCCTGAACTGAGACTCCTCTTCTCAACTGTCTCCTCGCCAGCAGCAGGCACGTAGGGATCAGCTGTGCTATTCCTGTCCGCCCGGCCTTAGTTAGCAGCGTTGCTGCTGCGAAGTCACAGCAGGAGAGCTGGAACAGCCTCCACTTCTGCCCATTAACGCTCTCCCCCTCGCCTCCCCGATCGGTGTTTTGCAGTCCCCACTGGAGCAAGGGATTTTTTCCCACCTTGACTCCGCGTGGCTCGATTTCACTTCATTTCAGCGCCGGAGCTGTTAAGAGAAAAAAAATATATTGAAACAGAAAGTGGATGGTGTAAAGAACTCCAGCGAAAGGTTTGTAGATGGGCAGCGTAGTAAAAGCAAGGAGTAGCGAACCTGAGCGGTGGGACCCTGTGAGAGCAGCTGTGATTAACTGTGGGGACGTGGAAATACCAAAGTTGCCTGAATTATTCTTGCTTGTTCCTTCTTCCACTTGAAATATGTCCCAGCAGTGGTCCTTCAGTACCTGAGCTGTTGCTGTCAGATGAGCTGCAGGAGATTTGTGTTTCCTAGCTGTATGTTTTTATAGCAGTGATTTGCTGGTTCTTCAAGTCCCGAAGGAGCTCTGCTTCTACTCCATTTCTTAGCTTTCCTGTCTGTTCACCTTTTTAACCCATTTTTACATTTATTTCTTACGCATATAAGAAATCCTGAACAATCCTGAACACCTTATCTCCTGCAAAAGAAGGAACATCTTGTGTGGAAATCACAGCTAGTGTTAAATACAGCCAGCCTGGTGGTCTGCAGGATGGCGATGCAGCCCAGGGGATCCTTAGCTTCCCAAGTGTAATGCTCTGCCTGGTCGAAATGAGCGTGCAGAGATCTCCGTGTGGGCCAAGGTGCCTCCCTCTGCCTTTCCCACGGCGGCCCCCTGGCTCCGGCTCGGCGTGCAGGTGTGGTGCAGAGGTAGCGTAGGCTTGGTGCAGGGGGAGCTGGCTGAGCTCTCTGGCCTCTGGTACCTGCCGGGTAAGACTACGGGGCCAGAAAGATCGTTATGATCTTTGAAAGCGATTAACTAGCTGGTGACAGTGCACTGAAGGAGACGGTCCGATTTGTTTCTCTGAACCAAGCTGAATTTGCAATTAGAGAAAAATACTTTTCAAATTGAGTGTCGCTTTGATCAGTGAGCTAATTATGAAACGGACTGGGAAGAGATGAAACCCCTTTTGGACCAGAGCTGTAATTTCAGGCATGGACTGTGACGAAAGCCTTTGCCTACCTAGTTGATATCATAGTTACTATACATCTGCCACGTGTCCCAGCCGTTCTGCCCTGCAGAAGGGTACAAGGCTGGGAGGTTTCTGCATCCTCGTAGGAGCTTTCCTGCGCCTGAACACAAAGTGCAGCTGCACTTTGCAGCCCTGCTCTCGGTCCCGCATTCCTGCGCCTTGCTCCAGGAGCTGCACCAGCACAACGATGCTGGAAGCGGGAGCAGAGCTGAGCTCCTGGGATGGAGCTCGCCTCGACGGCTTTGGGTGCCTACATCTGACCGATCACCGGAGGCTCCTTTTTTAGGCTGTGTAGGGAAATAGTACTAGCAGGGCGTCAAGCATCTGAACGATTTGGATGTCTGCATTAGGATGAAATGAATCATGCCCTGAAAGTACTGACTTCTTCACGTTTACTATAAAGGGAGCCTGGGTGGTAGCTCTGATGTAAAGTTGGGTAGGATGAATCATGCAGCCAGTTTCTGCTTCAAGCAAGATGATCAGATAAGGTGTTCAGAAAGCACCTATATCAGGAATGTCAGAGTTTTTCACGGGCTGGGCATTAATCTAGCATGTTAAGCGGTAGCGCCAGCTTAATGCTTCTCCTGCATTAAACCAGCGTAACTTACAGCACAAGGCGGGATGGCTGCAGCGGCCCGAGCAAGCGTGCCGGTGACAGAAGGCATGGTGCTGCGGTGCGTAGCCCTGGCCGGGGGTGCAAGCTTTATCGCGGTGCCTCCTCGCTGATTTGACGTGCGGTCTCTTTCCAGCTGCCTTCAGCGTTCTCCCCTTTCTCTCATTACAGCTCCTGCCTTGCCCAGCACAGTTCGCCAGCGCCTGGTGGACCCACAGCACGCCCACGGATCTCAGAGGTTGGTAGAGAGTTATGTGCAAGGCCAGAATGAGTCGGGCCAACCTGCCCATTACCGGGCAGGCAGAGTCTCTCTCCGTCGAATGCACAGCCTCTCCTCTGGACAGTCTTTCAGTTCCGACCTTCCCGGCACCAGCCCATCATCTGCTGCCACCGCCACCTCTTGTTCCTCATCCACCACCACTGCACCTGCTCCTGCTTGCCATGTCCACCCTATCTATTACCATCACGCCACCTCCTCTTATTTCCTTCAGATGGACTCCATCCCTGATCTACCCCCTCCTGATGTCACCTCTGGAGTTCGCTGTCGCACTGAGAGCTTTGGGTATATTGCTGTTTCTTTTCTAGCTCCCTCTTGCCTGCTGTGTCTCAGAGCTGATGCTTGCTCGGGTGCTCCTTCTCCTAGATTCCTTGTGCCCTTTCCTTTGGGGCCTTTGTTTCATTATTTGTCCACATGTTTGTTTCTTCAACTGCTCTCCCGTGCCAGTGGACCCTCTAAGGAGTGCTCCATGGTCCGTTCCCATATCTGCGAACTCCGTGGGTGCATAAACCGAGGAGGTGCTGTTGTTTAACTGTATCTAAGCAGATGAGAATTCCTGGGCACTCGGTTATCGCTAAATAAGTCAGTCTTTCACTTGGGTGATGCACCTGTGAGAACAAAGGTAACACAACTAATCAAACAAACACTGACCTTATTTGAAGCCTTGACTTATTTGGGGTCTTCACAAGCGAATTGCAAAGGAAACACGATGGGCGGATACTATGAGATAGTAGTTGGTGCTGCCGGGGGGGTTGAAATTTGTGCTGTTTTTAAGAGGTGGCAAAAAGCAGCATTCAGGAATTTTGTGTTTCAGGGTGACTCTCTGCCTCTGTTTTGGTAGGGGATGAGGGGTGGTGGTGTTTTGGCTAAGGAACGTCTGACTAATGAGAAGAGGAAGGAGTTGGAACTTCTTATTGCTGGATCACTTATTGCTTTAACTTGGTCCCCTTCGGTCGTAACAGCCAGCGAGCGATGGCTCTTTGGAGACCTGTGTACGACAGGATCCAAGGGACTGGTTCCCATCCACATCCCTAAATCCCTGGCCTCTCCTGGTTCGCCGCGCTGGCGTTAGAGAGGCGAAGGACTGGGTGGGCCATAGATGCAGGAATCCCGTCTGGTCTAACTGGGGTGCTGTGCGGGCGCCTCCGGCAGCCGTGCCGAGCTCAGAAATGTTGGGCAGCCCAAGCAGAGGACCGCGTTCCTTGGGCGGCCCCGGGTGGCTTTCGTCCAAACGAGGCCCGTGGGCAGCAGTCGGTGGGGGTCCTCTCCCCGCGTGGGTCAGGGATGTGCCCAGCCCCAGAGCATTGTTTGAGCCTGCGTCCGTTCAGATGCTCGATTTGAAACCTCGGCGGAGGTGTGTGTGGGGTGTGTGGTTTGCGCGGTCTCTAGTTCGGGGGTGCTGCAGGTGCTCGGTGCGGAGGTGTCAGCGCTGGAGCAGGCGTGGAAGGGCTGTGATGGGCCATCAGAGCGTCCCGTCCTCCTGCCCTGCTGGGGAGCTGCCTGTGACCGTGGCCGAGCCATTTCACCTCTCTGTTCTGCACTTTCTCCTTGGTAAAATTAAAAATAGTCTCCTTATCCTCAGTGTTAGGGAGCAGAGTTCTGGGAAAAGGCTGGAAGCCTCTCAGTGAGGAGGTCGATAGGGGCAACATCCTTTCATGTTTATTTGTCCAGGCAGGACAACTTTCCAGGTCACCACATCTTCACTCGTCCCGGCACGTCGTACCATCATTCCTTTATCTGTAGGTACCTCTGCCCTTAGGCGTAGGTTCTCTCCTGACATCATTTGCACAGTCTCTGTTTTGGATGTCTCACCCCCTCGCTAACGTGTCTGTCTCAAAGCCGAGCTGCCTGCTGGGCCAGAGCATCCCTGCGCCCAGGCCGCGGGAAGCGGCGCCTGTAAAGCCCCGAGCGGCCCCAGGCTGATTGTGGATTCTGGAGTATCGGGGCGGAGGGGGAAATTACTGCACCTGCTCTACAATGGGCAATTAAAGAGCAACATCTCGGTTAATTTAGTAATGTTTGCTTTGGGATTATGAGAAGCAGCATAATTAAAATTTAGATTAATTACTGCCAATTTGAGTTCAGCTGCAGCTGTCCCAGTTTGACTGATAAAAGCTGGGAAGGCTTCTGGTAACATCGCAGAGTCCCTGTTTACCATCGACCTTCCTGTCTCTGCAGAAAGGAAGGCTTGTCCTGGGAGCTCGACGGCTGATGTACTGTTTCAAAAATAGCTGTATAAACATGATTCTTTTTTCAGCTGAGGCCTGTGATACATTTAATTGCGGACCAGTTTAAAGTCTCAATCCTGCAGACGCCCCTGAGAGTGGCAGAGGGAAATGCGGTGACTTTGGGATCCCGATTAGAAAAGGCAGCGGTGCTGAGAGGTCGTTAGGGGACAATAACTGGGGTCGTCTCAGTATTCCCCACTGACACTTAGCAGCTTGTCAGAACCTAATTGGTCACCGTTCAGTGGAAGGTAGGACTGTGTTCTCCCTGTTCCCATAGCAAAAACCGCCTGTTGATGCAGGATAATTGATTTAGCAATGGAGTTTTTCAGAGTAAGAACTCTTCACATAGGATTTGCTTCAGCTACACAATAGCAGACGACTCCAAAATCCGTGTTCATTCATTCTCTGTTCATTTCAGAAAACAGAAATTGGGTGCCCAAATGTGTTCTTATTTTGTTGCATTTCAATTTTTGTCAAACCGCATCGTTAGCAGATCCTGCTTAGATGCATCTCCTTAAAAATACTGCCGCAAAGGCAAGCTGCAGCACAAGCCAATGTATTGCTCTTTCTCTTTTATATAACCAGTCTTGGAGGCCTTTACATACGTCCCTCGAGCTCCACAGCCTCCCAAAGAGGCAAGCAGAACAGATGGGGAAGCTGAGGCCGAGAAAGGCCTTCCAGGGAGTCATTGCCAAGGACGAAAACGGAACCCAAAAAAATCCTGGCTCCTGGCTCCCTCGGTAGGAGGAGAGTGCTACCTTGAGTGCCTGGGCTGCTGGATCGCTTTAGCCTCCCGTATCCAGCAGACGCCAATGTTGGCGAGACCTCACAAGAGAAATCGTCTCAAACGAGCCGTTCCCCCAGAGAGGGGCTCGGGGATCGCTTCTCTCCGTGCAAGCCGTATACAGTGCTAAAGTCCGCTGGGGTTAACCTGGTAGGGACCTTCTCTCCAGGCAAGGCCAGCGCGTGGCCGGTGAATTGCTTTCATGAACTCCTCACTGTTTGCTTCTCTTTTGCAATTGGCTTCAGAGGATCCGGTGCAAATAAGGTCAGAGCTGTTCTGATTTTGAAGGCTGATGTGTGTTTTTTTTAATGTTAATGGAGGGGACTGGGCGTCCCTGGGGGGGAGAGGGGTTGGAGGGTGCTGTGTGCACAGAGGTTTCTGCTGCCAGTGCCTGCTTCGAGCGGTACCCATGGATGAACCTGATGGAGATGGGAGTGAAGGACCAAATCCCCACGCTGGTGGCCCTTTTCCAACGGGGAAGGGAGGTGGCAGCCAAAGCGAAAGGAAAGTGTCAGTTATCCAGTGAAAAGAGTAATTCACGGCTCTTACAGAATGGAAGGGAAGAAATTACTGGTGGATTTGCATTGTGGAGGCTGTTTCTAAGCCTCTGACTGCGCCACACTGAGCACAGCAGAATAACTAAGCCGTACAGCAAATTTGATTCTGCCTTAGGGGAATCTGCTTTTGCTGCCCTGGTGCCACGTGCTGGCCAGGTATATAATGCATAGCCTTGCAGCTATAGGTGCTCTTGGTAACGGGCAGGAGCGGTAGAGGCAGCGAGGTCTGCGTGAGGCTGGTAGACCAAGCCCTGCTGTAGCGTCAGACGCCCCTGAGCCACTCCTCAGCTTTCCTCCAGCCTGTGTCCTGGACCGTGCAGACAGCAGGAGAGGTCATTCAACGGGCGGCAGAGTTGAGGAAAAACGAATAGTTACTCTCTATCATCCTCCTGCCCTCTGCCCCTTTCTCCACCACTGCCAGTCTTTCTTTACTCCATGCTTTGCTCTCTGCTTCTTTTGTTTGCAAAGTCAGTCCATTCCCATTTTCTCAGCCTCTCTCATTCACCGCGGCCAGTTCGGATTCTTGGAGTGGTAAGGTGGGAAGCGCAGGTGAAAGGAGATAAACCAGCAGCAGCAACGCACGCATCCTGCCCTCACGTAGATTAACGCCGTTGGCTTCGGTCTTCGTAGATCGTAAGTGTGCCCAAGTACATTGAAAAAGCGGTGAACCCTGCGGCAGCGCGGCTGGGATTGAGAAACATGCTGTCTTCGGTGAAGTTCCCAGGTCTCTGTGTTCATGTTCCGATCGGTGGTCCGAGGTCGTCAGGAGGGATGAGCGTTCGGTAGTTCCTGCACCGCAGAAGTGCTTTCTCTGGAGGCACCTTCCTGTAATAGCATCGACCAGGCTGGCTGGCCCTGGGATGGACCACCTTGGTGGCCAGCTTTCGGAACAGGCTGCGTGGTCAGCATTTCCTCTTGAAAATGTGCCACGCCGATTCAGGAGCATAAGTCTCATGAAAACTAGCGGGATACAGGCCAGCGCCTTTTGGCTGAGCCTCACCCAAGATGACCAGCAATATCCTGGCAGTGTTCTTTCCCCTGCTCTTGTCCCGGCACTGGGCTCGGGAGCGTCCCCTCCTTGCTCTCTCTGGCAAAGCCAGCTGCATCCCAGGAGTCGTGCCCCCGAGGACGCACACCTCCCTTGTCGTGCACTCACTTGTGGGAACCGCCAGAAAGGATCGTTTTGGGCTGTAGAAAGTCCCAGCAAAAGCGTCCGGCTGCTGGTGTTCAGTTCGGAGAATCGGTGCGTGCCCCTGGGTGCCACAGCGGGGACGCAGGAGGCCCCTCTCTGCCTGTGCCTCAGTGTCCTGGGCCATCGGCTGTGGGGTGGGTTAATGGCCCAGCCGGCCCCTTGGGTCGTCCCCTGCCGCTGCCCGGCGTGGTGAGCGCTCTGCCGTGTGCCGGCACGTCACGCCTGCGTCTCGGCTGCCGTGGGCTGAACCGCAGCTTCGCAGAGTGGCGTGGGGGCTGCTGCCGCTCGGGGTCTTCCCCGCTGCCCACCGCTGATGTGCTGCTCGGCGTGCTGCTGTCAGCAGTCACGGTGTCTTCCCCCTACCCTTCGGGAATATGTTCCTGAGTTACAGCTGGATAAATTAGTCCTAAAATGGGTTCGTTTAGCACCATTGGGATATTTGGAAAGTGTGTGCTCGTAGGCTGTTTCCCCCCGTCAGCTCCTTCAGTCCCCCTCTGGGCAGCAAGCCAGCGTGCCCGGGGAGAAACAATCGTGGTCCAACAAGGCCGGACCGAGCGCAGCACCCAGCACGGTGCCGGCCACCCGCTCCGGGGCAAGGCGTCCCCAGGGAACAGCAGCGACGCCAGGCCTGCAATGGGGCCGTGACCCCCACAAACCGAGCACCGACCCCTTGATGCCCAGGGACCCCCTGCTGCGGTGAGAGTGGTCCCGGGAGGAGACGCAGCGGCTGTGGCGCGCACCGAGGGCCTGCTCCGAGCTGCTCGCCGGCATCGGCCAGAGGCAGCGTTTCGCCTCCGTCCCCCTGGGGCGCAGGACCAGCTGTCCGGGGATCAGGTTCCCAGCGTCTGCGCTCAGGGGAAGAAAATCCTCCTGGACTGGAGGATGTTTCTCCATCTGCTGTCGTCATTTTCTCCACGCTGCCATAGCCGTGGGTTTGCTTTTGTCTCTTCTGGATTTAAAAACTGTGCAGGACCTTGTGAGAGACTGGGAGAGGCTCGCCGCATGGCCTCTGGGCATTTGGAGATCTCAGCAGGGAGAAAACTCACCTTCTTCACAAATAAGACCTTTTTTAAGTCACCTCAGTTAAAAAAAAAAAATATTTTTTGCTGTGTTTGGTATTATCTTGGAGTTTTTTTAAAGGATTTCTTTTCACTGACCCCCACCCAGATAGCTTTGTGATTATGGCAGCCAGTAGAGAGGTTGGGTTGATTTTTACCGGAAAAGAATATTCCTTGGTGGAGTTACAAGGTTGAATTTCATGCGAGCAGGCGTTGCTGTCCAAGCCTGGCCACGGCGCGCTGCATCCGCACGATGCTCGGCCGCTCCGCCGGGCGAACTGCAGCGGCAGGCGCTCTGCTCTTGCGCCGTGCTCCGCAGGGAGGTCGCACGAGCCGTTTGCCGAGCTCAGCCGAGACCTGTTTCCAGGCAGAGCTCGCGAGCAAAGGCAGCGACCCCGGCGCTGGGGAAGCGGTGGTCCGGCCCCGCCATAGCGGCATGCCGGACCGACGGGATCAGCCGGAATGAGTCCGGAGCGGGCGCTGCCTGGAGGTGGTCCTGCCTGCCCGTAGTCCTGGCTCAGAGCCGCGCCATTTCCAGGCTGAGGTTTTGCCCTGCTGCCTTCCCGTGCTGCCGAGCCCGTGTGCCCGTGCGGTGGTGCCTGAGCAGAGTCGGGATGGAGCCTTTTCCCCTGAGCTCCACTCTGCAGCCTGCGGTGAGCGGCAGATGCGTGGGCAGCGGGACGGGCAGCCCACGGGCAGCTCAGAAGACGCAGCATCGCTCCCTCTCCTCGGTGTGCTGGGACCGAGCGCCGGCCGGGAGAATACGCCGGCCGCTGCCTTCCCTTGCTCGGCGTCAGTCTGCAGGGCTTGTGCCAAACCGCGCAGCCAAAGTCGGCTTTGTTTTCGTGGAAAGGGGGCACTTTCCAGGTACTCGTGGAGGAAATAAACCTCTGAAAGCGCACGTTCAGCACCGGCTCACCCTCGCAGTGTCTCTCTCGACAGCAGCTCAGCACATGCATGTGATGGCTTCTGCCACCCACAACAAGCGGCCCGGCAGAAATTCCCCCTTTGCAGGTGTGTTAAGCACCGACCTGGACAGGAACCGTTCAGGAAGAGCATGAGACTCCTCACTTTCTTAAAGGAAAGGGGTCGAGTTGTGATTGCAGTTATGTCTTTCTTCGGCGTTTACTAGCAGCAGCCTGAGGTCTCGAGCTGCCCGGGTTGTGTGGGTGCCATCGGTGTCCACCTTTTGGAAGACGGCTCTGAAATACTCCCATGTTCGGCCCCATCAGGTTCTGTTGAAGCTGACCGCCTGTGTTATCCCGGTGAAAGCCACGGGCCACGAGCCGTGACAGTGACCTTCTGCGGAGCCGCGGTATCTGCTGGTGGCGCTGGGGAATCGGGAGCTCCCGTGGCTCCATACGGTGTGTTTCATCGCAGTTGTCTCCCTTGGACGGCCTCCAAGATGCTCACTCAGAATAGCTGGGGATTTCACACCATCCAAATTGTTCAGTTCCTGTTCTCCCCTGCCTGCTGCTAACCTTGAGGATGCGGCGCTCTGTTGCTCGGATGTCAGATGGGCTCAGTTGTGTGTGTGCGAAAGGCAAGGACTATTTCAGCAATGCCTGGGGCTATTTTCTTCTTGTTAAAGTAAGAGATGAGACAGTCTCCACAGCTGGGCTCTCACGGCAGATCTTGGGCTGTATCCCAACCATCCACGAGGTTTTCTAATACCCCTTTCCTCCATGTATTCCTACAGAGCTGTTAAACGAGGGCCCAAGTTTACTCAGTGGGTTTTGTTAAAAAATACCCTCGTTACCGTTACGGAGGGCAATGATCTGAGGAGAGTCGTTCCTGCCTTTTACAAGCGCCTTGTGCTAGTGCAGTCGTACTGCGTGCCTTTGTGGTCTGTGGCTGCAGTCGCTTTTCCTCAGCATCTGCCCAGTACCGCCTGGACGTCTCCGTACGCACCAGCTCGGTAGCGAGGGCGTCTGCTCTCGTCCCGCCGCTCTCTCGCTGCCTCCACACTCCGGTGTTCTTTATGCTGGCATCGCGAAAGAGGAACGAGGGGCTGCCACGTCCTGCGCTGGGCAGGTCTGGCGCTGAGCGCGGCAGGGCTGAGCAGGGCACGGTGACCCGCGTCCTGGGGCTCGGCTCCCGGGGGGCTCTGCGCCGGGAGCACGGGGCGGAGGGGCCGAGGAACTGGTGAGCACCTCCCGTCTCTTCTCACACCCTTTCGCTTCTCCTCTTCGCTCCTTTTCTCTCCATTCGCCTGTCCCACTCCGACCCCTTGCCCCAGCCGGTGCAGACTGCGTGAGGCAGGGGCCGGGTCCCTCCCGGGCCGTGCCTGCCCTCTCAGGCAGGAGGGACGGCCGTGCGGCGGCCGAGCCTGGAGGCCAGCGTTGAAGTAGGTGGTAGCGAGAGCAGCGTAGCTCTTCGTCCCGCTGCACGGGCACGCTAGTGGGTTTCGGCAGGGACCGTGGGGATGTCGGGTACAGCACCCATCGAGGTGATCCCGGCTGGAAGGAGTAAGCTGTGACTTTCCAGCTCTCCCTTCCTCCTACCTCCCACTCTCCACTTCAAAAAGGCTCTGGGAGCTCCTGGGCTGGCGCAGCAACGCTCTAGTGCCATTTGCAATGGCAAGGAGGCACCGGGCTGGGGGCACAAACCGTTGTGCAGCAGAGGGGCTGCAGGCAGCGCCCGCAGGCAGCTGCGTGTCAGGAGCACGCGCTCGGGCATGGCTTCGCGCGGGAACGCCGAACCTCTAATTCCTGCCTCCGGGATTAGAGGTTTGCACCAGCTGACCCAGAAAAAGGGGGAGACGGCTGGTCTGGCGCTTTCTGTCCCGGGGCTGCGGTCGGGCTCCAGCCTCGCGGCTCGGAGGGGCGAAGCGGGCCTGCGCACACACTGACGTGAGCTGAGCCAGTGCAGAGGAACCCTCTGATGAAGTTGCCCCCAGTCCTGCAGCTGGAAGGGCATCGGCTCTCGCAGCTGCACCGGTTCTCCGGGGGCCAGGGCGAGCTGTGCAGCGCTGTGAGCTCCCTGGCCCAGCTCCCGCTGGGATCCATGAGAAAGAAGTGGGCTGGCAGGGTCATTTTCAGGGAGTGGGAGGGAGCTGCGGGCTCTGGGCAGAGCCCAGCGGTGGCCGGCCAGCCCTGCTGCGCCTGGTCGAGGGCCCCTGACAGCCGCTGGAGCCACGGCCGGTGCCTTTGGACCCACGAGCTCAGGGCTGAGCGCTTGCCGCTGCCTCGTGGGTCGGGGCCTCGATCCCTCTGGTTCTGCCTCCGTGTACAGTGCTTCCTTCAGCCCCCCGCGGCGCTGAGCCGAGCGGCGTTTTGGCCCGTGCTAGGTCGGTGCTAGCGGTGAGCTCACCTGCAGGCTGTGCTGGGGAGGGGGAGGCAGCGAGCGGCCCTGCCTGCCCGCAGCGGGGGGGCAGTTGGCACCGGGCTGGACGAGCCCCCCGTCCCCGGGGGTGCCCACCGCAGCCGTCCTGCTGGCACTGGTACAGAGGAGCAGAACCGGCGGGCGAGGCGGCAGGAGCAGGGCGGGCGCCTGCCCTGCTCCCGCTCCCGGGGCTCGCTGCAAGTGCTGGTGCAGGCCGGGGCTGCCCCGCGGGGGTTCCCCGGCCCTGCCCTGCCCTGCCCGTCCCGCCGGCCGCCCGCAGCTGCTGCATCCGTGTGTGCGCGCGGGCTCGGGCGCGCGTCCCCGGCTGCCGGGCCAGCGTCACTAACGACCTCTCTCTCCCCTCCGCCCTCTCCACCCCAGAGACTTGACTCGCTGCGACTCCGACTCCTCCATCCCGCACCTGAGCGACCACCAGCGTATCCCCAGCTCTGCGCCCAAGCTGCTGGCTGCCCGGCCCAACCTGCTGACCAGGTCCATCGAGGAGGCTGCCCCCGGCCACCCTGCCATCGGCGCGCCCACCCCCAACGGCGGCAGCAGGCACGCGGAGGCCTCCGCCCTGGGGGCTTTGCCGGAGCGGCTGCCCGAGAGCCCCATGGTGATGAAGAAGATGATGATGGTGAACCACGGCATGGAGAAGTCCTCCAGCCTGGGGGAGATCAGCCACCCGACAGCCGGCAAGCACAGCCACTCGGATTCCTCCCGCTCCCACAGCCCCAGCTCCACCGACCCCGACACCCCCTCCCCCATCTCTGACTGCCGGCCCAGCGGCACCAAGAGCACCCGCATCCCGCAGCTGGCTGCCAAGAAGAGCCCGGGGGACGAGGACAGCAGCTTGACAGGCGATGAGGTTGACCTCGGCCAGAGCAAGAAAAAGTTCCCCCTAAAGATCTTCAAGAAGCCCAAGAAGTAGAGAGGGCGAGGGGGGCAGAGGAAACCCACCCAGGAGCGACTCGCTGGGACCGGGGGGCGGCCGTGCATCGGGAACGCAGCGCACCCGCCCGTCCCGGACCCCGCGGGCTCGGGTGCTGGCCAGCACCCGCCGCCCTCCCCTCCGCACCCTCCGTCTCTGAGTCACCTCACCTAACACCGGCAGCGGGAGGAGCTATTTAAACTTATTTATTTCCTGATCTCGGAGAAAAAAAAAGAAGACGACCGCTCCCCCTGAAAAGAACAGCCGCCCTTTCTCCCCTTCCGACTGCTGCAGTCCCTGGCTTTTGCTGCGCATGGCTTCCAGTTACTCCTGCCTCTGCTCAGCCACACGGCATTTGGGTTTGGTTTCAATGTGGTTTTATTTTTTTAATTTTTTTTTTTTAATTATTATTATTATTTTTTTTTTCCGGTTCTTCTGCCTCTTCCAACTTTTGCACAGGCTGTATGGAAGGTCGGGGTGGTGGGAGCCCGCTGGGGAGCGCGCGGAGCGGGGCCGGCTGCTCCCCGCGGAGGCAGCGCGCTCCCCGCTTGCCTCTCGGGGTGACTCAGGTGCGAGCGTTCGGGCGAGCTGCCTCGCGGACGCCGCAGCGGTTCTCTCCTCATTTCTGTGAGTCACTTTTCTACTCCCCGGCCCCCATCGCTACGACGGTTGGGAGGGGGAATCCCTGTTTGTGCGCTCTTGATAAGCAAGAGCAAGTAAAATGCCCTCGCGAGGGAGGGCTCTGCCCTTGCCGGTACTTGTGCATCCAGCAGCTCTGCCCACAGCGTGCCCTTGACCCGCCTCCCGCTTGCACCGGAGGCGGCTGCAGCCCGTGGCGCTCCGCGGTGGGACGGGGCTGCCCACCCAGCTGCTCTGCCGGCCGGCCACGGTGCTGCGGGAGGCGTGCGCTGCGCCGGGAGCTGCCGGAGCAGCGCCGGTGCCTGTGCGCGGTGCGGGGTTGGGTGCTGGGGCGGCTGCTCCGGGGTGGAGGAGCCCACGGCTGCCCCGTCTTTACTTCCCCGGGCGCCCTCCCAGGCCCCTGGGCCTGCCCGGGGGAGCAGGGCCGGAGGCAGCTCCTCCGAACCCAGACGTGCCCCGAGGGCCCGGCTCTGCGGGGCGAGGAGCGGGGACCCGGGTGACGGAGGAGCACGGAGGGAAGGGCTGTCCCTGAGGGGTGTTGGTGCAGAGCTGGGTCCAGCCGCCACGTCCGCACGAAGAGGAGGGGGCTCCCGGGTGCGGGGCCCGTCCCCTGTCCCCATGTCCCAGTTTGGCAGGGCCAGAGGGAGGGAGCGGGGGGCACAGTGGGGCTCTCCTTGGCCAGGGACAGGCAGGCTGTGCGTGGGGGGCAGGAGCCTCAAAATGTCCTCCCACTCTCCTGGCCCCATCCCCCTGGAGCAGACGTGCCCTCGGGCCAGGTGCTGGGGGCTCTGTGCCCTCCCCGAGGACCGAGGGGATGCAAGCGGGGATGGAGGGGGCTCACCCGGGCGCCCGCTGCCCTTAAAGGCCGTGCAGGCAGCGTCCTCCCTGCCCTGAGGCCGCGCTCGCTCCAGCCGGAGGCCGGGGTCTACCTGGCTGTGCCAGCCCGTGGCCCGGGCCCTGCCGCTGTTCGGTGCCGGCGCAGCCTGCGGCAGGTCTCGGTCCAGCCCGAGCTGCTGCCCCGGGCTCGGCGGCTCTCCCGTCCTCCCTCGGCGGGCTGCGGCGCATCCTGCTGCTCAGAGCCCTCGTCTCCACAAGCTTCCCCCATCACAGCCCGGGCTGCTGAGGGGGAGTCCCCGGCTCGGGGCAGCGACTCTCTGTGGGACGAGCCCTGCTCCATCCCGGGATGAGCCCTGCTCCGTCCCTGCGGCCAAGCCTGCTCCGTCTCGGGATGAGCCCTGCTCCGTCCCTGGGGCTGAGCCTTGCTCTGTCCCCGGGGATGAGCCCTGCTCCGTCCTGGGATGAGCCCTGCCCCGTCCCTGGGGATGAGCCCTGCTCCCCCCAGGCGCGGCTCCGCAGCCCCTGCCCGCAGCACCTGGTGCTGGGGCTGGCAGAGGAGCCCCAGCCGCCCTCCCGTGTCCCTCCAGGCCACTGCCTGGCCCCACACGACCCCCGAGCTCTCCACCAAGCCCGGGGTCCCTGCCCCACCACCCCCTCCGTCCCCAGCCCCCCATGCCGCCGTCCAGCGCTTTCCGGCACGTCCCCGGTGCTGGGCTGCTGCTCGGGGCTGCCCCGGCTGCTTCCCCTGCTGAGGGCAGAGGAGGATGCGCATCTGGCAGGGGAAGAAGAGGAGGCAGAGCGGGATGCTGAAAGCCCCCCGGGGCGTTGCTTTATGCCAGAGTAATATATATGTGTATGTTGACAATACAGGAAGGGCTATAAAGGTGTTTTTTGTTTCGTAGGTGGTAGTTAGACGATTACACTGTTCCTTTGAGATAAGTGAAAAATTCCTCTAAATGACTAAGTGCCTGCATTTCCCCGCGGCTGCTCCGAGGCGCGGGGAGGGGGGACGCTGCCGCGGGCACCCCGCCACCGCGGGCAGGGCGCGCTCGGAGCGGCTCGGCCACCCCCGGGAGCGGGGCCGGCGGCGGCGGGGCCCCGCGGGCGCACTGCGAGCGGGGCTGCCCGGGCTGGAGCCGGGGGCCCGGCGGCGCTGCTTGTGGTGGCGGAGACCTGTCGATGCTTCTGGAGAAGGGGCTGGGGATCCACCAAACGGCAACTGTTGACGCATCTGCCAACTCTTGATTTTTTTTTTTTTTTTTTTGGTCATTTCATAAAACTTTTAAATCCAATAAAGCATGTAGTCTATTTTACGAGCAGACGTCTGCTGCTCCCTTCTTCCAGCCCTTCCCAGGCTGCAGCCGGGGGGTCCCATCTAGGGGGGTCGGGGCGGTGGGTGCCTGCTGGTGGCGGGGGGGGGTCCCCGGGGACTGTGTCCCCAGCAGCCAGCTCGGCTGGGCAGTGGGCAGCAGGGAGGGACAGACGGACGCCCGGCTCTCCCCCACCTGCCCCAGGGCCGTGCGCAGGGGCCCTGCCACCCCCAGGCTGTGAGCAGAGTCCTCCCCTGCAGCGTCTGGGTCAGGCACTGCTGCTCAGTGCCAAAAATGACCCTGTGCTGCCCGGGTCGGCGCAGCGGTGCTGGGCCGTGGTGCGAGCTGCTGGTGCTGCCCTGTTTCCGCTGCTGGGGGACAGGCTTGTCCCGCCAACGCGGCTGCGGAGCTGTACATCACCTGTACATCACCCGTACATCACCCAGCAGAAGCATGGGGAGAGCGCGGCTGCCCCCGTGCCGGGCTGGAGACTTGCAGGACGGACAGACGGATGCTGGGATCAGGGTTAAAAACACTTCCCTGGAGCCCCCTCAGCTTCCCTAGCGAGGAACCAGCTGCTGACCTGGCCCAGGGCAACCTCAGCCCCTGCCCAAGCCTCTCCCTGCTCACGCCCCTCTGCTCCAGCAGCCAAAGCCAGCGGGACGTTGCCCCTCTGCGCCCCCGGGCAGCCCAGCGCTGGGCCCGAGGGCGGGCGGCAGGATGAGGCCCCGAGGGCTGGGACCCTGCAGCCGGGCAGCACGGGGGCCGGAGGCCGCGTGCAGGGGGAGGACGCGGCAGCATCCAGCCCATCCCAGAGGAGCTGCACCCAGGGCCCGCGGGGCTCCGGTGCGTCAGCAGGGCAGTCGGTGCAGCCCTGCGGCAGCACCCAGCCGGGATGGTGGCGCGGATCTGTCCCCGCTGGTGCTGCACGCCAGCCGCGGCACAGCCCGGGGTGGTGGTGGCAGCCTGTGGCGCGGGGGCAACGGCACATGCACCTCGCTGGCACGCCGGCACGTGTGGGCACGTCCCCGGCTCGGCCCGGCCCGCAGCCCACAGCCCATCGCTCTGGAAAATGGAGCTTTATTGCAGCAGCAGCAAACACATTCGTGCCGTCGCAGCCGCCTGAGGGTACAGACCCAGCCCGGGGCGGCTCTGGCCCTGCTCGCCTGCGATGTGCTGCTGCCGGCCCGGCACGGGCGAGCGGGGACCTACCCGGGCTGGGGGCTTTGAGTCGGCTGCTGGGCCAGCCCAGCCTGCCGGCACAGCGGTACCAGCCGTGCCGGAGCTGCTGGCTGCCAGCACCGCCTGGGAGGCAGCCGGCAGGGCCCGGTGCCCGCCCCGGGGGTCAGCGTGCCATTCCCACCGCCACGGTGGGCTTGGCCAGCCTGGCCCCCGCCCAGGGCGGCTGCTGCTGGCAGGGACGCTGCCGGCAGCCTGCCCCACCGGGAGAGCGCTGGGCCGGGGCCAGGGGCGCACGCAGCCGCCCCCAAACCGCTCCGACGAGACATGACAACTGCCCAGAGGCAGGCGAAGGGCTGGAGCGCGGCCCGGGCAGCTGGTCCTGCTCACGGAGAGTCCCCTAGAAACACCTTTGGAGCGTGCAGACTGTTTCCAGGAAAAAGAATTAAAATACGCACTGGGATCAGTGGTTAACATCTGCTGGGATGGGTAACGGTGATGGCACAAGGGGAGCCACGTGCACCAGCAGCCAGCCCCTGGGCAAGTGTCCCCGTCACCGGCAGGTCCCCTCTTCCCAGCGGGCTCTGAGCGAGGACGTGGGGTGCCCCGGGGCCGGCATCAGCTTTCACTGCTGCCTTGGGATGGCCCGGTGAAGTCGCTGCCGGTCAGGGTGATGGTGAACGGCACGTCGATGATGTCTCCAGACACGTCCCGGGCAGTGGCCGTCCTCCAGGAGCGCAGGGGCTGGGTGGCTTTCTGGAAGCGCTGAGGGTGGGCGAGGGTGAGCAGGGGCTGCCCCAAGCCCCCACGGGGCACAGGGCAGCGTCGCTGTGGGAAGGGGCAGCAGCGGGCATGGCCGTGGAGGGACTCAGACCCCACCTCTCGCCCCGGCCCCGCGGCTCCAGCCCTTTCTCTCTCGGGGAAGGGTCAGCATCACCTCCGCTCCGTCCCGCTCTCTCCTGCCCCGTCCCCAGCACCGGGGCAGCCCCTGCTCTGCCCCATCCCCGTGCCCCATCCCGCCTCGCTCACTCACGTCGCTCAGCGTCCCCGACTCGCGGCACAGGGCCACGGTGGCCCACAGCGGGATCTGCAGGCAGGTGAGGACGCCCATGCAGACGCCCAGGCTCGTGCCCCAGGCGGGGTACTCGTAGGTGTCGTAGCGCAGGGGCACGCTGTACATGTCCAGGAAGGTGTAGATGAGCGTGAACTGGAAGGCAGAGGGGGCAGGAGCAATGTGACGCCGCAGCACCACCTGCCCCCCAGGGTCTTGGCCAGGCTGGGTGCTGCAGGGACCCCCAGGGCCGCCCCAAACTCCCTCCAGCAGCCACAGAGAGGCCTGGGAGGGCGCCGGGACCGGGGCAGCCCTGCTCCAAACCTGTGGCAAGAGCTGCCCCTCTCGGAGGGGAGGGAGGGAGAGAGGGAGAGGAGCTCTTCTCCCCTCGACCCCCAGCCCCAGGCGGGCGCTCGGTGCTCACCAGCAGCAGGCAGGGGGTGAAGAAGACCCAGCACAGCTTGAAGTAGCCCAGCATGCGGCTGCACCAGGGTGGGCACCGGCAGATCATGTCCGTGATGTCCTGGCAGAACTGGTCCACGCCTGCAGGCAGCCAGCGAGAGGGTCACGGCCGGGCCTCTGCCTGCCCCCCAGCACAGCCCTGCCGGGTGCACCCGCTCCGGGGCACCCACGACACCCTGTGCTGGGGCTGAGCCACACCGGCAGTGGCGGTGCTGAACATCCACCATGCTTCGGTGGGTGGAGAGGAAATGGCATCCCCCATGCACAGGGAAAATTGCACCCCGGCTTTGCACCATCTCCTGAGCGGCGCGTGAGCAGCAGGATGGGGGTAACTCCCCGCCCACCCCAGCTCCGGGCTGTCCACAGCTGCACGAGCCCCCTACAGGGCCCGGCCACGGTTTGCCACGAGCCCCAGGAATGCCGAGCCTTGGCAGCGTGGTAGCCAGGGGCTGCCCTGTGCCATAAACACCCTGCAGCAGTGCTCCAGGGCTGGCAGCAGCGCACCCCCGTGCTGGCTGCACCCCACCGCACCCCCCCCAGCGCTGGCTGCACCCCACTGCACCCCCCAGCGCTGGCTGCAGCCTGCCCCGGGGCCGCCCGCTCCACTCACCGTAGCAGAAGGCGATGCCCAGGCACATGAAGAGAGTGACGATGATCAGCCCAAAGCCGGTGCTGTACGTGTCAATGAGGGTGAACCAGAAGATGCCTCCCTGTGAGGTGGTGGGGGATGGGGTCAGCACCCACGGCCAGGGGCAGCGGGGTGGGTGCAGGGCACCCCGTGCCACAGACCCCGTCCAAGCCAGGGCCCACGCACGGCCCTCCATCCCTGTCCCAGAGGCCGGAGGGGAAAGGAGGCTGTTTCCCCAACCTCCCCCGGGCATCACCCGAGGGTGCTGGGTGCCGCCGGATGGGGACGCAGGGGATCCCACACCTGGGTGACCAGCAGAAGCCCCAGCAGGTAGAAGGAGGTGCAGAGCACACCCAGCAATGCCGTCTTCCTCCTCCAGCCCCGCAGGGCTGGGAACTCGTCCAGGATGGCTGTGGTGATGCCCTCGATGTTCCCGAACTGCAGGACGGGGGATTTCAGTGGGGGGGATGTCCTGGTCCCTGCCTCCCCCGGACTTTGCAGGGCACTGTCCCCACGTGCACCCCTATGCCTGTGACACTGGGCACGTGGAGAACGCCATGCCCAGCACCAGTGGGATGTGGCTGCATCCCAGCCCCATCACCCTGGGTGCAGCCCCACATGCATGGGGCCACGCATCCCCCTACCCCAGCACCATCCTCATGCTCCTGGCCCATGCACGTCATGCCATCTGCATGCCCGAGACGGGGTGTACCTGGCACCCCAAGGCCAGGCACAGGGCAGGACATGGGGCTGCCCAGGGTGACAATCACCAAAGTGTCCACTCCCAGCGTGAAGAGCATCAGGAAGAAGAGGATGGACCAGAACGGGGAGCCGGGCAGCAGGGAGAGGGCTTCGGGGTACGCCACGAACGCCAGCCCGGGGCCTGCGGGGTGAGACGAAGGGAAGCGTGAAAGGACACCGTGGTGCGACGGGTCAAATCCAGCAAGCCGGTAGCCAGGCTGGATGTGAGCTTGGCTGCAGCCCCATGGCCCCGTCCCTGCGCAGGGCACTGGGACGTCCCCTGGCACGGCACAGCGGGACTCCCCCCCTCCCCGAGCCCATACCTGAGTCAGCAACTCTGCCCACGGGGACTTGTTTCTTCCAGGCCATGTGTCCCAGCACCGAGAAGATGGCGAAGCCGGTGAAGAAGCTGGTGCAGCAGTTCCCGATGGCGATGACCAAGGTGTCCCTGCCAGGGAGGGTGTCACAGCCCCACACCCATGGGGTGAGGATGGAGATGGGGGCATCCTGATGGGCCGCACGGTCCCACGGGACTCGGACGTCCCCATCAGTGCCCCGCTCCGCCCCAGCTGCAACCCGTGGCTGCCCCGACAGCCCGGGCCCCCCAAGCCCCTGCGCCCTGGCCCTGCTCACCGGATGACGTTGTTGTCAAACTTATTGTAGGAGGCCATGGAGAGCAGCCCCCCAAACCCGATGCCCAGGGAGTAGAAGATCTGTGAGGCCGCATCGCTCCACACCTGGGGGACAACGGTGCGGGGGGGCTGCAGGACTCCGCAGCCCAGCCTGCCCCGCTGCCCCCGGCTGGGGGGGATCGCTGCCACCGGGGACCCCCCGGTCCCGGTGCGGGGTTACCTGGGCGCTCTGCAGCTTGCTCCAGTCCGAGGAGAGGTAGAAGTAGACGCCGTCGAGGGAGCCGTTCAGCGTGGTCCCCCGGATGATGAGGATGATGATGACCAGGTAGGGGAAGGTGGCTGTGAAGTACACCACCTGCGCAGGGCACGGCTCGGCTCAGCCCCCTCCGCCAGCGCAGCAGCCCCCCCGCCGCCCCCCGCGCTGCCCCTCACCTTGCCCGAGCTGCGGATGCCCTTCAGCATGCAGAGGAAGACGAGGATCCAGGCTGCCAGCAGGCACAGGGCGAGGGCCCACTGCACGGGGCCAGGGTCCTCGAGGCCGGAGCTGTGCGTCACCCCCAGCACCTGCTCTCTGCGGCGCGGGGACGTGGGTCAGCGGGACGGGGGGCACGGGGCACCCTCGTCACCTCCGCAATGTCCTCGCCCACACCTCCACCCTTCACAAAGCCTCTGGTATCACCGACTGCTGCCCGCGGGGCTCAGCCCCAGCCCCTCGGGACCGGGGGAGATGGAGCGGGGGCCGGGGGAAGCACACATCAGTGCTGCCACGCAAGGACTTACTTCCAGAAAACCTCGCTGGCGCTGGCCTGGCTGCCACTCCCCGACGCGTTCTGCAACACACAGCCCGGGCAGGTCACTGCCGCTGTCCCCAACGTCCCTCCTGGCCCCGGCCCCAGCTCCAGCCTGACCCTCCTCTTCTGCTGCAGGCAAAGCTTCTCCCAGCAGAAACCACCCGCCCGGTCCTCGCGCGGCGTCTGGCCCCGCAGCATCCCTCCCCGGGCACCGGCCCCCGCAACGCCGCCCGCCCGGGGGCCACCGACCTGGCAGAGCTCTGCGTTCCTCGGGGCATCGCAGGACCAGGGCAGGGGGCTCTGGAAGGAGGAGCCCAGGTAGTAGAAAGCCCAGGCGATGATGACGTTGTAGTAGAGGGACACCAGGGAGGACACGATCAGCATGGCAATGCCAACGCCTGCGCAAGGAGAGGGGCTGCCAAGGGGGTGACACTATGCCTGTCCGCGTCCCGCGGACCCCCGGCACAGGTCCAAGGGGCCGGAGAGGCGGCAGGGGACCTGCCCAGGGACTCGGGGTGCTCGCCAAGGGGGTCACCCCACCCCCGTGCCCACCCCACACCCCTTCCCGCATCCCAGCCGGCCCCAGTGGCTGCGGGGGCAGGAAGGAGAGGTGCCCCCAGCCCCACCTTTCAGGAGCGGGCAGCACTTCCAGACAGAGATGGGCCCCGCGGCCCCGTACTGGCCCAGGCTCAGCTCCATCAGGAAGAGGGGCAGCCCCGCGAAGCACAGCATGATGAAGTAGGGGATGAGGAAGATGCCTGGGAGAAGGAGAGGGGCAGCGGGTCAGGGGGATGGCCGGCACCGGTCCGGGCTCCCCAGAGGACAGACGTGCTTGGTTTGGGCTCGCAGCGGGGACACGTCTCCAGGCAGGATGCAGCAGAGCAGGGAAAGCTCCCGGCGGCTGCTGGTTCCATCCCGGGGGCTGTCCCCAGCAGACAAGTTCCCCACGAGCCCGGCAGCGGGGGCCTGAGCTGGGAGCTGGTGGGATCCCACTGGCCCTGGCTTGGGGTGGGTGGTGGGAGCAGTGCTGGGGGCGCAGCCGTGGGCACTGCGGTGGTGCTCAGGGCCCCGGGATGCTCAGGGCCCCAGGATGCTCAGGGCCCTGGGATGCTCAGGGTCCTGGGATGCTCGGGGTCCCGGGATGCTCGGGGCCCCGGGATGCTCAGGGCTGTGGGATGCTCAGGGCTGTGGAATGCTCGGAGCCGTGGGACGCTCGGGGCCCTGGGATGTGCCCACAGCAGATCCCAGTGTTTCCTCTGGCGATACACTGACATCTCCATCTTTACACAGCTTGTCTCACCAACTGCCTTCTCTGCAGGGGAAATCCTGCTCCTTGCAGCCTCAGCCAGGCCAAATTTGTGCTGGAAAAGGACATTTTCTAGGGGAGAAATCAGCATTTCCCAGCTGGCAGCCAGCTGCAGCCCAGGCCCATCCTCTCCCAGTGGCAAAGCTCCGCAGCGGAGCAGCTCTCCAGCCACGACGCTGTATTCAAACCCTGCTCCCCGCAGCCTCGCTGACAGACCAGATGTGGGGCTGCCTGCTCGTTAGCCCGTCACTCATTAGCGCAGCGCTGGGGGGGGTGGGCTGCCTCTGCATCTGCTGCGCACGCTGCAGGGGAATCATCAGCTCTGGCAGAGGCTTTGCAGGGCTCAGCCTGGGGAGGAGGGGACCGCCACGGGTTTAAAGCCCCGGCGGGACATCGGGAGCTCCTGCTTGGCTGCTGGCAGAGGCTGGGAGCGAGGGGCGATGGTGCCGTGGTCCCACTGGTTCCCTGCAGCTGGAGGCACAAGCCGTGGGGCCAGGGATCGGCCGAGCATCGCCGGGCTGTGGGAGCGGGGCAGTGCAGCGTGTCCCTGCTCCGCCCGCGGAGCTGGGAAATGGTGGCTCTGGCTGCTTTGCCGCTGCTCCAACGCGTCCCATGGGCTCTGGCACTGCAGGGGCCTTCTGCAAGCGGTGCCGCATGGGGCCAAACCTCCCGACCTCCCCAGCTCCATGGCTACGGGATAAAAACCCCCACGACTGCCTGTCCCCCCATCCCCATCCCTTGGGGCGGGGGCCCAGGGAGGCAGCAGCTCCCCCTGCACCCCTAATCCTCCTGCTGGCCCCGAGCCCCTTTGGCTGATGCTGCCCGGAGGGTGGGCAGGGATCGGCTTCCCGTGGGTGCCGGGCGGTGCCACGGGCAGCGTGGGCCCTGCGCGGCCGGGCGGGCGGCAGTGACATCCAGTGGCGAGCACACCGATCGCTGCGCCCGGCCCAAGCCACGCGCGCCCTGCCGGGACGAGGGGTCCGCGGGGCGATGCACCCCGCAAGGCTCCCGCAGCACGGCCCGTCTCCTGCCCTTCCCGGCCCCGAGGGAGCACCCGGCTTTGGGCCGTGTGGCCCCGTGCGGTGCAGGCAGCCCCTGCCCGCAGGCAGCCGTGCCCCCGGGGAGGGCCTGAGGGGCCCGTGACGGGTGCTGGGACCGCCGGGAGCGGGCGGCTCGGGGTGTCCCCCACGCCTGTGGTCACTGCAGCAGGGGAAGAGCCCGGTGTCCTCCACAGCCGTGCCAAAGCTGGCCACGGCAGGGGAGACGGCGGGAGGTGGGGACAGCTGTGTCTGTGTCCCCGGTCCCTGGAGCAGGTCACCCCACTGTCACCCCCATCCCCACGACAGCAGGGTGCCCCCGCGCCCCAGGGCACGGCACTGGCAGCTGCAGGAGCTCCCACAGGAGCAGCCGCTTCTCCTCCCTCCTCTGCCCCCTCCCTGGCCCTGGTGCTAACGCGGGGCAGGCTGTGCAGCCCCTCGGGAAGGAGGAGATGCTTCCCCAGGAGGAACCCCAGGCAGCGCTACAGGCTTGGGGGGGAGCGGCTGGAAAGTGCCCGGTGGAAAAGGGCCTGGGGGGGGGGGTTGGTCGGCAGCGGCTGAAGATGAGCCAGCAGCGTGCCCAGGTGGCCAAGAAGGCCAACGGCATCCTGGCCTGTATCAGCAATGGTGTGGCCAGCAGGACCAGGGCAGGGATCGTCCCCCTGTGCTCGGCCCTGGCGAGGCCGCACCTCGAGTGCTGGGGTCAGTTCTGGGCCCCTCACTCCAAGACAGACACTGAGGGGCTGGAGCGTGTCCAGAGACGGGCAACGGAGCTGGGGAAGGGTCTGGAGCACAAGTGCTGTGAGGAGCGGCTGAGGGACCTGGGGGGGTTTGGCCTGGAGAAAAGGAGGCTGAGGGGAGACCTTCTCGCTCTCTGCAACTCCCTGAAAGGAGGTTGGAGCCAGGGGGGGTCGGTCTCTTCTCCCAAGGAACAGGCGACAGGACGAGATGAAACGGCCTCAAGTTGTGCCAGGGGAGGTTTAGGTTGGCTATTGGGAACCATTTCTTCCGCGAAAGGGCTGTCAGGCCCTGGCACAGGCTGCCCAGGGCAGTGGTGGAGTCCCCATCCCTGGAGGGACTGAAAAGCCGTGGAGATGTGGCGCTTGGGGACATGGGTTAGTGGTGGCCTTGGCAGTGCTGGGTTAACGGTTGGACCTGATGATCTTGGAGGTCTCTTGCAACCTCAACGATTCTGTGATTCTCTCCGCAGCCGGCCCTGCACCCCAGCCCCAGCGCTGGCACGGCAGCCCCATCACCCAGCAGCAAGCCCTGCTCCAAAGGCCGAATTCCTCCCCGGTCAGGCGAGGTACAAAGCTCAGCGCAGCCCAGCCCTGGCACGTCCCGCCAAGGCACCGGCGCTGCCCCAGGCCCGTGCAGCGTCCCGGCGGGCAGCGGGGGCGAGCGCCCGCGGGGCAGGGCATTTCGGAGCCAGGCCTGCTCACATCGGCTCAGCCAGGTACACCTGCGGTGCCGGGCACAGCTGGAGCGTGGGGCAGAGGTTCGGGGGGCCGTGGAGTGCCAGGCAGGGTCCCACACTCCTGCACCCCATGCCCGGCTGCCCGGCTGCTGCTGCTGCACAAATGTACCTGCCATCCGGCCATGCCCCGAGCACATCGGGTGGCTCGTTAGCAAATGACTTCAGTTACAGTGATGTAAGGAGCATCCGTGGGGCAAAGGGGAAATCACCGGTTTAACTGGGCAGTTTGAAGTGAATGTAAGAAAATGGTGCAATAGAAGCCTCGCAGACTGCGCTGGGGAGGGCAGGCTGTGAGCCCAGAGCATCGGGGATCCCAAGGCAGCAGCAGAGTGGTGCAGACTCCTGTGATGCCCAGCACAAGGGGAGATGCCAGAGGGCAGAGCAACAAGGGTCGGAGGCACAGCAAAGCTGGCAAGGGCCGGACGGGGAGATGTGGGCCCTCCAGTGGGTGCAAGGGGAGACAACGTCAGGGCAGCATGAGCAGCGAGAGGCTCAGGAATGACCTTTGGGGAAGCTTCTCCTGTCCCACAGCCCAAAGACACAGCACTGCATCCTGGAGTGTTGCCACCAGGCACCAGCTACATGCTGAGCTGCCTGCACTTTGTCCTGCCCCAGAAATGGGGCGGGTTATTGCCCCCGCTTGGCCGCCTTCCCGGGTGCTCCTGCCCAACTGAACTGGATTTTATGGTGGACGGGCACCTCCACGCACCATCACGACAGCCTGCAGCTGCACGGCACCAGATGGTCCCTGCTACCTCTGCTGCGGAGGGGCTGAAGATGCTCTGCCTGGGGCAGAGGGGCTCTGCAGAGGGGCTCTGCCTGGGGGCAGCGCTTTTTGGCCCAGACCACCCGGGACAGTGTCGCAGGCTGCTCCGGGCTCACCCCAGAGGCAGGCGCATCTCTGGGCTGCACAGGGCAGCCCCAGCAAGAGCGGGAGACGTCCCTGGCAGCCTCACAGGGAGACACTTTGAACTCTTAAAGCGTCCTTCCCCGTGGTCCTCACGGTGGGATTAAAGTGGTGGTGTCCAGGTGGGCAACACAAGACCGCAGATCCCCCGTGTTTGCTGTCCTGGCGAGCACAGCCCCCGTGCGCCGGCACGTGTCCCTCCCCAGCCCCCTGCGCTCCTGGCCCCCATCCAGGAGAAGTGAGCAGTGCCCGGGGAGGGGACGTGTGTGCCCGCAGCGGGGACCCACCTCCTCCATTGCGGTAACACAGGTAGGGAAAGCGCCAGACGTTGCCCAGCCCCACGCAGTAGCCCAGGCAGGACAGCAGGAACTCGTACTTGCCGCCCCAGGTCTCCCGGGGTGGGCTGGGGGCCGTGATCTCAGGTTGGGGTGGGGGTCCTGGCCAGGGCTGGCTGGAGGGGTCGGCGGTCGGGCCCTCCGTATGGAAGATGTTGACCTGTGGAGGGGAGCAAAGTGTCAGGACTCGCTGGCCGCAGCCTGCAAACCCTGCAAGGCTGCTCGGCAGGGCTGGGCACAGCCAAGCGCTCGCTGAAAAAGCATCTGGTTCCCAAAGGGGCTTTGGGGCTCCCCCTGGAACCTGCCCAGGGGGAGCCCGTGGTGGCCCGTGCTGTGGGACGCAGGAGGCTCGGGCTGGCCCAGAGCTCCGTGCTCCTCCCCAGGCTGCAGGAGCCAGGCGCAGGTCCGGGCAGACCCCAGCCCCAGCAAGAGAGGGAGGGGACCCTCCCCAGCCCCTGGCCGGGGGCTCTAGCACTGTGATGGTGCTTGGGGATGTTGTTGCGTGGGGAATTTCTTCTAGTATCAGTGTCACAGCAGATGCAAACGGTTGTTCTCAAGCCCAGCTGTGCGCAGCCCGCAGGGGACGGAGCACGAGGCCTCAGGAGCGTGTGGCTCTCATCCCAGCCCTGCCTCTGGCAAGCCCAGCGCTGCTGTGACTCAGTTTCCCCCACCTGCGGGACCCCGCAGGGGAAGCACCGCTCAAGGCAGAGGAGCGTCGCTCAGTGACGAAGCACCATTATGATTCATAGACCACAAAGCTGAGAAGATCAGACCTGATCTCATGTGCCACACAAGCCAAAGGCTGGACTGCCCAGGCTTCGCTCCCACTGGAGCATGAGGTTTTTTTTTTTAGAAAGGAACCAGTTTTGAATTAAATAAAAAACCACCTCCGTGATGCAGTGTCCCGGCCCAGGCTTGAGGGGGCTGATCCAGTGTTTACTTGTCCTGCATAGCAACCTTTTCCTCAGCTCACACCACCCTGTTCTAAGCAACGGGATGGGTCACTGGGAAAGCCATCTGCAAACCCCAGCCGTGTGGAAAATGCTCCTCCATCTCTGCGGTCTCCAGAGGCTGCAGAAACCCCAAAATCCAGCACATTGCCCAGCCCCATCCCTTTCTCCCCGGGCCGTGGGCAGCAGAGCAGCGGCGGGAGACGCGCCTTGCGGCACGCAGGAGCCCTGGCCAGGCTCGGCAGAGCGTGTGCTGCTGAGGGCGGCTCTCCGGGGGCAATGCCACGGGATCCCCGAGACATGGGCATTTTGGGGCTGTTCAGAGGCAACAGTTTGCTGGCCGCATGCAGCCTTGAGACACCGAGATGCCTGCTGTTGTGCAAAGTCCATGGGTGCCGCACAGCTCCCTCCAGGCGCCTGATCCGAGGGGATCACAGCCCAGGAGTGCCAGCACCCACATCAGCTTGTTTACTCCAGAAATCAGGGCGAGCCTCACCATGTGCCTTCGTGCAAGGCACCAAGTATCAGCTCTCAATTATCTGTGGGTGGCTGAAACAAGGTGCACATTAACTATGCCATCGGCCGAGCGGGCACTGCCTCACATCTGGCACTGCACCAAAGCCCTCTGTCTTCCCAGAACGGGCTGGGCAGCACGGTGCAGGGATGCCCGGTGTGTTTAAGGAGCCAGCCCGGGCGCAGCAGGGCCAGCGCAGACCTAGCAAGTCCTGCTGAGCCTGCCAGGCTGTGCTACAGGTGCCCCGCGCCCCGGCAGCGTCTGCCGTCCCCACGCCTCCTGCGGCTTCCCACTACCAGCGTCCTCGTCCCCCACTGCGCAGAGCAACGGAAAGGCGGTCGTAACTGCTTACAAAAAGGGGCCACGCTGCCGCTTTGAACGCAGGAGGTGATACGTGTGCGGCACCTTCCCCGGGAAGGTCAGTGAGGATGGACGGGGAGATAAAATGCTACCAGGGAACGCAGGAAACCTGCCACAGGATGATCAAGGGCTTCCTGAGCAGGTCTCCTGGCCCAGGGTGCTGCTCATGCCCTTCTCCCGCAGGGCTGCCTTGTACATGCACCCGCAGCGCCCATGTCCCAGCACGGGGCCTGACAGGCAATTAATGCAATTGTCACCCCCACCCATTTCCAATCACGCTTTATAGGTACTGCAGCTGCTTAAACTCTGGATGGAAATTGCCTGAACAGCCTGTCCAGCCCTGCTGACTCAGCAGAACCTGCTCCCTGCCACCTTACCCTCCCCAGACGCTGGCAAACGTGACCAGGGGGTCTCAGGAAGGAGATACAGGACAGGGCTGAGGAAGAGCAGCGCTCGGCAGCCTTCGGCGCAGCCGGCAGCAGGGCTGTGCAAGCACCCCGGCCCCGCCGCTCGCTCCCTGATCACACCATGGGGAGACGATGCAGTGGGACAGGAGGGCTCCAGCCCAGCCAGCCTCAGCCCAGAGCACCCAGCGCTGGGCCTGTGGCCAAGCCCTGGCCCGTCCCTTGCCCCCTTGTCTTGCACCGCAGCAGGACCAGATGGCTGAGGCCCTGCGGGCAGCCCACAGCCCCCCCAGGCCAGACCACAGGGGCTGCACATAGGGGACTGCCGAGCAGCCCCATCTCCCCCACCGTTGATGTGCCCCACACTGTCCGGGGTTACCTGGGAGCTGTGACCCCCTTGGCTTGCCTGTCCCACTCTCCATCCCCAGAAGGAACTCTGCCCACACAGGCCCCCAGGCAGCAGCCCCCACCCGCACCCACAGGACCGCTTGCCCCTGGCTGCCCCACGCCCCAGCAGCGACCTCCAGCACGAGGCATCGGGTGAGCACCCCGACACAAGGGAGGGTGGTGGGGTCCCTTCGGCCCTTTACAGAGATGCTCCAAAAAGCATCAGCCCCACCTGCGCTCGAGAGGAGAGCCGGCCTTGCCGGGCACAGCCTCCCCAGAGCCCTCCAGACGGGTGGGAGACCGGCCCCGTGCCCAAGGGGACACCGGGCTCCGGCTGCTTTGTGCACCCTGAGAAACCCTGGCAGCTCCGCCAAACTGCAGCCACGGGACAAACTGCAAGGATGCATCCACCCGTCGGGGATGGAGAAAATCCCACGGTGGTGGGATCGCAAGAGGAATGGAGATGGGCTGAGACTCAAAGGCTGGCCATCACCTTGGCATGTGGGCGGCTAAGGGACAACGAGCCGCAGAAACCCCGGCAGGACCCAGACATCCCCAGTGCTGCTCCCACCACAACCGTGGCTCGCTGCGGGGATTCCCAGCGGAGCCAGCCGCACCGCGGCTGTGCAGGGTGAACTGCACCCCGTGGGTCCCCGGCACAGGGAGCGGGGGCTCCTGCAGCCCTGGGGCAACGCAGGACAAGGCAGACGCATCCCCTCAGGTCCTACCGTGGGCTCTGGCGGCGTGGCGGGGGCTGGGGGCCCCGGCATGTCGAGGTGCCCGGTGCCCGGCATTTCCTGCTCGGCGGCAGGAGGGAGGGAGGGACGGCCGCGCTTCGCTCACCTGCGCCAGGTGCAGCTCCGCCCCGGCCAGCCCCGGCCCGGGGTGCAGGATCTGCTGCGACGGGGTCCCCCCGAGCCCTCCCCCAGCCTGCACAGCCTGCCCCCACGGTTCACCCCGCTTGCTTTTGCAGCCAGGAGGGACCAGAGGCATCACTGCCTGCTCAGTACGAGTTCTGGGGACAGGGCTGCGCTCGGCAGGGTGAGACAGCACCGTTGCTCCCCAGAGCCCGGTGCAGGGTGTGCGCTGGGGTGCCCCTCTCGGCACCAAGCCGGGGCGTGATTTCGAGCTGGGCTCCCTGGACACCCGTGGCTGAGCCACGCTGCGGGAGCAGCCCGGTGCCTTCCCCAGGAGGGGCATCGAGGCACCGGGGCCGTGGCACTGCCAAGGCAGCCGATCCCAGCCCCGCTGCAGAGCAGCGTGAGGAGGCAGAGAACAGTGCCGGGCTCCCAGCCGGTGCCGCAGGCCAGCGGGCATGAAGGCATGTGGAAGGGGGGGGAGAGGTACGAAGGGACGTGCGGGGGTCCGCTGTCCCCTCCAAGCTGAACAGTGTCCAGGTGGAAGGAAGGAGCAGTTTCAGAAATGGCTCCATCTCCCTTTACAGGTTATCTTTGATGGCCGCATCCCCCAAACCCCCTGTTACTGTCACCCTATTTTCCCAGTTAGTGTCTGTGCTCTCCTGGCCCGTTTGCTGGGAAAACCAGGCAGCCAAATAAGGAGCAGAAATAGTGGTGTGGGTTTTCTGGGAGACAGACTGCTGCCGCCTTCGCACAGGCTCAGCGTCAGCAGTAGTAGCAGCTGCTGAAAGAGCTCAACTTAAAACTGCAATCTATCCACGAAAGAGTCAGTATTTCTCCTGCAGTTCCCCCGTTCCAGCCACTGAGTCATCTTCTGCTCTTGTTAGCGTTTCCACCTCCTTTCCTCTGCATCTCCCAGGGGACACTGGGCGAGACCCCTGATCCTCTGCCGCACGCCAGCTTCTGTCTGTCTCTCAGTATTACGTGCATTTTTTTTCACGGCTGATGCTGGCCCTGCGTCTCCTTGGCCATTGCCATCACACTGCACCTGGGGCCAGCTGCTTCTAACCTCTGAACCGAGCAGGTTCCTCAGACGAAGGAAATACCCCTTGAACAAGAACTATCCCGCACCACCACAGCAGGGAAGGGAGAGTGGAGAAAGGGACAGATTTCAAATACGGGTTCGGCAGAATCAACTCTTTTCAACCGAGAACACTTTTGCAGGATGGGAAGGGGTTGTGAATTGCCCAGCAATCCACTAAGCTGGTGACCCCCTCTGAAAGACTAGCTAAAGTCTTTGTGGGGTGACTGCAATCAAATCTAAGTCAGGAGCAGAAAGGAAGCTCATCATGGGAGGAAACCAAAGGAAGAAAGAGTCATTCTGCTTGGTGACTGTGGTCACCTTCATCTCACGCCATCTGCCAGAGCGCTGCTGTACTCCTGGGGCAGTGCAAACTCCTAGAGCTTGCAAGAGAGACAATCAAAATCAGGCAGTCTTTTCAAAGGAACAGCATTTCTACAGATGTTTCTGGGTCAAGGAATTAACTGTAATTCCACTTGGAAGAGGGAAATGGAAGAGGTTTTTTAACTTGGGTAATTTTGGTGGTCTTGTTTTGGTACAGCTTTGCAAACAGTTATGGTACAGCTCTGCAAACAGTTGCCCCAGGGCAACCGAGAGACCAGCAATCAGAGTTGGGGAATTAGCATAGCGTGCTACTACGCACAAAACAACCAGGAGGCAGAGGATTAGACTCTTCCATCTGTATTTTCTCCTCACAGACCGGATCCTGTAAGAAACCCCCAAGACACCCAAGACACTCACAACTTTGACTGTAGCCTAAGGGCCCTCAAGAGCCAGAGTCACAGAGCAGCCCAGGTCTTTGTCCCTAGCAGGATTAAGATACCTCTGTGCAGCTCAGTCCATGACTCAAGGCCTCCACCTCACTCCCATGGTTTCCCCTGCTTTGGCCAGAACTGTTCCTCAAGCCCGACAGCTCTCCACTGGAAGCAGGAGTGCTGCCAGCTGGGCAGCCTGGCACTGCAGCACTGTCAGGATCTCCAGGATGAGCCTTCCCAGGGCCCGGTCCCGTACGTGACCTACAAGCACACAGCACAAGCCAGCAGGACTGGGAAAACCAGGAGATCTTCATCAGGACAACCAGAGAGAGCCCCCATCCTGAGGACACTTGCAGCCTGCCAGGGACCGTGCTTCTTGGGTGATGGGGAACACAAGCATGAATCCCCTCCTCCAAAGGGAAGACGTGAACTCAAGACTTGCCCAGCTTTACCAGCTACGTAGTCAGATACGTAATCATCAGCATTGTCAATGGCTGCTTTGGAAGAGAGGCCTGAACTCCGTTCCCCGCTGACAGTGAGAGGAGGGGCTGGCATCAGGACATCACACAGCATGTCAGCTCTGGGGTGAGATAAGATGCAAATCTCGGCAGCTCTCTGCTGGTCCAGCATCCTGGGTTCCCCGCAGAGCACGCCAGGATGGTGGACTCACATGCGGGCTCCCAGCTCCCTTCATACTAGGTAGGACAGGAGCGCGTGGGCAAGAGGCGGGAGCCACGCTTCCCTTGGCATGTCCGTCCCCTTGACCCACGGCAGGATCAGATCCTTTGTTTGGTGGCTTCACATTGCGTGCATATAAGGTACCGAAGCAGCCTTGGTTCGGCTTTGAGTGCGGTCCCAGCTCAGCGCTTGTTTCCTGGCCGGGAAAGTCTCAATGCAGCCGAGGTGCGGCTGCACTGCCCGGTGGCTCTGATAGTTTGACTGAAGCAGCCTGTTCCGTCAGAGGCAATTTCACTGTGGAAATCAGCAAAGGAGTAACAACAGGAACCTGTTAGCTGTCTCAGAGCTGGGTGGAGGTAAAGTATTGAGCAGCCTCAGTACGTTTGTATTTTTGTTGCTACATTTCCTTCCAAAACTCGCCTCTCTGAAGAGTGGGGTTTATCTTGGTCATTCCGATCTCGCCACAGCCATGCTGGAGGGGAGGAGGCTGGTTTTCCTCTGCAGCAGTTTAACCCATCACGTACAGTGACATCCTCATACAATGAAACAACTGCCCCACCTACTACTGTTTTTTTTTTTCCACAAAAGAGTGAATAAAATACAAAGTAGAAGAACTTGAGGGCAAAGATCCATGAGCACAGCTCCAACAGATGAAAATGCCATGCTTTTTCCTTCTGTAGGCCTTTTGCCAATAAAATAGAGAAACAACCCTGAATTTATTCCCATTTCTTGATCAGTTCCAAAAATTCCCCATGTTGCATTTTTGAGATGGGAGCTCTTTGGGCTGCCAGCCTCTGTGCAGGGCTCTTGCTTGGCTGGGATCAGGCTGACATGCCGGTGCGCTGGGCACCTTCAAAGAGAACCTTGGTGCTGAGAAATCGGTAATTGCCATTTTTGCTCTGAGTCTGAACGGAGTCAACACCCTCATGGGGGAAGTGGCACAGTGGTCCAGAAGAAATAAGTAACTGAACTTCCAGCCACTTTGTGCCACCAGAGCTCCTGGGATCTCTTTCTGAGGCTCACAGGATTACCCTCAGCCGAAGGGTAACTTGCACGTTGGATGATTACACTCTCTCGGTGCAAAACCTGAAGTTTCCGGTGCGGTGCCGTACTCGCCTCAGCTTCCCGTTTCCCACTCGCAGAGACGAGGCCGCAGGGTGTTAAGCTGCTCAGCATCGTCCCCTGTGGGCGGGTGTGCTTTGGGGGGATGGGGGAGGCAGTTTACACGCGCAGTGCAGAAAAGGAAGAAACGATAAATGTTAAAAAAGAAAAGAAACGATAAACGCAAGATATTATCACGCCATTTCAGACCCACAAGTGCCACAGCTGCTGGTCGGCTGCTGGTTTCCAAGACATTCAGAGTAGGTTAGCAGAGGAACAACTGATGTTTTGGAGTGCATTATGCGCATAAACCTCAGTGGTGCTTTGGGTGCCGCTGCCCGTGGGCCCTGCCTGGACCCCCAGATGTTTCCCTGCCACTGCGAGGAACAAGCACTGCAGAAGGAGACGGTGGTTGCCCGTGGGCATGGGAGGGGGCTCACCCTCCTGAAGCGCAGGGGGAGGGTGCCCCCTCATCGCCATTGTCAGTCCTGATGTTTTGAGGGTGGTCACGGGCTTTTTTGAGATTCCCAAAGGTCTCTGTGACGGGATGTGCCCCCTTCATGTCGCCCTCAGCTGGGGCACCCACCGTGTTGGCCGAGGATGGCAGCTCAGGGACCCCTAGCCCTGGCCTTCAGAGCCCTCCCAGGGCTGTGTGTCCCTGGGGGCCTTTCTCTTGACGGGGTGCCAGCTCCCCTCCCGCCCCTTGCCCGCCTGCGGGAGGGCCTTGGCTGGGTGCCATGCCGGTGCACAGGGCGCCATGCCCGTAAGGGCCTCTGCCCCAGGGGAGTGGCGTTCTGTGTGGGATATGGGCAGAAAGGGGTCCTGGGGGACCGCCTCTCGTTTGTCGGATCGCATTATATATTATGTCTGGGCCTTGCTTTGGTATAATTATAATTGCCATTGTTACTGTTACACTGCTTATCGCAGGACGAGGGCGTTTTGTCCCTTCGCGGGCTCCGTACGTCGCGCCCTCGCGCCGGCGTAAAACGCCCTTTCCCGTCCTGCCGCCTCCTTCCATGGGGAGGCGGGCTGTCGGCCGCCATCTTGGAAGCGGGCAAGCGGCGTGGTCTTCCCTGGCGGAGTGGTGTTTCCCGGGGGAGGAGACGGGGAGAGGTGGGATGGAGGAAGGGACGAGTCTCCACTAACGGTGTAAGGCAGCGCTGAAGTCATGGCGGTGGAGGAAGGGGGCAAAGAAGGAGGCGGTGCCCGGAGGCAAGATGTCGCCCCCAGCCTCAGCCGGAGGTACGGCGGCGCAGCGGGGTCAGTGCAGTTGGCGGGAGCGGGAAGCGCTGAGGCTGCGCTTGGTGCTGAGGAGCCGTTGGGAGGGCCGCGCCGGGACGTCGACCGCCGCCATGCACGTCGTCAAGCGGGGTGAGGGAGAGCCCGAGGGAGAGCCCGTCCGAGGGGGAGGGGGCGGGGTCGCCCCGCTCCTCGCGGGGGGGGGCGAAGTCCCCTCCCATGGCACCGAGTGGGGGGGACGGGGCTCCCTCTGCTTTGGAGGGGTCCCTCATGGCACCTAAAGTGAGCAGATGGGGACCCCCCGTCTGTTTCGGGGGAGTCCCTCATGGCACCGAGTGTGGAAGGGTGGGACCCCCTCTGCTTTGGGGGCAGCTTGCATGGCACCGAGTGTGGAAGGGTGGGACCCCCTCTGCTTTGGGGGCAGCTTGCATGGCACCGAGTGTGAGGGAGCAGCACCCCGTCTGCAGTGGGGGGACCCCGGAGGGAGGGAGCTCCCCCCACGACACCAAGAGTGAGGGATGAGACCCCGCAGTTTGCTTTGGGAGACACCCCCATGCCCCCCTCCCCCCGCCTTACCCCCCCATGGCAATGAGCTTTGGGCTTGGTCCCCACACCTTTGATCAGAGGAGAGGGCTCGGCCAGAGGAGGGATCCCCAGCCTTTGGGGGGCTGGCCCTCAGCTGGGTTCCCCATCTCTGCAGTATCGGTCCTGAGAACTGGGTTTATGCAAAGTTTTAGGTGCAGGGGGGGGAATTTCTTGGCCCTGTAGCGGGTACTCGTGCCCCTCTTGAAGTGGTGTGAGCTCCCTGTTTTTCTTCGCTGTACTGAATCTGTGCCTCTGAGTGAGGGATCCCATGTAAGTATCGATCATCTGCAGCACGAACATGCTGGGGGGGAGGGATAGCCCCTCTGCTCCTTGGGCCTAGACAGAGAACCTGAACAGGTTCTCCTTGGTGGTTCCCGCCCCAAGGGCCCGCCAAAGAGGGGTGGCTCCTTCTGGGAGGTGCTGGGTAGCAGGATACTGTGGTTAACTGGTTCTTTACTGTAACGGGAGCCGCTGCGACAGTAACCTCTTCTCCAACAGATGGACGCCAAGAGCGTGTCATGTTTGACAAGATCACGTCGCGCATCCAGAAGCTCTGCTATGGGCTCAACGCTGACTTTGTGGACCCCGTGAGTCTGTCCTTTTTCCTGCTCTCCTGCTCTCTGCCCCTTGTGGTGATCTCTGCCAAAAGCCAGTGGCGGTGAGCAGCTGTTACCCAGTTATTTTCCGTGGCAAAAGCCAAGCATGGCAGCCTGGGCAAGAACTCTTGGCAAATGCATTCATAATGTGTTTCTTCTGATTGTGTTCTGAGGTTTTTTGCTTTACAGATACAGAGTCTGAACTGTGGTGGGGGAAAATCAGTTTACCTATTGTAAATTGCTTTTACCTCCAACATTGTGGAAGTGATTGAGCTTCTTGTGCTTAAAAAAGAGTTATTTGTTGCTCCAACTCACATATTTTGGTTTTGGTAGATTGCTCTCAATTTCAGTCTGCAAAGCTTGAGCAATACTATAGGAAAGTAGCTCTTGATCCTCTCTTAATAAAACGAGGTGCCCTTTCTATCTGACAGAACCCCCCTGTCATTATAATATCCCTACTTTTGTTTTTTTGAGCTGCGCAGGATTTTGAGTGCATGTTGATCCCACCCATGTAAGCTTCTCCTTCCAAAGCCTGTGCAGAGGATGACTCCCTCATGGATCCCTTGATCTCTGTGAGATTTTTATGCAGATGTGCAGATCCAGTCTGTTCATTTGGAGCTGCCAACTTAGGCTCTTCCCATCTCCAAGATCTAATGATCTGTTTTCATGTCTTCAATTGCATCTGTAAAATATTTGGCATTCATTCTGTACCAAAAAGTAGTGCTCTTCAGCCATGGATAGAGAGGAGGAGGAGGAGCCTTAGTGACTTGGTTACTGAAACACAAAGTATACTGGCTTGATCTCAGTGACAGAGGGAGTTGATGATAAGGGCAGAAGCAAGATGCCTAATCCTCTTGACTCTTAATCCCCCTGTCTTAATAATGAAGCTAATCTAATATGAAGCACTGCATTCTTACTTGTTGTGCAGTAGCGTGTGACATCTCTCTTCCTGGAATTGAGTTTCTCCTTTTGGACTTGGATCTTCTTGTGCTGGATGCTTTACAAGCCCGTACTAAAAATCCCTAACCTAATGTGCTTGCTTTCAGAGAGTAAGGTTTGAAAATTACATGTCCTGGTTTTGTGAGGCCGTTGGCACTTCAAATGTATTTGGCAGTTACCAAGTTAGATCAGACCTCTCTTCTCCCGTGTAGAATATGCTCTTTCTTGTAGCAATCAGTGCTAAATGCGTGAGGGAAAAGCAGAAGATAGTTTAGAGATGGTAGATGCAAAAGTGTTTTCCCACGAAAGGTCCCAACTGGCAGATGAAGATTTTGTTAAGCCGTGAAGCAAAAGCCATTGTATCCCTTCCAGGGTTGGGTTTTTTTTTGCTCTTGTCATGAAATTATTTTAAGCATAGCACTTCCATGTCTCATCAGGCATTTATAAAGTCAAGCTTCATTTGGAGTTTTGAAACTTCCCAGCAGGTACTGTCTTAATCTGACTTTTCTCCCTACGGACTTTGCTGCTGCTCTATCCTAGCCTTTAGGAAAGTGTCTGCAGAAAAAACCTTAATGATTCCAGATTGACAGTTTCTGTTTTCTTCACTCTTTCCTTGCTCTCCCTTCTGCCCCAGTATTACTTTAAAATTTTAGGAGCCGGTACTTCACCAAGAGGATTTTGTATTTTAATTTGCTTTTCTATTCAAACAGAGCGAACAGTACTGCTTACAGTGAAGCATATCTTGCATCTTAAATGCTTGAAACATCACGATTTTTTTTCCCAACAACAGGTAGCTAACCTCCAGAATTTTCCTTTTTCAGGCGCAGATCACCATGAAAGTGATTCAGGGGCTGTACAGTGGTGTCACGACAGTGGAACTGGATACGCTGGCTGCTGAAACGGCCGCAACCCTGACCACCAAGCACCCTGACTACGCTATCCTGGCAGCAAGGATTGCGGTGTCCAACTTGCACAAGGAAACTAAGAAAGTATTCAGTGGTAAGTCTCTTTGGGGGCACTTGGATAGCAATTAGTCAGAAAGGGAGTAGGAGTTTTAGAGGGTATAAATATGGAAATCTCTTTCTTAAGCAGAAGTTACTAAGTACCCAGGCTAACTAAAAATGCCATGGAGATGAAAAACATGAGTTTTAGGCACGTCACAAGGAAAATAAAATTGCCTGTTTTGTGAAAAGTATCTGTATAAATAGATTGATGAAAAATGTAAGTGATTGAAATTAGGTTGCACCCACTTTATTTCCCATTTGTTGTGTGTTATAAATTCTATAAAAAAAACATTGTAAGAGAAGTACATTTTTAAGGTTAACAGATTAGTAATCGTACTGAGCAGGTAGAAGAAAAGCTGTATGTTTGTAGAGCCGGAGGGGGTTGTTTTAGAGGATGGGTAGTCCTGCCTGTTAAATACGTGAAAACAAATGATAGATGATGCATATACAGGTTTGTGGATGTCCTTCTTTTTAAATACCTTTCTGTTGTAGATGTGATGGATGATCTCTACAACTACGTAAACCCCCACAATGGGAAGCACTCACCAATGATCTCCAAAGAAACTCTAGACATAGTTTTGGCCAACAAAGATGTACGTAACATTTTTTTTCACTTCTAAGTTTTAAAAATTCAGTGAACTAGTTCAGATAATTTATTTTTCTTATTTTTAAGTAAGCCATGTCTGGTTTAGGACAAAAAGCCAATGCAGAAACCAGCGCAGGTGGTAACTGCTCTGTTCTGGAGAGTTTAAGAGAGAGGATATAGGAATTTCCTTCATGTAAGGCTGTTTCTGTAGTAGAATCTGTTTTCTTGGATGTCCTCATAGTCACGATCAGCACAACTAATTAATTTGAGGAAAAGTACCTTTTGATGTAGCAGTCTGTTTTGTGTGCACAGTCATGTTCGTATTTTGATTCTATCTTGTGTTTCTCAGTGTCTAGTTAGACTTGAGTAAAGCGTAGCCAACAATTGTGCATTGTACTTGGAAAAAAATTGCTAGAACTGTGCATTTGTTGTTTCAAGCTAAGTGCTCTTCCCTGCTTTATTCCCTCTGATCTGATACCTGTTTCAGTAGCCCTTTGAGGCCAGAAATAACAATGATAGCATTGTTATACCTTAATGTGAGGCACAAAAAATCTGATTGTAAACGTAAATTTTTCTCTGTATTCTCTCCTCTCAGCGCCTGAATTCTGCCATTATCTATGACAGAGACTTCTCCTACAACTATTTTGGTTTTAAGGTAAGAAGCACATTACTCATGAGAATGAAGACTGCTGTTTTGATATTATTCTGGAGCTGAGCCTTTTGGGAAGGATGGGAATACTTGCAGAATCGTCTAGATTTGGGCAAGGAGGGCACTGGAGTAGGTGGGACATTAGTGGGTTTGTAAAAAACAGAGTACCTGCCCAAAGCAGTTGCCTAACTGGATGAGTCATGTACTTTCTTCTTGGCTTCGTTGTGTACCCTTGGCTGCTATAATATTTTAACTGTTGGGCTCTAACTGTTTCGCAGCAGATAGCACTGAATGTTGTTGAAAGCTTCCCAGCTCGTGCCGTTCCTCAAGGAAATAGTCTGACTCTTAATAAACCAAAAAAGGCATTTTTGGTTTTCCCCGTTGTTTTGTGTAACAGTTGTTCTCAGTGTGTCATCCCACGCGTTTGTGGTCTTCCATGCTGCTGAACATCTCCCCCACAACCAGTCCCGTCTATTGTGCCCCCACCATCTGCTCCTCCTGCTCCCCTCGTAACACGCTGTTCTTTGCCGAGTTGTTTTAGGGCACGACGCAGTGGGCTCTCCGGAGGGTTAGCTGGAGAGCATTTGGCTCTTCCAGAGCACTGGGAACTTCAGATAGTTCTTGTGAACCTCTAAGAACCGGGGGTCTTTGCCCAGGGTTTCCATCAACACACCTGATGCAGTGCCTTCTGGTTTGGGGGAAGTAGTTTGCAATGAGGAAACAACTGGTGTGTGTAAAGAGCAGAGCAGCTGTGGAAACAGCATAGGCAAGGATGGAAAGAGGGGACCTTGAAGAGGGGGATGTGTTTCTGTATGTATATAGAAAGGCAATTCCTGACGTCCCCTCCTGTAATTACCGCTGTAATCCATTAGGCACAAGCTTAAAAGGCATCTGCTCTAGTTGCAGGCTTACCGTGTTTGTCATTTTGTGTGTTCAACGCCCAGCACTGCAGATTGTGATACAGGTTGTCTGGAAAGCATTATCGTGGTATAACTAATAATACTTTAAGGGGGGATGGGGTTGTGGAGAACAAGCACTCCCTTGTCTTCTAGCCTTAATTCACTGTGCGTTGAAAGGTAGTGTTGAACCTTGCGGCTGCATGCTCCGCTACCACTCCATAATGCGAAGCGTAGAGTCCTCCGTGTTGGAATCTTACAGTGGATTTATGGTTTTTTCAGTCGTTAGTCACCTAATATCCTATGCCATTAACAAGAGGAGGAGTGGAGTGTAAGGTTGGTGCTTCTGTTGAAGCGTGGGATAAGGAGCATAAGGGTGCTCAAGTTTGGAGTTAATAGGATTTTTTTTCTTCAACTGAAATCTGCATGTCTACTAAAATGCATTCTCTCTTTGTAAAGACTCTGGAACGCTCCTACTTGCTGAAAATCAACTCAAAAGGTAAGAACTCTGTATCAGCTTGAAGTATGATTCTCTTAGCCAACTCTTATTTGAGTAGGAGGTTGAACTAGAGACCTCCTGAGGTTCCTTCCATCCTGAGTTATTCTGTGATTCTGTGAAAACTGTGGCTCTCAAGTGGCCCCGTGCACGTTGTTTGTAGCTTCTTGCTGTGACCTCTACATCTGTCTGTACTAATCGTGTACGTCATACTGACATTCGTTTTCCCCTTTGCTTTTTGTGTTTAGTTGCCGAGCGTCCTCAACACATGTTGATGAGGGTATCGGTGGGGATCCACAAAAATGACATTGATGCTGCAATTGAAACTTACAACCTTCTGTCGGAAAGGTGGTTCACCCATGCCTCCCCCACGCTGTTCAACGCAGGCACCAACCGGCCGCAGCTTTCCAGGTACCTTTGCCTTCCAAGTTTGCTTAATGTGTAACTGGATGAAGATAAAGTTTTGGAGATCGGGTCTGTTCAAATGAAATGCTTTCACAACTTCTAAAAATAGTAGCTGTGTTTCTGTGATTGTTTTATGAAGTTTTGAGAAGCTGCTGTGAGATTTAATTTGATGTCTGGTGTGGTCTTTGGGAAAAATACACAGGTCTCTATAAGCTTCTAAAGCTAACGGAAGTGTTTACATGGCTATCTTTTATTTAAAAGTTACTTACGTGCATAGTCTTCTGTAGAATACAAAATGAATCCTGGTAATTGTTTTCTAAAACATGCTAAAAGTAGCAAGCATAACTGATACGATTTTAAAAATGTTTTGTATTATTGATACCTGTGTTATCAAAGCAACTATTGCTCACGATCTTTTCTAAAACTATCCTTTATTCCACTTTGCAGCTTACGGTTTTGCTTCATTTATTTGCTTTGCGTAGCATGTTAAAGACTCAGTGTTTACCCTTGTTTTTCTGCAGCCCTGGTGAAATATGTCTTCACTTTCTTTGTTTTAATCTTTGTATGCTAAAGCTATTTGTTTTCATTAGTTGTTTCCTGCTGTGCATGAAGGATGACAGCATTGAGGGAATCTATGACACTCTCAAGCATTGTGCACTGATCTCAAAGTCTGCTGGTGGGATTGGCCTTGCTGTGAGCTGTATCCGAGCCACGGGCAGCTATATTGCTGGGGTAAGCGTGCAGATGGTGTTCCCGGCAGAGGTTAACCTTCTGGGTTCAGGAAATATCTGTATTCCAGTCGCCAAATCAATGCTGCTTCTACCGAGTCAGTTTAACACAGCAGTTAGTCTAGCTCAGTAGTCCTTCCCTTTTCAGTATACTCTAAGGCAAAAAGGTTGGTTTTCCTTGGTGTTTTGGCTTCTTAATAGCAGTCCTTCCAAAAAGAGGATCTTATTCCACTGTTTGATCAGGCAATTCCAGTTTATATTCCTGGGTGGCTAATAGGTAAATGCTCAGACTCGCACATTAGCCCTTTTCCTTTTTGTATGTCTAACTGCTCAAAATCATCTGAGAATCACAGAATGGGGGGGGTTGGCAGGGCCCTCTGGAGCCCACCCAGCCCAGCCCCTGCCAGAGCAGGGTCACCCAGCGCAGGCTGCACAGGGCCGCGGCCAGGCGGGTTGGAATCTCTCCAGAGAAGGAGACTCCACACCCTCCCTGGGCAGCCTGTGCCAGGGCTCGGGCACCTCACAGCGAAGACGTTTTTCCTCCTGTTCAGGCGGAACTTCCCGGGTTCCAGTTTGTGCCCGTTGCCCCTTGTCCTGGCGCTGGGCACCACTGAGAAGAGTCTGGCCCCGTCCTCTTGACACCCGCCCTTGAGATATTGATAAGCGTTGGTGAGGTCCCCTCTCAGTCTCCTCTTCCTCGGGCTGAACAGCCCCAGCTCCCTCAGCCTTTCCCCACAGGAGAGATGCTCCAGGCCCTCAGCATCTCTGTACCCTCCGCTGGGCTCTCTCCAGTAGCTCCTCGTCCCTCTTGAACTGGGGAGCCCAGAACTGGACCCAGGACTCCAGATGGGGCCTCACCAGGGCAGAGCAGAGGGGGTGGAGAACCTCCCTCGACCTGCTGGCCACATGTTTAGGTTTTTTTGTCACAGCGTATGTAACCTCTGCAAGCCTTTAGATTACGTAATACAGAGGAAAGAAGTTTAGGAGGTGGATTTTATTAACTCTGGGACCCGTAGCTGATACATATGTTTTTGTCTATTAAAAAAAAAAAAAAAAGGGCAGGGGGAGAGGGACTACCAATGAACTGCTTGGGGTGGTCAGTTCCTAGCTTTCAGCACAAGTTTTGCAAACTGCTGAAAGACATAAAGAAAATGTAGGCCTGTCTCTTCAGGGAGTTGCTTTTCCCTGTTAATGGTTTTCCTGTGCCTTTGCAGACAAATGGGAATTCCAATGGGCTTGTTCCAATGCTGAGGGTCTACAACAACACTGCCCGCTACGTGGATCAAGGTGGTAACAAGGTACTGGCTTTCCATTAAATTGGGGTCAAGGGGGGAACCTCAGGTCAGAGGGAGAGGTTCCACATCTGTGAGAGATTGACCCAGTAACATCAGTGAGCTGACAAAGTGGTTGCAGATGACACATAATTAAAATTATGGCATTTCCCCCCCTTCTTGTTGATATTCTGGTGTTCCCCTTTCACTATGCATCTTGTCATGCAGGTGTATCCTTTGGTGTATGTCTGCTGCATGATACGCAGGTGTTACATCAGCCTCTTGCACTGGTTATTAGTCACTCCTCGAATGCCCCGTAGTAAATTCAGGTGTAAGACGGTAGAAAGCTATCCTTTGTCTTCGGGTAGTCCAGAGGTCAATAGAGGCATGACTCAATAAGTAAATCTAAGATTTGTCAAGCTCCTGTTGACACAGAGGAAATATATTTTTGGTACTAAATAATTTTTATTGAGAATCTGGAACTAGTAACATGGCCCAGTTCCAATAAGGGAGAGCAACAGTAACACAAAAAAGCATATTGAAATTGCCTTAACGAGACTATAAAACTAAGCTCCAGTATTGTGTGCACTCAGGAGCAGTGCAGGAGATTTTATTTTCAAGGAATGTTTGTTCTGATCTTGACTATATTTTATGTATCAGAGACCTGGGGCTTTTGCCATCTACCTGGAGCCATGGCATTTGGACATCTTTGAGTTTCTTGACTTAAAGAAGAACACTGGGAAAGAAGAGCAGCGAGCCAGAGACCTTTTCTTTGCCCTCTGGATTCCTGATCTCTTCATGAAGCGAGTTGAAACCAACCAGGTAAGAAGATTGGTTGCTGCAGAATAGGTCTGTTAATGGCGAAACAGGCGACCGGCCTGGGATGGAGTTCACGAAGGGTTGCAGAGCTGTCTTCCTAGTGGCAAGGGAGCTTCCCGAAAGAGCTGCTGCGCCCCCGTTGAGAACTAGGCTGTGCAGGTAGAGAATGGCGTTGGAGAACTCCAGTGGGATACTTTGCTTCAGTGCTTAATCTTGCAGCCCATGACTTATGTACTGATACTATTAAGCTAAATTTTTACTCTGGAGTTTCCTTAAAGCAGCAAAATCTTCTCAGTAAATTGATCTTCATATGACTGCTTGTATTTGCTTTAAAATGGGTTCTATCTTGAGAACCAGTCATTTCAAGACTAAAAATGCAGTTTGGTCATAAATGTTCATATAATTAATTATAAAATAAATCTGACTAATCTGATAAACACCTTTCCCATGCCTGTTGGCAGAGTTGGTTCCTAGTTTTTCAGGATGGGAAGTGTTTGCATGTTCCTGTTTACAGCAGGATCTGCTGATGAAGTTGAATGCCTTTAATTAACAGGGTGCCTGAAGATTTTCTCTGAATATTTTTCCTTCTTACAGGACTGGTCCTTAATGTGTCCAAATGAGTGTCCTGGCCTAGATGAGGTTTGGGGAGAGGAATTTGAGAAGCTATATGAGAGGTAAGAAAAGCGAATAGACTTTTAAGTAGTGGTCATCCATTCAGAGAACTGTCCTTGCGTGGTATCTGGGAGCCAAAGCACAGGTTTGTGGTGCAGGCTCGTAAGCGGTCAGTGAGTTCCATTATCAGGCTGATAAAAGATGGGGAATGTCTCCTTACTGATTGCTTCAAACTGTGACCTGCTCAAGACAGAACTGTGTATGAATGATTGTTTTAGCTTGTTAGAGGGAAGTTCTGAAGTCATCCCCGCTTAACGCGGTCGATGGCTTTGTTTTGAACTAGTTGTATGGGATGTTGTAGTGAAAGATTTCTGTTTCCTGGCGACTTGATGCTCTCTGCCGCTGAGACTCTCCTGGCTAGTTCAGAGTTCACACGGTTCAGAAGTGAATGGGGTCTTGCCTGCCTGAGAACCTGATGTTGTGTTAAGAATGATTGTCTTCCGCTGTTATTTTTGGAGAGCCTGGGAATTATTAAGCACCATGTGCCCTGTTGCAGTTATGAGAAGCAAGGCCGTGTCCGCAGAGTGGTGAAGGCCCAGCAGCTCTGGTACGCCATCATTGAGTCTCAGACAGAGACTGGCACACCGTACATGCTGTACAAAGACTCTTGCAACCGGAAGAGCAATCAGCAGAACTTGGGGACCATCAAATGCAGCAATCTGTGTACAGAAATAGTGGAGTATACCAGCAAAGATGAGGTAGGTGGAGAACAGGGACTTGCAGCATTTAGGAAAGCTGTGACTGCTCCTGTTCCAGCTTTCTAGAATATGTCTGACTTGGTTGGGGAAGGGAACAGATAGATGAGAAAATTCTGGGGATGTACTGTAAGTACTTGCAGCTATTCCACCAAGTCTGTGTGGGGGGCTTCCCCTCCCTTCCAGCTCCCATGGAGGATTTGGTATAAAACAGGATACCCATCAAAGCGAACCCCTGACAGCCTGGTGGAGAAGTGAGCTCTTTGGCTTGCTGTTGGCTGATGTGAACACCCCTTCAACTAATGATTTAGTAAAACCATGTCTCTCTTACCTACAGACTAACATTTCAGTAACAATTCCCCCTGAGTTCCCTGTGTACTAACCTAATCTTGGTGCTCTACGGATGTGCTATGTTTGGACTCAAGAAGGGCAAGAAGGAGGACCTGGGAAACTACAGGCCAGTCAGCCTCACCTCCATCCCTGGAAAGGTGATGGAGCAGCTCATTCTGGAAGTCATCTCCAGGCATGTAGAAGAAAAGAAGGTGATCAGGACTAGTCAGCATGGATTCACCAAGGGGAAATTATGCCTGACCAACCTGATAACCTTCTCTGATTTCATGACTGGCTGGGTGGATGAGGGGTGGATGTTGTCTACCTGGACTTCAAGAAGGCTTTTGATACGGTCTCCCATAACACCCTCGTAGGTAAGCTCAGGAAGTGTGGGTTAGAGGAGTGGACGGTGAGGTGGATTGAGAACTGGCTGAATGGCAGAGCTCAGAGGGTGGTGATCAGCGATGCAGAGTCTAGTTGGAGGCCTGTGGCGAGTGGTGTCCCCAGGGGTCAGTGCTGGGGCCAGTCTTGTTCAACTTATTCATCAATGACCTGGATGAAGGGACAGAGCGCACCCTCAGCAAGTTTGCCAATGACACGAAACTGGGAGGACTGGCTGATACCCCAGAGGCTGCGCTGCCATTCAGCAAGACCTGGACAGGCTGGAGCGTTGGGTGGAGAGGAACCTCATGAGGTTCAACACAAGCAAGTGCAGGGTCCTGCACCTGGGGAGGAACAACCCCCTGCACCGGGACAGCTTGGGGGTGACCTCCTGGAAAGCAGCTCTGCGGAGAAGGACCTGGGAGTCCTGGTAGATGACAGATTCCCCATGAGCCAGCAACGTGCCCTTGGGCCAGGAAGGCCAACGGCACCCTGGGGTGCATGAGGAAGAGTGTGGCCAGCAGGTCGAGGGAGGTTCTCCTCCCCCTCTACTCTGCCCCACTGAGGCCCCATCTGGAGTCCTGGGTCCAGTTCTGGGCTCCCCAGTTCGAGAGAGACGAGGAGCTACTGGAGAGAGCCCAGCGGAGGGTACAGAGATGCTGAGGGCCTGGAGCATCTCTCCTGTGGGGAAAGGCTGAGGGAGCTGGGGCTGTTCAGCCCGAGGAAGAGGAGACTGAGAGGGGACCTCATCAACGCTTATCAATATCTCCAGGGCGGGTGTCAAGAGGACGCGGCCAGACTCTTCTCAGTGGTGCCCAGTGACAGGACAAGGGGCAACGGGCACAAACTGGAACACGGGAAGTTCCGCCTGAACAGGAGGAAAAACGTCTTCGCTGTGAGGTGCCCGAGCCCTGGCACAGGCTGCCCAGGGAGGGTGTGGAGTCTCCTTCTCTGGAGAGATTCCAGCCTGCCTGGACGCGGCCCTGTGCAGCCTGCGCTGGGTGACCCTGCTCTGGCAGGGGCTGGGCTGGGTGGGCTCCAGAGGGCCCTGCCAAGCCCTGCCGTTCTGTGATTCTGTGAAAACAGGCATGCCAGCCAACACCCCATGTGTTTTCTCCACAGGTTGCAGTTTGTAATTTGGCCTCTATAGCCCTGAACATGTACGTCACTTCAGAGCATACCTATGATTTCAAGAAGCTAGCTGAAGTCACTAAAGTTATTGTCCGAAACCTGAACAAAATCATTGATATCAACTACTACCCTGTGCCAGAGGTGAGTGCTGGGCTGGCATGGGGCTGAAGGCTTGCCGAGCATCTGGTGACAAAGGGCCTGTTGTTTTGTGGCAATCCCAGTTCAGTCTTGGGCAGAAGGAATCAGTGAGGGATTTTGTAAGCCTATTTTGGCTAATAATTGGGAGTTCCATTAGAATCATAGTCTACAAGTAACTGCTGTTGGTTTTATGCATTTTTGGGAGGGTGCATAGGCTGCTTTCTGGAAGGGAAGCGGGGAGAGGGTTGGTAATTGTTCAAGAGGAATGGGAGCAGGGTTTGTTGCATTGCAAGAACATAGAAAGGCAAGCAGCGGAGCGGGGCATTGCAGGAGGAACTAAGTGAATACCTGAAGTGTGAAGCCAAACCTGATAAGGATCAGATTTTTCTAGCACGTACAATTTGAATGCGTGAGTTTAAATGTCTTCTCAGGCCTGTTTTTCAGAAAGTGCTTAGTGTTTGCTTCTAAATCATGGCTCCCTTTGTCAGGTGGAGCAATTAAAATCAGTGATCACTTCTAACGAACTTAATCTGGGTCCTCAAATTCCTGCCCCAGCAAACAGTGGGGAACTGGGCAGAATTGGAAGGTGGGTTGTTGCAGAAGAATGGATGGCCCATAGAAGTTAAGGCAATGGTACGGATGAAAATTCCTCTCAGAGGTTCTTTCCAACCTTATTTATTCTATGATTCTGTGTAGTTCTGCTAAAGGTAGTTATTCTCTTTGCTTGAATGCCATGCAGGCTGAACGCTCCAACAGACGCCATCGTCCCATTGGCATTGGTGTGCAGGGTCTGGCCGATGCTTTCATCTTGATGAGGTACCCCTTTGAAAGTCCCGAGGCCCAGCGCTTGAACCAGCAAATTTTTGAGACCATTTATTATGGTGCTTTGGAAGCCAGCTGTGAACTTGCCAAGGAGCAAGGACCGTATGAAACATATGAGGGTTCTCCTGTCAGCAAAGGAGTAAGTACCAGAAACTGTCCTGTGTCAGGGCCAAAGCTGTGAAAAGCAGATAATGTGACTGTGCCTGGTCTTTGATACAGAAGGAGATGCGCGACTGAAACACCTTAGGCTGATAATCTTGCAACAGTACAAACGGTGCTTGAGTTTCCCTCCAGCATTTGGCTGCTTAAGTGCAGTAGGAAATGCATAAGTTAAACTGAGGTGCAGAGAGCAATAAAAGAAAAGCCAGACTCGGCCTGTGCTGGCTGTCCCTTTTGCCACAACTAAAAGATGGAGCATTTGTAAGATTACGATACAGGAGCTTCACTGAGGCTGAATTATAGAGAATAGTTAATAGGAATAACAGGTCAATTTGCAATGTGATTTATAAAATGTGGAGAAAGAGCACCCTGTCTGATTTGGACTGCACCTGTGTTCTTCAGATTCTTCAGTATGACATGTGGAATGTCACCCCCTCTGATCTGTGGGACTGGAAGGCTTTAAAGGAGAAGATTGCTAAGTGAGTAGTCTTGCACAGTTTGTATTAGATGTAAAATACATTCATAGAATCATGGAATTGTTCTGGTTGGAAGAGACCTCCAAGATCATCGGGTCCAACCATTAACCTGTCACTACCAAGTCCCCCACTAAATCGTATCCCTTAGGGCCTTATCTAAATGTCTTTTCAATCCCTTCAGGGATGGGGACTCCACCACCTCCCTGGGCAGCCTGTTCCCATGCCCGACAACCCTTTCGGTGAAGAAATTTTTACGAATGTCCAATCTAAACCTCCCCTGGCGCAACTTGAGGCCATTTCCTCTTGTTCTGTCGTCTGTTACTAGGGAGAAGAGTCCAACCCCCATCTCTCTACAACTTCCTTTCAGGTAGTTGTAGAGAGCAATAAGGTCTCCCCTCAGCCTCCTTTTCTCCAGGCTAAACATCCCCAGTTCCCTCAGCCGCTCCTCATAGGACTTGTGTTCCAGCCCCTTCCCCAGCTCTGTTGCCCATCTCTGGATACACTGCAGCACCTCAATGTCTTTCTTGGAGTGAGGGGCCCAAAACTGAACCCAGCACTCGAGGGGCGGCCTCGCCAGGGCTGAGCACAGGGGGACGATCCCTGCCCTGGTCCTGCTGGCCACACTAGTGCTGATACAGGCCAGGATGCCGTTGGCCTTCTTGGCCACCTGGGCACGCTGCTGGCTCATCTTCAGCCGCTGTCGACCAACACCCCCAGGTCCTTTTCCGCCGGGCACTTTCCAGCCGCTCCCCCCCAAGCCTGTAGCGCTGCCTGGGGTTGGTGTGACCCAAGGGCAGGACCCGGCACTTGGCCTTGTTGAACCTCATACACTTGGCCTCGGCCCATTGATCCAGCCTGTCCAGGTCCCGCTGTAGCGCCTGCCTGCCCTCCAGCAGATCAACACTCCCTCCAAACTTGGTGTCATCTGCAAACTTACTGAGGGAGCACTCGATCCCCTCGTCCAGATCAGTGATAAAGATATTGAACAGGACTGGCCCCAGTGCTGAGCCCTGGGGAACACCACTTGTGACCGGCCGCCAACCGGATTTAACTCCATTCACCACAACTCTTTGGGCCCGGCCATCCAGCCAGTTTCCTACCCAGCACAGAGTACGCCCATCCAAGCCATGAGTAGCCAGTTTCTCCAGGAGGATGCTGTGGGAGACGGTGTCAAAGGCTTTACTAAAGTCCAGGTACACAACATCCACAGCCTTTCCCTCACCCACTAAGCGGGTCACCATGTCATAGAAGGAGATCAGGTTGGTCAGGCAGGACCTGCCTTTCATAAACCCACGCTGACTGGGCCCGATCACCCGGTTGTCCCGTACGTGCCGTGTGATGGCACTCAAGATGATCTGCTCCATAACCTTCCCGGGCACCGAGGTCAGGCTGACAGGCCTGTAGTTCCCCGGATCCTCCTTCTGGCCCTTCTTGTAGATGGGCGTCACATTTGCCAGCCTCCAGTCAACAGGGACCTCCCCAGTTAGCCAGGACTGCTGGTAAATGATGGAGAGTGGCTTGGTGAGCACTTCTGCCAGCTCTTTCAGCACCCTTGGGTGGATGCCATCCGGCCCCATAGACTTGTGCGTGTCTGGGTGGCGTAGCAGGTCACTGACCATTTCCCCTTGGACTACGGGGGCTTCATTCTGCTCCCCGTCCCTGTCTTCCTGCTCAGGGGGCTGGGTGCCCAGAGAGCAACTTCCCTTGCTGTTGAAGACGGAGGCAAAGAAGGCATTTAGCACCTCAGCCTTTTCCTCATCCCTTGACACTAAGTTTCCCCCTGCATCCAGTAGAGGAGGGAGATTTTCCTTCGCCCCCTTTTTATTGTTAATGTATTTGTAGAAGGACTTTTTGTTGTCTTTTATGGCAGTAGCCAGACTAAGTTCTAGTTGGGCCTTAGCCCTTCTAATTTTCTCCCTACATAACCTCACAACATCCTTGTAGTCCTCCTGAGTTGCCTGCTCCTTCCTCCAAAGGTTGTAGACTCTCTTTTTTTCCCTAAGTTCCAGCCGGAGCTCTCTGCTCAGCCAGGCCGGTCTTCTTCCCCACTGGCTCATCTTTCGGCTCGTGGGGACGGCCTGCTCCTGCGCCTTGAAGATTTCCCTTTTGAAGAATGTCCAGCCTTCCCGGACGCCTTTGCCCTCCAGGACTGCCTCCCAAGGGACTCTGCCAACCAGGCTCCTAAACAGGCCAAAGTCTGCCCTCCGCAAGTCCAAGGTGGCAGTTCTGGTGACCCTCCTCCTTACTTCTCTGAGAATCGAAAACTCAATCGTTTCGTGGTCACTGTGCCCAAGACGGCCTCCGACTGTCACATCACCCACAAGACCTTCTCTGTTCACAAACAACAGGTCCAGGGGGGCGCCTTCCCTCGTGGGCTCCCTCACCAGCTGCGTGAGGAAGTTCTCTTCCACACACTCCAGGAACCTCCTGGACTGTTTCCTCTCTGCTGCATTGTATTTCCAGCAGACATCTGGTGAGTTGAAGTCCCCCACGAGAACAAGGGCCAGTGATCGTGAGGCTTCTCCCAGCTGCCTGTAGAATACTTCATCTGCCTCCTCGTCCTGGTTGGGTGGTCTGTAACAGACTCCCACCATGACATCTGCCTTGGTGGCCTTCCCCCTGATTCTTACCCATAGACACTCAACCCTCTTGCCACCATCCTCGAGCTCAAGGCCGTCCAGACTCTCCCTAACACAGAGGGCTACCCCACCGCCTCTCCTTCCTTGCCTGTCCCTTCTAAAGAGTTTATAGCCGTCCATCGCGGCACTCCAGCTATGTGTGTCATCCCACCGTGTTTCCGTGATGGCAACTATATCGTAGTTTTCCCCTTTCACAACAGCCTCAAGCTCCTCCTGTTTGTTGCCCATGCTCCGTGCATTCGTGTAGATGCACTTCAGCTGGGCTAGTGATCCTGTCGCCTTTGTGGTGGGAGAAGCCCTACTCCCTACATGTCCCATCTCAGGCATTTCCGTGGTTCCTAGCTGATCACTGACCCCTGTGTCCCTGCTGCCGCACGGGTCTCTCTGTCCTACCTCATCTGAGACGGCTGACCAAAGGGCCTCACTGGCACGCCATCCCTCATTCATTGGCGTGCCACCCCCAGGCTTCTCTCTAGCAAGCCTAGTTTTATCCCCTTCCCCCTTCAAATCTAGTTTAAAGCCCTCTCAATGAGCCCTGCTAACTCCTGTGCTAGGATCCTTTTCCCCCTTTGGGACAGGTGTGCCCCTGATATGTGCTGACTGACCAAAAATTCGATATGTGCTGACTGACCAAAACCAAAAGATAGGGCACAAGTGTAAAAATGGTCCTGTGTGTTTGCCCTCTGCCCCAGTACATCTTTCTTCAAACCTGTTTTCTGGATGGCTTGCTTTCATTTTTGTTCTTACAAGCCAGAAAGAGCCCACCCCTTAGACTCTGATTTAGCTGGGCTCTTATTTCATCTTGGATGCATCAGCAGAATGGTTTGTGTTCCAGTTAAACAAACATAGTGACGAGTGAGGCAGAGTCAGCCGGGCTTGGGAACTGTTCCCCCTTGAGCCTTGAACATCCTGAAGATGGGAATCGTTAAAGTGTGAAGTGCCTGTAATGAAATTGTTCCATTTGTAAGGGTTTGATTTTTAAATTTAGTAAATCTATCTAATGTCTTGCATATGGAGAGGTCTCAGGCGCTTCATGGGTTGCTCGTTTTGTTTTTGCCTGTGAGTGCCATGGAGTTGTGTGCCTGAGAGATTTTTTTTCTCTGCGCCCTTTCTCATGACTAAATAATTTGGGAAAGCCTCTGGTTAAAGATGAAAATAGCAAAGACTTTAGTTATGCTTCCATGTGGACCCATGTTACAAGTTTAGTGGAGCTTCCCTTTTTTTACTGCAGGTAATCTGAGGGTTTGCAAGTTACCCTGCAAAGGTGAGATTTCTGAGCATGTGAGCTGAGTTCCTTATACTGGCCCTCCTAGCTCTTTGCAGACAGTGTATAAACTGTGCTATTCTTGGGTCTTTTCTGCCTTGTCTCACTTGGTTGAAGCTTTCTAACTCATGACTATTGTTACTAGATACGGTGTCAGAAACAGCCTTCTCCTTTCTCCCATGCCAACTGCTTCTACTGCTCAGATCTTGGGCAATAACGAATCCATCGAGCCCTACACCAGTAACATCTACACACGCAGAGTCCTCTCAGGAGAGTTTCAGGTAAGCAAGGCAGCTGTTTTCATATCTTTGATGACTTTCACTGCTAAGACAGACAAGATGAAGGCCACATACTTGGTAATTCAGTTCAGTTAGATGTTTATGTCGAAGGCCAAAAGCGCCAAGGGGAACATCTAGCCTGTACTTTGTGCTGTAGTAGTACAGTTTTGCATATTCCAGTTATTGTGGAATATGCAAAATCATAGAATCATAGAACAGTTTGGGTGGGAAGGGACCTTTAAAGGTCATCCAGTTCCACCCCCTGCCATGGGCAGGGACACCTTCCACTAGACCAGGCTGCTCAAAGTCCCATCCAACCTGGCCTTGAACCCTTCCAGGGATGGGGCAGCCACAGCTTCTCTGGGCAGCCTGTGCCAGGGCCTTACCACCCTCAGAGTGAAGGATTTCTTCCTAATATCTCATCTAAATCTCCCCTCTTTCAGTTTAAAGCCATCACCCCTTGTCCTGTCACTACAGGCCCTTGTCAAAAGTCCCTCTCCAGCTTTCTTGGAGGCCCCTTTAGGTACTGGAAAGCTGCCTTCTCTTCTCCAGGCTGAACTGCGGCTTTTCTCTGGAAAACAAACCTTTGAGGCCTCAAGGTGGCCTGCAGGAGTACTTGCTAAATGAGTGATGATTAGTGAAATTATTGAAGGGACGTGCATGCTGTGGGAAGAGTAACTGAGACCACAGTGCTGCTTTGCACAGTCCTGAGGAAAGAGCTGTAGGTAAAGCACTGAACAAATCTGAAGCGGTCATGTAACAGCTTTACAGATGCAGAGGGGTCTGTCATTTAGGAAAGAGTATGAACCGGTTTGAGTTCTGGAGGCTGGAGTTAGCAAAGAGCTCTATGTGAGCAAGGGGAGTATCTAACTGTTAGAGGAGGCCTGGTCTGTCCTGCATCCCCTCTGGCGTGTCCCCTCATCGATGTTAGGGAAAGCACGCCATTTCCTCCTGCCCGCGGGATCAAATCAGACACGCGGTGTGGTCAGAACGACAGGTTTATTGTTCTGCTTCACTGTGTAGGTCGGGTGCAGGGCTGCTGGACAGGTATCCCCAAACAGTCCCAGCAAGCAAATGTTCCTGTTTTTTCCTCCCAGATAAACAGCCTACACCTGTTTTGTTCTTTCCCCTTCTGACCCCAGTCTTGATGATTGTTTACACCCTTATTTAGTAGTATTTAGTAATTCAGGTTGTGGTCGGTGGCCCTGGTAAGTCAAGATCTCTCCCTTTCACATCTTTTGGCATTCCGCACGCAGGGGAGTTCCGTACGCTCCCCTCTCACATTTGTAATGTCCGGTAACTTCTCCCATTACTGTCCTACTAGTTTAGCCCGGGGTTGGTGTCAGCCAGGCGTTGCAGACAGCCTTCTGTTGTCTGCAGCATCTCACATTTGTTATCCTGTTGTTTTAACCTTGGGCCTAGGCTGGCTGTCTGCATGCATAGTTCACTGCTGACTGCAGAGTGAAAGTGTCAGGTACAAGGTCTCGTTTAACCGCTTAAAAACCTGTGCACACTGGCATGGATTTGCCTCCTCTAGGAAGGGGTATCTGTGCCATAAGGCAGGGCGTATAGCTTAGCAGAATGTACAGTGCTTTCATTCTTTGGTTTTTGCCCCTTACAGGTTGTGAATCCACACTTGTTGAAAGATCTCACAGAGAGGGGCCTGTGGAATGAGGAGATGAAAAACCAGATCATTGCGCACAACGGCTCTATCCAGGTACGTGTGAGACACCAGGGAGAACGTTCCAGGGATTCCTACTAGTCTGGGAAGTGCTGGCTGGGGGGCTGGTTTGCCACACGGTGCTTTTGCGTCCTGCTGTACAGGAGTGACTCAGCTATCCCGGGGAGGAAAAGCTGGAATGTGTGGTGTTTCTGTTAGAAATACGAGGGGATGTGTCTGATCTCAGTGGTAATTTGTTCCTGCTGGAGCCCACCCGTGTCATAGAGAAGCCCAATGGAAATGTACTACTAATTATTGCTGGAACAAATACCAAGTCAGGCTGCTTTACTTTAGGCAGATTCTGCAAATGCTTGGATTCCCATTATCATAAAGGCTATAAAGGGGTAATTTCGTAGCAGGGAGTAGGCTTGAGACAGGAGCTGAGTGTATGACATCCAGATCCAGAAGTTACACGTAGAGGAGTCTGTGTGGGATGACTCATTTACGCTGTGGAGTTTGAAATGCTGCTGTGACTTGTGCTTGGAGTCATGCATGCTAACAAAGCGCATCCCACTTGTCATGGGACGGGTACTAACTGCTGGATTGCTTTTTGTAAGACCTCCCAACTATTTAGGACAAAACAGTAATGGCCTGTTGGCAAACAGCTTTTTCTCTCAAATTCCCCGGAATAAGCTGTCCTGTTTGAGCACATAAGGTTTTTTTTTATGCTTGGGTACTTTCAGATACAGGATGCTTGGATTCAGTGATAGAGGTCAGCTGCAAAAAGCTTTAGTTCTAGTGAGGATTGCTGAAATCTCAGCAATTGGTGAAGAATTTGATTTTATAAAAAGGACCATTTGGGCAGTCACTGCTTACACTGCATTGGAAAACTCTTCCTGTTCCTTTTAGAACATACCCGAGATTCCTGATGACTTGAAGCAACTCTATAAGACGGTGTGGGAGATCTCCCAGAAAACTGTCCTCAAGATGGCAGCAGACAGAGGAGCTTTCATTGATCAGAGCCAGTCTCTCAACATCCACATCGCAGAACCCAACTACGGCAAGCTCACCAGCATGCACTTCTACGGGTGGAAGCAGGTAGCTGGGCGGGGTGGGGTGGGAGCCGTGGTCAGAACAGCGAGCGAATGCGGGCTGATAAGTTCTTTCAGGAAAAGTTGGTCTCGCTGATTCTCAGAAGGGTGAACGGTCGTTTCCTTCCAAGAATCCAGTGTTACTAGTGGAATATCTCTCTAGAGCAGTAAAGCTGCGGAGGCTTGTAGGTTGCCTCCATTAATCCTGACGGCTAGACATCACTGTGAGGCTGGTACCGTGGTGCGGGCTCAGGGAGGTCGGCCTCGGCAGTTGAGAGTTTGGCTGTATTGCTTGCCTGAGCTCCAGCCGATTCCAGCTCTTAGACTGATGCTTTTGCTCTGCAGGGTCTGAAGACCGGCATGTACTATCTGAGGACAAAACCGGCTGCTAACCCCATCCAGTTCACCCTGAACAAAGAGAAACTCAGAGAGCGGGAGAAGGCCTCCAAGGAAGAGGAGGAGAAGGAGAGGAATAAAGCAGCCATGGTGTGCTCCCTGGAGAACCGGGATGAATGTATGATGTGTGGCTCCTAATGGATCCGCCCCGCAGTGCCAGCAAAGCCATTCCACCTGGCTGGAGTCCTAAGATAGAAGCAGCTAGTATAACGTGAGGCTGTAGAGGCTTGCTGGACCTGTGGCAGGAGGGGTGATCACAGTAGTGTATTGTAGCTTCCCCATCCAGGTGGGGGTTGGTGCACAGGTATGGATAGGGTGCATACGAAGTTTATATATTGCTTTAGTAGCTGGGCTTTCTGAAAACTTAAGTGCTCTTGCATGGTCTTACATTGAACCCTACAGGCAGGACTTCGGAACAGACATGGAAAGTGCTCATGCCAGTTACCTTAAAGATCTGTCCTGGGGACTTCAGACAATTCTTTTCACGTACTAAAGACTGTTACTCATGCCTTCAGAGGAAGAAGCAGACCTGACTGATACCTTTTCCTTTGCTGTGATAAGACAGCAGGAAAACATCCCTAGGCTAGGTGTGTTGTACGCTTGCTATGCTGTCTGTCATGGCAGCGGAGCAATTTCTGTTAAGCTGAGAAAGCTGGAGTGTGTGCACATCTGCCAGTGAGACCATTTCTTACTCTCCTTGTCCCCTCCTCTCCCCTTTCCAAAAAGCTGTTTAAAGGAGCAGACTGGTGGGAGGTGCGTTGCTACCTGGAGAGTTCATCTCCATCCAGCCTGACAGGGCAGAGCATTGTGCTTGGTAAATGTTCCTTTTCAGTTCTGGCCAGGAAATGGCAGAACTGCTGCAGTGTATTTTATTCTGTATTAAAAACCCACTCTAATTTACCAGTCTGTTTGCTGGTAATGGGCTTCCATGCTGTCCTTGGCCAGAAAGCCTTCTGAAGTGCACACACCATCTTTTTTTTCAAGAGTTGCATTTATCCACCCCAGCTAGTTATTTGATATTTTAAAAATAATACATTTTTACTTATCTGTGTACTTAACTCCCTGCTCTAACTCGATGGGACTTCGTCATCCAGTTCTTAAATATTTATTGAATTCACGTACCATACAACTAACTCTTTAATCCAGCCAAATGCAATAAAATGTGGAATGTCAAAGGAATAAGCAGTGGTATCTTGGGAACGCTTTTTTTGATTAAAAGTGAGTTGTAGCAGCTGGAGGCCGGGGCCGTGTTTGTGAGCCCTGCACCTCCTGCGCACAGTTCCTCCCAGAGAACTGTCTGAGGGCTCTTGTTGCGCGAAATAAGGCATGTAAGCAGAGCCCTGTATCTGCCGGGGCAGCCGTGCTTGACTCAGTAGGGTGTCTGTTTCTTTGTGTCGTTTTGAAGATTTGGGCTTAAGATAAACGCGAGGAAGGGACTGAAGTAATGCCCAGTCTGTGTTGCAGTAACGTGCCAAGGAGGTGTGCTGAGTTCACAGGGCAAATCTGGGACTATGCTAGAGGTAAGGCTTGAGCTCTTGCGTCTTGTTTTTTAGTCCAGCACTTGCCCTACTTCTTCTGCTTCTGGTTTCTCTTATGAGGCACCGCTGCAAATGCCTTGGGAAGTGGCTCTCTTTGCTTCCAAGGGAAGACTGTGGTGTCTGATCACCGCTCCTGGCAGCTGTGCTGCCCAAGGAATTTTTTCACCAAACAGATTCTGAGGGAACAGGGCCTTTTGACTACAAAAGTCCTCTTCTGAGGGAGTTTTGGAAAGTTCAGAAGTTGCAAGGGCTGGAGCTGGGCTGATGGGGAAGCGGAATCTCTCTTGCAGAACATGCTAGCCTCGCCTGTTGGGTGGGGCAGAGAGGGCGTAGTGAGAACTGAAAAATGGTGTGTTAGGGTGTCAGCAGGTGCGCGGAAAGTGTGGGATCTCGTGCAGTCAAGGGCAGGGCTGCTCAAGGCTGAGCGTGTCTTCTTCAGCCAGGTCAGCAGTAAGCTGTCACTCGCTCAAACAAGCCTTTGCTAATCGAGCAGCACAAGGAGAGTTTCTGGGACTGGGTGTAACGGGATAACGCACCGTTAATGGAGCTCCTGCGCAAACAGGAGTGGCTCCCAGGGGACCCTGCCGTCTAGACTCGTCCTTGCAGTTTGCTTTTGCTGCTGCCTCTCTTTGAGGCGCTCCTAAACATGAGTGCTGTTGAAATCAGCACTCCTGCCCGATCTGGTCTCCTGGGGGACGAGTGAAGAGGGCTTGTGCTTCCTGCTAGACAGAGGAGAGGCAGTTAGAGAGGAGCTGGAGTGGGGGATGAGCTGCACTGAATGCTGATGCTCCTTTTGGGGGGAGGCCTCAGGAGCCACCGTCTCTCTCCCGTACACAGTTCGTCCTTAACCGCTGCCCTGGCCGCTGCTTGCCTGGCCTTTGGGCTGTCTCCTGCTGCCTGTACCGTTCTGGCAAACACTGTTATTTCCCTAAAGGCCAACCAGATATTCCTGTTGCTGTTTCCTTAATCTCCCAACTGCTGTCACTAGCCAGGGAAGCAATCTGTCATTGCTTGAGTGGCATCAGTTTTGCTCAGTTCCTTTTCTGAAATAGGTTTCTATTGCCTTTGCTGTGGTTGGGCTAAGGCAACACTAAACAGACTGTTTCCCTCTTGAACATCTCCCTGCTTGACAGCAAGGTGCTGCTGCTCTCTAGGAAATAGCTCTGAGCTACAAAGCCGGGGGGGGGGGGGAACCCGTGGGATTTAAATGCTAGAGACCCAGACTGGTGGTGACTTGACTGTGTGGGGTTCCTGGAGCGGGGGGAGAATGAGGGAAGCTAATGGGTTCACAGTGGTACCGTGCTGAGCGTGGGCTGCCCTGGGGGGTCTGTGGGAGATCCTGAGCACAGACACAGGCTGACACCCTTCCCTTCAGCCCCGTGCGCTCCATAGCCAGGGTCCTCTCCAGCCAGCCAGCCCTCGCTGCCCTTTTGTGCTATTAAAGCTGAAGTGGAGGTGGTGAGACCACCTGCGTGTCTCTCCCTGAGGCCACGAGGCAGAGATCGATGCCTGCCTTGGCCCAAAGTGCTCCTGTGCAGCGACTGTCCATGCCTACAGAGAGGCAGCCTGGACGAGGAGCGTGCCTCTTGCTGATGGTGGGCCACTGCAGCCGAGAGGTCGGAACTCGTGCGAGTGAGACCAGAAGTCAGCCTGAAGGACCGTGAGGACAGCAGCTGCCTGTGCGAGTAGCCTGGGCTGGGTTCGTTCTTTATCTAACAGCCCCTGAGCGCCCAAGCAGCTCTCCCTGCTCCCAGCTGGGTCCCAAACAGCGGCACTGGAGCTGGGCACGTTCTTCCCCAGGCTGGTGTGAATCTGATCGCGTGGCCTTCGGCAGCGGTCCAGCCCGCCTCAGGAGCTGGGAGTTATCCTGCCTCCTCCAGCTGGGCGGAGCACGTTCATGGGAGGTGTAGGCTTGAACTCCATCGCATCCGAGTGTAACGCCAACACCTGCCACCTCCACGACAACTTCTGTAAGTGTCCAGCTGTCCGTCCACAACGGCAGCACCTCTGACGTGCTGGGGGTGCAGGTGGCTCTGACCACGGTGCTTGGTGCTGGTTGTGGGTGCTGAGCCTGTCCTGCGAGCGAGGACGGGATCGGTGCTTCTCTGTGGTGTTGGGTCTGGGGTGGCTGCCCATGAGCTCTTGATTTAGCAAAGCCCAGGCTTGTGCAGAACTTTCTTGGTGAGAAACTTGCCCAGGAGCTCTGTTGCTGGGACTTAATCAGTTTAAGTTCAGGAGGGCGCATGTTTGCTGACGTAAGAGGGCCGTCCAGCCGCCGTTCGCGCTGCCGTCACCCAGCTGTGCTTCTTGTCGGTCCAAGAAGGAATTGCTTTTATTGCTGTGGACTGTGCTGCCTTGCGACTGCTCGCGCCAACAGATGGGAGGTGGTGGGTGGGAGCAGCTGAGGAACGGACCCTCCTTCCCAAACAGCAGGAGTTTGGGCTGGTTTAAGCTGATTTTGAGGCTGCACCCGTGGCCCTGCCCATGGTGGTGCGTAAGGATCTGTGCCAGAGCAGTGAGCACGGGTTGCACCAGGCTGCTGCCCTCACCGCCCTCCATTCCTCGTCCGAGGTGTTGCCGTGTTCTCCCCAGCTGCCTTCTGCAGAAAGACTCTAGCATTCATATTTTTAACCCTGACTTCTTTACCACACCATCTGGAGAGACTTGCTCACGTTTTTCTCCCTAAAGCCTGTAGCATTGAGCATCTTTGTTTATTTCTCTGCTGCTCCTAACACAGGATCTCTCCTGTGTTGTAGCTTTAACTCATTCCTGGGGAAATTATCCCAGAGTTAGAAAACTGCTTAGTAAATTAACTTTTCTGGTTTTCAAGATGTATCTAGAGCATTCATCCTACCTAATCCCATACCACAACTTCCATGGGATACTCTGCTGGCATCTGTTCCGAGGTGATCAGCAGCAAGAGGTGATCGGCTAGAGGTTTGGGGATGCAGAAGGTAAAGCCGGTGGGGTGTCTGGGGAGACCTGGCACATACGTGCTCCCTGAACACAGCGTGTGCCGTTTTAAAGCTGCCTTTCTCCGGATTATTTTTGTCCTCCCTGCTTTCACTGGGAGGCTGATCCAGGCTGTCAGTGTCCAGTAGACGGCCTGGAGCCAAAAGGAGCGTGTTCTATTCCCCGCAGATTTATTCATGCTTCCCCCCCACCAGGTGCGCTGCTCAGGTGTGTATCTTGTCCCACAGCTTTTGATTCCCATCTCCTGGATGGGATTTTGCGGTGTGATGTGTTACTCAGGTGCGCGTGAGCCGTGCACGCTGCTTGGTGACGGCGAACGTGTGCCCGTGGCGAGCGGTGCGTGCCGAGCCGCTTCCCGGCTGCGGTCAGCGGCCGCGCGCTCGTGGCAGGGTACGTGCTCGCTGTCGAACCGCAGCACGGTGTGGCCGCGGGAACGTGTGCTCGGAGCCAGGCCCCAGGTGATTTCTGAGAGCTGTCGTTTAACCTGCTTGTCAAAGCCGCTGGTGAAGGGTGCTCCGCGACTTCCTTGCTTCCAGCGTTTCATTACTGTCACTCAGAGTTCCCCTAATTCCCCACTGGATTATCGATGCTGCAAACTAAGCTCCTCATCTTTGCTTTGGTAGTCACAGAGAGAAACAAATCCCCGCTCTTTAGAGAAGCCTTTTACCTCCTGACAACAGCAGTGTGTTTACCCCTTCCAGCTCCCCGTTCATTCAAGAAAACAAACCCAGTCTCTTCTTTTCGTGTGTCATTGTTTTCTTACTGATCTGGTTCATGTGGATTCCTTCCATTTCTGTCTGTCTGAGACCGTTTCTGTCCATTCTGTCTGCCCAGACCCCGGTGTGGTGCTTGGCTGAGACCACATCAGTATCAAGCAGAGCTGAATAATAACACCCGTGTCTCGTGCGCGATGCCGCTGCTGTCGAGCTACAGAATTAGATGGGTCTTTCCTGGTACTGGCACTGTATCGCCGGCTCTTTCGGGTTACGGTCTGCGTCAAGCCCAGCTCCGTCCTTACCGCCCCGCTGCTTACCCAGGGACTTGCCGCTTCGGAGACCACGCTCTGGTTTTCCCCGTGAAGTGTGGAACTTTCCACTGGTTTTGGCTGAATTTCACATGGAGGATTTCGGGCTCTGTCCCATTTGTCAAGGTCACTTGAAGTCCCCTCGTGGTCCTGGGGCGAGTGCAGCCCTCCTCGGCTGGTTCTTGCCTCCAGGTTTTACTCCGTCTCTTGGGCTGCTTTGGGCTCAGCTCGAGACTGTGAGAGCTCCGTCCCTGAGCCACTAAGAGCTGTAAGAGCTCTGACATTTTTTCCTTTTTACTCTGTATGTGTTTGAGCTGATGCTTCTTAATTTATGGCAGTAAAGCGTAACTGAGATTCTTAACTCTGCAGCCGCAATGCAGCAGGAAAACAAGGAGCTTGTCTTTCCCCCTAAGGCTCTTTCCTATCTATTTTCCTATTTTAAAAATTACAGTTCTTAATGTATCACTTTCTTGCTGTAGAAAGTGTCCCCCAAACTTTTTCTAGACACTGTTGAGAAATATCAGATGGCAAATACAGAGAAGTACTCGGACTCCCCCCGTCTCTGCCCAGAACTCGTTTGTGCTCCATAAAAAATGAGGCATTTATGCTGGGGGAAGATGCTAATTCCCTGGAGTTCTCGCATTGCCTAGGATTTTTTTTTTTCTGCCAGCATTGAAGTCAAACTCAGTAACAAGCATAAAATATTGCTGTGCAGATAGTTCTGTTTAATATTCGTTTTGCAGCTCAGTCAGTTCCTGTTCTCTGTTGCTTCCCATACAAGCCTCGTCCCCACAGTGTGGCAATACCATGCAGGTGTTTAGACATCTAACTTCTCATTAATTTCAGCCCAGGTTTAGATGCCTAGCAGGAATAAAATGATGGAAGACTTGTAATAGCTTTTAGGAGACTGAGATAGCTGGGGGAAAAGGGGAGAAACAGCAGCCGTGGGCACTGTCCTTTCTTTGGGTTGCTCCTGGGCTCTTTGTGACTATCTCAACATCCCTGGCTGCTGTGTAAATGAAATAATAGACATAAAAGGGATCTGAATTGCTTCAACATCTGAGAGAGGCATTAAAGATTCCTCCTCCCCAGCCTCCAGTGCATCCCAAAGCCCGAGTCCAGCGGTCTGAGCCGGTGGGAGGAGAGCACCTCGCTGGGGGCTGGGAGCACGGCTGACCCAGTGCTCGTCCCAAGCTGTGCTGCGGTGGAAGGACAGCGGAGGGAATGTGTGGTACTTGTCAGTTTTGAATCCAGGACTTGCAGAAAATAGGACTGGGTGGAATCTGGAGAGACCAACTAGTCCATCCCCTCCCCAAGGCAGGATCTTCTCACCCCGAGCAATTTCCGATGGGTGCGAATCTGACCTGATCTGAAATCCTCCCGTGATGTAGGTTCCCCAAGCCAGTACTCGAAGGCTGCCTTACTGCTAGAAAGTTTTTCCTAAAGCCTAAGCTCAGCCTCCCCGGCAGTGGTGAGCAGAGGCTTGTTTTCAAGGAGCCCATGGGCTCCTCACTGCCTCCACAGGGATCTCGGGACATGCTGCCTGATCTTGGTCAATGCCCTGTGAAAGACAGGGTTGAGGGTGGGAGGGATAGCTGGCACGCAGCGAGCTGTGCGTGTCCTGTGAGACTGCCTGGCCAGGGCAGTACGTGATGGAGAAGGCCAGGCAGGAGAGAGAAGGAAGACATGTTTTATGCTGAGGGCGGTGAGGCACCGGCACAGGTTGCCCAGAGAGGTGGGAGATGCCCCATCCCTGGAAACATTCCAGGTGAGGCTGGACGGGGCTCTGGGCAGCCTGATCTAGTTGGGGATGTCCCTGCTCATGGCAGGGGGTTGGACTGGATGGCCTTGAAAGGTGCCTTCCCACCCAAACCATTCATGATTCCATATGTGGTGAGAACTGCCAGAGCTGGGGGCTGCAGGTGTGGGGGGCTCTGCTGCCCGGGCTGCTGGAGCCAGGGCTGCATGGCTGGAGCCAGTGTACGAGGCTGGGATGCAGGTGACGTCCGTGTGATGAAGAAAGCGCCCAGCACCATGCCCACGGTGCTCTCCTGGGACGCGCTGCCACGGGCTGGTGTGCCAGGGCTGGGTGCTCGCAGGCGCAAAGCTGGATCGCACTGGCGTTGCAGGGGGTTTGGAGGCCGTGGTACCAGCCACAGATCAAGACTCCCACGGTTAGACGAGCCGGCAGCTCTGTGGACATGATGTCCACGTGGCGCGGTGCTTGCGGATTCCCCGTCCCCATCCGGCGCAGGATGGAGGAACCCACCATGAGCGTCGGACGAGTGAGCAGCATCTGTGCCAGGCAGCGGGATGAGAACCAAATGCTGCCACGGGCGCGAGAACCAGGCAGCATCTGGGGCAGAACAGTGTCGGCCCCACCGAGCCCCAGGGCAGAGGGAAGCGGAGCTGGAGCGCCCGTGGGGGAGCGCAGGCTTTTCCCCATCCCAATTGCATGGATAATTGCTGGGCACGCGAGGGCAACGAAAGGGAGGAAGAGCAGAGCCTGAGGTTCCCGGAGCACGGGAGTCCCGGAGGATGACTGTGGCGTTGGAGGGTCCCTGCCTGGCTTTGCAGCCCTGCCCATGGCTGGCCGAGCCGCCCAGCGCTGCGCGGGGACCGGGGGATGTCTGCCCAACAGCCGAAGTGCTGCGCCGCGACACCGCGACTGCAGAACGAGGGGTAGCTTTGCAGAGAAATTACGCTGAAATGGCTGGGTCTGACAGAAGCTTTATCCTTCCCTCTGGTCAGATGGAATAGCCGTTGCGGCGCGGCCTGGGCTGCGGACTGAGCGCGAGCTCTCCCCGCCAGATCAAGCGCCGCGATCCGAGGCCACAGCAGCCCATTAGCTGTTCACTCCTCGAGCGACAGGCTGAGTCTGAGGCTCTCCCCGCATCCCTCGCTAGGGCAGGCGGGAGGATGGCTGGGACCAGCGCCGAGCTGCCTGGGGTTTGTACCCTTCCTCGCGCGCGTCCTGCGGGGCTGAGCTCAGAACGCCCGAATCACGGAGCTACACGTCTGAGCACGTGCCGAGAGCAGCTTTCTGCCCCGTGCTGCACCTCTGTGGTTTGTACCAGTGTCCTGTGCAACGAGGACATCTGCTCGCTGCTGTTACAGTACGTCGGTTCCACTTCAGTGCACCCCGTTACGTCGTCGAGGCGTTGTGGGGTTTGGGTTTGGTTTTGTTTTATTTTTTTTTTTTTCCAGAGGTGGTTGCCCGCATTGCACAGATGCCCTATGGCCCTGTGGAGGTTTTGGGCTGTGTGGTACCTTGTGACTGTACGTGAGGTTTTTTGTAACATTGATTTTCAATTTTTTTTAGATTAAAAATACCAAAGCATTTTTTTTTTTCCCAAAAGGAAAAACAACACACACCAAGAATTCAAAGGTTTTCACAGTGAGGAAGCTCTGTGTATCTGTGGCCAGATCCTACCACTGACTCAGCCTGAGGCATCCCGTGCCACGCAAGGCTGAGACTCCTGGAGTAAGGTGGTACCCGGCACGGCTGAACTTGACCGCGAAGCACTGGCCTGTCCGAGACTGTAGCTCGGTGCCCCGTGATGTGTCAGCCAAGAGACCCAGCAAGGCTGCGAGAACATTGCTTCTCTGCATTGGGAAGCTTTACAGAGTTAAAATAGCTTGTACCTGAACAGAAATACCGCATTTCTGGAGTAAACCACCCAGCTCTCCGCAGTCCCCCGTGTTCCTCTGAGCACCCTGGGCCTCTGCCTGGCAGAAGCTCTCGTGCTCCTCAGCCCTGCTCCCCTCCTCCCCAGGCGCAGGAGACTGACGAGCCGGGGCGGTTGCTTTTGCATGGTTTCCTTCAGGGGTGATTTGTGCAGGAGAGAGAAATGTTTTCCCCTGTCCGATGGGTACCTACGGGGACTGACTTCCAGATGCATGTGTGTGAATATTTCAGTCCTTGGCCACTCTTCTGAAAAACAAGAGAAGAAAAGAAACCGAGTCTAATCCAAGACTGGAGCAGAGGTCTAGGATAGATCCAGGATCCTGCAGAGATTTCCCTCCTGGCCAGCTGCACTGGGCAGAAGTACGTCCTTTTGCCTTTGAACTACACCCAATACTGGTATATTTACCACCGATTCAAACCTTAGATGCTTTATGTGAGTAAGGAGAACTTGGCATTAGCAACGCCATGCATTTTGTTCTTTTCCTGCTGCAGGTTTTGCAGGACTTACCGCTGTAACTCACGTTATTTCTGCCGCACGTCTTATCTGGTGGTCACGTAAGAGAAGGAAGCAGTTCCTGGGGAAGAGGGGTAAGATGCGCTGGTGCAACCGTGGATTCAATAAACCCACGAGCTGATGATTGTCAGGACCTGGGAGGGGTTGAAGCGGGAGCGTGGCATTCGGTGTCTCGCACTCCTGTCTCTTACTTCTCCCCTGTGCATTTGCTGCTGTCTGCTCTTGGAGCTGAGGCTCTGGCTGGACCTTTGGTCTGACCCAGTTTGGATGGGAAGATGCAGCCATACCGGGGCGAGCGGGGGTCCCCCCAGAAAGGGGCCCTGCAGCCCCATGGACGTGCATGCGGTTACAGGTTGAGGGAAGGGCCCTTGCAGCAGCCGAGGGGCGTTGGGTGCTGGTTGAACCTCTCGCTTGCTGTCTCTGCATCTGCCAGGCTCTTTCTAATTTGCCTGGGCAAGGAAACTTGAGAGAAGAGCCTTCTGGTGAGCTTCCCCCCTCGATACGAGAGCAATATTTTTATCCTGTACGTCTGAAAGGAGCTTTTCAAGCACCAGCATTGCTGGGGATCTTCTCGCTTTTGTGCATTGAGTAACTTGGAACGGGGTGTGTGGGGATCAGGTGCTTGGATCTACCAACCAGGGAACGCCTACCAGCAGGATAACGTCCCTCTTCCAACAAGCCCCTGGTCTGGAGGAGCCTTCACAAGCAAGGGAGGTCAGGCTGGCTGACCGCTCACATGCTTGGGTCGACTGGCAAGATCCCCAGCAGGGACAATTGCGAAAAGGCAGGGTATTTCAATTGCAGCACGGACTGTTAACTAGTACTGAGCCTTGGGACAGAGGAGAACGACAAGACACAGCATCCAAAGCCCGCGGTTCCCAGATGCTACATCTGTCAGGCTGATTTCAGGGAGCTTATTCCAGACCGTGTCCTCTTGTCTCCGTGGCCTGCGAAGGGAGCCTGTGGTTTGGCAGCCCTGAATCCGTCATCTTAAACCGGTGTGCCACAGGTAGCGATGACTGTTAGATGTGCGTAGGAGGCAGTTTGAGTGTGGAGGGGAAATTCTGAGACTTGACAGTGTGTGGCTGGTCCAGAGAAGCCAGAAATTACTGGTTGGGGCACATACAGTCTCTTTAATGCTTTCCTTTTCCTCTGACTTGCCCTGGTAATTAACTCTTGTCACATGTCATCAACCTCTCTTCTCCTGCCTGACGGAGGGTATTCAGAGCTCCATTTCCATGGTGATGCGCAGGATGTTGTGTGTCTGCCCGGAGAGGTGTCTCCTCCACTTGCTTGTGGCTGCCGCCTTAATGGGGATTGACACAAACCCTCTTTTTTCAGGAGTTTTAGGAGGTGCTCCCTGATTCCCCTTTTGCCCAGGGCAGTGGTGGAGTCACCAACCCTGGAGGTATTTAAAAGACGTTTAGATGCGGCGCTTAGGGACATGGGTTAGTGGTGGACTTGGTAGTGACAGGTTAACGGTTGGACTCGATGGTCTTGGAGGTCTCTTCCAACCAAAATGATTCTGTGATTCTATGATTGTACCATAGATAATAGGGTTGATGCCACGTGGCAGTAGCAGGTATGTCATGCTGATGAGGTTGTGCACACCCTCAGAGACAGACTTCCCCATGCGATAGACTGTCGAGGAGGAGAAGCTGGACAAGTCACTGGGATGACCATGAGGTGAGTAGCACATGTGTGGCAAGCCTTGTGCTGCACTTTCCCAGAAGCAATCCCACGGCCGCTTGGATTATCCTGCAGGAGGATGTCAGGAAGAAGCCTAAGCCAAAGATGATTGTGATGGCTCTCATGGCCAGTCCTACCACCTTGTTCCTGGAGATGCCCCCACAGGACAGGTTCACCAGGACCATGTGCTCAGAAAGTGCTCGATGACGTTAGAGTGGCACAAGTGCCCCTTGGACGCCAGGATGACCACAGGACTGACAAAAGAGATGTTCCTCACCGCTGCAGCCAGGGATAACCGGGACAGGTATTTTCTGGCCTTTATGTCTGTGTAGTGCATTGGGTTGCAAATGCCCCCATACCTGTGGCCATGAGAAGGAGGGTGTTGCAATCCAACCCGATGTAGCAGTATGGGAAGAACATCTGGGCCACACAGCCCCCCAACGAGAGGTGGCCGAGATGAAAGAGGAAAACCAGCAGCATCTTGGGCACAAATGTGCTGGAGCTGCAGAGACTGACTGTCAGGAGCAGAGTGATCAGCGAGTACGGGGGGGAATGGAGGTCTTCCTCCACTCCCGGGGTGTAGGTGAGGATGGAGTTTGCTGTGGTGATCGGAAGGTAGAGGCAGAAGACAGGGATGAGGAGGAGCAGTCTGTGCCCGTGGACCCCAGGGAATCCAGCCAGGAAGAATTCAGCCTGGGACGTGCTGGCTGACCCCGTCCGATTCCCACCTGCCATCCCAGAGTGTCAGCCTGCTGTAAGGGCTCGGCTTCCACACGCCTGAAAGGAGAAAGCACAATTTCTCCTGCTGTGGATGCAGGTGTCTTCTCCCTACAGTAAAGTGCTTTTTATGCTGGACATGCCTGTGGAGCTGTGAGCTGCAAGTGGTGAGAAAGGGAGAAGGCCTGATGGCTGGTGAGGGGCTGTGCTCACACTGCAAGTGTAGCACTAACCTCCACTGTCTGCATTTTCTCTTCAGTTCCTAAAGTGAAAGGCAGCAAAAGCCTTGAAAAATGAACCAGAACTCTGATTATTTTTATTAAAGAAGCACCTACACACTCCAGAATTCACTGAACTCCCTCCAGCTCTACCCTGCCAGCACTTTTATCCACTATCGAGCAAGACTGGGAGGAGAGAAACGGGATGGAGACATAAAGTGACGTGCCTGAAGTCATGAACCCAGCCAAAGGCTGAGCCAGGGTCTCGCCCCTGCCACTAAACCATCCGGCCTCTCCCTCTGGGTGATGCTCAGAGCACGTTCCTCAGGAGGAAACCAAGCGGAGACTTTCCTGCGAGGTGAGGAGCAGGTTTCAGTGCGCACGTAAGCACAGTGAGCCCAATTCTCCGTGCACTCACGTTGAGTGGCTCGGGGCAGCAGGGGCTGAAAAGCCACAGAAGTACTAGAAAAACAAACCAGGACCAGGCCCTGGACATCACAGCTTCACTGGCCACACTGTTCAATCGCTGCGGTGACCACTGGTACGGTTTAGACAAGGGCCAACTCTCCCAGACAATGCCTGGGCATGTCTGGGGGCTAGCAGGGGCAGCTTCAGCGTGGCCACCTTGTTTCTGCATCTGGAAGGTTTTTGGCGCGGGGGCATCGCACATGCATGCCAGTTGGCCATGGGGCCACAGAAGGGTGCCTGGCACCGCTTGCCTAATTAGTGTAGGTGTAGAGAGAAGTCAGCACAGGTCCTGAGAAGATCTGGACACTGGTATTTTGATGTTCTTTGATGCGGGGGGCACGAGCCCCTGTTTGTTTTGGGCAGGGTGCAGCAGCGCTGGGCAGATGAAACGAGGCCGCTCGGATGTGGGTAGCACCGAAGGCAAATCACGCACGTGTGTGCAAGGCGCAGTCCTCGATGCCGGTGCTGTTTGGTGGGGCCCCGAAAGGGACAGGTCCTCCCAGATGAAACCCAGACAACCCTCCTCCTGGCAGGTGTGCCCATCCGGAGACAGCATTATTTCAGATTGGGTCCAAGATACAAACCCCTCTTTTTTTTCCACCCATGCACTGATGGCTGGTGCTCAGTGAACACTATTTGCATCTTCCTTCCCACTACCACGGTCTGGGGTTGAAGAGAAGTGCCCTGGTTTCTGCCCCTTAAGGTTTTCTATATGTTCAGCTCCCGATGCTTTGCCTTCACATGCCAGGACTCAGGCACCTGTTTTTTTCAGGGTAAGGAAGCGATCCCTCTGCTACAGTAGTGCAAAAGGAAATATTCACAGCATGGGTTTCGGCCTTGCTAGAGCTCGGATACTTTGGGAATCTTGATCAGTTTATGGAGGGAATTATCTGCCAGGCTGAGAGCTGAGACCTGGGCCCTGACACAGCCAGTCCTCCCTGTCCTGCGGCTCTCAGAAGTTACCGGTGTACAACACACACGTATATTGTCCAGGGGGCACACAGCGTGGAGCGCTCGCCCTTCTCCCTCCTCTCTCCTGCCTTCCCCTTGCTTGTGCAGCAGGGAGCTCCGTCCCTGCAAACACCCCTCCGTCAGGGCTGGCGGACGGGGATGCTGCCAGCGCACAGAGGGATCCCGGGAGCGGGCCGGACCACGGAGCCTGTGCTGTGAGATGCGTGTTTCCGTTTGCTCTGGAAGGATGAACGTCTGCCTGAGTGTTGGCAAAGAGTAACTAAGCACAATTATCAACACAAGCCGTTTTAGAGTGGGGAGATGGAGATTAAATTGATTCAGGGTTGATTGAAGCATGCCACCTTATCTTAGCAAATCTCTTCCACTCTGCTATTTCCTTGATAAAAATATAAATCCCTGTTTTCCTACTGTGAGCTGAGCTCCACTCCTGCCCCAGCACTGGCGAAAGTCTCCTGTCTGAGAAGAGGCCGGAGCAGGAGGTGGTGCCTGGACACGCTCCACCCCGGGATCCCTGCAGGACGGCGGCGTGGGAGCCCGAGCCTCCCGTCGGTAAGACGTGGCTTCCAGTAAGGCTCAGGGGTCACCACAAACACACCCCTGCTGTCACCAGATCGTGGCATATAACCCCCAACCGCAGAGCTCCGCATGCCTTCTGGAGACCAGTTCGGTCGTTCTCCCCTTCTACTCGGCTGCTCCCGCACCTCACCGCTGCGACACAAGCCCCAGCCCTCTTTCAGCCTGGCGATCTGCTTGGTTCCTAGCTTGCTGTCCTGGCTTTGGCAGCGCGCTTTGTCCTACATCGCTCGTCTGCTCCCCGGGCACCCGCTGGCCCAGCAGCCCGGCCCTCTCCCGCGCTCCTTCGGCCGGAGCAAACCCAGCTCTGCCGGCGCCGTCTCGCAGGAAAGGGCTCCGTGCCCGTGCCCAGCGGGGCTGGAGCAGGGATACGGAGGAGGGGGTTCTCCTCGGGGGTGTCCCACAGTGCCGGGTCACTTGGTGGCGTGGCAGAGGATTGCCTCTTGCGTGGAAAAGCCGGGGCGGAGGCACGGCAGCAGCGAGGTGTTCCCAGACCACCACCGGGAACCGGCGGTTCCACCCTGGGCAAAGCTGTTTATCGCAGTTCCTGACACGGAGCTTGGGGGTTTCTGTGAGAGCCGGGCGTCCCGGGGGAGCCCGGTTTTTAAGACACGACTCAGGCCATGTCAGTTCCTTGAGCTTGTCGGGGAAACGTGCTCCGAGTCTCTGTGCATCTTCCCCGCAGCCTTGACCCAGAAAGGCTCATTTTGAACGCTGTGAATGTCAACGAACTGAGTCATCAACAGCGTGCACCCACCAAAACACCCGAAGGGAGAGGAACGTCACTGTGACTTCCCCTGGGAGGGGAGCAGGGGGTGTCCCAGGGCTGGGGAGCCTGACACGGCCCGGGCACAGGCACCTCCGTCTGGAACGGGAGGTGACGGCACAGACCAGGAGCTGCTCGAGGGATACCCTCGAGGGCCACAAACCTGCACCACCAAGGGTGCTGGGACAAAAAGCCATCCCTGGCAAAAATGTGCGGAAAAGGTGAAGGAGGAGAAAACATACAAAGGAGGAGATGAGGAATGTGCACACTAAAAGAGTGGGGCAGAGGCAAGGGGAGAGGAGAAACGATGGGCAATGAGAAAGGTGGCTCCAGGATTTAGGATTTAGACCCAAACCCAGCTCCCTCAGGGCACCCCAAGTCCCTGCCAGCCTGGACCGCTTGCCCATGGCCACATCCCGGAGCCCTGGGGTGCCCCCCATAAACGGGGAAGGGGCCGTTAATGGGGGACTCTGCCAGTGCACAGCCAGAGGCTAAAGACGGAGTTCGTGCCCGTCATCTCAGTCTCACAGGAGGCAGGTTCCTGCCAAGGAAACCAGCTGGGTTTTCCTGCAGGATTATACGTTCCTCCACTGAAGTGCGTGGGCTTCGCCACGGGTGGATTTCGCCACGGTTTCTGGCAGAGTGGTGCGAGAGCTATAAACCTTGCTCTGCGAGGGATGAGCGGGGAGCGCCGGAGGCGGCAGCGGCTCGTGAGTCACCCGCGGCGCTCGAGGCAGCGTTATTAATTGGGAGGCCTTGAGGCTGTTCGCAGCAAGGACTCCAGCAATTGCTTCTTCCTCGACTTCTATTAGGGATTTTGTTGGCAATCTGGATGTCAGTATGAGGTCCTGGAACTTCCGTCCTCTGGGTGCCCTGTGATAAACCCCCGTCCTCCCTGGGTGATGCCTCCCAGCAGGTTCCAGCAGCCCCTGCAGTCTCTGGTAAGGGCCTTAACGACAACGTCAAACGAGCCCCAGGATGTCCACTCCTGAGCTCCCTGGAGCTGGGACATCCCTTGTCGGTGCTGCCTGATACCGTCTCTCCTGGTCCTTGCTCCTCTGCCAATTCCTTGCCTGGTCACCATCTCCTTCTCCTGGGCTGTCCCAGTGGCATCCACGGCTCTACCGGGGTCCGGGCTGGCCTGGTCCCGTGGCCAGGAGTTATCAGAGTCACTGGTCTGACACCCCCCTTCCCTTTGGGTCGACCCTTGATGTGTTTTACCCCATTTCACCCAAGTCTAGTTGTTCTTATCTCCAAGCCAGTAATCGCTTACCGGATGAGTCACAGAGGAGCACGACTTGGGCAAAAATCAAATCATGGTTTGGCAGGGGATTTGTCAGCACCCCCCCATCATCCATTACACAATAGAGGACAGTTAGGGAGTAGTCAGTATGAATGCTAATTATGACATTAATAAAATCAGAAAGAAAAAGGCAAAGTCTGTAGGAAAGATTCCTGACTGCAGGGTGAAGACTAAGGAAAAAAAAAACCCAACCAAATACATTGCAAAAATATTTTAGAATTCATATAAACCAAAGCAAGTACTCTCACTAAGTGACGGATGTGGTAAAATTGCTGGTAATGCTGCAGAGAAAAGGGAGGTGTTTGGGTGAGTGCTGTGTTTGAAGAGAAGCCAGTCATTGCCCCAGCATCACAGGCAGATTCAGAAGCACCTTTAGATCCTTTGGGGACAAAGTGTCCGATCATCTGCTGCAGGTAATAGTTTTGAACTGACTGTCTGACTTCTCTTCATATTTGAATTGGATGAGAGGGATCTGGCCCAAAATCTGGAGGCTGTGCTGGTGTTTCGCCGGTCCTGGATAACTGGGTTTCCCTCCCTGGCAAGAGCGTGGCATCACGGTCGCGCCGCAAAGACCAGAAGGTCATCGATGCCAATCGGTGTGGCCACCTGGTGAGCACGTTGTGCTAAACAAACTCCAAAGTCAGGCAATTTGGGAAAGGTGCCTGTTTAGACATCGCATCGTAAGGTGTCCGGCCAGCACAGGGATGCGTTCTCACCCGGCTGCACGCCCTGTGAGCTGGATCTGCAGCTGGCAGCGCAAGGAGCGTCCAGTTGGGACCTCAAAAGAGGACCAGCAGCGCATGATGTGAGCCAGGAAAGGGACAAAACCCATCAGGGGTCTAGAAAAGGTGGCCAGAAGGAAAGGCTGAAGGACCTGGTGACATTTAGCACAAAGACTGAGGTAAGATGCAGAGGGACTGACCCAAGGTCTGTTCCAGCCCATTTTTGGGACGCGTGCAGGCAGTCGTGCAAGCAAGGCTTGGGACTCGGGACTCCTCCTGGCCCAGGAGGAGCAGGCGCTGGGGTTCCCAAGCCTGGTGAATGGGGTCTCACAGCCAGCCTCGCCCTACACACCGACCAAAGGGAAAGGGCATCTCGGCCCCCTGAGCAGAGAAACCCGTCCCACGCTGGCCCCCTGCCTGCCCTGGCCCCCCGCTCCCCCGAGGCAGCCGCTTGCCCAGGCCGCAGGGCCCCGGGGCTGCGATGAACAGCAAGACGTCAGCAATTTCTGTTCCTGCTGTTGCTGCTCTCTCTGAGGCAGGCATACTCGTTAGCTCTCCGCTGAGGATTTCAAGAGATTAATAAGCACCGCTCCCTGATCTACGTGATCGCCGGGGTGAAGAGATCCTGGCCGTGGACCAGCTCCGCAGAGCTCTGCGAGCATCCCGGCTGGCGGGGCAGCGGCTGGCAGACACGAAGCTCTTCCAGCACGCGTCTCATCGCCCGCCTCGCTGGTCGCGGGACGCGCGGCACCAGACTGCAACGGCCGGGTGGGATCAGCCCTGTGGCCGTTGCTCTGTCTCTGTCCTGAAGAGAGCAATGCCTTTGCGGTCGTGCTGCTGCCTCCCTCTCCTGCCACCACGGTGGAGAGGAGCAACCTCAAATGAGTGAAATCATAGAATCACAGAATCATAGAATTTTTCTGGTTGGAAGAGACCTCCGAGATCATCGGGTCCAACCATTAACCTGTCACTACCAAGTCCCCCACTAAATCATATCTCTTAGGGCCTCATCTAAACGTCTTTTGAATACCTCCAGGGATGGGGACTCCACCAATCCCGGCAGGGTTCATGAGACCAGGCTGGCAGGAGGGAGGACAGGAGGGTGCGTGGGAACAGGCTGCAGGACGAGTGCGTACACATCAAATCCATACGGGAGACACTTACACAAATCCCAGCTTTGCAAGTTTGTCCATTTGCTTTGTTTTCCAGGCCTGAGTGCTGCAGCCTCATAGCGCCCCGAGAGGAGACACCAAAATGAAAGAGGTTGTTCCCTCTCACTGGATCCTCCTGGAGAGGCCCACTGCTGCCTGGGGATGTTCAGGTGGAAGAGGGACTCCTCGGCCCACAGATTTGTTGTCCTCTGCTCTTCATCCTCTCTGCATTGTCACCACCCTCCAAAATTGCTGTTCAGCTCCATGTTGGACTTTGACAGCGTCTCCCAGTTTGGGTGCCTGACTCGGGTGCTCTTCCACACCCTGTTACCCTCACAGTCCTCGTGGCTTTCCTCCACAGTCTTTGCCTTTGCCCCTTTGCTCGGGGCAGATGCCCCGCTCCCACCAGCACCTCTGAGCAGGACCGGGCGATGCTGTGCAGGTTTCCTTGCTCCCACCGCCTGACATGGGCCACTGTCACCTTTCGGGAATGGCTCTTGACTGGCACTTGAAACCTGAATCCTGTGAGCTCGCTCTGGGTTTCCATGGAAGCTGAGGCTGTTCCTGCAGCCTCTTTCTTTGTATCACTTCTTGCACGGTTTGCGTTTCACCGCGCATGCTGTAGCACGTAGGATCGGTCAGAGCCTTGGCAATAGGGCGGGTAGGGAAAGCACAACAGGAAGCATCTTATTCCGGTTTGCCTCCGGTGACGGGATCTATTGCAATGCGATCGTCACTGGCTGGTGGGAGCATCTAAAGCCCCAGTCACGGGCAGGGCCTCCTTGGGCTGATCCTGCCAGGCCCATGGAGACCTGGGAGCAAAGTCTGTCAGGCAGCCCCAGGAAAGGCTCCTGCACACGTAGTCCTGCCCGACAGGCTACCGGCTGTTTGCATGCAGCGAGCGTCCCCTAACCAGGTCCCAGCCGTGGTACTGGGGTCCAGGGACTGTTGCCACAGGCAGGTTAGACACAACCCTCCTGTTCTGAAGGCCAAGAGAGTTTAATGCATGGACTTGGGCTGGAGGACAGCTCAGGAGAACCCGTCAAATATTCACAGATGTTATTAGAGCAGCGTCAGAGCTGTCCACGGACAATTCCTGGTTGTAAATTCCAGCCCGAAGCCCCCCATGCTGGTGCCTGATGGGTGCCTGTGGTGCTGCCCACGCACCAGCGACGTGGCAGCTCCTGGGAGCGGGGGATGCTCTGCTCTGCCCACGTCACGATGGTCTCGGGCAGGATCAGGTGGATGCGCTGGTGCTTTATGCTTTCAGCCGAGGCCGGTGCTGCTTTGCACCGGGGGATGTCTCCACGGGCAGGGGCTGGGTGGACTGTCCCCCTGCCTTGCTGGGCTGCGGGCCAGGAAGAGGAGGACTGTCCCTGCGGTGGTCTCGGCCCGCGGTGCCTTGCAGGCAGAAGGAGAGGAAGGACTGGTAAGAAACGGGGCAGGGGAGAGACTTGGACACAGGTGGGAGCGGAGGAGAGGAGGCTGCGATGGGGCAGCAGTCCCTCCTCCTGAGGAAGGTGGGCAGAGGGTGCTGGGGACCGCGGCAGCACTGGACGGGGACGGCTGTGGGGCTGTCCAGGCTCTGCTCTCTGCCGTTCTCCTCCATCCCAGAGGGCACAGAGCCTCGTCCCTTGCTGGGGCTCTCCCAGGCGGCCCCGTTGGGTTGTGGGTTGCTGCAGGGTCGCCCCGTCCTTGCAGCGTAGCACAGTGCACAGCAGGAATGTCGGCAGGTTGGTGCTGTCCTCTGCCACCGCCTGCCTGTCTGTCCCTGGCCGTGGCACCCAGCCTTCACTCCCCACTGCAGCCCCTGCACCCGCACACGGACCGGGCTGGGGGGGGCCAAACCAAAATTAACCATCAGAGTGTTTAAAAGCTCCTGGACAAACAGGACCCGGGGTTCCAGCTGCTGCCCCAAACCCGGGGAAGGCAGCGCCGCCCTCCTGCCTGCCCGGGCAGCCAGGGCCGGTGCTTTCGGCAATGGACGTGCACAGCGCTGGCAGCTCCGGCACTGGGGGCTGGCCGGGCCAGGGGCGGCAGGGAGGCGGTGGCAGTGCAGGGGGGGTGACAGGGAGGTGGCAGGGAGGTGGGGGCAGTGCAGGGAGGTGTCAAGGAGGTGGTGGCAGTGCAGGGGGGTGACAGGGAGGATGCAGGGAGGCGGTGGCAGTGCAGGGACGTGGCAGGGAGGTGGGGGCAGTGCAGGGGGGTGACAGGGAGGTAGCAGGGAGGCGGTGGCAGTGCAGGGGGGGGGTGACAGGGAGGTGGTGGCAGTGCAGGGAGGTGGCAGGGAGGTGATGGCAGTGCAGGGGGGGTGGCAGGGAGGTGGCAGGGAGGTGGTGGCAGTGCAGGGAGGTGGCAGGGGGTGGCAGGGAGGTGGTGGCAGTGCAAAGAGGTGGCAGGGAGGCGGTGGCAGTGCAGGGAGGTGGCAGGGGGTGGCAGGGAGGTGGTGGCAGTGCAAAGAGGTGGCTGGGAGGCGGTGGCAGTGCAGGGAGGTGGCAGAGAGGTGGTGGCAGTGCAGGGAGGTGGCAGGGAGGATGCAGGGAGGTGGCAGTGCTGCCTTCTGGCCAGGAGGTGCCTCCCGCGCTCCGTGCTTGGTGCCGTGCCCGGTGCCACTGCGGTGTCCCCAGGGCAGCCCGGCCGCCTGCTTGCTGCTCGCCCAGAGCAGGGGGAAGAGGTTTGGAGGCGCATTTATTTGTTTTGCTCACCTCCCAGACAGCCTGGCAGTGCGAGCAGCAGCAGCAGCAGCAGCGGGGAAGGGCTGCCCTCCCTGGGTGCCGTGGTCAGTAGTTAGCAGAGCGATTGCCACCCTTGCTGAGGCACCGGCAGCTTGGAAGGGCCACGTCTTACCAGAGAGGTGCTGGAGACATGCGGGCATCACCCGGACGCACACCCCCCTCTACACCTGAAACTGCACCCACGGCCGTCCCTGACCCACCCGGCCAGAGCTGGCGGGTTTGGGCACCTCTCCTCTCGCTGCCCCTGCAACCCCGGGACAGGGCACATGCTCCTGCTGCAACCGTCCTCCCGGCTCACCCACGCTGGGGCTGAGGGGGGCTCAGTGCCAGGGTTGGACCCCTGCCCCTCTGCAAGGGGGACTGACATAGCGGGGGGGCTGTGTGACCTTGTCTCTCCATGTGGTCCATCATCCGAGCACGGAAGGGGCTTCAGGGCACATCCCAGCAGCGCAGGTGGCTCTGACACACCCCGGGGCCCGTGTCACTCCAGCCGCCATGAGTTGGATGTGTAGGACTCGGAGGGGGCCAGGGCCGTCCATGACCTGGAGCATGCTCACCTTCTCTTATACTGCCCGTTGCCAAACGGGCTCGCCAGCAGATCCCCTGCTCCTGGCCAGGCGTCAGCTCCTGGGCTTGCAGGGCTCTGGTGGGCTCAGCCCGGTGCAGCACAAGGGGATGGTCTGGGGAAGGTCACCGGCGGCTCCTGCAAACTGCCCCGTGTGCTCTGCCAGGGGCTCAGCCCGGCAGCTCTCGGCAGCCTTACCGTGGCCGTTCGCAGGCTCAGACCGTCCTCTGGTCTCGCCTCTCTGTTCCCCCAGGATAAAATGCTCTGGGGGTACCCAGGACACCCCATTCCCAGGGTATTTTGCTCTGGGGTTGCTGCCCACGCAGGGGGGATGCAGGAGAAGGGGGGTGTTTTGCAATCCAGACTCTCGCTGACCGCTGCCACACCAGTCCTGTCCCCTTGGCCACCCCTTACCTGCCCCGACCTGCTGGGGCTCATCCCAGTCCACCAGCTGGGATGGGAGCGGGAGGGAGGGGTGGCCAAGGGGCCTGTCACCGACGCGCTCAGCTCCTGCTGCCTCCGTGGGCCTGAAGAAGCCCACCCTGCACTGCTCGGCAGCTTGCTTTCTGCTGGGACCTGGCCTTGAACTGGCTCAGCAAAGGCCTGATGATGCTGGAGGCGATGGGAGAGCAGCCGGCTGCACAGCTGGGCACGGCGCTGGGGACAGGGCGGGGGCAGCTGGGATGGGGCTGCGAGACCTCCCCAGCCCAGCCCAGATCAGGTCGGTGGGTTGTCTCCTACTGACTGTGCTCCTGAAGGAGCTCCAGGGTGGCAGGCCCCCGGGGGAGCAGGGCGCATGGTGCAGGTTGCAGGGTGCATGGTGCATAGCGCAGGGTGCAGGGTGCATGGCACAGGGCGCATGGCGCATGGTGCACAGTGCACGGTGCATGGCACATGGTACAGGGCGCAGGGCGCAGGGCACAGGGTGCATGGCGCAGGGCGCGTGGTGCAGGGCGCAGGGTGCAGGGCACAGCGTGCATGGTGCAGGGCACAGGGTGCAGGGTGCAGGGCGCAGGGCACAGGGCGCAGGGTGCAGGGCGCATGGTGCAGGGCACAGGGTGCAGGGTGCAGGGCGCAGGGTGCAGGGTGCATGGTGCAGGGCGCATGGTGCAGGGCGCATGGTGCAGGACGCAGGGTGCGTGGCGCAGGGTGGTTTATGCACCGCAGGAATGCTGAGCAGGGTCCGTACCCAGGGCGATGCTGTCCTGGTGGGGAGGGGACTGGGGATTTGGGAGGCACAAGCTGACGGGTGTGATGGGGAGCTGCTTTCAGAGCAGCGCCTACCGGAGCCGCCCAACGCCCCTTGCAGCCGGGAGAGCCGTCAAGGCTGTCCCCCCGCAGCCCCCTGCACACACCTGGCCGTGTTGCATGGCCCGAGGCGGGAGCTCCCGCACCCCCCCAGCACTGCCCCAAGGCACACAGCACCGGCATGGCTGCGGGTCACAAGCACCCCCAAAACAGGGGCAGTGGGGATAGATGTCAGCGCAGCTCTATCCAGCATTTCGTGCTGGATAGGAGGTGGCCTCAGGAAGCGGAGGCTGGAGCACGGCTTTGTCCCTGGCATCTGATGCGCTCAGCGTGAACCCCCGGGGAGGGGAACAGGCTCCGGGCTTGGGGAAGAGCCGCTCCGGGCGCAGGACCCCCCAGCACCCCCAGCAGCAGGGCCGGGCACGGCATTTTGTGACGGAGCATCGCTGCGCTGGCGGCGGGCTGAGCACACCTCGCCCCAGGGACCGGGCCTGATCCTGCCTGCACAAGGGCACGTGCCATTAGCCTCGGCAGGAGGCTCGAGCACCGTCCCCTTGCCATGGGCAGAGAGTCTGGGCTGTGTGGCCCGTGACACGAGACAGGAGCGTCCCCCCAGGATGGCTTGGGTCCTCTGACTTATTTTCTTTCCTGGGCTTTCAAACAAGTCAAAGTTAAAAGCAATTGAACTTTGTTTGTTTTTTTTTCCGTCAGGCTTCCTTCCTGGGAGCAGGCCAATTAGCGCTAACGAGCTGGATGGTAATTACAGCACAGGGCCACAGGAGGATTGACTGCTGGTGGCTGGGCTGGTGTGGCCCCCAGCCCCCCCAGCTGGCTGCCGAGGGGCCAATTAGCAGGTTTGCAACTGATGAGCTTGGCTGGGGATTTTGCATCAGTTTCTTGGCTGGAGCCAGAGCTGGTGGCACCGGGGTGAGGTCACCTGTGTCCCCTTGGTCATCGCACTGCAGGGAGAGACCTGGCTGCAGGACCCCGTCCCTCTTTCCAGCCCCCCCTCATTAGCTCCTTTCCAACGCCCCCCCAGCCCCTGCTTGTTCCCCGATGCACGACGGCCCCTTCCTCCCACAGCCCCCAGCTCTGCACAGGGGCACTGGTGGTGCTGGGACCCCTCTGTCCCCTCGGCGGCTGGTCCCCTTTGCAGGGGGAGGCATGTTTGGGCAGCTGTGCCTCGCTGTCCCCCGGTGCCCGCTATGGCCAGGCAGGGGCTCTCCTGGGGTGTTCCGTGGGGACGCCCAAGCTCCCTCCTGGTGCCGAGGGGTTTGCTCCAGCGCCCCACGCTTGGGGCAGCTGCAGACTTCATGCAGCTCCCCTGGGTCCACGGGGCAGCTGCCTGGTGCGAAAACCCGCAGCCAAATCCAAACTTTTCAGAGGTCTGTAAAAATCAGAGCCACCCTCCCCCAAACCCAGCCCCAGGGCCGGGACATTTTTAGGGACTGAAGATGGCACAGTACAATGAGAAAACCTGTTCCAGTGGCACCTCCAGCACCCACTGCGGGAGCTGGAGTTCGGATGGTGTTTCCGAAAGGGACCTTTTGTGCCGCAGATCCCAAGAAGGGTTGTACGCTACAGCCGTGTAAGGAAATGCTGCTGAGGAGTGTAGCTGGGATTAAAATATACATTCATTTTGAGAGCGGCCTGGGGCATGGGCTCTGGTGGGAAGGGCTGGCGCAGGCTCTGCGCTGGCGCGGGCAGGAGGCGGCCGGGCAAGGAGACCGGTGGGAGCCGAGGTCTGTGCTCAGCCCGGGCCCCCCCCAGCCAGTGCTGGACTTGCGAGGGCAGCATGGGCTAAAAGCTGTTCATTTGTTTGCATCACGAGCCTTCTTGGCCAAGTGCGTGCTCACCCAGCTGCTTTATGCCATCCTGCCGACACCTCCACAGCACGGCCAGGGCTGGGTATCGCTGCCCGAACCCACCGGCCTTTGCAGGGGCCCGTGGGCAGCACAGGTCCCCGTGCCCCCCGCGCTGCCCACCTCTGATAGCCCTGCCAGCGGGCACCTACCCCTGCCCAGCACCCACAGGGTTAAGCTGTTGTTTGCTTTGGACACTTCACCCGAAGGGAGAGATTAAAAATTAGCGCGTGAGCTATGGCTAATAGCTGGCAGTGTCCTGAGGCTAATTACTCAGCCGTGATGCATCTGTCTGTTGCAGCTCACGGCTGCTTTGCAGGTAAACACGGGAAAGCGCCTCTTTCCTTGGGGCTCCTGCGGTCAGTGGTGGACGAACCTGGGCTGGGGGAGCTGCTCTGTGGCCGAGAGCAACGGGGAAACCACGCGCTGGGAGCCGCTCGGCGTCACAGGCGGAGCTCTGGTGCAGGGACGCCCCGAGCCCCCCGCTGTCGCAGCCCCGTGCTCGGGGTGCTCGGGGGCTGTTTGCAGAGGGGACCCCGCAGGGCCAGGCCGGGCCAGGCTGCGGCCCTGCGTGCACTGGGGTGGCCTTTGCCAGTTCCCGGGCTCTGCCCGCTGGACCCACGCCCGGGACGGATTCAGCCCGTCCCTTGGGTGCCCCTTAGAATCACAGAATCATAGAATTGTTCTGGTTGGAAGATCATCCAAGATCATCGGGTCCAACCATTAACCTGTCACTACCAAGTCCCCCACTAAATCATATCCCTTAGGGCCTCATCTAAACGCCTTTTGAACACCTCCAGGGATGGGGACTCCACCACCTCCCTGGGCAGCCTGTGCCAGGGCCTGACAGCCCTTTCGGGGAAGAAATTTTTACAAATGTCCAATCTGAGATCACTGACTATTTCCCCTTGGACTACGGGGGCTTCATTCTGCTCCCCATCCCTGTCTTCCTGCTCAGGGGGCTGGGTGCCCAGAGAGCAACTTCCCTTGCTGTTGAAGACTGAGGCAAAGAAGGTATTTAGCACCTCAGCCTTTTCCTCGTCCCTTGACGCTAAGTTTCCCTCCGCATCCAATAGAGGAGGGAGATTCTCCTTAGCCCCCTTTTTATTGTTAATGTATTTGTAGAAAGACTTTTTGTTGTCTTTTACGGCAGTAGCCAGACTAAGTTCTAGTTGGGCTTTGGCCCTTCTAATTTTCTCCCTACATAACCTCACAACATCCTTGTAGTCCTCCTGAGTTTCCTGCCCCTTCCTCCAAAGGTTGTAGACTCTCTTTTTTTCCCTAAGTTCCAGCCGGAGCTCTGTGCTCAGCCAGGCCGGTCTTCTTCCCTGCCGGCTCATCTTTCGGCTCGTGGGGACGGCCTGCTCCTGCTCCTTTAAGATTTCCCTCTTGAAGAATGTCCAGCCTTCCCGGACGCCTTTGCCCTCCAGGACTGCCTCCCAAGGGACTCTTGCACTGAGCCACCCCACGCCACCCGCGTGAGGGCAGCTCAAAGCATCTGCTTCGTTAGCAAACGGGGCTCTTGTCCACCTTCGCACGGTGACGGGGCAAATGCTGTCCTCCAAACGTGCCATCGGCCAGGACCCTCTAACTAGACGGGACTTGCACCACCGGTGCTGTTCTATGGCTGGTTTTACGTCTGCAGTGGGCAGAGAGCAGATCCCTCGCTTTACAAAGCCCAGCCCTGCTGACACCGGAAAAATCGGTTAAATAAAGAACCCACTAACCCTTCCTTTTAGTTTTAGAAGGCGGGCATTCTTTATTACAGCGCCGGATGCACGGGGGATCGCTCCACCTATCGTGCATACTGTAAGTCGTGAGAGTAATTTGCATCATTCTAGTATATACATAGTCATTAAAATTCTTGGGATAATCATACATATTCATGTCATTTCCTACAACTAGTTGTAATATTTGCATCTTCGTTACGCATGCGCTTTAAGTCTCTGAGGGTCTTCTGTGAGGGCCTTTGGTGGTTTGTTGGGGTCTCCTGGACCCTCTGGTGGTCATCTCCTTGGTGTCCTTTAGTTGAACTCTGCCTTGAAGCATGGGCAGTGTGGGTTACTCCATATGGTTTGTGTCTTTTGTTGCAATTAGCTCATCTTGGCTGGTTCCGACTGCAAAGCTCAAGGTTTCTTAGGTCTCTTGTCTATCTCTATGTACCAAAACTTTCTAAATCGTTCAAGTGAGCACAAAGCAAGGACACAGAACTACCAACAAAGGCATAGTGTAATCCTTCAGCCTCTGTACGAGGTATCACTGCTCACAGCCAGGTTGGTGGGAGTTTCCTCAGTGAAATCATGGGTACGGGGGGCACGTCCTGACCACTGCTGGTAGGACGCCCGCTCAGCCAGGACCAACCTTTCCATGCTTGTACTTATGAAGTACATGGAGGAGTGGTTGGTTCGCCTGATGGATGTGCTGGTGTCCAGAGGGACCTGGGCAGGCTGGAGAAACGGGCCAGCAGGAACCTCATGACGTTCAACACGTGCAAAGTCCTGCCCCGGGGAGGAACGAGCCCAGGCACCAGCCCGGGCCAGGGCCGCCCGGCTGCAAAGCAGCTCGGCAGAGAAGGGGCTGCTGGGCCCCACGTTGGCCACGAGCAGAGGCGGCCAAGGGTGTCCTGGGCTGCGTCGGGAGGAGCGTGGCCAGCAGGTCGAGGGAGGGGATCCTTCCCCTCTGCTCAGCACTGGGGAGGGCACAGCTGGAGCACTGGGTCCAGTGCTGGGCTCCCAGTATGAGAGACAGGGACATACTGGGGAGAGTCCAGGCAAGGGCCACAAGGATGCTGCAGGGGCTGGAGCATCTCTGCTACGAGGAAAGCCTGAGAGCGCTGGGGCTGTTCAGCCTGGAGACGAGCAGGCCCAGGGGGATCTTATTAATGTATGTAAATACCCGAAGGGAGGGTGCAAAGAGGCTGGAGCCAGGCTCTTCCCAGCGGTGCCCCATGCCCGTGGCTCTCGACCAAGCTCATAGTACCTTGAGGTTCTTTCCTGTTCGACATTTTGCAGCTCAGATGAGCGCCGACAGTGATGCGTGACTGGGCACAGGGGTAGTTTGCCGTCACTCGCACCACTTGAGCGTTTCTGCACGTGGGAGGTGGCAGGCTGAGAGCTCACCTGTGCTTTCTGTTGGAACGGGACTTTTGAGATTTTAACCTCTTTTATTTGTGGAAAAACCATGCCATAGATGTTCTTGATGCAGAGAGCAGAAAGCAGAGACAGAAAAGATCACATTTAATTTTTAGTCCTTTGCTTTCTCAGAGTCCCCCCGTCCAGAGTCAGGCACTGGCCCCGGGCAGTGTTCAGTGAAGGCAGAAGCATCTCTTAAGGCATCGATGGCAGGGAGCACGTTGTACAACACCATCAACGACAGCGGCGCTGGTCCTGGGTGGTGGCAAACCCCCCGCTTGCCTTGCTGACCGAGGAAGCGATGAGAAGCACAACCAGAGTTTGTAAGAACATATATGGAAGCTTTTTTGTACAAGCTGGGAGCACCCGGGCTCCGTCCTCCTCCGTGCAGCAAAATGCTCCCAGTTTCAGCCTGGCATGAAATACTCACTCCCCGCGGGCTTCTCTAATCCCGGTCAACGCACAACGCCAGAGCGCCTGGGGAGGTCTCCTGGCCCCGTCTCCGGCCCTGCAGCAGGATCAGCAAGATACTTGTCTAAGGTTCTCCAGTGGTGTTTTGCCTCCTTTCCAAGCAACCTGTCCAAGTGCTGAACACCTTCCTGGTAGACGTCTAACCTAAACGTTCATAGCCAAGACTAATATACAAGTTATATACACAATATACAATAGCCTGTCAGAGTTCAAGGAGCGTCTGGACGATGCTCTCAGTCATATCGTTTAGTGTTAGGTAGTCCTGCGAGGAGCAGGGAGTTGGACTCGACAATCCTTATGGGTCCATTCCAACTTGAGATATTCTATGATTCTATGAAGTTTTCCAGCTGATGCATATCAGCGAGACTCTGGTGATTTACATCAGTTTTGTGAGAGATTTGGGTGATCTAGAAAGGGAGGAAGGAAGGAAGCAAAGATGGATGGATGCATCACATTTTACAGGAACCATTTTCTTTTCCATCCTTCCTGTGTAGACCGTCCTCTCTCCAAAGTGGGTGATAAATCTGCATTCACTCTTTGCAGAATTATGAAGTAGCTCTATTTCCTAGAGTGATCTGTGATCATTCCTGGCACCTGTAACCGTAGGTTATGGCAGCAATAGGAATCAACTTTCACTTTAGGTTTCTGAGTGATTTTCTGAGCTTAATGTACTCACAGCAATTGCTTCTACACAGAGCACCCTCCCCATCCTGGGTTCCTCCTTTCCAGACGATTCCTGCAGCGCTGATGCTTGGGTTGGCTCATGGTTCCTTGCATTGGCTTTGCTGGATTTGCAAACACCTGTAGGAGGACTCGCGACGCTTCACCTTACCATGTTGCCTTTGCATGGACGTGCATGTGGTCCCCGTCAGGGTTTACAGTGGAGATGCACCGAGAGGCGTGGGAGGTGATGCCCAAGACTGCTGCAGTGAATGTCTAACTGTAGCCTTTGATTAAAGCAGACTCCTCTCCCTGGAGATCCTGGTAGCCATGACGTTTCTCAGATGCACTGGTCTGACTCCTGATTAGAAGAGGAGAGCAGACGTCTCTTGCATTGACGGGTGGAGGAGATGCAGGGGGAGCCGTTCCCATCCCTTGTGAGCAAGGAAGGGGTTGAGGCATCCTCTCCTGCCCTCCGCATGGGACCTGAGTCACTAAGCACCATGATATCGCCTCACTGGCGCTTGAACCATCCTCTCTAGCTGGTGCACCTCGGTCTTTGGGGCACCTCAGCCATGTGCCTCAGGGGCTGAAATGCTGCTAGTGATAATGAGAGCTACCACGATATAATGTTTCCAGGTGATGTCTTGGAAAACATGAGTGCATTGGCCAAAGGGACATTTGCTCAGCACCCATCAGGACTGGCCCATTGGTTTCATGGGAATAAACTATCGCCATGTCAGCAGTAGGCATCTGGTCTAGGTTCCCTTTCTAGTCACTGGAGAGAGATGGACATTTCTGGGGGATAATTCATTGCACCTAACTTTACACCTATTCTAGGATGGGATAAATTATTTTCTGGCAGTGCCTCCCTCTCTCAGCATCCGACCTGTCTTTATCAGCTTGTGAGATACTGAGTCTTGCCAACTGCCCCAATAGTCTGAAGATCCCTTCCTGGATCTGCTTCATCTTTATGCCGTAAATGAGGGGGTTGAGCATGGGAGGGACTGTCAAATAGAAATCAGCCACCAGGACTTGGACGTGAGGTGCCAAGCCAAAAGAGAACATCTGCAGGTACATGGAGAGTAGGCCACCTATGTAAAACACTAGGATGATGGAGACATGGGACCCGCAGGTCCTGAAGGCCTTGAGACGTGCCTCTTGGGATGGCAGCCTCATCACAGACCTGAGGATCATACCGTAGGAGAAGGTGATGAAGACAGAGTCTGTCCCCACCAATAGCGTTGCCACGGTGAGGCTGTAGAGATCACTGACAGACGGGTCGGTGCAGGCCAGCTCCACTACGGCCATGTGCTCACAGTAGGAATGGGGGATGACTCTGGTTTTGCAGTAGGGTAAGCTGGTGAGGAGGCACATTAAAGGTGTCATGACACCAGCTCCCCTGGCCAGAGACAGCAGTCCTATCTGGATGGTCCTTGAGCTCGTTAGGATGGTGTTGTATCTCAGGGGGTTGCAGATGGCTATATACCGGTCAAAGGACATTGCCAGGAGCACCCCTGACTCCACTGCAGTGAATGTATGGATGAAGAACATCTGGATGAAGCAGGCCTCAAAACCAATCTCTCTTGAATCCAACCAGAATACACTCAGCATTTTGGGAACTACAGCAGTTGAGAAGATGAGGTCGATGACAGCCAACATGGAAATGAAATAGTACATAGGCTCATGGAGGCTTTTGTCCAGCCTCACAGTGAGAAGGATCATGCTATTTCCCAGCAAGGTCATGATGTACGTAAAGCAGAATGGGATGGAAATCCACATGTGGAGAGCTTCCAGGCCAGGGACGCCCGTCAGGAGGAAAGGCAAAGAGCTGGTGTTGGATCGGTTGGTGACTGACATGGCACAGGTGGGCCAAGTCACATCTGTGTTCCCAACTTTAGTTCCCTGTAACAGACAGAAAAGTTGGGATTTTGCTGCCATCAATTTGATCATAAAACTGCGCACACTGCAGTTTTCAAGCATCACACAATTTTGTTGTATGTATTTGGGGGAAAACTTTCAGAACCTGTTATCTACAGACAGGCTTTTAAACTGATGCTCTGGTCAGTGCTTTCTGGAGGACACACCACTGGAGAGTCCTGGCTGTCCTATTGCTTCCATGGGGCCACCTTCCCTTCTGCTTCCCCTTCCAGCCACTCTGATTTACCTCTAGCGTTTGCCGTATGCGCGTCTGTCTAAAGGCTGGCACCATGGTGTCCTGCCCTGTCATGGTGTCCTGCCCTGTCATGGCGTCCAGCCACTACTGCCACTATCGGTGGGCAGAAGTGGGGCATAATGACCCCAGGCTCTTTGGCCGTTGTCCAGGCCTTATGAGCAGTGCAATGGCAGGGCTTAAGGACTTGCTGCAAGGACCCTGCACAGGGAAAGGGTGTGTGGGTCCAGGTCACACAAGTTCCAGCCTGTTGTCACTTTGGGTCACGCAGAAGCTGCACCTAGACAATGTGTCCCTGGTGAAACTGGGCTGAGAGAAACTGCAGCCAGAAAAATGATGCTCCAAGCATCATTGACACCCTCTAGCTGCTAGCCTCAGTCAAGGAGGGCACAATTAAAATGTCAGTACCCCCCCATGCTCATCCATCCATGAGACTGAAGGCCAAACCAATGCAGAACGCTGTCCTGTCACAGTGGAGTTACACCCGTTTTTTCTTCTCTGGAGCCCAATAACATGGGCTTCACTAACATGTGCTTTCCTGGAAGAAATTGCTTGTGGGCATCCAGAGATGGAGAGCCCCCATGCCTTGACATCTGCCCTTGATATGTGCTAATCATCCTCGTGGTTATAACCACGTGCTTTTCTTCCCGTTTGGCATTACCTGTCTACTCCTCCCAGCCACAGCATCCTGCGCGACCTTCCTTCGCTTGGCCAGAGAGCCCTTTACGACAGAGTACCTTCATTGCGTGAAGGTATGTGCTTCCCATGACCCACGAGTTATTCTTGATAAACTAAAGACCCAGATTGCTGCGAGTTTCTCATCTCCGCTAACCTATAGAATCATAGAATCACAGAATCGTTCAGGTTGGAAGAGACCCTTAAGATCATTGAGTCCAGCCATTAACCTATCACTGCCAAGGCCACCACTAGACCTGTTCCACTATCTGTCTTACTGAGAGGGTTTTTTTTTTTTTTTTGCACATCTCCGAGATTTCAACATCTTTTTTTTAAAAAAATATATAACCTCTTCCATTTCCCTCTTACGCATCCAGAATTGCACTACCCCCCCGGTCCCGGTGCTGCCCTCTCAGTGTGCTGCCGGCGGCTTTCCAGAGCCTCTGCTCTCCAGGACAGTGCCCCACTCCGAAACCCTGCCCGACTCTCCTGACCCGGGATTTAGCTTATTGCAGGCAGTTCCTTTGAACGACCAAGTCTGCCGATCTCTGGAGACTGCTCTGCATGACTTGCCTTTCCCCAGCATTATTTGAGACACAATTTGTGCCGATTTGGGGACAACTGATGAAAGTCATACAGAATAACTTCTGGTCTAGAGCCAGCCGCTGCGGCATCCCTGCAGAAACACAAGCTTTTGGTGACGATGGTTCTGACAGCTTCATTTTGAGGTCTCTTAATCATCCAGTTCTCCATCCACTTTGCTGAAGCTTCACGGACATTGCATAGTGTCAGCTCCTCGCCTGGAAGCCGCGTGCTGGAGGCACATTTCTTTCAGATAACTCTGTGTACTGTACTCAAACACACACGTTGATTAACTAAACTTGCCATCTCATCAGAAAATGAAATCAGGTTTGTTTGACAAGAGCTGTTTCCTGCAAAGCCACGTTGATTGCTATGATTTAATTTGATCCAATCCTTTAATTCTTTATTGACCAAATCTCCTGTTAACTTCTTGGGCATTCTGCTGGGCATTGACGTCAGGCCAAGCCATCTGCAGCTAATCACATCATCGTACTTTCTCGATAAAGTAATGGCCTGAGGAAGCATCTACAGTCACCGTAGCATGCCAGGTGCTCTGGTTTTGGCCAGGATGGAGCTAATTTTCCTCCCAGTATTACTGTGTTTTGGGTTTAGGATGGGATTTGGTATGTGAAGAATGCTGATAGTACAGTGATGTTGTTAGTTGTTGCCACGAGATCAAGGACTTTTTTTTCAGCTTCCCAGGTTTTGCTAATGTGCAGGTGCAAAACCCTGGGAGGGGAACAGCCAGTAGAGTTGACCCAAACTGTCCAAAGAGAGTGTTTCATACCATAGACGGCATGCCCGGTATATAAGTGGGGGTTGGCCCGTGGGCCAGGCTCTCTCGCTCCCTCCCTTGCCCTCTCTCTCTCGGGAACTTGGGGTTCCGAGATCGCTGCTTGGGAAATCCCTGTTCCGAGATCGCTGCTCGGGATTGTTCTGAGATGGCTCTTGGTTTTGCTCCGTGATCGCTGCTCGAGACGGGCTGTATCGGTCGTCGAGTCATCGGGTGGTGAGAAACTGTGCATTGTTCAGTTTGTATTGTCTATTATCATTATATTTTATTATTATTATCATTATTAATATATATTATTATTATTATCTTCTCCTTTGCTGTCCTAGCAAATTGTCTTTATCTCAACCCACGAGTTTCTCTCTGTTTCCGATTCCCCTCCCCATCTCACTGGGGAGGGACGGGGGAGTGAGCGAGCAGCTGCATGGTCCTTAGTTGCTGGCTGGGGTTAAACCACAACACCAGGACTCATAAACTTTGGCAGAACAGGCCAAAGACCTCCTTGGCCAACTCAGAGATGCTTTTTCCCTCGTGCAAATTACCCAGACCTGCTGCTGTATTTGTTTTCTCTTCTTAGCAGAAGCTGTTTAACATCCTTCTCAGATACCAATCAATTAAATTACATATTAAAAAATAAATTTCTCTGATTGCCTTTCTCTCAGGTAGGCGCGGACCTCTCTTCTCCATGCAGAGGGGCAGATGCCTTTGTTTGCTTTTATCTGATTTCTCTACTTAATATCTCCTAACTTCTGCTTAGCAGCTTCTCGCTCCCATCAGCCCCGACCAGCTCCCCGTTTCGCTTTGCCCGTGGTGCTGTAGCTGCAGCTCTAAGTGCTCCGTTCACTCTCCGAACCGCAGCCGTCCTTTGCTGCAAGCACGCAGAGGTGCAGGCTGGGCCATTAACCGAACTTCTGCAAAACATCTCAGCGCGCTCTGTGGTTTCCTTGTCTAAATTGCCTCTGCCTTTAAGTTCCCTCAGCTTTGCGGAAATGGAACTTTAATAAAAAATCAGTACTGCAGGCTGGAGTGCATTTAGATCACTGGCACTGGTTCCTAGGCACCGCCAACTTCTTTTTCCCTGTAGCTTAATTCCTCCTTACTCATCATGGTTAATTAGTGCTGGATGCAGAACCCTTTGATTGAAGGAATGGGCACTGCGCTCTCCTGTGACATTTTATGTCTGCTTTGTCACGTCTCCCAGACTGAGCTCTCCCCACCTCTCCCTTGCACCCCTTTCCTTCTCATCACAGAGACCTGGGTGGCAGCGGGGGACGGCCCACGACAGCACAGTGCATGCTTCAAACCTAACTTTCCTATGGAGGTAAAACAAGGCTATTTCAGGACGGGGCACAAAGGCGATGCTGCCTGGCCTGGCTGCTAGCACGGTGTTTAGGACACGTGTTCATGTCAAAGGCAAAGCTCCAGCTCCAGACCATGCCCTGGGTGTGTAGCTGGTCCAGTGTGTGCTCCTGGGGTGCTCGCTCCTCCTCCACAAAGTGCACCACGGATGCAGGATACCTCCCCAAAATAATGCTTTGTCCCCTCGCTGGGTCTGGATCCGAGGGCTGGAGCCCCTCTGCTCTGGGGACAGGCTGAGAGAGCTGAGGTTGTTCAGCCTGGAGAAGAGAAGGCTCTGGGGAGACCTTATTGCGGCCTTCCAGTACCTAAAGGGGCCTCCAAGAAAGCTGGAGAGGGGCTTTTGACAAGGGCATGGAGTGACAGGACAAGGGGTGATGGGTTCAAACTGAGAGAGGGGAGATTTAGATGAGATATTAGAAAGAAATTCTTCCCCATGAGGGCGGTGAGGCCCTGGCACAGGTTGCCCAGAGAAGCTGTGGCTGCCCCATCCCTGGAAGGGTTCAAGGCCAGGTTGGACGGGGCTTTGAGCAACCTGGTCTGGTGGAAGGTGTCCCTGCCCATGGCAGAGGGGTGGAACTGGGTGATCTTTAAGGTCCCTTCCAACCCAAATCCTTCTGTGACTCTATGGGTCAGGATCCTGGGCCAATGGGCTGCCTGCCTCCTTCACCCCTCCACCTGATCTCGAGCGAGCTGCACTACGTGTGACATAATCCAGCCTATTTCACCAAATTCTACCTGTTGGTGAGAACCCCCAGCTGCATGCCCATGACTTTCTATTCAGATACCTGCTCTTGTATGCAAGGGATTAAAAGAACATTATTCGTGGTTGAAAATTTAGTTTATTTTACAGAAAATGTGTATTTAGCTAATTATTGATTAATTTATACAATCAGAAACAAGCCAACTCTTTTGCAGCAAACGATTTCTGGTTTTGGTTAAAAGGTTTGGTATTTCTTTGTTTACTTTTTTAAACTCAAGTCCTATTTTTACCTAAAAAATACTTTAAAAATCAGAATTCTGCAGCCTTGGGTCTGCAGTTTCATTTAATAAGAATCTCTAAAATTTTGAAAAACTACTTTTAAATTTTTTTTTTCCAGCAATTGCCTTTTTTCCTCACTGACTCACATTGTGAACGCATACAGATCAGACGCTGAAGCCTCACCAGCCTCCCGTCCTCGGGCACCTGGAGCAGCCTGCCGTGCCCTGGCTCGTGCCGGCGCTGCCGTGCGGCCACTCACCTCGCTCTCTGCTTGCCGTCGGGAACGCTCGCGCCGAGGAAGAAGCGTCTCCTGTGTGCAAGGGCAGAGCTGCAGGGCTGTGCATAAATCTCCCCAGGCAATGCCAGCGGGAGCCTCCTGGATGGAGATTCCCAAGAGCACGAGTCCTCTCCAGGCATCGTAATAACCTCAGCGAGGGGGCTGGACGGCAACAGCCTTAGTCCGAGTCAATTCTCTCTCAGCTGATTTCTTTTACAAATGACAGGTGCTAGGAGATCACAGAATCGCAGAATCACAGAACGGTGGGGGCTGGCAGGGCCCTCTGGAGCCCACCCAGCCCAGCCCCTGCCAGAACAGGGTCACCCAGCGCAGGCTGCACAGGGCCGCGTCCAGGCGGGTTGGAATCTCTCCAGAGAAGGAGACTCCACACCCTCCCTGGGCAGCCTGTGCCAGGGCTCGGGCACCTCACAGCGAAGACGTTTTTCCTCCTGTTCAGGCGGAACTTCCCGGGTTCCAGTTTGTGCCCGTCGCCCCTTGTCCTGTCGCTGGGCACCACTGAGAAGAGTCTGGTCCCATCCTCTTGACACCCGCCCTGGAGATATCGATAAGCGTTGGTGAGGTCCCCTCTCAGTCTCCTCTTCCTCGGGCTGAACAGCCCCAGCTCCCTCAGCCTTTCCCCACAGGAGAGATGCTCCAGGCCCTCAGCATCTCTGTACCCTCCGCTGGGCTCTCTCCAGTAGCTCCTCGTCTCTCTGGAACTGGGGAGCCCAGACCTGGACCCAGGACTCCAGATGGGGCCTCACCAGGGCAGAGCAGAGGGGGAGGAGAACCTCCCTTGACCTGCTGGCCACACTCTTCCTCATGCCCCCCAGGGTGCCGTTGGCCTTCCTGGCCCAAGGGCACGTTGCTGGCTCATGGGGAATTTGTCATCCCCCAGGTCCTTCTCCTCAGATCTGCTTTCCAGGAGGTCACCCCCAACCTGTCCTGGTGCAGGGGGTTGTTCCTCCCCAGGGGCAGGACCCTGCACTTGCCCGTGTTGAACCTCATGAGGTTCCTCTCCACCCAACGCTCCAGCCTGTCCAGGTCTCGCTGAATGGCAGCACAGCCTCTGGGGTATCAGCCACTCCTCCCAGTTTCGTGTCATCATGAGATGACCAAGCCAGACAGGAGCAGGCTGTGCAAGGTGTCTCCAGCAGAACGAAAGACTTCCTTTGTGTTTCTGCCTGGAGCTCCTGGCTGTCAGTATAAACGGCCGTGCCATGGCATGAGCTGTCCTTGCCCCCACCAGACTCCCTCCCCAAGTCCCAGGCAGCATAAGGCTGAATGTGCAAATTCAGTATAGCAAAAAATGCAAATTCAGGATAGCAGGAACTGTCATTTTTTTTTGAGATGTCAGGGAATAGTGCAGCAGAAAGCCAGATAAACACGACAAGGACAGGAAAAAATATTTTTGATGTGAGGAATGACACATTCAAACCAGTTTTGAAACTGAATGCATTTCACTGAGTTTAATTTTTAAATTAATGTAGAAGTGAGGACTAAACATGACATCTACCTGGACTTGTGCAAAGCATTTGGCACTGTCTCGCATGACATCCTTGTCTCTAGATTGGAGAGACGTGGATTTGATGGATGGACCACTCGGTGGATAAGGAACTGGCGGGATGGTCACACTCAAAGAGTTGCAGTCAACAGCTCGATGTCCAGGTGGAGACCAGTGACGAGTGGCGTTCCTCAGGGGTCGGTGTTGGGGCTGGCGCTGTTTGATGTCTTTGTCAGTGACATGGACAGTGGGATGGAGTGCCATCTTGGCACGTTTGCTGATGACACCAAGCTGTGTGGTGCGGTGGACATGCCTGAGGGACAGGATGACATCCAGAGGGACCTGGATAGGCTTGCGAGGTGGGCCTGTGTGAAGCTCATGGGGTTCAACAAGGCCAAGTGCAGGGTCCTGCACATGGATCAGGGCAATCCCAAGCACAGATACAGGCTTTGTGGAGAATGGATGGAGAGCAGCCCTGCCAAGAAGGACTTGGGGGTGCTGGGGGATGAAAAGCTGGACATGAGCCGGCACTGTGCGCTCCCAGCCCAGAAAGCCACCCGTGCCCTGGGCTGCATCCCCAGCAGCGTGGCCAGCAGGTTGGGGAGGGGATTCTGCCCCTCTGCTCCGCTCTGGGGAGACCCCCCTGCAGTGCTGCCTCCAGCGCTGGGGCCTCAGCACAAGAAGGACATGGACCTGCTGGAGCGGGGCCAGAGGAGGCCACGGAGATGATCCGAGGGCTGGAGCCCCTCTGCTGTGGGGACAGGCTGAGAGAGTTGGGGTTGTTCAGCCTGGAGAAGAGAAGGCTCTGGGGAGACCTTATTGCAGCCTCCCAGTACCTAAAGGGGCCTCCAAGAAAGCTGGAGAGGGACTTTTGGCAAGGGCATGGAGTGACAGGCCAAGGGGTGATGGGTTCAAACTGAAAGAGGGGAGATTTAGATGAGATCTAAGGAAGAAATTCTTCCCTGTGAGGGTGGTGAGGCCCTGGCACAGGCTGCCCAGAGAAGCTGTGGCTGCCCCATCCCTGGATGTGTTCAAGGCCAGGTTGGACGGGGCTTGGAGCGACCTGGTGTAGTGGAAGGTGTCCCTGCCTGTGGCAGGGGGGTGGAACTAGATGATCTTTATGGTCCCTTCCAACCCAAACCATTCTGTGATTCTATGATTTTGGGTGGGATTCACCTGAACAACACCGGTGGCAGTTGTAGACATGGTGTCAGCCTAAGACTGGAGCTAGTCCTCCAGATGATTGCCTTCATGTCCATGGAGACAAAGAGTGTTTTTTGGGCAGTATTCATCCCAACCTAATGCTGATATCTGAAATAGGTCAGGGGAATTATGCTGCACCTGCCGCTTTCATTGCCATGACTGGAAGGGAGATGGTGGTGACCATGTGGACGTCTGTCCTGAACATGTCTGAGAAGGATGAGAGTTTTCCTGCTCCTTTGCTGTGAGAGGAAACATGCCATCTCTGTATGCTTTTCTTCTGAATGCTTGTGGTAATGGAGACAGGCTCCCAGCTTCATCCCTCTGCTCCTCCTCCACCCTCAGACCCAAGAGGGGTCGTGGGTCCTCTCTGTGGCACCTCTGAGGCACAGCCATTCACCCCTACTGAGTTCTCTCTATTTCATCACTCGCATATCTTAAACGTTCTAACGGGAGCTGGCACATAACCCTGGCAAAACGCCCTGGGCAAATGCTCTCCAGTTTACTGCTTTTGTCCCCAAACTCTGACTCTTTGTACTTTAGGTGTTACTGAGTCTCAGAAGACTCCAGCCTGATCCCGGGAGGAGCATCCCTGCGGAGTGGGTGCACAGCATCCCTCTGTCATTGGAGCGTCCTCCATTTCTGAGGAGCAGGAACACTTGTGGGTGGCTGAACCTCTGAACCTGCTGAACCTCTTCGTACTGAAGAAAGGCAAGGTACGGGGATACGAGTTGTTGGTGTTGGCACTTTGGATAGTTGCTGTTGACATGTATTGTCATGTTCACTGAAATTGCACCTCTCCCAGGGAGCCTCCAGTAGTACCAGTTCAAAATAATGCCTGCAGAGTATCTCCTTATCCCAGGTGAGAGCCGGACTTTCCATCTGCTGATGCTAAGCTGCAGAGCCTCAGAACGGCTCCTTATGCCTGCAGTTTCCAGATAAAACCTGTCATTGCTGAGGGACTGGACCTCTCTGGGTTTTTCCCAGCTGAATCCCAGCTTCCAGAACAGGAGGACTCTTGCACCCAGGGAGTTCTCAGCATGGTTGGGTGCTGCAGCCCCCAAGCCTGGTTGGACATAGCTGGCTGGCTCAGAGAGGGCTCAGAGAAGTCTGGGATGCAGCTGGTCTACCAGCAGCAAGAGTTAGCTGGGCTCAGGACGCTCAGACCTATGGCATGCTGTCCTTCAGGCCTCCAAGACATGCTAGATTTAGCTAGTCAGGTACTTGTGGTCATTGCAACAAGCAGACGCAGGATTGGTAAGTATCCCCAAGCAGACTCAGTGTTTATTCCCACCACTACAAGCTGTGGACACCTACATACAGGGATAAACACCATTGTGCATCTCCCCACTTCGGTTTTCTCACCAGCTGGTGTGAACTGCCTGGTGGACAGAATGCGTTGACGAGCTCAGTTTTGAAGATGCTCCGTTTCCATCGTCACTCAGGAACCCGGGAAAGCTGGTCTGTGCCCAGTGAGGGCCAGCCTCTCGTGCAAGGGAGGCCCGGAGAGGAGAGCCCCTGTGGCCGCGGCACCTGCAGAGCGTGAGTCTCCTACGCTAGCCCTGATAGTCCAGTAGGGGCTAAAGGAGACAACCCAGAAGAAATTTCCCCATTTGGAATAGAATCTGTGTATTGACACAAATATACCTGGAGCCCTGAAATGTTGCTTTAAATTATCACAGGCATCAGGAACATCTCAAAACTCAAAGGTGGTTCCTTACTTCTCTGTATCACCTGGAAAGAAGGAAGGGAAATAGAACCTGATATTTATTCATGCTCCCAGTCCCAGATAACTCTCGCCACAGAGTAGGGTCTCATGGGGTCATTAAAGCCAACGAGTCCTCCCTCCTCCTCTCATTGCTTCTGTTCACCGTGTGCATTCAGTGGGAATGAAATTGGTGCTGTCTTTGCACAGACTAATACACCTGGAAAACCTCTGACTACTGTGTCAGGCATGAATCTTCCTGGAAAACAGGATTTTGAGCACTGCCTGACGGATCTGCTTGGTCCTCATGCTGTAAACGATGGGATTCAGCATGGTGGGGAGGGTCAGGTAGAGATCAGCCAGCAGAACCTGTGTGTGCACGGATATGCTGCTGTCGAACTGCTGTGCATATATGGAGACTATCCCAGGGATGTAATACAGCAGCATCACGCAGATATGACTCCCGCAGGTGCTGAAGGCCTTCCGGCATGATTTCTTCCCCAGGACAGTTTTAAGGATCATCCCATAGGACACAGCAATGAAAGCCATGTCCATCCCTACTATAAGAGAGGACCCAGCCACACTGTAAATCCCACTGGGTCTGGGGTCTGCGCGTGCCAGCTTCGCCACTGCCATGTGCTCGCAGTACGAATGGGGAACCACACGGGAGCGGCAATAGGGGAGGTTTGTCACCATCCCTGTCAAGGGGACTATGAAAAGGAGAGCTCTCACCACAATGGCCAGGCCTATTTGGGCAATTGTTTGGCGATTCAGGATGGCTTGGTACCTGAGGGGGTGACAAATTGCAATGTAGCGGTCAACAGCCATGGCCAGGAGCACTCCCGACTGCCCCGATGTTGTGGAGTGAACAAGGAACATCTGAACAAAACAGGCAACGTAACCAATCTCGGTAGAGTTCAGCCAGAATACGCTCAGCATCTTGGGGACGATGGATGTCACCATCACCACATCGATGACCGCCAGCATGCCCAGGAAGCAATGGATAGGGTCACGCAGGGAGTCGTCCAGCCCGATGACAAGCAAAACTACACCATTTCCTACCAAGGTGATGATATAGCCTGAGCAGAAAAGGATGCCCAGACAGGTGGGGAAAGCTTCCAAGCTGGGGACACCCACAAGGATGAAAGAGGAGGAGCTGCTGTTGGGGCAGTTGAAGGGATCAGAAGCCATGCGGGAGACTCTTGCTTTTGTGCTTAAAAAAAGGAGCCCAGTTTTGAGCTCTGAGATGTCCAGAACTCAGGGAGATAAGGGGGGGACTCTGCATCAGTGCAAGAGCCAAATCAGGAATCCACATCGTTACTACGACGTGTGAGATGGGAGCGCTACAGCATAACATGAGTGGCTACGGGGAATGGATCAGAAATGCTGAGTAAATGGGGTTGTTATGGCTTGAAAGTTCTTACAAGGTGAAGAAGTTCACGTTTCAAGTTGTGCCACCAGGGATAACCAAGGGACTTTTACAGTCTGTTGCTTGTGAAAGGTTTATTTCTTTGTTGGTTGCTCACCACCACTCAGCTGATGTCTTGAAATAAGCTGCAAGAGGAGAGAAAAGGGTCAGCATCCAGCTTCCCTCTGACAGCGCTTTTGCCTGAGCAGCCCTGGCTTCCCTGCAATGGGCCCAGCATAGGAAGTTCCTCCAAATTTGTAGGGCAAAAAGTGGTCTCAGAAAGTGCTCTGGGACATTAAGCGTGATCATGAAATGGCCTTTTGCTGCTCTGTCTTCATTCTGTCATTCACCCATGAGAGAAGCCTGCAAAACTAGGTGGTAGTCAGAGGAAAAGATTAATTTCTGAGGTTTTATTCTGATGGGAGAAGCTTGAAGGTAACACAGAAACTCCAGAGAACAGTCCTGGAGAGAAAAGGAGTGTGAGTACAGTGGGCAGGATCTACACATTCATTTGTGCCAGAACTTTGCAACTGCTTCTGCTGCTTCTCCCCACATAGTGGCAAAGACCAGGCAGGTGGTGACCACACCAGATCCTGCCTGTTAAAAGAAATTGCCTGGATGATCATCCACCAGTAGCTTTTTAGCACGTAGCAAGCTATGGGGTGGCTCATGGCTGACAATACCCATGCTAGTGACAACATGGAGTAAAATTTACCTGTGTACGGCCCCGCTACAGGATCATTTAGGCTAAAATTTAACATTAGACATGGCCAGCATGGCAGTAGTGAGAAGCAGAATCTAGATAAGTTCAGAATAGAAATAAAGAAGACATTGGGAGACAACTAAGGAAACACGGCATTTGAAATTTTAAAATAGAGAGCAGACTTTTGTAGGCTTTGAACCCTCCGCTTGAACTATAGCTTAGCCCCAGGTTTGGGGTTGCTGCAGGAGCTGCTGGCTGAAAAGACTGGTCAGGACAGAAGCACTTATCTCCTGGCCTAAATGTCTGCGAACCAGGACATTTTAGAGGCTGAAACAGGATCAAAATTCCTTTGTAATTACTGCACATAATTGCATTGCACGGACCCTCTGCATCCTGGTAACCAGCAGCTGCAGGAGTCAGGTGTGACTCCAGACTTGAGCAGTGAGGTGAACCCCACGGCTGCTTTCACTGACCCACGCTCCCGAGCAGACCCACACGCTGCCAGTGACACGGACCGGCCTTTCCCACCAGCGCCTGCCGCAAAGCAGACCTGTCACCCTGGGATGGCGCGAGCCCAGTCTAACACACCAGGTCTCAGGGTCTGCATGAGGGTCCCTCTGCGAAGACTCGGGGCATGGTTCAGCTGCCTAAACACAGGTGCCTAAAGCCATCTGAGACCCCCCCAGTGTGTCCCACTCGGCCTCTGCTTCCTTTACACCCAGCAGGTCCCTGCAAACCCTGGGTGATGGTCTGGCTCTCCCACATGGATGCCTTTGGGTACCTGGGGGCATCTCAGGAGGCTGTAGACATCCAAGTAAGAGGCAGTGGAATGACACTCCGAGGGTCTGAGAACCTGTTGCAGTCAGAGAAGAGCTCGAGCGTGGAGCCTACAGAGTAACTGACTCCCTAAATGTAGGTGTCTGCCCTAGGGTGAGCTGAGCTGCTCTCCAGGATCCACTGACCATAGGGGCTGGATCTCCACTGGCTGTACTCAGTGCTCAGACACCAAGCACTCATGCACACAAGCACGTGTGGACACCTACCTCCAGGCACTTACGTGTGTCTGAATCCAGAGCCACGTCCCCAGGTGCCTACATCCAAGGGAAGAGTATATGTGCTTCCAGAAGCTCTCGTCTGCAGCCAGCGTCTGGCACAATGTTAGTGTCAGTATTGCAGCAGTACTGAAGAACTCTCATCACTGGGAATTCTTGGCCGGGTGGATGGAAAAACGTAGCACAGACGAGCCTTGCAGCCTGAGCAAAGGCTTCTCATCCCAGTCTGCCGAGAAGGATAAGCACAGGTATCTGTCACCTGTAGGACTCTCACCTGGAGGGCTGCAGCAGTACATCTCTGTGCATCTCTCAGTGCAGCAACGCTGGAGTATTAATCCATCCTCTGGAAATCCCCTAAGGGACAGCAGATGGAGGATGCAGGTTGTCTCTCCTGCGAGGAGATGGAAATTTTCAAGACTGCTTCAGCTTCTCTAGCTCTCCCTCGTAGTGTCATACCCTTGGAGGCTCGGGGGTATGGTGGTCTCCAGAGCCTGCTGGGTGCCAATGAGACCAATGCACAAAATGTAAACTAAGTCCATCTGAAGTGGAGAAAAATCCCTTTGGTTTTGCCAGAGAGAGCAAGATGGTTTGGAGACGCTGGGTTTCCACTCTTCTCTCCACTCAGAACCATTACAGCAAACTTTTATGTCTCCCTGAAAGGAGTTTGTGCAAGAATCCACGCAGGGAGGTGGGATCTCACAGCAGGTCCTGAGCCTTGGCTGCATCGCGCAGTACGTAGGTGAGGAACGATGCCTACTCATCATGCATGAGGAAACCACACGTGATGGCAAGCCTCCGGCAGGCGTAAGGCCTGCCTTTAAGGATCTTTAGCAGAATGCCAGCTCATTAGGGAATAAATCCCTAATTTTCCCTAATTTTTCATCTTATTTTCCAAAAAAAGTTTTTGGGGGAAGTGCAAACAAGAGCCCATGTGTGAGCAGGAGCGCAGTATGAGAGGAACGCCATTCTGAAGTGGAGCTTGTCCTTTATTTTCCTGTGATCCATATAAAGTTATCCCAAATGGTATAAGGCAAGCAGGTACGCTTATTTCACTGCGGTGACTGGGCTAAGTCGGCCATACAAGCACAGCACTGAGGGGAGAGGTGGGACTACCCCGGAGAGCTTCCATCCCAGCTCTGTCCCTCTCTTGCCTTGTCCCGTCTCTTCTGTCTCCACTCTCAGTGCTTCCTGCCCCCCTAAAATCTCGGTGAACAGCACAGGATTTATTCCTCACGGGGGCTCAGCAATGAGGGACGTGTGAGAGGGGGAGGAGATGAAGACACGGTCATTTGTGATGTGCAGGGAATGTCATTCCTAGAGATTTTTGTCAGAAAAGGGAAGTTTTCCTAAAGCGGGGATTTTGTTCTGCAGATGCATTCCCTGCCCTAGGAGCACTTTCTTCACAGCCCTTGTGTCCTGCCTCCGACTCAGCACTTTCCCAGAGGAATGTGTGTGCTCTCTCAGGGTGTGAGATGGAGGTGCAGCCTCCAAGGCATCTCTGTTTCCTTGAGTGGTCCCCGTGTGAGCTGTCTTGTCCCACGAACTCTACTCCAACCGGTCGGCTGCCCTGGAGAGCCTGGGAGCATGGCTGGGACGGCCTGACCCCATGCATGGTCTCGGAGGCACAGACCTGATGTAGGATGGGTGCGTCAGCCCTGACATTTGGGATGCTTCAGTCTGTCAGAGCTTCTACCCCGAAGCAGCCCATAAGAGCTACAGCTGAGAGCCTGTTCAGGACAGGGCGTTTCTACCATCCGTCCGTCAATCAGCTCCATGTGGACTCAATGTTCTCTCTACTGCCATGGTCTTACGCATATTTTTTTCTTGGCCTCTCCTCCCTCCAAGGACCCATGTCTTCTCCACACCTGAACAAACCCAGCCAGCCAGAACTGCACCTGCCCCTCCGTCCTGCAGGGATCTCTGCCTGTCAGATGGCAATGATGCCTTGCAGTTTCTCCTTTCCAACCACACAAAATGGCGCGGTGTCCTGTCGAGCAGAGGGAATGTCTTCAGCAGTCAGGTCATGCGCCAGGGCAGAGCCATAGGGTTAGACTGCAGGCAGGGAGCATGCTTTCAAGAAAAACTCTTATATTTAGGCTGCTTTGCTTGGAGTTCACTTCTCTGGTTGATATGTCTCAATGGCAGATCAGGAACTTTCAGTACACCCAAAGCAAGACTTTCTTCCCAAGGGAGGTCCCTCATGCTTCTCACACGCTTTGGAACCTGTCGTATCATATATGTCAGTGTGTTTATTGCTTTTGCACCCAAGAGATTCCTGGCTGCTGATCTGGACCGCAGGGTGCAAACACCTGCCCTGTTTGCAAGTGGAGACCACTCAGCGGTACAGGTCAACACAGACTGAACACACACACACAAACACAAACAGCATCGATGGCCTGATCCTGTTCTCCTCTCCGGCTGATTGGGATGAATGCTTTTAGAGGAAATTGTATGTACATATATACAATATGGATCCCGCTAGTAGCTGTGCTTAGACGCTCAGTCTACCCAGTAGCTGGCCCTGGGTCCCTGGGCCTCCCAGTTGCCTCATGCACATAGACACAGGCGAGGGCTCTCTCCAGTAGCTGTCTGAGTCCTATGGCATCACCAGCAGCCGACCCCATGGTCTCTGCAGTAGCGTAGCTCGGAACCCCCGGTCCCTCCAGTAGCAACTCAAACCCTCTGGTCTCTCCAGCATCCAGCCCAGACTTGCAGCCTCGCTGAAACCTGGCTCCCAAGTCTCAGCTTACTCTGTGGCTGGTCCTGCTCGATGTTTGCTGGCGATTGCACACTGATGTGCGTACCCACCCCACGTGTGTGCAGCCCCGTCTCTCCAGGTTCTGGCACCCTGGGCTCGTGGGTCCCTATGGTCTGCGGCCTCCATGCCAGCAGCTGGTGCTCAGCCCTCGGTGCTCACCCGTGCACACAGATTAGGGGACCCTCACCCAGGGATGCTGTTAGAAATGGAGTTCAATGAGAAGACGGGACAGACTGTGCTGAGCAGGCACCAGGCGTGGACAGACAAGCATGTTGACCAACAGCCTGTTTACCTGTGACTGGACCCTCTCGTCACCTTATCTCTCTGGTTTTCGACACTTGTTTGCCCCGAATCCACCCTGATCCCTCCCATTCCTAGCCTTTGACTCTTGCTCTAAACATCCCATAGTGAGTGCCGCACAGTCCCGAAGTGCTCTTCCTGGCATCCCACACTGATTGTCCCCCCATAGGCAGGACCCCATGTCAGTTTGCCGGCAGGGAGACCCACTGCCATTGACCAGCTTGGAGGTCTCTCACCTGGCCATGGGCTGAACATCCTCCTGGGACAGCCTGGGGAGCAGCCGGGCCGGGGGCTCTGCTGCCTCTGAGGGGGACATTGGGGTTCCCTTGCCTGCCACGTTCCTCTGCTTCTTCGGGTTTATGGAGGTGAGCCTTTAATCACACAGCCCAACAGCCTCGGCACCCAGCAGAGAGGTTCCTGGCTCAGATCCCTGCGGGAGGATGGCATCCATGGCTGTCGTGCTTTAACCCCGGCAGGCAGCTAAGCCCCACACAGCCACTTGCTCCCCCTTGCATCCCCCGCAGTGGGATGGGGGAGAGAATCAGAAGAGTAAAAATGTGAAAACTCGTGAGTTGTGATAAAGACAGTTTAATAATAAAAAAGGAAATCCCCCCTCAACAGCAACAAAGGAAAACAAAACCAGAAAAACAAGTGATGCAAAAAATCTAATTGCTCACCACCAGCCAAGTGATGTCCAGCCAGTCCCCGAGCAACGGCAGCCCTGGAAAACCTCCCCCTCAGTTTTTATTGCTAAGCGTGACGCCATATGGTCTGGGATATCGCTTTGGTCAGCTGGGGTCAGCTGTCCCAGCCGTGTCCCCTCCCAGCTCCTTGTGCACCCCACGGCTACTCGCTGGCAGGGCACAGCGAGGAGCAGAAAATGTCCTGACGCTGCGCAAGCACTGCTCAGCAACAGCTAAAACGTTGGTGTGTTACCATCAACACTGCTTTCATGACAAATCCAAAACAGCCCCATACAAGCTACTGTGAAGAAAATTAACCCTAGCCCAGGTAAAACCAGTTCCACGGCGCACGGCGAGGGCTGGCGGAGCGAGGCAGAGCCCTCTGCCCCTGCGCAGGGCAGAGGTGCAGCAGTGCCCCGAGACCGGCGGGTGCCGCAGCTGCCTGTGCCGGCCGCCACGGCACCGCTCCTGCGCAGAGGGACCCAATGCCGCTTCCACTGGGGTGACGTTGCCTGTCAGAGCATGAAGAGGTTGTCAAGGAGATGGCGGCTGGATGCTACTGAGTTGATGCTCCGGTGCAGCCCCGCTGTAGGGGTGGGGAACAGAGGCAGGGGAGAGCTGGAGCGGCGTTCAGGTGATTAACTTTGGCGAGAGACAGACAAAGCGTGTGCAGTGTGTGTGCATTCAGGGCTCTGTGCGGGTACCTGCTCCCCAGGGCTGACAGACCTTCGCCGAGAGGGAGGGGATGTTCTCAGCAGCCTGGTCTGACCTCATAGGTGCCCCTGCTTTGAGCAGGAGGTTGGATTGGAGACCTCCTGAGGTCCCTTGCAGCCTGAGCTATCCCATGGTCCTGTGATCCCATGTCCTTTGCACCTCTTGGCACGGCTCCGCTGCACATAAAGTGATATGTTAAGGAAAGCTGTTTTCTGCGGTTCAGCTGCACTAGGTCATTTTGCCAGAACAAGGTCAGGTGGTGGCTTCAGGTTATGCTGGGAGCTCTGAGGGAATTGGACCACCCAGAGGTGCTGTGCCAATGTCACTGCCTTGTGCTAGGGACAGGCAGGAGAACAACCAGCTGAAGCCCTTGGTGCTGACCTGAGTTCAGTGGGTGCCAACATTTCCTGGGGCACCTGCGGCTCTGAACATACACTGGGAGCCACACCAAGGTCCAGCAGAGGCTTTGGCCGTTCTAGGGAACAGACTTTGTCTTCATGAGTCCCAGCCCTGTGCCCTGAAGGCCAGGCCCAATCCCTCCTGCTATGGGTCTTCTCCAGGAGATCGCCCTGCGTGCTCCGTCACGAATCTGCTTCGTCCTGATGCCGTAGATCAGGGGATTGAATGCCGGTGGGATGAGGAGGTAGATATCAGCCAACAGGACCTGGACGTGGGGTGGCAGCTCCTGGTGGTACCTCTCCATGTACATGGAGAGCAGCCCAGGGATGTAGAAGAGGGCCATGACGCAGAGGTGTGAGCCACAGGTGCTGAAGGCTTTTTTGCGGGCTTGTGGGGAGGAGAGGCCGAGCACAGCTTGGAGGATGAGTGCATATGAGAGGGCGATGAGCAGCGAGTCAAAGCTGCCCACGTAGGTGGAGACAGAGAGGCTGTAGGTGTTGCTGAAGGCAGCGTCCCCGCAGGCCAGTTTGAGCACGGCCATGTGCTCGCAGTACGAGTGGTCCACGACTGCCGGGCTGCAGAGAGGCAGGTGGCGAATTTGGAAGGTGAGGGGGCTCATGAAAACCAAAGCCCTGAGCAAGGTAACCAAGCCAATGGCAACCACAACGGGGCTGGTCAGGATGGACAAGTACCGCAGAGGATTGCAAATGGCCACGTAGCGGTCAAAGGCCATCGCCACCAGCACCCCTGACTCCATCACGGAGAAAGCGTGAACGAAGTACATCTGGGTAAGACAAGCATCCAGGCTGATGGCAGTGGAGTGAAACCAGAAGATGCCCAGCATTTTGGGGGTGATGGAGGTGGACATCACCAGGTCAATGACAGCCAGCATGGACAGGAAGAGGAACATGGGCAGGTGCAGGCTGGGATCAGCCTTTATCACGCACAGGAGGGTGCTGTTCCCAGCCAGCGTGACGAGGTACATGATGCAGAAGGGGATGGAGATCCAGCGGTGCAGGTGCTGCAGCCCCGGGATGCCCGTCAGGTGCAGCTCCGACAGCGAGGTGTTGGTGGGATGCAAGCGGGACATGGTGGTCACTACAGGAGCCTGAGTGAGGAGAGCCCAGACACACAAGGACAGCCATACCGTGGGTCACACCAAAGGTCCATCCAGCCTCAGATCCTATGTCCAGCATCAAAAGCAGACCTTTAGGGAAGAAGATGAGAAAGGACACGTACCATGACACTTCTCCTGCTGCTTTCCCATCTTCCAACAATTTGAAGCTCAGGGACCTCCTGGATTGGACATGTTTTTTCCATTTTAATTAACTCCACCCCAGAAATCCATCTAGCCTCTTCTGTGCAGAATTTTAGCACTCACACCATCTTTTAGCAAGGAGTCTCACAAACTAACAGCACTGTGAAATAACCCCCTCCCTTTCTTGTGAGCCTGAGACTTGCTAGTGTCATCTGAGGACACATAGTTCCTGTATCAAAACAGGCAGAGAGGAGTCAGTTGAACCCTTGTTCTTCCTCCACATGCCACCGTGAGACGTGATAGTAAGTAAACCTCAGATGATGGAATTTTTATTCCAGACCTGCAGGAGAATTTTTAACCCCTCCATCAGCACCGACTGTTTGCTTTCCCATCTTCTTCTCCCATTTGTCTTGCTCTGTATCTAGAAAGATGGAGCTGAAAAGGACTTTCTGGATCGCAGAGCCGAGTGCCTGTTGCTTTCAGTGTGACAGCTTATCTTACCCAGGAAAACTGATTGTCAGCATCCTAGGATATTTTGCTTTCATGCATCTGCTGGAAGACAGTTCCAACCCTCCACCCTGCTCCAACAGCTGGGAAATTACCTCTGCTTTCCTTTCTCAGTGTGTTCCCATCCAGTTTCTATCACCTCTGAAATTAAATCTGATTATGCTTTTCCCTCCCTGGCATTTGCACCCCAGCGTGTCTATGAAGCCACACAACCCAGCTAAGCAAAAGAGCCTCTGCTCCTTTGTCCCCTTTCACAAGACTCTGCTCCTAGTCGCACAAGCAGTTTTCCTCTTTACACCTTCCTTTAAAGCATCTTTCGTGGCCATGGCTGGTTAGAGTCACACAGACGAGGTCCACAAAGGGGTCTTGGATGATGCACAACGGTTTGCTGAAGACCAGTCTTCAGAGAGCTCCACTTTACATGTGGTTTCAATATTCACATGCTTTCGAGGTCCGGTTGCCCACACCACCTTCACCTCGGGAAGGAGAGGCACTGGGGCTTCTGTTTCCCAGGGATGCCACCCATCTCTCAGCCAGATTAATTGCTGTTTTCCAGCAGGACCTTGCAGGCAGAGTGTGACATGTCCAGAAAGCATCACATTATCAAGGGTAGATCTTCCCAGGCAAATCTGATTGCTTTCTTTCGTGTCATTTATAAAACGTGCTAGCAGATTAAAGTTTCTGAGCAAATCATACTCCCAGAATTGCTTGTTCAGTGGAACACCCTCAGGAAGGACGAACGTGAAGGGCAAGGGCAAAGGACTGAGCTGGAGCTCTGCAGATCGAAGTGCATTGTGGCAGGTACTTTATGGAAAGTAATGGCAAACTAGAGGGAGTCCAATTTGAGTCGAGGGGACTGGCTCAGCTGGGGAAAAGCCTTGAAACTTGTTAAAGGCTACAGTGAAGTGGAAAGGAATAATTGTCCTACATGTCCTCTGAAAGGACAAGTCAGGGGTCTAAATCCTAGAAAGAGTAGGAGAAATTCAGTCTAGGCTTGAAGAAAATTTCTCTCATAGTAAAGATAGCAATGCACTGATGAAAACAGAGCTGAAGTGCCCAAGGAGACTGACGATCCGTTTTCGCAGAAGACTAAGCAGGACAAAAATCTGTTAGGGATGGCCCTGGTACGGCCACCTCGCGTTGGCAAGGGTGCCAGATCAGATCGGGTTTTGCTCATATCTGTTCTGTAAGACTTCTGAAGGTGGCCCACGGAGTGACTGCAGAAACACCTTCAAAAACCGAACACGCACATTCCCTCTGCACTCCCCCCGCCCACGCGTTCGCATTCCTGGAAGCAAGCAAACAGAATAGAGGGAAATAAAAGCTTTATGGCTGCAGATAAAGTCTACCCTTAAATTTATTCACTTGTAAAGCAGACTCCCTGCGATGACAATGTGCAAGCTGGTCTGAGGATTTTCTGTTGCAAGAAGCCAAGGTTACCTAAGATTTTTTTTAAAACTCATGGTGCTTTTTTTTGTAGAGAATGTGGTTAAGAAGTATGGGACTGGAGAGGGTCACGGGGCCTTTTCCGGATGCTTTTCTTTTTTTTTTTTCCCCTTTTTTAATAGATATATTTTTTAAGTTTATAAAGAAAATATTGCAGCAGCAAATCCTCTTGTGCTGCATCTATTTAAAATCTGTGCACCGATGGATGACCTACCTGGCTTGCTGCTGCAGATTTGTCCAGACAAATCAGCCGGTGTACCCAACTCACCCAGCCCCTGCGGGAGCGATGCTGGCCAGCCCTGCTCCCACCAGGTATGTCGCCTGCTTCTCTGACCCAGCAGCTTTTAGCGGTGGAAGCATTTATAAGTTTGCTGAGAGGAATCCCTGGTGTATCTGTCTCATGGCTCAAGAAACAAGTGCACACACATGCACGCGTGCAGCTGGCTTGCTCATTTACTGACTAAACTCCTAATTCAGTTGGTTTAATTGAGAAAATATTGTTGCCAATCCCCTGTAGTGCTTATAACCCTTGCAGTAGCTTGAACTCTTCCTCATCCTTTGATCCTGCAGCCTTCCAAACACAGGTCTCTCAGCTTGGCATTGCCAGCTCCCTCTTTCTGGGATGCTGAATCTTTCCAGATGTGAATGAGGTCTGGGTCTCCTTCCATGGTCTGTGTGACCATGAGACGGAGCTCCTGGCTGTCTCCGTCCTGTCGGAGGCTGCAAGTCAGGGGAGGGATGTCCTGTCCCACACTTGTGCTTTGCATCCTCTAAGGCAACAGCAGAAAGAGTGCAGCTAGATAGAAACCAATTCTGGCCGCTTTGAGCTAACTGAGACTAATTTTGTCTAAGTCTCCTTCTTCTGCAAAGCCAGGGTTTGCCATTGAACCCCCCCTGATGAAAGAGGGCTGGCACTGCGTGGTGAAAGGCTCTGCTGAAAGCAGTGGTGTGCTTCCCTGAGGGGATGGGAAGAGCTGCACCAAGCCCGGCTGGGTGTCCCCAGGGAGGGGTGACACTGGGAGCAGTGCATCCTACCCGGGCAGCGTCAGGCAAGGGCAGTGCAGGCAGACCCTGTAACTGGAGCAGAAATCCGCTGCCCGGCAGGCTCCGGGCAGCGCACCTGGCACGGGCACTTTCCAGCCCCAACTTGGAGCAGGACTCCGAGGCTCGGGTTGGAAGAGTCCGGTCCCCGAGTCAGGCGGGAGGATCTGCGCTGTATTTTCGTTGCTGGGCATTGCGTAGATTATACTGTTGCCGAGGGGGGTGGTGGAGGGGGGGACACGACTGTGTGATCCAGAAGGGACCCAAAGGCAGCAGCATCAGGAGACACTGAAAGAATTGAGCTTGGGTTTGGTGGTCACCACAGCTCTTTGTAACGCTCCCCTGTCCTCTCTAGCTCGGTGCAGGATACGTGCAGGGCCTCAGGCTTCCCTCAGAGACCAGACTCAGGGAATTCCTGTGCCCTGATTTCCGTGGGGTGAGGGCACAAGGAGAGCTGGGGTGGTAAGTCAGTACGTGGTGTTAGGAGATGAGTTTTCATCATAGTTAAAATCAGGTACAGGTTTGCTCAGGAGAACAGGAGGAGCTTAGTCCCTGTCCTCTGCTCCCCTGCTTTAATCCACACTCCTACTCCTTGCCTCCAGTGCTCGGAGGTGAGCCTCCCACAACAGCCCCGTAGGCTTTTTTTTAGTTTATGTCCCTGTCCTTTGCATAAGGAGATCTGCATGAAGCAAAGGAGACTTGTGCAGCTGCACTCTCCGGCTGCTCTATGCTCCCCATCGCAAACAATTCCCGCTCTCCCTAACACAGCGCTGCACTGGGCATTAGTTCAGGGGAAGGAGTGATGTATCATCCTCACGCAGTGCAGCACGTGCAGAATTACACACTCTCCGAAGAGGAGAGCCAGTTTGCTCAAGTGCCGAAACCACCGGAGTAGGATCTCGCAGGAGTTTGGAGGCAAGTGAAGACTTACGAAAAACTGGAGCTTCTCAAAATCCCATTACAGCTGCATATATGCTTAGGGAAGAGACAAAACAACATAGGAAGTTAGGGACTCTCATTAAAACATGGGGAAAAATTTTTGTAGAACAACATTTCATGGCTGATACTGTTTTGGTGTTTCTAATAAGAAAGGAACAAAACCTTATGTGATGCTGCAGGGTTTCAGTGTGACTTGTAGACCCTGTTCGCAAGTGAGCTGGGCTTTTGTGATCGCTGCAAATGCTTCAGTAAGGTGTCAGGACAGGATTGGGAGGAAAACAAAATCTGTTTGGGCCAACATCTGGATGAGAGTGTGTGTGTAAATGTGCACCCCCCTCCCCTCCCGCCTCATAGCCAGGCACCAAGATCAGGCAGCTGCTAGAAACTAGTAAGTGAATAAATGGAGAGTTACAGGTTGGGTGGAAAAGGTGCGTGGGGAGGATGAATCCATGAACAGATTTTCATTTCCGAAGTGGTAATAGTCTTTTATCAAGAGCTGAGATGAAGAGGAGACTCAAGAGGTGATGCAGATCCGAGGATGGCCGCAGATACAGATACAGTTAGTCACGATTTATCTTTCCATTCTGAACAGGAATGTAGAATTCACTTCCTAAAAATAACGTTTCACCAGTCAAATTTTCCATGGTGCCTCCAGGTTTCAAGGTTTGGCCAAGATGATGAAGAGATCATCCCGCTTTTCCAGTAGACAGCTTTTTAAGCTTTTTCTTTCTTTGCTCCCCAAACATGCTGCCATTGTTCTCTAGTCCAAACCCCATTCCTTCCCACCTGGCATTAGCGATGGGCTGGGGTCAGGGCTTGGGCTGGATCCCTTTCTGCCAGAGCAGGCTCAGCACCCACTCCCGGATCGGCTTGGTCCTCATCCCGTGGATGAGTGGGTTGAGCATGGGAGGCACCAGCAAGTAGAGGTCAGCCATCAGGATGTGGAGGTGCGCAGGGATCCCCTGGCCCCAGCGCTGAGTGTAGGAGGAGAAGAGCCCGGGCGTGGAGAAGAGCAGGATGATGCTGATGTGGGAGCCACAGGTGCTGAAGGACTTCAGACGACCCTCTCTGGAGGAGAGACCTATGACCTCCCTCAGGATCAGCATGTAGGAGGCAGCAATGAGGATGGAGTCTGAGCCCACCACGACGGTGGCAGCCGTGATCCCGTAGATGCTGTTGGGCCGGGTGTCCCCACAGGCCAGCTTCACCACTGACGTGCTCACAGTAGGAGTGGTGAATGACACGGGGGCCGCAGTAGGACAGGCTGGTCACCATGCACGTCAGAGGAGTGATGATGGCGATGCCACGCACTGCGGCGGCCAAACCCAGCTTGGCAACGGTGGGGCCAGTCAGGATGGCAGAGTAGCGCAGAGGCTTGCAGATGGCCAAGTATCGGTCGAAGGCCATGGTGAGCAGGACCCCTGACTCTACTGTGGAGGAGCTGTGGATGAAGGACATCTGGGCCACACAGCCCTCAAAGTTGATCTCATGGGAGCGGAACCAGAAGATGCTCAGGAGCTTGGGCATGGTGGAAGTGGTGAGTACGAGGTCGATGGCAGCCAGCATGGAGAGGAAGTAAAACACGGGCAGGTGCAGGCTTGGGTCCATCCTAATCACTAGGAGGAGTGAGACGTTCCCCAGCACTGCCGTGAAGTACATGGTGCAGAATAGGAAGGCAATCCAGAACTGAGCATCCTCCAGCCCAGGGATGCCTGTCAGGATGAAGGACGAGGGACTGGAATGATTTGGGTAGCACATGAGGCGCTGCTGCAGAGCTGGAAGGGAAGCCACAGGAACAGCTGGCATAGACGGGGAGAAGAGCGAGCTGCAGCAAGCATTACTATGGACTCAGCCTCTTCTCAGGCACACAGACCTGTGATCATCTCCTCCTGCCTCTTATCCAGGTACACTCAGTCCCATTGTGGGCAAGACGCAAACACACGTAGTCTTAGCCCGAACATATGGGAATTATCTTACCTCTCCTCCTGTCCCGGGCTGGCCTCTGGCTGTTGTCCCCACCCCTCCACTCCATAGTCTGGGAGTGACAAACTAGAAGTTAAGTACATTTAGTTGCCATCAGTACAAAAATCTAAGATGGGAAAAGGGGGAAGATCCAGAATACTTTGAAGATGCAGCTCAGCAGGACTCTGGTCACCCACACACCTCTGCAGGTGTAAACCGTGTCCTCTCCAGGGCTGGTGTCCCCCGTCTGATTCCCACCTCGGGAAACTGCAGCAGATGTGTATTTGCAACATCAATGTTTGTTGCCCAGAGCGTTTTTGCTGCGAGAGCTGATGCCCGTGGAAGCAGCGCAGGGACCCCCTGCGTCCCCCAGCTGCGTGCCCTGCTTCAGGGCAGCACTGTCAGCTGTGGCCTGTCCCTGCTGGACCCCAAATCCAAGCCGCCTTGCTGGAGCCCCTCTGTGAATGGGCATCCCACCTGCAGGGTCCCTGTCTCCTGCATTAGGAAGGAAAACCAGCGTCATGGCCAAACTGTCCTGAGGCTGCAGTGCTGGCCCCTTCCAGCGCTCACCCTCCCGCGGTGCGTGTACCTCCTTACCCTCAAGCCCTTGCCGAAACAAAGAAGTGCTGCGAATTGTCCCTGTTTTACCGGGGAAACAGAGGCACGGAAGGGTTAAATTAGCCTGCTGGCGGTATGGGAATTAGACACAAGTTTCTCAGGCACTTGTACCCTCTGTTTTCCCCAACATACCATGGGGCCAGACTTCATCTTCTTGGCTTTCCAGACATTTGACTTCCTTGACCCCTAAATAGTTTCGTCTCTCCTCCAAACCACTTCGAGTCCTCCACATGACACACACCAACAGGCATTTCAGTCTGTTTCTAGGCATTGCTATTTGCAATGTAAGGCCAAATACTGCAAAGCCAATATTGTGAAAATGCTGCCAAGACAATGTTATTTATAATAGTTTATTGAAAGAGGACTCTGTTTGCAGTGTAGGCAGCTACCTCGGCTATAAATTCAGGGAGGGAGAGCCACAGCTGGCACAAGTCAGTCCGGCAGGAAATGTGTCTCGTGCCAGAATTATTTATCTGGAAAGGGCAAACACATCTGAGATCCTGTAATCCTCTGCCTGGGAAAAAAGCAGATACTCCTCCCTCCTCTCTGTCAGAGGTAATTGATCTACAAATCCTGTGTACTGTTCTGGGCAGTGTTACCTGTGCTTCATCTTGTGCAATAAAGCTATCCAGATTATTAAATAATGCCATTCAACAAGCATCAGACCCAGTTTTTACTGGGCCCTTTTCATGTATGTTCATGGTGCTGCGCCAGTTCTGTTCCCTTAGCGGGTCTGATTTCTTGGGTACACGTAAACACACGAAATACCAAGGAAGCAACCTCTGTAGCTCAGTCTCTCTGACCAGCCCATTTTGGGTCATGCAAAGACGCTGGCCCCGCTGCACTTCAGTTTTAGCCACATTACTCCTCTACACGTCACGCGTCCTCCTCCGGCCGTGCCCTGCGGCCACGGTGCCAGTGCGCTAGCAACCAACGGTGCCTCCGAACCCTGGACACGCACGGCGACCCAGCCCTGCACGGAGCATCACACCTGGAGGAGCTCTTCCTTCACCTCGTCAACTCCCACCCAGCCTTGCATGGACCTCTCCTCTTCTGGAAGTGGGGGACATTCCCAGGCACCTTGACCTAGCTTGCTGTACCCCATTAGATTTGTTGTGAACTTGCTGTACTTTGTTTTTAAACAGTGAAACAGATTAAAATACCCTCAGAGAACGAGCTGCTCAGTATTGAACAAAGTGCAAATGGAGTTGAAACCTTTGATTGCTAGCATAGTGGGAAAGCGTCCCTGACTTTGTAAGGAAGGAATAGATCTTGGTACTTGAAGTTGAGATTTTAACTCTTTCCTCACTCATTTTTGTCAGCTCTGCCTCTCTGCTGCTAAGCAATAATAATTAAATTTACCAAATTTAATGCGCTTAACATTTTGTGTTATTCTTGGACATTGTAAATCTACCAGCCACGCAGTCTGAGTCTGTGAAAAACATATAGCCAACTCCTTTTGCAACCACATGCTGCCCTGACTGTGCTAACAGCCACCCAGCACTCCTGACCAGCGTACAGCCTGGCGTGAAACAAAGACCCCTTGAATTTGGGGAGCTAGAGTAATGACCCAGTTCATACCCCCTCCCCAGTATAAGATCAAAAGTAATCTCTGATAGACACATGCACGACCTGATCTCCCATTGCAGAAACTCTGTACTTGCCCCAAATCACCCATTTCAGAGCATTTTCCTAGCATCAAGCCTGCATCTCACTGGAGCTCACGACTTTTGTCCTTTCCATAAGGGAGAAGAACAAATTATTACCTTCCTTGTGGTGTTTGCCTTCCTCTTCAGGTTTGCGCAAGCAAAAAGGACGGGACTGGAGCTATGATCAGGTAACTGCAGGTCCTCACAGGTGACTGGGTTAGCAGATGTTGCACCTACATGTCCACAGCTTGTCTGAAGTTGATTTAACCAAGGAACAGCTTGCAGCCAAATAATTAGCACTGTTGTAATTAACCTGTGCGAGGAAGTAAACTGAGGTTGCAGGTGTATGACTGGCAGTTCTCTGCGACAATATTCACTTAATGTGGGATATCTGGAAGTAATGGAGTGGTTCATTAACTCCACAAGAGACGAAGTCCACTTGGATGTATTGGCATATCTGCATAGTAGCTTTTCTGGATAGATTGTTTTATATTCCACCTCGATTTGGCTAGAATTTGAACTTGGATCAGAGCTTGGCACTATGCTTAAAAATACTGGCATAACATATAAATGAAAAAAAAAAAATCTACCCAGCTCACCCGGATGATTTGGATGCGACCCTGGCTGTACCTATATCACCTTCAAGTGCTGTTTCTCTCTCACGCAACCAAGCAACTCCTCAACCTGCCGAAAGGACCTGCACGGAAATATTCCCGTGCCTTCAGGAGCCTGATCACCCCATCACTCCCTGCTGGGACTGCAGCGACACTAATCACCGCAGAGGAGAAGCCGCTGCCTGGGAATAGCCAGGAATAGCCACCGTTTGTAAACAAATTCACTCCTCTTTCCCCCTGCATCCGTTATCATTAAGCAGTGCCAGACGGATCTTTGCTCCACAAAGGGGGAAGATTTTACCTCTAGGTGGGCAAATGTCCCTCTGGGCACGACGAGCTGTTCTCCTGGCACACACGCAACCGTGCGTGTGTCCTTCGGGCTTAATCCTGTCCGTGTAAAACTCGCTTTGGATTTGGATCCAGTGCCACTGCTCTCCTTCTGGGACACAAGAGAGCAGCCTGGATTCTTAGGGCTGTATTTTAATGTCACCTTTCATCTGAGGATCCCGAAGCATCTGTGAACTTTAGTGGGTGCTTTGTAAATGAGTGCGGATCCTTCGCACCTAATTTAGACATTCCCTGTCCTTGCAGTCTCTGAGGGTGGAGGTCACGTATGAACCACAGGCGATCAGTATCGTATTGAGGGAGAGGGGTGCTGGGGAAGGAGGGCAGGAAGCCATTCGGATAATCCTCAATCCAGGATCAATGTCAGTTTTTCAGCTGTTTTCGTCTGGCAACTGCAAACATGACACAAAGAGCAATGACTTACGGGTGTGCTGGCCTCTTGGGCTGCTGGTCCTTCAAAAGAAAGCAATCGAAACTAGTAGAACTCTGCGGAGACCGGAGAGGAGGAGAAGCCCAGAAGATCAGTTTAAGGAGCCTTGTGGCTTCTGGTGGCATTTTGGCTACAGACAAATGAGCAGCATAGTTGGAGATGCTCTTGGAAGGAGGCAACCCACGCCGGGACAGGGACATCAGTGTGGTGGGAAGCCATCTCTGAGTCCTGCCCTACCACAAATAGAGTCCTGTCTGAGGGTCCCCACAGCCGAGCAATAGCTTCTCTCCCACTCCAAAGTCTGCCCTGGCCATCAAGGGACCAGGGACATCTCACCGCAGAGGTGGGGAGAGGTGGGATGGGCACCCGGCATCTGTGTTCAAAAGGGCCTCTTCAGAAAGCCCTCCCCAGCTGCACTCTCACGCCAGCGCTCCCTCAGCCTGGGAGCCAGATGTGACCTGCCAGGCAGCCTGGTGCTCCAGATGCAGTCCCACCGTACAATCCAATGGATGGGTTCCCATCCTTTGCAAGCAAAGGTATCGCACCTGTGTGCCTGAAATGGGGTGGCATTTCTACTCTGGGGCCTCTCGTCATTATCACAGTGCAAACAGGAACAAGAAGACCTGAGTGGAGGCTCGCTTTGATAATGCAGAGGTGAACCAGCGAAGCACCTTGCCCACTGAACACCACTTTGCGGTTACTGCATCCTTTGCCCTACCTGGGGTCTCTGCCCCTCGCTCACAGTGCTCTGGGGGAAGCCCACTCAGCCAGGATGAGGCCTCTGGTAGACCTAAAGAAGAGATCTTGGGGACTGCTGGGCACTTGGGGTGGTTGGATGGACCTCCCAGAGATGGTGGCAGTAATTAATTGCTTGGGTTTTGTAGACAGAGACAGGGAAAGTATGCTGGGACTCTGGCCAAGAGAAACAGCTTAGGGAGAAGGTGACTCACTGCCTTGCCTCCCTTCTTCTGCAGCAAGGCTTTCCTCCAACTCTTACAGGCAAGAGATAATCCTGGTCTTCTGGATGAGAGAGGGAGAGTGACACGAGATTGCCCACTGGTTTGTGAAGCCTCCCAGGAGACAGCTTGGCTATGAACTCCGCAGACGCAGGGCCGCTTCTGAAGTCTGCTCAGCAGGCTGGAGAGCCCGAGGTCCTTGGAGAAGAGGAGCTGTTGCTTACTCACAGCTTGGTCGGGAATGTGGTGAGTCCTCCCAGGGAGTCTGGTGCACGAGTTGTGTGAGGAGGGAGGAAAGAGAGGGCCTGAACCAGGCCCTGATGTAGGTCCCGAACTGTTGTGGGATGGAAACCCAGCTTGAATTCTGATGATGCATGATTTTTTCTTGGTTTAACCTGGGAACTCATGAGTGCCTGTGCCAGGTCAAACCAGAAGTCCTCCTCACCTGGAACTGGCTCTCCAGCTGTGGCTGTGCCTCTGTGCACAGCTGGCGGAGCCCCCCCCTGGGGTGCTCAGGGGGTCCTGGAGAATCGGGGACATCCCGGGAGGAGGCTGTCAGGACTGTGCCAGCCTCATGGTGCTGGGGCCCACCTGCTGCCTCCTCCACCTGCTCCGGGGGAGGACAGATGTCTTGAATCCAAATAAGCACCGAAGAATTTCTTATCTGAACAATGGTGATCATGCTTTTTACTTGGTATCACTTCACACTCTTTTTGATAGACTCCACAGACTGACCTTGCCGTGACGTAGTAACAAGTAAATAACAGATCAACTTCACACATTATAAGGGCGTTGCAGTGAAAGTGGCACAATCTGGATATGGTTTGCAAAGTTTAATGATTCTTTCTATTATGTTGTATTGAAAAGAAAGACTTTTAGGTGTAGTTTGCAAAGGATGACTCTCAATGTCAAACTCTCTGCTTCCAACAGCATGACCCCATCCATGTTTTTCTTGACTGGCATCCCTAGGTTGGAAGACATGCACCCCTGGAATCCATCCCATTCAGCACAGTGTTCACCATAGCCCTTCTTGGGAACAGCACTCTCTTGTATGCGATGAGGACGTAGTCATCTCTCCACAAGCCCATGTTCTATTTCCTCTCCATGGTGGTTGTCACTGACTTGGTGCTGTCCCTCACCACCATGCCCAAAATGCTGAGCATCTTCTGGTTCAATGCCCAGGAGATCACCTTCAGCGCCTGCCTTGTGCAGATGTTTTTTCTTCACGCTTTCTCAGTCATGGAGTCAGTGGAGCTGCTGGCCATGGCTTTCAACAAGCATGCTGCTATCTGCAACCCCCTGAGCTACAAGCCCCATCCTGAACATCTCCCTGGTAGACAGGAATGGGCTGCTGGCTCTAGCCAGGGCAGCCGGGCTCATGTTGCCTCTGCCTTTTCTCCTCCATCGCCTGCTGTACTGCTGCTCCCACATCATCTCCCGCTGCTACTGCAAACATATGGCAGTGGTGGAGCTGGCCTGTGCCAGCACCTGGTTCAGTAACATCATTGTGCTTCTCTTCATCGTGGGGCTGGATCTGTTGTTCATTGGGCTCCCCTACCTCAGGATCTTGAGGACTATGTTGAGCCTGGCATTGAAGGAGGACATACTGAAGGTATTTGGGACCTGCCTCTCCCACATCTGCATCATCCTGGTCTTCTACATGCCTGTGGTTCTCTCATCAGTAATCCACAGGTTTGGTTGCCATGTTGCCTCTCACATGCACACCTTGATGGCTAATTTCTACGTCCCATCATCCCCCATGGTGTATGATGTCAAAACCAAGCAGATCTGTGACTGGGTGCTCATTGCATTTTTCTCTCAAGAGAATCTACATTCTCGCACATCCCTTCCACCGGAGCATGTACAGAGATATACATACAACTGCATACGCAAGTCAGCCCATGATGGGCCACGGAAATTAGCCCTGGACACATAACTCTGCAGCAAGTGCGTGATCCACTTTAAACAACTCCCATCTCTTCTCCTGAATCTTTCCAAGTTTAAGACTTGAGAAATATGAGGATTGTACATCTGTGCTGAAAATGATAGGATTTCAGCTCATCACCGCCTGTAGCAAGCAGCAAAGCCTGCTTGACAGGCTGAAGAGGGTGCTAAATCCAGAGGTCAGCCTATGTAGAACTGGAAAATTTTCAGAGTGTTCAGCTTTGACGTCACTGTGCTGATAGTGAGCTGGAGGTAAATAACATTCTTGTTTGAGCTCCACAGGCTGCATTTCTTCTCTTTTTGGGTGCTAAAGAAATGAGCTGGTGGCCTGCAGGTCCTCTCCAAAGAGCTATCGATGCTGCCGGACCATTTAACTAAAGTGGGTGGGGGAAAGAGGGGCCAAACCGTCTTGTGTTGGCAGGCAGCTGGGAGAGGAGTGAGGTTCGAGGTGATGACCCTCGCTGCCAGGAGAAGGGGTGGATGGTGGGTGATGGCCACTCCTCGGGCGCATGGCACTGGTGCAGGCACAAACCATCCCGGAGCCCCACGCCGGCTCCCAGCCTCTTGGCTAGACGTGCAATGGCTGCTGACCCATCTGCGGGGAGGAGGGTGGCTCACGTTTTCCAGCGTGAGCCCTGAGGACAGTCTCAGTAACGCTAAGGTTAAACCTGCCGCATGCACCTCAACCCCCCAATAGCAAAGGCAGAGCACTGTCCCCTGCCTCCACCCCTGTATGCACTGGGGGGCTCGGGGGACCAGCTCCCAGGGTCGTGGGGAAGAGCACAAACACCTGTGGGCACTGGGCTTTTTAGCTGTCTTTTTGGTTGTGATTGTCCTCGTATGACTTAGATGTGATTTCTGCTGCCTGAGCTATTTATTGATGTGCGAGGCTGCTGTAGATCTGATTCATAGATCAGTGCTGCAAATATAGCACAAAAAAAGACAGAAATCCATAATATTTCTACTGAATTAATGTATCTACTTCCTTTATTTTCTCCAAGTCTTAGAATAAGAAATGCGTTTTGCTGTATAGCTGGTGTATTTATAAATCTGGACCATTACAAAAGGAGATTCCTGTTCACAGTGTCGAATTTATGTGGCACAAGAACAAAGTCTGGCCTTTTTACTAGTATATCTGTAGCTGTTGCATCCCCAACCCGACTTCTGCAGTCGCAGCCCAGCAGGTAAGAAATCCCCACGTCCAGCAGCTCATGTTGTATGTGGTGGCTCATCGCCCATGCGACCATGAGGGTCACAGGGGTCTCTGTTTGCTTCCCCCAGGCTGTCCTCAGCAGTTCTTCTCCCACTGATCAGAGATCTAGGCAAGGATGTGAATTGGGATGTTAAGAAGCTTTTGATGAAACCGCTATACCCAAAGTATTAGAGATGAGGGATTATGGGAGAACTTCGCAAAGCTGAATGGTGAATTGATAAACTGGGCGGCAAAATTCAGTATAGATTCATTAAAACTGAGGTGTTCTAGCAAAACACACCCTATTTTTGCATAGACAATGTTGTACTATGATCTGTCCATCCCCACTCAGCAATAGGCATCTCGGAGTTACGACTGATGACTCCTTGAAAACATCAGTGGTACCCAGTCACTTCTTCACTCCAGACTTCTCTGCTCTCCTTGTTATCACCACAAGTTTCACTCAGCCCCCTCAGGGCCCATCGGCGCAGGTCAGGGTCAGCACACGGTGGCTTCTCTCTGCCACTCCTTCCTTCTCACTCATTTCCAATGCTCCAGCGTGGGCTGATCCACAGGCTGCATTCCCATTGGGAGTGTACTTGCTCCAGCGTGAGTCCTTCATGGGCTGCAGTCCCTTTGGGGTCTATATGCTCCGGCATGGGCTTACGCGTGGGCTGCAGTCCCTTCGGGGGTGTACCTGCTCTGGTGTGGGTCCTCCACGGCCCGCAGTCCCTTCGGTGGGAGTGCTTCTACCACCATGGAGCATCTCCTACTGCTCTGACCTTGGTGTTCCCCTTGCTGTTTCTCACTCTTTTTGTTCACGCCTCCTCCCAGTCTGACATTTTTTGGCCTTTCTTAAATATGTTTTCACAGAGGCACCACAGACTCCCCTGGCTGGCTCAGCTTTGGTGCATGATGGGTCTGTTACTGATCCAGGTGGAACCATCTGTGTCTGGCACAGGGCAGCCCCAGACCTCCCTCCTGGCCACCCCTGCAGCCCCCTCCACTACCCAAATCTTACCACCTGCACCCAGTACACCTCCCCCCAAATATCTTGAGCTGCTGTTTACAAATATTGTTTTGCTTTGTGCTGTGTGGATAATGAGTTAATTTGTTCCTAATTCAGGAAATGAAGCTCTTAATCAGATTTGTGCTAGAAATTTCTGCTTCCACAAAGTGGTATTTATCTGTTCCTTCCAAAAATAATTTTCTAAATTATAGGCAGTGAATAAATGCAAGAAAAAGAAGACACAGTGAAAAGGTTAATATTAGATGAAAGTGTTTTAAACTGTCTGTCTGTCCCAGTGCCATTCTGGGACGCACTGAGATGCACTGCAAGGAAAGGAACAAGTCCCAGCTGAATGTTAGCTCCTAAAGGGCTCTGACTGCATCCGTAAAGCCATCAACCTGCCAAGCTTGTGTAGTCTTTTACTACAGTACTCGTGCTTGCTGCACAAAGTGTATTTGCTCTACAATTTGCAGTCATAAATTATTGTTATTTGTGTTGTGATAGTGACTGAGAGCCTGCCAAGGGCTAAGGCTACGCTGCGTAGTCAAAGAGGCGGAGCACATCCCCCATCCCCAAAGCAAGTCAAGAATCACAGAATCATAGAACACTTTAGGTTGAAGGGACCTTTTAAAGGTCATCTAGTCCAACCCCCCTGCAATGAGCAGGGACATCTTCAGCTGGGTGCAGTTCAATGGGCAGTTCTGTCATCGGAAACTTTAACTGAAATAAGGATCCTCTGTATCTGCTTGGTCCTCACCCCGTAGATGATGAGGTGCAGCACAGCGGGGACCAGGATGTAGATGTTCCCCATGGTGATATGGACCAGTGGAGCCAGGCCCTTCCCAAACCTGTGCAGCTTGGGCAGCCCAGTCAGGGGCACACAGAAGGCCAGGACCATGCAGATATGGGCAATGCAGGTGCTGAACACCTTGAGCCTCTCCTTCAATGAAGCCAGCCGCAAGACAGCCTTGAGGATCATAGAATCATAGAATGGATTGGGTTGGAAGGGACCTTTAAAGTCCAACCCCCCTGCCATGAGCAGGGACATCCCCAACTAGATCAGGTTGCCCAGAGCCCCGTCCAGCCTGACCTGGAATGTTTCCAGGGATGGGGCATCTCCCACCTCTCTGGGCAACCTGTGCCAGGGCCTCACCACCCTCACTGTGAAAAACTTCTTCCTCATGTCTAGTCTGAGTCTCCCCTCCTTTAGTTTAAAACCATCCCCCTTGTCCTGTCACAGCAGGCCCTGCTAAAAAGTCTGTCCCCATCTTTCCTATAAGCCCCTTTAGGTCCTGGAAGGCCGCAATAAGGTCTCCCCGGAGCCTTCTCTTCTCCAGGCTGAACAACCCCAACTCTCTCAGCCTGTCCCCACAGCAGAGGGGCTCCAGCCCTCGGATCATCTCCGTGGCCTCCTCTGGCCCCGCTCCAGCAGGTCCATGTCCTTGTGCTGAGGCCCCAGCGCTGGAGGCAGCACTGCAGGGGGGTCTCCCCAGAGCGGAGCAGAGGGGCAGAATCCCCTCCCTCGCCCTGCTGCCCACGCTGCTGGGGATGCAGCCCAGGACACGGGTGGCTTTCTGGGCTGCGAGCGCACATTGCTGGGTCGTGTCCAGCTTTTCATCCCCCAGCACCCTCAAGCCCTTCTCGGCAGGGCTGCTCTCCATCCCTACATCCCCCAGCCTGGATTGATACCAGGGGTTGCCCTGACCCATGGACAGGACCTTGCACTTGGCCTTGTTGAACCTCATGAGGTTCACCTGGGCCCACCTCTCGAGCTTGTCCAGGTCCCTCTGGATGGCATCCCGTCCCTCAGGCGTGTCCACCGCACCACTCAGCTTGGTGTCATCGGCAAACTTGCTGAGGGTGCACTCGATCCCGCTGTCAGTGTCATTGATGAAGATATTAAGCAGTGCTGGTCCCAGTACGGACCCTTGAGGGACCCCACTTGTCACTGATCTTCATCTGGATGTTGAGCCATTGACCACTACCCTCTGGATGCGACCATCCAACCAATTCCTCATCCACCGATCAGGATGTAGGAGAGGCAGATGAGGATGGCGCCCAGTCCCGTGACCAGCAGGATGGTGGTGAGGCCGTACACCACGCTGGGGTGATGTTGGCACAGGCCAGGTTCATCACGTCCTGCTGGAGGCAGGAGGAGTGTGACAGCACGCTGGAGCTGAAGGGAAGGGGCAGAGCGGGGCTTGGTTCTGTCTCTCCTCTGGAGCCAGGTGGTGTTCTGGCAGTCTTAGAACAATAAGGTGTTTATTTTTTTTATACCGAAATCATGTTACTAACATGAGAGCTGCCCTGTAGTACCACCAGAGCAGCGCTTTTATAGTGTGAGACAGGCGTGCGTGCTATCCAGAGTCACAGAGTCGCTGAGGCTGGCAGGGACCTCTGGAGATTGTCCTGGCCAACCCCTCTGCTCAGGCAGGGTCACCCAGAGCAGGTTGCCCAGGACCGTGTACACCTGGGTTTTGTGTATCTCCAAGGATGGAGACTCTACAGCCTCCCTGGGCAACCTGTGCGAGTGTTTGATTAACCTCATCATAAAAAAATATATATATATTTGTTATGTTTAAATGGGATTTCCTGTTTTTTTCTAGTTTGTGCCCTTTGCCTCTTGTCCTTTCACTGGATACCACTGAGAAGAATGTGACTTTGTCTTCGTTACTCCATCCCATCGGGCATTTATACACATTGAGAAGGTGCGCTCACACACAATCTTTTTGCCAAGGGAAATGCCTCTTCGACGGGGACAATGCCTCCCTTAAGGTGCTCGGGACTCAGAAAAGACAATGGTTTGCATTGGTAACTATGCATACGGTATCGGTACAGCCTGTAGGACCACCAGCAGGTTAGCAATACTCCGTGGGTTGTTTATTATCTACCTTAGAAGCAACTGGGATGAGTCGGTCACCTGGGCTACGCCATGCACCAGCCATGCCCTTTGCCGTCCCCTCCCTGGCTGCTGTTTGGGGTGCAGAGTGGGGCCCTCGCTGCTGCGCCCGGGAGGAACGAACACCGCTGATGTGGAGCCCAGACCCGCTGCACCGGCGTGGAGCAGTGGGGGCATGCCTGGTTTTGAGGACTCACAGAGTTAAAAGGCAGAAGGAAGCGTGGGGGGGGTGAGGGGGTACCCACGTGCCACGCTGTTCACCGTGTGTTGCTGCACCCTGCAAGCTCACAGCTGCGATGTCATGGCCATGGTCAAGGCTGGGAAGGAGCAGGATCGTGCTCTCGCCTGGTCCCATTTCAGAGCAAAAGAGGGGTTATGGCAATGCCTGAGAATAAAGCTAAGAGCTCTCACAAAAATTAATTTCTGGGTGTCTACTGAACAGAAATACAGATACAACACACCACTGGGGAAAACTGAGACGGTTTCAGTTTTAACCCTTTATTTAAACTACATGTATTTAAGCCCATTCTGCTCACTGCTGCAAGGTAGCGATGATGCGCCTTGCTTAGGAACCAGCGTGTGCAGTAAAAACATGCACATCAGTGGGTGAACAGTAAGAGCCTCCCTCTCTTTGTGCTTCAAACTGTGCGGCTGTGAGGGGGAAGGAGAGGTCTGAGGGTTAAAGGCACTGACTGTGGCTTAGGCAAACCCGTTTAGTTGCAAAAGGGCTGGAGACATTGACATTCCTGGCTGTCGAAAGTGTAAAGCAGGGCCTGCTCAGAGCGTTGAGACAACGGCAACACAACGGGGACAGTGATGTGGGTTTCAGAAGAAATTCCAGCCTGGTCGTTTTTGAAAATAACTGTCCTTAATGAGACATCGCCTGGGTACTAACGGTGACCTGCTCCCTGTAACCCACCTGAGCAATTCCTATGTTTGGCAAAATTCTCCCTTCTGCTTTTCTGTCCTGTGCCATTGCTCTGCAATGACGAGGGGGTGATCCACCTAGACTCCCCTCAATAGTCCTGCTTTCGACCACAGATCAAACATCACCAACCCCCAGAAGATGTTATTGCTCCATCATCCCTTGTACACAGTGAACCAGCTCCTAACTTCTCTTACCAGCGAGGGTCCCCCTGAGGAACCCCTTGCTCCTCCACACCTCTCAGCCCCAAGCACTGCTCTGCCATTACACCCTGCCCTGCCCCATGCAGAGCATCCTCCACGTTCGCCTTCCCCTGGTGTCCCAACCAGGCTGGGTCTGTGGCCCAGCCTAGGACAGACCTCCAGAGAAGTGCTCTGCACTTTACCAATGTGCATCACAGTGGGCCACAATAAGGGGCTGATGCTATTGTAGATAATTTTAAAAATTAAAAATCTGCTTCCTAGTTTTGGGGGTTTTGCCTCTTTGCAGTCTTTTAAGCATCCATCCCAGGACGTGCAGGCACTTTCCCTTCTGAGACAACAAGGACACGAACACCAGTCCCACCATGGACATCCCTCAAGTGGTTAAAATTGACTTGCACTGCAGGAGGTTGTGGTTTACCGCAAAGCTACCGAGGGCCGTCAGCAGCAACACAGACATCTCCACGAGCAACAGCAAGTGGATGAAGAAGATTCGAGGGAAACAAGCACTGCAACTGATTTCCCTCTACTGAAACCAGAATATGCCCAGCACAATACGTCCTGGTGGCAGTTAGAACGATGGACAACATGGCCAAGAAATAGTGCATGGGCTTCAGTCCTGTCTTGCCACATGAAAGAGGAGGCATTGCCATGGCTCACAGCGAAACAGAGCAGAGGTGAGAAGCTTCCAACCCTGGGAAACCTGTTGGGGGAACAAACACAGCCCTGAGGCTGATATTCTTGAGTGCTGACATGAGCTCCATGCAGATTTGCTTGAGCTCGTAAGTCTTGAAGTGAAGAATGATATTTATCAACTATGCTGTTATAATCAGCAACAAGAGTTTAGAAGCAAGGACGAAGCACAGAGAAACATCAGTATATCTGCTTTGAATTCCTGGCTCAGGCTCAGCCCTACCCCACTGAAGCCAGTGGAAATATTTGCACTGACTCTAGCAGGAAAGGAAAAGGGCCTCTGTATTCCGAATTCCCAGTACGATCCTTGAGAAACTTACACTCTTACCACTTGTATTCACAGACTCATACCCCGTTGCGCTGGGGGCTGAACAGCTGGCACAACTGAAAACATCCACACTCCTGACGGTCTCCTGGTAGGGTCTGTCACAGACACAGACGCGTGGTGTTTGTGGAGGACGGAGGTGGTGGTAAATGCTTTGTCCATTGCAAGCAAACGTGTTATCTTACACAGAACAGAAGTCTCAGGAGAGGATAAGAACTGGAAATTTAAGTTCCAGGGGACTTTGAAGGTAAAGGTAAAAAATTACCTTGCCAAGTCCAAAGTGAGCGTGTTTCTGCTTAGTCTAAATTCTGTAGTTTCTGTGTCCGTAGTATAGTTTGTCAATTTGGACGTGTCCCATCCCTGTGCTCTCAGCTAGGGCACAAGGTATGTTATGGTAACAACAGGGAAATTTCAGACTGATAAATATATTCACAAAATGCCATCTGGGAATAGTTTCTTTCCTCCCACAGTCCTGACAAAGGCCCTGCCTGACAAGCAAAGCGGTCAGAGCCTTTCCCAGGGTATTTTGCATCACCTGAGCTGCAGAAAGTGCTGGAGAGACTGCTCTAACCCCCCGAAAACGCTGGGAACTTCTGCTTGGCTTCAGCTTTGCTCGCTGGGAGCTGAGCTACATCATGTCTGAAAGGTAACACAGCCCCCGAGGAAGGACCGCGCTCGTCCGGCACCCACAGCTCGTTAAGCTGCAGCAACTCGGCGTCTGAGCTCAGGCTCCTGGCGTTTCGAGACAGTTTTGGGTAAGTCTGGGACAAATCCTGACAATCGCAAGAAGCACAACCTCAGATAAAACCGGATTGTAGGAGCACAGAGAGGTCATGCGTTGACGATGAAGGAGAACCTGGAGACCGAAACCCAACAGCTTCCCAAGGCACCCACAGACCTGTGCTTCCCACCGCAGAACAGTGTCCCAGCCAGGCTCGGTGCTGCCGACACGGGACAAGCCGCAGGCTGCCCTGTTTTATAGAATCATGGAATAGTTTGGGTGGGAAGGGACCTTTCAAGGCCATCCAGTCCAAACCCCTGCCATGAGCAGGGACATCCCCAACTAGATCAGGTTGTCCAGAGCCCTGTCCAGCCCGACCTGGAATGTTTCCAGGGATGGGGCATCTCCCACCTCTCTGGGCAACCTGGGCCAGGGCCTCACCACCCTCAGTGTGAAAAACTTCTTCCTTATGTCTAGTCTGAATCTCCCCTCCTTCAGTTTAAAACTGTCACCCCTTGTCCTGTCACAGCAGGCCCTGCTAAAAAGTTTTTCTCCATGTGGTGAATGGAGTTAAATCCGGTTGGCGGCCGGTCACAAGTGGTGTTCCCCAGGGCTCAGCACTGGGGCCAGTCCTGTTCAATATCTTTATCACTGATCTGCACGAGGGGATTGAGGGCACCCCCAGTCAGTTTGCAGAGGACACCAGGCTGGGCGGGAGTGTTGATCTGCTGGAGGGCAGGCAGGCGCTACAGTGGGACCTGGACAGGCTGGATCGATGGACTGAGGCCAATGTATGAGGTTCAACAAGGCCAAGTGCCGGGTCCTGCCCTTGGGTCACACCAACCCCAGGCAACGCTACAGGCTTGGGGGGGAGCGGCTGGAAAGTGCCTGCCAGAAAAGGGCCTGGGGGGGTTGGTCGACAGCAGCTGAAGATGAGCCAGCAGCGTGCCCAGGTGGCCAAGAAGGCCAACGGCATCCTGGCCTGTATCAGCCATGGTGTGGCCAGCAGGACCAGGGCAGGGATCGTCCCCCTGTGCTCGGCCCTGGCGAGGCCGCACCTCGAGTGCTGGGCTCAGGTCTGGGCCCCTCACTCCAAGACAGACACTGAGGGGCTGGAGCGTGTCCAGAGACGGGCAACGGAGCTGGGGAAGGGTCTGGAGCACAAGTGCTGTGAGGAGCGGCTGAGGGACCTGGGGGGTTTGGTCTGGAGAAAAGGAGGCTGAGGGGAGACCTTCTCGCTCTCTGCAACTCCCTGAAAGGAGGTTGGAGCCAGGGGGGGTCGGTCTCTTCTCCCAAGGAACAGGCGACAGGACCAGAGGAAATGGCCTCAAGTTGTGCCAGGGGAAGTTCAGATTGGACATTCGTGAAAATTTCTTCACCGAAAGGGTTGTCGGGCATTGGAACAGGCTGCCCAGGGAGGTGGTGGAATCCCCATCCCTGGAGGGATTGAAAAGACGTTTAGATGAGGCCCTAAGGGATATGATTTAGTGGGGGACTTGGTAATGGTAGGTTAATGGTTGGACCCGATGATCTTGGAGGTCTCTTCCAACCAGAACAATTCTATGATTCTATGATTCTATGATATTTCCTATAAGCCCCTTTAGGTACTGGAAGGCCGCAATAAGGTCTCCCCGGAGCCTTCCCTTCTCCAGGCTGAACAACCCCAACTCTCTCAGCCCGTCTCCATAGGACACCCTTATCTGTCCCCCGGAGCACAGCACCGTGCTGGAAGAACTCAGCTGCTCCAGGTGATTTTGTCTGTGCACGCAGCTCTGCACCGTGGAATGATTCTTGGTCTTCTCCCCACCACATCAAAATATTCACCTCCTGGACAGGCTCCTTGAGTCCCAGGAGAGAAAAGAGGCCGAGCTGCCCGGCTCGAAGGGTCATGATTAGTGCACAAGGTCTGGCTAGTGTGACTAGTGAGTCAACACTGGGGCCAGTACTGTTTAACCACTTCGTTAATGACCCAGACGATGGGGCAACCGCAGCATCTCTGCAGATGATACAAAACCGGTGGGGGGTGGCTGATCACGGCCCTTAATTCCCCTCCAGCGTCCTGCTATTTTCATTTCAGGAGGGGGCTGCTCTGCTTTAGGCAGCCCTCAGCAACCCCTCTTCCAAGATTCTCCCAATCTCCTTTTGAACTCGTGTAAATAATTTGGATCCGCAGCAACCTTCAGCAAAGAGTTCCTCCAGTCCTCTGATCTGCAGCCCAGACGGGGACACGACCAGACCACGCCGTGCTCTTGTCCTCTCCCTCCTCGGCACCAGCCCGCGTGTCGCAGCTTTCTACAAGGACATTGACCGAAGGGTGAGGAAACATGCACGGCCCCGGTCTGCTCCCCATCGGTGGTGGGGAACAGGCAGCTGGAGGCTCCCCACAGCCGTGGGCAAAGGGAGCACCGCGCCACCCCCATCTCTGTACCCCACCACCCACCGTCTCTCTGTGAAACTCACCACAGAATCCAAAAAATTCTCAAAGTTTCTGACTATGAATCCATTGGCTGGCTTTTTTGGTGTGTGCTCTTTTTTTGGGAACCTTTTGGGGATTTTTGTTACTGTCCTTGTTTCCTTGTATTTAACCTATCTATCTAAATACGATATACACACATATACAAACATACATATATAAAGTGTACCTGTGTATAAATTGGGGAGCTGCATGGAGGCACCCAGGGAGGGGGGAGGCACTGAGGCTGGGTCTCTTCACTTTCCAGAATGCAAAAGTTTCACAGAGCAGGGCAAAACTGGGGAGTTTTCTGAATACACATTTTTTGCCATTTTTTATTTTTTTTAGCCACTGCCCCAAAGCTGCCTTCACTCCCATTTTTGCACTCTGCCATTTTTTCAGAGAAGACAGGAAAACCTACCTGTACGCAGCCCCGTGGTGCTCACACCCCCTGGAGAGCAAAGAAATCGGCTGTGGCTCCCTGGGCGAGACCCATGGGGTTTGCTGCGGCTGGGTTAAACGCGGCGTCCCAGCCCCCTGCCCTGCCCGCCCGCAGCAGCGCGCAGCCAGGGCTGCTCCTGGCCCCCAGCCCACGTCCTCTGCTGCGACCGGGGGTAAGTACGGGGTGGGCTGCCTGAAGAGGACGGAATAGAGATGTTCTTCCTCTGCAAGGACAATTTGTTTGAGGGCTTGCATTAAAACAAGAACTTGCAAAAGTCTCTGGCAGAAACAACAAACCAGCGTATTAGAAAAGTGCTAGGAGCAAATTGATTTACCAAATACTACTTTTGATCTCATATATACGGATGGGCTTGATATGAAAAGCCACCCTAAAAATCAATTGCTCAATAATTAAAGATTTCCCTCATCTTTCAAGTGGTAGATGAATAGGATGTGTAAGTTTATTTCTACGATGCCTTTGCTCCCCACAGGAGCAAAAGGGGTTGTTCAGCTCCTCGGCTTCAGGCTCTTTACACCCGCAGTTACCTCTTTCGCCGTCCCAGTTCTCCCTCTCCCGCACTGCTCGGTTCAGTTTCAGAGAGCTTTGTTCCCTCGTCCCAGGGGCGGTCGGCTCTCACTTTTGTCCCAGCGCGACTCTTGCCCCGATCGGGGAAGCGGGTGTTTGTCGGCCTCGGAGGAACCGCACCGTGGGCTGCTGGAGGAGAGCAGCTCCGTGGTGCGCTGAGCTGTTTGCAGGCACGACTGCTCTCCCACCACTCTCTTTCAGGCCTGACGCTTTGGCCATGTGAAAACTTGATTTATTTATTTTTTTCCTGATAGCAGATGAGGTCTCAGTGTGTGTGTGGGTGTGTGTGCACGCACGCAGACAAACTATGGGGCAAATCTCAATCAGTTTGTGTTCCTCAGTTATGCAAAACGTGCTCATTTCCAGCTGAATGGAGACATGCACATCTTCCCTGATCAGCGTGGCAAGAGGTGGGGATGTGCTGCTGCGGGCACCAGCTGCTCAGCCGGCGCGTTTAAGATGCACTAAATTTAACTGCATTTGCAGAGAAGCCTGTTTGGAATATTTCTCTGGAAATCTCCCCCGCTTGCCCCAGCCTCCCGTCGCTGAGCATCGTAGCTGGTCGCCCGTGCTCCCGGGGCCGTGAAGCTGCGCAGGAAAGCAGGCGGCTTCCAGAGTGCTTAAATGGAGACCTGGTGTTTGCTGTTGGCTTTTCTAATGGCCTCGGGCAGACAAAACACCACTTCAGGTTCTCGGTCTTATTTGAGCCTCCGAATTTTTTCCTTTCCATTTAACCTTTTTGGCAGCTGTAAAGCACAAATCCATTTTCCTTCCATCAGGGTTAGTTTGGTTAATTGACCTGCGGGTTTAGCTGATAAAGCTCCCTAAAACATTATTCATTTTGCTGTACTTAAACAAAAAGGGAAGAAATCGATACAGAGTCACATATAATGGGGCTACTTCTCATCTCAGAGTGAGATGTTATCTCTTGTGGTCTGACAGCGTTCGGTTCAGCACAAACATTGACCTTTCTCTGCCTTCGTCCCTCTCCCCCTCCGTCCCCCCTTCCCTCTCCTGTCCGGGTGCTTCAGCCTCGCAGGGACCAGCATGGCCAGGGCCGCTCCTCCTACGCTGCGGGAGCAGCCAGCCCCATTCCCCGGGCTGACCTCAGGGTCTCCATCCCGCCTCTCCTCCTTCCCCAGGCAGGAGCGCCCTGGCCCCGGGCTCTTGTCCTGCCTGTGCTGCTGAGAAGCTTTCAGGCACCTCCCAAAGGGCTGAGCACCAAATCTCCTGAAACCCTGGGTCGGGGACTACAACTAGGGGAGACTAAACAGCGCGCTGCTCTTTCCTTGTTGTCTGCTGCTGTGCACAGCCCAGACAGTGACCCCAGGGCTGGTCCCCTGTGGCTTTTCCTTGGTTGATGTGATGGATGTGCATGAGGGCAGCTGCACAGGGGTTTCCTGCCTCTCCTGTCCTCCCAACATCGTTGTAGCTGGGGTGCATGGGGGGTCTCACAGCAGGGCTTTTATTCCAAGACACTATTATTTCCAGACCCCCGGACCATCAGTGCGTGAGATGTCATCTTCCAATAGGACTGGGTCCAGTCTCCTGACCTTCATCCTCACTGGCATTCCTGGTCTGCCGATGAGCAGCTACTGGATGGCATTGCCTCTCTGCTGCCTGTACCTCCTCATGCTCCTGGGGAACTGCACCTTACTCTGGATGATAAAGACAGACCACAGCCTCCATACACCGATGTACTATTTCCTCTCCATGCTGGCCGTGGCAGACCTGGGCTTGTCTCTCTCCACCCTGCCCACCATGCTGGCCATTTTCTGGTTTGAGTCCACCTCCCTCTGTTTTGAGGCGTGCATTGTGCAGATGTACTTCATCCACTCCTTCTCTGCCATCGAGTCTGGGGTCCTGGTGGCCATGGCCTTCGACCGCTTTGTTGCTATCTGCTACCCTTTGCGCTATGCCTCTGTCCTGACGAGCTCCCTGATAATGAAGGCAGGGGGGGCGATCTTTGTGCGGGGTGTCTGCGTGGTGCTACCTGTTGCCATCCTTATTAAGAAGATGCCTTTCTGCGGGTCCCATGTCCTGTCTCACTCCTTCTGTCTGCACCAGGACGTGCTGAGGCTCGTTTGTGGGGATGTCAGGGTGAACAGCTTGTACGGGCTGATCGCAGTGATACTCACCAAGGGCCTGGACTCCCTGACCATCCTCCTGTCTTACATGATGATCATCAGAGCCATCTTGAACATTGTCTCCCAGGAAGCACGAGCCAAAGCGTTCAGCACGTGCATCTCCCACCTCTGTGCCGTCCTGATCTTCTACATCCCGCTCATTGGCTTGTCCATCATCCACAGGTTTGGGAAGCACCTGCCCCCCCTCACTCACACGCTCCTGGCTGATGCCTACCTCCTGGTGCCGCCTGTCCTGAACCCGCTCGTGTACAGCTGGAAAACCAAGCAGATCCGCAGGCGGATCCTCGTCCTGCTCTGTCGGAGAGGGACCCGGCAGGGGGTCTAGTCCCAGAGCAGCAATGCCCCAAAGCCAGTCTCCTCCTTCCTTTCCTCTCCAGACTGGTTGCTCATGGGCAGTATCTTCTCCCAAAGTCACTCATGCCAGATGAAACCTGCCACCTCCTCTGCAATACAGCTCTTTTCCTCTCCGTGGAGGGATGGATTATGGCAATTCACATTATTCCACCTCCCATTTTGGGATGCCCCATTTCTCAGAAAGTCTGCAAGAGGGCAGAGCTGGTGTGGCTGTGTGGTGAAGCTGTCCTCCCTGCAGGTGGGGAGAGAGAAGGCTGCTGAGAGCAGGCTTTCATCAAGGGAGCCACTGCTAACAGCAGTTTTGGTCTCCGAAGAAATGCAAACAGTGTTGCCAGACTTGTGCTTTTAATTACAATATCCCTATATCGGTCCCTTATATGAAACTGTCAGTTCCCAGGGTTATGTGGTCATGTGAGACTCCTCAGCTTTCATTACACAAATAATGTGATTCTGTACAGGTATGGAGGGTAGACAGGTACTAATGGCCTATGGACTGTAACCTAAGGACACACGATGAGAAAACTGAGTCCAATCTCATTGCAGGGTCTGCAAGGGGAATGTATCGGTTTTAGTGTCTCATGATACCATCTGCTCTGCCTGTAACTCTTGGGAACATCACAAAAATCTCTCCCCACCTCCCAGGTTATGATCCAAACGAGGGTAGGCTGGTCTGGAACGGAGGTATAGAGTGCAATGGGCATGCAATGCCATCCAAGTGCGTCCTGCGGCACGTGGTGCTATTTGTATATTGCCACGTTTCCCTAGGGATGCATGTGATGCATAAGCGACATGCTTCATACCCGGGCTGGCTGAGCTGCCCCTTTCAGAGCATCAGGCCGTCATTATGGAGCCTCCACCCTGTCCCAAGGCAGCCTCCCTCCTGATTAACCACCCTTGTCATTGTGCAAAATAATCCTCCCTGCAAGCCAAATCCCTGTGACTTTGTCGTGTCTGCAGGGCCATACCAAATCATTTTCTCCTTTCTGCCCCCAATTCAGTGCCGTCAGTCCTCCTCGGGGGCTGGTCTCCTCCTCTGGGCTATCTCAGCCCAGCCTTTGCCTCATCCCAGCAGCTGAGTGGCCAAGAAGGAGGGAGCAGGGTGAAAAGGAGGAGAAAGAGAAACCATGACCTTGCAGGTGAGGGGGCAGCAGCCCCCATCTCACGGGAGAGAGCCTGCTGCAGGGATGCTGCGAGCAGCACTCGTGCTGGGGAGGGATGGAGGCAGAGGGAACCACCGATTTCAGTGCAGGCGCTTGGCAGGGTCGGTGTCCAGTCGTGCAAAGAAAAGCTGCAAGGTCAGGATCAGGACTGGAGCTGGGGATGCCCTGGCCACCTGTTAGCAGGTCCCAGCAAACTGGGAGATGCTGTGCGCTGCAGGGATGTGCTGGAGAGCTTTGGTCGTGAGCAAAATCCTGGTGTTTCTCTTTAGGTTTTTATTTGTCTCCCACCCACCCCCTACAGCTCCAAAAGCTGCTTTGGTAAATGTACTGAGCTCCTCCCAGCTGTCCTAGGCGCTGCTATGGAGAAGGCAAATGGAAGGGACCAGTGCCGTGAAAGGGCGTTCAGTGCACGTTTTCGGCAAGCATGAGAGAGTTATGGGAAAATTGTACCTGGGTTTTTCTTTTTCATCAGGGGAAGGAAATGCTCCATCTCTTCCACTGTCTCTCGGTACTGTCACTGGGAGATCAAGCAGTAAAACCATCAAGAACACACGGGTGCTGTTCTGCACGCTGCAAAGCGTCATGTCAGTCGGATGCTGGGAAGGGACTGGTGTCTGCAGGAGGAAAAACGTACTCCGTGCAAAAATAAAGGTGGATGCAAGGCAAATGTGAGTGTTTAACATGCAGACTATGGGCCTCATGGCTGGGAACCGGCCAGAAGTCTCTCCTGTATTTTTCCAAAGGTCTGTAAAGTAGATGTCTGAAGACAGGGAATTTGTTCGTGTCCATTTGTGCCTGCTGAAATTGTGAAGCTGCTCCGATCTGCCAACAAGAGGTCAGAAGCTGGGGACCTACCCACGGAGACCTGAGCGCTCAGCGGTGTTACGCTGTGCAATAGCCACAGGCATGTTGGTGTGTGAGCACGTGAAGGAGCAGTTTGTCTCATGCTTGATGTTTTGCTAACTCCAGTGAGTCAGACTGGGCAAGCCGTGGGGAAGAGCAAATGTCGCTGTAGTCAGCTTGTGGACAGCAGAGAGCAGCTCCCTGAGGCACAGAGCCGTCCCCTCGGAGGTTAATGCAGCTGATGCATGTCAGCTGCTGACAAATCTGGCGGCTGTTTGGAACCAATTGCCTCACAGGCAGAATCCACAACTGGGTTAAACTGGGAGCACTTCACTCATTTCAGCTGAGTGGTGCCAATCGACACCGCAGCTCTGAGTCACCCGGCCCCGAACAGCCCGTGCATCTCCTTCCAGGGACAGGCGTGACACAACAATTTGTCCATCTGGCGCTAATGGGGCTTCCCAGCCCTCCTGGAGGTGGCCTTTCACTGGAGAGAAGAGTCAGCTAATGCATTGCTGTCCTGAAAGGTCTATGTGATGCTGAGTGATGAAATTTGTAATAACTTCAGTTTGTATTTATCCTAAAAACATCTCACCCGCTTTACGGAGTCACGTGGCCAGGTACCTTGCTGCCTGTTGATTCGGGTTTGCAATATGAAACGCGCTATGTCGCGGCTTGCATGCATTTGCCATACCTGCAGCTCCCCCTAAACCCGGCTGTTCTCCAGCTGTCTCTGAGTCACAGCGATTTGCCGGCTTCATTTAATAATTGACAGGACTACACATCTTCCTAACGTTTGCTGTTTGCTTTTCTGTGTTTGACTTTCCATCGATGGCGCCAAAAGCAATAATGTACATACCAATTTTTCTACAAGTGCTTTCCACCTGTCGATCCCTGTCTCTTATCTGCATTTGCTCAGCCCTGTGCCTACATGCTACTTTTTGCTGTCACAAAATTCCCTTTTGCCAGCAAACAGTGTAAGTTGTCAACTTCCACTTCACACCAGTACCTTCACAGCCTGGTAAGAGCAGTAGCTCTGATGATGCTACACAGGGATGTGAAAATAAATGATGTCCAGACATTTCCTCACTTGCTTCCTATTCTGGCCAACATTTGTGTTTTGTACCCATCTCGTATTTTAGTTGGGCGTGCAGCTTTCCTGCTGAAATAGCTCACCACGCACAGCCCTTGCAATGGATTCAGCTGGTTCTGTATTAACAGATTTCACAGGGGTTTTCTTCCAAGAAAGGGGGAAGGGTCTCTGCGGCAGCACAGTTTTCTTACCGCAAAACCTCATCTGCTCTGCAAGACATAAAGACTGGACCCTAACTATGAAGTTAAAGGAGTCTATAGACAAGCTCTGGAACTGGGTCAGATCTGGGATGCTCTGCTGCATACCACTGAGATATTTGGGACATTTGTCTTTTTATTATTTTTAGTAGCAACCATCCAATTACTCTGCTTATGCGTCTTGGGATTTCACCATTACGAGGTCCTGCTGGGTGGGTTTAGGATTTGTAGAATAATCCTCGTCTCCAGCTATGGGAGAAATGAGGCATTGTGGCTGCTGAGGCCAACCTCGCTGGATAACGCAGGGACCCAGCCAGCCCATGCCTGGGAACTGATGCCCACTGTCACCACGGGATGGCTCTCCCATGTCCCCCTCCTACTCTTGGCACCTTGGTTAAGCGTGGTGAGTCTTGTGGCTCTTGGCCTTACCGTTGTGTCTCTTCTTGCAGAGAGGGGGAGTTTACCCAACCTCCTTTAGAAACCCCTGAACCCACTTCGGTGTGAGGGGTGGAGCAGATGACCTCTTCAAGTCCCTTTTGACCAAATTGGGACCAAATTGACCAAATCAATACAGACTTGGGGATGAAGGGATGGAGAGCAGCCCTGTCGAGAAGGACTGGGGGGTGCTGGTGGATGAAAAGCTGGACACGACCCAGCAATGTGCGCTCGCAGCCCAGAAAGCCAACCGTGCCCTGGGCTGCATCCCCAGCAGCGTGGCCAGCAGGGCGAGGGAGGGGATTCTGCCCCTCTGCTCCGCTCTGGGGAGACCCCCCTGCAGTGCTGCCTCCCGCGCTGGGGCCTCAGCACAAGAAGGACACGGACCTGCTGGAGCGGGGCCAGAGGAGGCCACGGAGATGATCCGAGGGCTGGAGCCCCTCTGCTGTGGGGACAGGCTGAGAGAGTTGGGGTTGTTCAGCCTGGAGAAGAGAAGGCTCCGGGGAGACCTTATTGCGGCCTTCCAGTGCTCAAACGGGGCTTATAGGAAAGATGGGGATGGACTTTCAAGCAGGGCCAGTTGTGACAGGACAAGGGGTGATGGTTTTAAACTGAAGGAGGGGAGACTCAGACTAGATATAAGGAAGAAATTCTTTACACTGAGGGTGGTGAGGCCCTGGCACAGGTTGCCCAGAGAGGTGGGAGATGCCCCATCCCTGGAAACATTCCAGGTGAGGCTGGACGGGGCTCTGGGCAACCTGATCTAGTTGGGGATGTCCCTGCTCATGGCAGGGGGTTGGACTGGATGGCCTTGAAAGGTCCCTTCCCACCCAAACTATTCTATGATTCTGTGATTCTATGATAAATAGTCTATGGTTTCTAGGATTAGCACAGAACAGACAGCCTAAAACTGTAGCATCACAGCTTTGATGGTCCTTAGGGCATTTGGTTAGGTATTCATCTCTGCTTCTATTGCAGGGTACTGCATTACTGACTCTGGGCTACGGTGTCCAGAAACTATTGCCCAGCAACAGCAGCATCTTTAATCATCAGACATCCATCCTGATGGGCAGCAGCGACATTTCTGTCCAGTCTCTGTGCTCTAATCTCCTTAGACTCGCTAGAAACTCTACATCCTCTGTATTTTGAAGGTGAAGAGAAACTTCCATGCACCCAGATATATTTTGCATTTTGTGCAAGTCCTCACAGTTCCAGTCCTACCTTTTCTGATACTACCAGCCATGCTGATTTGGTCTAGTTCCATGGAAATTGCCCACTGCACTCCCCACATCTTCTTCCTCAATGAGATTAGGTTGGCTGTGTGTCCCTATCACAGTGCTCTTCAGTGAATTAATCAGACTAATGACCTCGGAGAAATGCCTCACTCCTCCTAACCTTTTTAATGGAGAAAGTAGGAGTGATGACTTTATCCAGAGATATCTGGATTGTCCTCTCAGGCTCTGACTTTGTTAAATACTCTTTTAAAAACCCGAGGGCAGTGAGGATGGTCTCTCTAGGCGTAAAGGCCAACAACCTGTGGGACCTGAGTATGGTACCCTATGGCTGGCCCTACAGTCCTTGTGGTGTCTCATCTTCTGACCCCTGTGGTGATGCTGGACATCACAGGACAAACGCCTTAGAGCCCTGAAACCGGCACCTCTCCCATCAGTCTTGCCCAGCTCCCCCCTTCCCCTTCTCCTGCAGGGACTGGTGCTCGTGCACAGGCTGGGGAAACACCTCTGCGTGCCCAGGGCTGCTCTGCAGACCTATAAGCCAGTCTCTCCAAAGAGCCATTGGCCACAAAATTGCTTCTCAAAGAAACTGGAAGATTTATGAATTCAAATTCTAATGGAAATTTTCCCTGCAATCCTTTGGATCACATCTCTGATTACACTGGTACTTCCCTTTCGGCTGGCATTTTCTCTTGGCTCTGCTTCTACCCCATCTCTTTGAGAAACCCTTTCAGATATACAACCCACCTGTGAAACAAGCAAACAAACAAACAATTGTATATGCAGGAGCAGCAATGAGATTCTGACTTCACTCAACATCAGTTACTCATATGTCAATTATCAAATCCCCTTGATTCTTCCCCCGCTCCCTTTTGAAAGCAGAGTCATCTGATAACATTTTCTCAATTGCCAGATTGGATTTCAACCCGTTCAATGATGTCACAGTGATTTATTTTGAAGAAATCATTGCAGATTAGCAACGTAATGTTGTTACTGTCTCTCCTGACCACTCTGCTCCCATTTCCTCGCTACTGTGACTGAGATGCCTGTTGCGATACCTTCTTAAAATCATGACGTAAATCCAACAGCTGCTCTGCTTTTTGAGAGACGGTGTTAACCCATCTCACCAGGCACAGCCTCCCCGCAGCACAGACACCAGACGGCAGTAAGAAAGGCTGGAGGTGGGTGGTTGTGACTATTTAGCTTCTGTACATATTTTAGCAGGGACGACATTGTGGTGCAGCCCGGCGCTGTGACATACAGGCGCTACAGCAGACTGATAAAGGCGAATGGACACGTTGGGCCTTATCAGAATGAAACTGCTTCATCCTACAGAGTACAAAATATGTTGATGAGCTCAAAACCCAAGGTCTTTTCAACCTTTTCAAAATTATATTCTGGAATTTTGGTCTCTTTAAACCTTGCAAAATGGGGTGAAGACAAATGTGAAATTCGTGCGGCACGCGTGCACCACGATCTGGCCACCTCGATCCGGGTGGGGCCAGGCAACCTGGAAACCCTTTGGTTAATTGATTGGCACCATTCTTCTTTTTCCTTCTAAGAAGGAAACCCTCCTGCAGAGCGGACCACGGCTGTTCCCTCCCTCAGCAAGCGCCTGGATCCATTTCACCCTGTTTTAGGCACTCGGTGAAGTGCCTAAAAGTGAAGTGTGCTTGCCATGCACACTTTTTTTTGTTGTTTTTGGCAAAACAGTGGTCTCTACAGCTAATGCCATGCCCCCTCCTTCTGCCGGCCATTCCTGGCGGAGGTGTGCCGTGGATGGTGAGCAGAGGAGGTGGAAACCATGCTTGTAAGGAAGCCCCTAAGGAACGATGCTTGTCCGAGAGTTGTGGCACACACCGCTGAGTTTCGGAGACAGGCACCACTCTCATTGAGATCACACACCGGCAGCAGGTTTCACAGCTTTGCCTCGACATTCCTTCCCAGTCAGGGTAAACTTATTGCATCTCAGCTATTATTTACAGCCTTCAGCCAACGTGATCCTGCTGGTGGAGGTTTGGGACACGCTGTACATGAAGCTGCTTTGAGTTTGTATTTTAGCAAATTATATGCAGGTCTTGTTGACCTACGTTCACCTCTCAGTTGCCTCTGAATCACCTCTATCTACCAGCTTCGCTTAATATGGGGAAATGAAATACAGGGCTTTGCAATGTTTGCAGATTTCTCTGGGATTGTTTGATTTTCCACCCTGCACACTAAAAGCAGAGAGTCTGCTGCCTTTGCGACAGGTCTCCCTGTCCTTTCTGCATTTTCTGAATCTCCCCGTTGTATTATTTACCTGATGTACCAAGTCAGGCATTAAATATGTCAATGTTTGCCCATACAAGAGCTCATTCACTGCTGCAGGATGGAGTGCCGGTGACCGAGGATCTCCTGTGTGTCGCTCATGGCAGCACAGGAAATTGGTTGACACCACTTCACTTTACCCAGGGTTTTTGTGATGATTTCAATTAAGGACACTATTTTTCTTCTGAAGCAGCCCAGGTGGCTTGGCCTCTGGATCAGCTGCAGTTGTACAGGCTTAAAAGTGCTCTGTACAGGTTTAAGTGCTCTCCTCCCTGTAGAAGACCATGCTGGAGTGGCATTGTCTGCCTCTATAATTTCTTCCAAGCTCTGAGTTGAGGCCACTCTGTTTTTCATAAGGTGGTGAGGTTAAAGCGGACCAGCTTTAGGTTGGAAAATAGGGCTGGAGACTGTGGTGCTCCAGCAGAAGACTGACTTCTGTTAGCAACCGCTGAACGAGGGTTTTCACTTGAGCAGCAAGGTGATGAACACCGAACACAGAAACGCGGCTGTACTGCAGAACCTGGGAGAGTTTGGGCGGGTTTTACCCACATCTACAGCGTGTGCTTTCCTGGCAGGGCACTCAGCACAGGACCAGAGCCAGCCAGGGTTTCTGCGGTTCTGAAGGTGCCCAGAAGCCCTGTACAGAAGTACCTGAACGGAGCCACATCTAGGCTTCACCACCTCTTGATCCTGCCTTTCACAGTTCAGACTACAAAAAGTCTTGCAGCCAGCTTAGATAGCTCAAACAGAGAGTGCAGGAGACCCACTGTTGATACCAGGCACAGCAGCAAGGCTGTGGGCAGAAGGGAGGAACCTCCTGTCCCCTTTCAGCACCATTTAAACTTCGAGGGTTGAGGTGGTGACCTTTGCAGAGGCTTGTGCAGATGAGGTGTCTGCAGCAAACTCTGTTTCCAGGTCTAGACCCTGATCCAGGGTTATAACTTAGGGACATGGTTTAGTGGTGGACTTCGTAGTGTTAGGTTAATGGTTGGACTCGATAATCTTAAGGGTCTTTTCCAACTTAAATGATTCTATGATTCTATGACTTCCCAGCACAAGTCAAAGCCCGGCCCCATGGCATGCTTCTCCAGCATCTACCCACACCTTTCAGGCCAGGATTGTAGTCCCGACCCCACCAGTTCCACCACCTTCAACCACAATCCTCAACACACACACACAGAGCAGGTACCAGCAACGACTGACGGCTGCAAGGAGCTGATGGATCTTAGGTGTCTAACCCCCCCCACCGTCCCTGCGTGGTTCGCTGGTGCTACAAGCTCAGCAGGAGAGGGATTCCCCCTAACGCTGAGGCCCAAGGGAGGTCCCAAAGCAGGAGAGCGGCCCGGCTCCAGTGTTACACGGTCCTTTGGGGAACAGTTGGTCTGTGTCCAGGTTCTGCTGAGCTCTTTTCCTCGGTGCTATTTTTGAGCCTCAGTAAATGGCTGACTTGGAAAAACGTTGCATCACTGCTGGTGACGTCGGAGCTGCTGATGCCAACACGGTCAGCTGCTCCTTCGGTGGCAAGCGGGAGCGACAGCCTGCCAAGGAGGAGACATCCCTTCTGGGCTGCGATCTCTTCTTCCAGGCAGCTGGGATATTTTTGTCCAGCTCAACACAGCCACTGCAGCCAAAGAAAACTGCGTATGATCAAACAGCCTCTGTATTTTTGAAACTTTCCGAAGCAGAGAAGGATGGGTGACAGCATCCTTCCTCCCCTGCCCTGGATCTGCAAAGTCTGGAGCAACCCCGAGGGACGCTGCTGGGCTGGTGGGCGGTGAAACCTCCACAGCAGCAGCCTGTGAGTCTCACCTTTCCGTTCAGGTCTGCGCGTGGACGGACAGACGGTGGAATCCCTCACCAGGAGGAAAGAACGAAGCCAGAATTGGTGACAATATGGTGATTTTATGTAGCAGTGGTGCTCCTGTTCTCCTGGATCTTCCTAAACCCTTTCCTTATTCTTTATTTGCGTCTCTCCAATGAGCATCACCTTCCCAAGTGTTCTGAGTGCCCTCATCTTGAACAGGGTCTTGTAAAGGCTTTTACGTGGGAGGACCAAGCCCCCACCTTTCCCTTCCCTCCTCACCATCCCTTCTCACACTCCTATCAGTACTCACACACTGAACTCTGGCCCGTACAGTAAATATGATTAGGATTGGCTTAGGCTCAAACTATAAACATTTCCAGCAAATAGACTGATGTGTGCCAAGTGGTGGCTGTGCTCCCCCTTAGCTGTCATTCTGGGAAAGCAGGTTTTTTTTAAGATGGGAAAATAGATGAATAGATCCGCACACCCCTCCCTATGTACATGCAATACCTATGCTTCTGCGAAAAAAGACTAAGCATAAAACCAGCAAGAATGACTTGGTGGGAGCACAGCATGCAAACAGCACTGCAGGAAGCTCGGTGCATGTGGGTGAGCCTTGAGACACAAATCAGAGGGAATCGTAAGATTTCGAGCATATCCGGTAAAAGATGACATTATCTTACACTATGCAATAGGTGTGGTGGTGATTCAAGCCAGGTCAGTGTTGGGCATCTTATAGTGGCTGCTAAAAGACTGAGTCCTTTTTCTCATTCAGATGTGGGTCTGGTGGATAACCCTGAGCAGACATTTTCATCAGACATTGAGGGGCTGGAGCATGACCAGAGACGGGCAACGGAGCTGGGGAAGGGGCTGGAGCACAAGTGCTGTGAGGAGCGGCTGAGGGACCTGGGGGGTTTGGCCTGGAGAAAAGGAGGCTGAGGGGAGACCTTCTCGCTCTCTGCAACTCCCTGAAAGGAGGTTGGAGCCAGGGGGGGTCGGTCTCTTCTCCCAAGGAACAGGCGACAGGACGAGAGGAAACGGCCTCAAGTTGCGCCAGGGGAGGTTTAGGTTGGATCTTGGGAACCATTTCTTCCCCGAAAGGGCTGTCAGGCCCTGGCACAGGCTGCCCAGGGCAGTGGGGGAGTCCCCGTCCCTGGAGGGATTGAAAAGCCGTGGAGATGTGGTGCTTGGGGACATGGGTTAGTGGTGGCCTTGGCAGTGCTGGGTTAACGGTTGGGCTTGATGATCTTAGAGGTCTAAACGATTCTATGATTCTATCTCCAAGCCATTCCCTCGTCCCAGCAGACCCCATGCAACCCCTCTCTCTGTGCCATGCATACAGCCAGGCTGCTTGGCACACTGGTCTTGAGAGGACCAGCACTTGGAAGGGACCTTTTAAAGGTCTTCTAGTCACGCCCCCTGCCATGAGCAGGGACATCCTCAACTAGGTCAGGTTGCCCAGAGCCCCATCCAGCCTGACCTGGAATGTTTCCAGGGATGGGGCATCTCCCACCTGTCTGGGCAACCTGTGCCAGGGCCTCACCACCCTCAGTGTGAAAAACTTCTTCCTCATGTCTAGCCTGTATCTCCCCTCCTTTAGTATAAAACCATCACCCCTGGTCCTGTCACAGCAGGCCCTGCTAAAAAGTTTTTCCCCATCTTTCCAGATTGTTGCTTCCAGCTACACAGACGAGGGTTTACTCTACACAGCTTGTCTGCAGCCTCCCCGCGCAGGAGGCTGAACCAGCAACGCTGGAAGCTGCCTGATACGTAGAGTAAAATGATGGCAGAGAGTCCCAAGGGAAAGAAACCAAATGTGCCAGGGTGTGTGAAAGATGAGTGTGTGCACGCAGCTCGGCTATGGGTAGCGCAGGGAAAGAGATATCGTGTCATTTCCACAGATGGATGAGTCCAAAAATATTCAAGGTTATACCTTTTCTGGAGAACCGGGGAAAAACAGGTCTGGAAGGGGCCTGGAGAGGGTCTCTTGCCTGCGCCTTTGCCCTGGCACAGCATCAGCTTACTGAAGCAGTTACTGAGGGACGTTGAGGTGAGTCCGTGCCCATCCCAGCCCGCTCCCCGGTTTCACTGCCCACCCCTTGCCTAACCTCAGGCTTCCCCCCGCCAGTTCAGCCCATGACACTTGGTCTTAGCCCTTCGCTGCAGGACACTTTCCCCTCCCTGCTGCCTCCGAGGTCATCTCCTGCTTTCGCTCTGCACTGTGGCATCTCAGCCTCTCTGAACCCATCACACCACGTCTGAGCTGTGTTCTCATTATGGCCAGCTGTGACACAACTTTCAGTTTCCAATGTAAAGATATTGTTCTCTGGCTAAAGCTTGTTTGCTCCGAAGACTGTAAGAACTATTCTTCTAGATCAAACTAAAGGTCCCTCCATCCTGCCATCCTGCCTTGAAGAGTGGCTATTAATGGCCATTTAGGAAGGTAATTTACAGTTCATCCTTCCCTTGGCACATGTCCCAGCATCTAGCAATCAATTTAGAGGCTTTCTGAACAGGAGGCAGCACCTCGGCCATCATGTTTAATAGAAATCGATGAATCTCTCACCCATGGATTTGTCTAATACCTTTTTGAACCTATATGTACTTTGGGCTCCCACAACATCCAGCGGTGATGAGTCCCATAATTTCATTATGACCTCTTTACAAAAAAGTAATTTTTTATTTGTTTTAAATCTTCTGCCTGATATTTTCAGGGTGTGTTCTCCCCCTCCTAGTTCATGTAGGGTGAGAAAAGATGAATAATCACCCCATATGTATCTTCTCCTCCCCATTCATTACTTCATAAACCTTTCCTGTATTGCTTTATTGTCTCCTCTCAAGGCTGAAGAAACCTTTTCTGATAATCTTCACTTCTACAGGAGCTTCCCTGAAGTGGCCAGGCTGTTGGATTAGATGATCGTTGTAGGTCCCTTCCAACTGAACTATTCTGTTCTGTTCTATTCTATTCTACTCTACCCTACCCTATCCTATCCTATCCTACCCTGCCCTATCCTATCCTATCCTACCCTGCCCTATCCTATCCTATCCTATCCTACCCTATCCTATCCTATCCTACCCTGCCCTATCCTATCCTACCCTATCCTATCCTACCCTGCCCTATCCTATCCTAGCTATTCCATGCCTCTGAGCACAGTCACTCCAGGACATTTGCTACCTTCCCTAGTTCTTCTTCCTCTGTTTTTTTCACATCTGACACACCTAGAGATAACGAATCTATGCCAGGACCGTTCAGATGAGTGTTATGAGGGCACAGCGAGGCACATAAGCCCGGCCATGAGGTTTAACAACCAGGTAGGAGCAGGCAGCCATCTTACTTAAAATTAATGCTTGTAAATTAATTGTTCTTTGGCACTGCGGCCACCCAGCACCAGGCGGTCCAAGATTATGTCAACAAACTCTTTAGCCTCTAAAATGAGGTGGTCACATCACGCAGGGTCCTGAGCCCTGCCCGGGACTCGCCGAAGCGCCGGTTGGCTCAGGGCAGCCGCGTGCCAGGGACCGTGATAACAATTCACTGGTGTCCGTCATGGGCAGTGGCCCAGCACAGTCTGGTTTACGACTACAGAAGTATCTCTTGGGTCCGGTGGCTGTATTTGCTGTAGACACCTCACAGGAGAACGGGCAAACCCGTTAGCTCTCCTGTGTCTTGGTCTGGCAGCCGCAGAAATAGGGGTTAATTGCAATTTCCACTTCACAGCTGAGGTGGCAAAGATAAACTTATTACCACGAGACATCTAGATACCACAGGCTTCTGGGCCATCTGAAAGGATATCGGCTAATGTGTCTATGTTTGGCTTTGTAATATTTAGTTTGTTTTTATTGTGCGATATATTATAATTTTAATTAAACATTTTGTGTCTCACTGGTCACGGGGGGGGGATAGTTAGAACTTCATGTCTAATCTTCCCTGGAAGAGATGCTGCAAGCACTCTTCTTGCAAAATTTATTATTATTTGCATTACAGATCCATTCTCACAATAAAAATTATGTGTATTGCCAGCATGCTGCAGCATTGCCAGCCATAAATCACAGGGAGCTATAAACACGTCGCCCAATAAACTATCAGGAGAAAATCAAGCCTGCTGGGAGAGCATCATAAATGGAAAAGATCATTTACTTCACACACTGTTTTCACTGGTACGTCTCACGCTGTTTACGCACGGGGAGCTTGGGCTCCGTGCGGCTCCCGGTTGATTGGACGGGGTCAGTCCTCGGGGTGCGTTATAAGCACTGCCCTCCTGACGCCGGGACACGGATGCGGGTCCTTCCTCTGCGTCGCAACGGGGTTGTGCTGCCTGCGCAGGTCGTAAAGCCCCCGGGCCCCCACCGCTGCGCTCGGTAAGTACCCTGGGCAATCAGCCGCCTCTCCATCATCGCACTCCTCGTTTACTGGTGCGGTGGCTGTGGTTTATGGGGCTGGACACCAACACGGGTGGGGACGCGCGTCTCCGAAGCGCTGCTTGGGAGGTCCGCGCCACTCCATGGGACCTGCTGGGTTGGGTGTTCAGGAGAAAGTGGGCGGCTGTAATTTCAGGCAGCGCTGGCACCGCAGTACTGCCAGGGAAAGTCTGGCCATCACGGTGCCGCTTGCTGCTGTGCTCTGGGCTTTGTGCAAGAGTCAAACTGCTCTTCCATGGGCTGGTAGCCCGGCTCAGCTATGGGAATGGCAAGTTCCTGTTCTGTAATGTCAACAGAAATTCGGCTCTGTGGGCGCCGTGTCCCCAGAGTCCCTTCGCGAATCCTCCTCCCTTCCCGGAGCGGCTGAGCCCTCGCTTGGATGCTTGATTTGGCAGCGATGCAGTTGTTAAAACAGCAAAATCTCCTCTTGAGGAAAAAAGCAGATCTCTTGGTCTCATCCTTCCCAAGCCCCTGCTCTTGCCTACGCTAAGAAGCAGCCCTTAAAGCCCCAGTACTTTGCTTAAGTTATTGGTGAAAATCAAAGTCAAGAAATCAGGAGGTGGCTTTTGAGGGCTGGACAAGAAGGGACAGCACCGTGTCCTCCATGAGGCATCCGCATTTGTGCCGGACCCCTTCCCCGGGGCAGGCTGGAGCAGCTCCTGGGAGCAGAAATGCCTGGGCGCTGAGCAGGCGGACGGTTTTCTCTCTGAGGTAGGATGCCTTTCCAGACTAGCATCAAACACTGCCCAGGTGCTGCCATTAATCTTTACATTTATATCTTCCTGTAACTGCAGGTTTTTTTCCTCATCAGGGTTTGGCTGCGGTGTGAAAGGCATAATTTCTGTCCCATGATAGTCAACTGGGAGGTGTAACATATATATATGCCCTGTATGTTACATATACACATATAAATGGACCTAAAGCTCAACGTGACCCGGCAACGTGCGCTCGCAGCCCAGAAAGCCACCCGTGCCCTGGGCTGCATCCCCAGCAGCGTGGCCAGCAGGTCGGGGAGGGGATTCTGCCCCTCTGCTCTGCTCTGGGGAGACCCCCCTGCAGTGCTGCCTCCAGCTCTGGGGCCTCGGCACAAGAAGGACATGGACCTGCTGGAGCGGGGCCAGAGGAGGCCACGGAGATGATCCGAGGGAGACAGGCTGAGAGAGTTGGGATTGTTCAGCCTGGAGAAGAGAAGGCTCCGGGGAGACCTTATTGCGGCCTTCCAGTCCCTAAAGGGGCCTCCAAGAAAGCTGGAGAGGGACTTTTGACAAGGGCATGGAGTGACAGGACAAGGGGTGATGGCTTTAAACTGAAAGAGGGGAGATTTAGATGACATTTAAGGAAGAAATTCCTCACTATGAGGGTGGTGAGGCCCTGGCACAGGCTGCCCAGAGAAGCTGTGGCTGCCCCATCCCTGGAAGGGTTCAAGGCCAGGCTGGACGGGGCTCTGAGCAACCTGGTCTGGTGGAAGGTGTCCCTGCCCATGGCAGGGGGGTGGAACTAGATGGTCTTTAAGGTCCCTTCCCACCCAAACCCTTCTGTGAGTCTATGATTCTATGATAAACATAAATAAGCATGCATGCTTGTGTATATATTTTATACATGCATTTTATGTATTTCTCTATATATTATTTATACACATACACACACACACACACACAAGATATGGAGGGGAAAAAAACGGCTTGGCGTGGGATCTGTATCAGTAATGCGTAGGAGCACATAACAAGCGGGAGTAGCTCAGAGAGGAGCAGACCTGGTAAAGCCCATTTCTAAATATCTTCGTATAGTGTGGTAGGAGTTGCCAGTGTCTAACAAAGTCAGGTTTGCATAAAGGTTTTCTTGCAGGAGGAGCATCTCCTGCAGACCCCTGTGAATGCTCACCAGTGCCACTGTGCTCTAACTGTCTCTCCTCTTTATCTACCTCTATATTCCTGGAAACCTCTTGCATCTCAGTATCTTTGAGAGTTCTGGATATCTGCCAGATGCTGCTGCAAGGGAGACAGCTCGACAGACACACATGCATGCACACACTCCTTTTTTTTAGTTTTTTTTAGCCCAGCCTCCAGACGAGATTGAATTGCACAAGTCTGCAGATCAGTTCTCGCTGCTCAGATGCTGTTGGATTGGCAGAAAGGGACAGCTCTTACCTTTGGGGAGCTCCAAGCCGCCACTTAGGACCAGAGGTACCTCTGGACAGTTTCCTTTCGCTGCCGTAGACCACTCTCGATGCCTTAGGGAAAGCGCTGGCTGCCCTTTGCTGTCTCATCCGCTGACAAGGCTCTCCTGAAGAAGGGCTGCGACTCGTCCCTTCACGGTGGGCTGCGTGCTGGCCAAGGCAATTCCTGATGCTAATGGGTGACTTTGCAATGAAGACAAAGTAGCCCTGCCTGGAGAAAATTAAATTACTTTGGGTCTTCCCCAGTCCCCATCAGTTACGTGTTGCTTTTGCCCTGGAGCAAGAAGATGTTTATTTGTGCTAAGCCCTGGGATTTATTCCTGCGTTAGGCTCTCAAGCAGGCTGAGAGTCTAATGGAGCAAAATCTTATTAGGAACATAATAAATACATCATAGAATCACAGAAGGGTTTGGGTTGGAAGGGACATTAAAGATCACCCAGTCCCACCCCCCCTGCCATGGGCACGGACACCTTCCACCAGACCAGGTTGCTCCAAGCCCCGTCCAACCTGGCCTTGAACACTGCCAGGGATGGGGCAGCCACAGCTTCTCTGGGCAACCTGTGCCAGGGCCTCACCGCCCTCATGGGGAAGAATTTCTTCCTAATATCTCATCTAAATCTCCCCTTTCTCAGTTTGAACCCATCACCCCTTGTCCTGTCACAGCAGGCCCTTGTCAAAAGTCCCTCTCCAGCTTTCTTGGAGGCCCCTTTAGGGACTGAAAGGCCGCACTAAGGTCTCCCCGGAGCCTTCTCTTCTCCAGGCTGAACAACCCCAACTCTCTCAGCCTGTCCCCAGAGCAGAGGTGCTCCAGCCCTCGGATCATCTTCGTGGCCTCCTCTGGCCCCGCTCCAGCAGGTCCATGTCCTTCTTGTGCTGGGGCCCCAGCGCTGGAGGCAGCACTGCAGGGGGGTCTCCCCAGAGCGGAGCAGAGGGGCAGAATCCCCTCCCTTGCCCTGCCCACGCTGCTGGGGATGCAGCCCAGGGCACGGTTGGCTTTCTGGGCTGTGAGCGCACGTTGCCGGGTCACGTTGAACTTCTCATCAACCAACACCCCCCAGTCCTTCTCCTTGGGGCTGCTCTCCATCCATTCTCTGCCCAGCCTGTGTTTGTGCCTGGGATTGCCCCAACCCAGGTGCAGGACCTTGCACTTGGCCCTGTTGAACTTTGTGAGATTCACCCGGGCCCACCTCTCAAGCCTGTCCAGGTCCCTCTGGATGACATCCCTTCCCTCCAGCGTGTCGACCGCACCACTCAGCTTGGTGTCGTTGCCAAACTTGCCGAGGCGGCACTCCATCCCACTGTCCATGTCGCTGACAAAGATGTTAAACAGCGCCAGTCCCGATACCTACCCCTGAGGAACGCCACTCATGGAAGATATGTGTGTCCATTCAAAAATGAACTGTGTTATAGTAAACCCTCTTGCTCATAATTCAGCACTCTGTGACCTGCTTGTTTTGTATCCCACAGAAGGTACATTAAGACTGAAGCCACAAACATTTTTTTCCTTTAATTAGCCCATTTTGCACATTCACTGCTTTCCCCCATCCACCCAGCCAGTCATTCAGCCACAGAAGGCACAGAGAGGGCTCAGGGACCTGGTCAGCCTCTCCAGCATCTCTACTAGGCTGCGTCGTTACGTCCAGTGTAGGAATCTGGATTGTGCTGAGATGGATGAATTCTCCAAAAGGACTGAAACCTATGGTAAGATCACAGGCTCATAGTTTCGTTGGATAATTCGGGTTGGAGAGACTTCAGAAGACCTCTAGTCCAATGTCCTGCTCAAAGGAGGGTCAGCTATGAGGTCAGACAAGGCCGCTCATGGCTTTATCCAGTTGGGTCTTGAAAACTTCCAAGGATGGAGATTGCACAACCTCTCTGAGCAACCTGCTCCCATGCTTGACAGTCCTCATGGGGAAACATCTCTCATTATATGCAGTCTAAACGTCCCTTGTTTCAACTTATACCTGTTGTTTCTCCTCCTCCCACCATGCACTGCTGCGAAGAGCCTGGCTCAGCCTTCTTGATAGCCTCCCTGTAGGTAGGGGAAGCCTGCTGTTGGGTCCCTGCAAAGCCTTCTCTTCTCGAGGCTGGCCAAGCCTCTTTCCTTGGTCTCTTATCCTGAGGTATTGCTCCAACCTCCATCTATCTCAGTGGCCTTCCGCTGGTGTCTTTCCTTGGTCTTTTATCCCGGGGCATTTCTCCAACCCTCATCCATCTCAGTGGCCTTCTGCTGAACTCACTAGAGTAGACATCTGCTAGATTTCTACTAGATTTCTACAGAGGAGGCCATGAAGAGGATCAGAGGGCTGGAGCCCCTCTGCTGTGGAGACAGGCTGAGAGAGTTGAGATTGTTCAGCTTGGAGAAGGCTCCGGGGAGACCTTAGTGCAGCCTCCCAGTACCTAAAGGGGGCCTGCAAGAAAGCTGGAGAGGAACTTTTGACAAGGGCATGGAGTGATAGGACAAGGGCTAATGGCTTCAAACTGAAAGAGGGGAGATTTAGATGAGATCTAAGGAAGAAATTCTTCCCTGTGAGGGTGGTGAGGCCCTGGCACAGGCTGCCCAGAGAAGCTGTGGCTGCCCCATCCCTGGCAGTGTTCAAGGCCAGGTTGGACGGGGCTCTGAGCAGCCTGGTCTGGTGGAAGGTGTCCCTGCCCATGGCAGGGGGGTTGGACTAGATGATCTTTAAGGTCCCTTCCAACCCAAACCCTTCTGTGATTCTACGATAACTCTATGATTTCTGTAAAGGCCTCACTCACCTCATACTCTTGATCCCTGTGTAGAAACCCCACCACATCCCCTGTGTTCCTCCCCTCTGATTTGAACCCAGAGACTTTCAGTGGATGCTTCCCCAGTGCTTCTGAACCTGCAACTTCTTGTGCTTTGGCTTGCGTTTGCCTGTTATTAATATAAGTCACAGGCACCACACAAATGGGGTTTTGCTCATGTATTTCCCTTCACCTGATAGTAAGGTAGATTATGAAATGAGCAACAACTTGAACGCGAGATCCGCTGAAAATACGCCTTTCATAGAATCATAGAATCATAGAATTGTTCTGGTTGGAAGAGACCTCCAAGATCATCGGGTCCAACCATTAACCCAGCATTACCAAGTCCCCCACTAAATCATATCCCTTAGGGCCTCGTCTAAATGTCTTTTGAATACCTCCAGGGATGGGGACTCCACCACCTCCCTGGGCAGCCTGTTCCAATGCCCGACAACCCTTTTGGTGAAGAAATTTTCACGAATGTCCAATCTGAACCTCCCCTGGTGCAACTTGAGGCCGTTTCCTCTTGTCCTGTCGCCTTTTCCTTGGGAGAAGAGACTGACCCCCCCTGGCTCCAACCTCCTTTCAGGGAGTTGCAGAGAGCGAGAAGGTCTCCCCTCAGCCTCCTTTTCTCCAGACCAAACCCCCCCAGGTCCCTCAGCCATTCCTCACAGGACTTGTGCTCCAGACCCTTCCCCAGCTCCGTTGCCCGTCTCTGGACACGCTCCAGTACTTCAATGTCTTTCCCTGGTGGCCATCTTCTGTGCTGAGGGCAGTAGCATCTAAGTGCCCAATTCTCTGTTATATTTTGTCATTTGTTTCCAATGTTGATTTCTTAACTGAGAAGTCAGTTAACCTTTCACCATTTTCACGTCCTTCTAGCTCCAGTTAGCATCAAAAAGAAGCCAGCTGCTTAGCGGCTTAGTCTTGGTTGGGATGACCGTAGAAAAAGCATTTGCTCACTCACCAGAGCATCTCAACCTGTGGAATTTGGGGACAACTGTAAAACAGTAGCAGTCACCAGGGGTTTTCACTTTCGTTTTAAGAAAAAATGTTTTTCTTTTTTTTTTTTTTTCTTTTTTTAAGAAAAAATGTCCATCCTTTTCCTTCATTTTGTAGTTTAATGGATAAACAAGAATGCAGTCATATGGGACACTATGGTAATTATAACAGTGTCCTGAACAGCATGGGGGCATCTGCATATGTTGGTGGGGAGGTGGAGGGATGTGGCGCTTGTCATTATCCAGTTCTATATTCAGTGGAGAGTCCAGCTATGTGGAGTTTCTGTTGTTGATTTGTTTTAGGTATAGGTTATGTGAGAGCTGAGCTGGGATGGAGCATGACTTACGTACCACACGGGAATTCAATGGCTCCTTCTATCAGCCTTCAGCTTTCCTCATGATGGGCATCCCAGGCCTGGAAGCCCTTCACCACTGGATCTCCATCCCTTTCTGTGCACTGTACCTTATTGCTCTCTTGGGAAACTGCATGATCCTATTCATCATAAAGAAGACCCAAAGTCTTCATGAACCAATGTACTACTTCCTCTCCATGCTGGCAGTCACAGACCTGGGCTTGGTTCTATGTACACTGCCTACTACTCTGGGCATTTTTTGGTTTAATATGCGAAGGATTGGGTTTGATGCTTGCCTCACTCAGATGTACTTCATTCACATACTGTCCTTCATCGAATCCTCTGTGCTCCTAGCAATGGCATTTGACCGCTTCATTGCCATCTCCCATCCATTGAGACACCCATCCATACTGACCAAGACGACTGTCATAAAAATAGGTCTGGCAATCGTATTGAGAGGTATGGTCTCCCTCCTCCCCATACCCTTCTTGCTCAAGAGACTAACCTATTGTGCGAAGACTGAGCTTTCTCATTCTTTTTGCTTCCACCCTGACATCATGAACCTAGCATGTGCAGATATAAAAGTAAATATCTTCTATGGTATGATTATTCTCTTATCAACGGTGGGGATGGACTTCATCTTCATTGTGCTGTCCTACATCCTGATCATTAAAACTGTTATTGGCCTTGCAACCAAGGAGGAGTGTCTCAAGGCTTTGAATACATGTGTCTCCCATATTTGTGCTGTTCTAGTGTTCTTCATCCCAATGATTGGACTGTCCATGATCCATCGCTTTGGAAAGAATGTTCCTCCTCTGGTTAACACTTTGGTGGCCTACACCTACCTTATAATTCCCCCCGCTCTCAACCCTATTATCTACAGCATAAAATCCAGCCACATTCGCGAGGCTTTGCTCAGGGCACTGCAGAGGAAGAGTGAATCTGACTGGTAGCTTCCTCCACCAGTTCTGCCAGAGAGCACTAGTGGACTGGTTTCTTGGTCAGAGCTAGTGGACTGGTTTCTTGGTGCTTCGTCCACGGGGGTCACTGCCAGATGAAAGAACCGCAAATCCACTCAGACACTGTTCCTCAACCCAGAGCTGTGATCTTCCATGTCTTGTCCTAGCATGATGCTTTCGTCCCTTCCAGGAGCCTGTGAACACCCCAAGCATTAATGACAGTGATATATACAGAGGGAAGCCAGACAATTGCAGGAAAATGGGATGCATGACTTTGTCTTTTCAAGTCACGTGATGGGGTGGATCAAGAAACCTCTGCAACGCGTGTTATGCAAACTCTAATAGCCAGATAATAGCATGTAAGCTTCGCTCAGACTCCCTTGCATGTGGTCACCGTTGCCTCACCGCATGTTACAGCATAGCCAACCCAGGCAGCAAGCTCAGCAGGACAGGGCTTGGGCCAAGAGTTTGGAGCCACTCTGGATATCCCAGTCATTAGCTGTTCAACTGCAAACATCCCACAAGATGGAGCTCAGCTCCAGAGGCTGAGCACAGAGTATTTTCTGAAGATTAGGTCCTGTTAGGTGGGCGCACAGCACTCTCAGATCTCCCCAAAAAATGGTTAAGCCTTCATCATTGTCTGTGTTTCTAAAGTGCCATATGCATCTACAGTGATGGAAACAGTGCTGCTTCTGCATCTCTTTTTGATGTCACTGAGCCTTACCACCTTGCCAAGTCTGATGTTCCACCCATTGTTTTGCATTGAATGTAATGTATGTGTGCAATATCTTCAATAAAAGACATCTATTCGTTGTAAAAGGTCAAAGACTTGATGAAGCCATTTTTTTTCTGTTTATATGACGCAGAGATATCAGGTTAGAGTTGCTCAAAGTCTTCAGGGTTTGCTGTAGATGAGTACAGGATTGTATGAATTAGGTATGCATCAGGATGGTGCTGAGGGGTCTGGTGTGGCTAGCTGAAAAAAGGGGTTTCAAAACCATAATAGGAATGATTAAACTTCCTGACACGATGGACCACGTACTGCGATCTTCCCGCTGAGATCTGCCAGGTACTGGCTGCCTTCCTCACAGGAAGGGGAGGAGGAGATCCCCAGGGGGAGTCCACAGATGGGAGGTGATGGTGTCCCCCAGCATCTTACTGCTCTGCTGTAGGATGGCTCTCAGCCAGGCATGCAGAAAGGTTTCATGATCCTCCTGGCTTGCTTCCTCCCAGGGACAGAATAAAATGACCCCAAATCTTTCATACCTCCAAATTGTGGAGCTGTGTTTTCGTTGGTCTTAAGACATATTTTGGCCAGTTTGGACCGTGGTGGAGAATAGGAAGAGATGGTCAATGTTTACCTTGGAAGGGTGAAGCAGCAGAAGGTATTGGGGCAGGATTACACACCAGAACTGGGCTGTTTCTGCCAGCTGCTAAGCACCGCACACTTCAGACTAACCCAGGATTAGTGTCTTTATTCTGCTCTACACAAAACTGTACCTGGAATAGAGAGAAAAGAATAATGAGGGAACATCTCCATAAAAAAAATGGAAAGGGAGAAGGGAAGATTCCCGAGGGGAGTATTCCCAGGCCGCTGTTTGGTTTGTGTCGTGCTAGCTGTTTTGCTGAGGATCCCAGGGGGCCTCGTGCAGGGTGAAATACAGCAGACGACCCAGGACCTCTGCCTGAGCGCCAGCACAGCAGGTCTCAGGGTGCAGGTCCCGTTTGCACTGAGAGAGCACCTAACGGGAGCACTCTTTGCCCAGAATATCTATGGTCCAGACTGGTCCTTGTAGCCAGCTATTACCAGAGGAAAGATTAACGTAAGGGAACAAATGCAACTTTCAGCAGAAAGGCCTAGAAAAGAGCTTTGCGGAGAGATGCTTACCTCCCAGGATCCTCGCACAGCGCTGCTCCCATTCTGAAAACTTCCAGAGCTTCTCCCTGGACGTCTGCGCTTCCTGGCTACAGCCGTTCTCCGAAAGAGCAAAAGCCCAAGGAGCCTGTGCCGCAGCAAGCAAACATTTGAGGGGGGCAGCCAGGGAGGAAAAGTGTGGGAGATTTATTATCACATTTATCAGCACAGCTGGAGACCACGACTTGCATTTGGTGCACCTCCATCACCCAGTTCAGCAGAGCTTCATCTGCCTCCTTGTTAGCTTCCCAGCCTGTGTAGCCGGAGGGTACCAAGCAGACGCTCAAGATTTGGGAACCTCTATATAAGGTATTGTCTTTTAGGAACCTATGTTCAAAAACCTTTGTGGCTGCCTCTGGGAACGGGAAACTTAATTGTGGTTTAAGATCTGTGTGAGAGAAAAAAGAGATAGATGAACCACTTAAAGCTGCTAATTCCTATTCTGTGACGCCCTGAGCTCTCCACTTTGTACCATGGGATCACTTACAGTACTTGCCAATGGATTTATTTCCTATGAGGCACAGAAAGAGCAGTATGAGACGTATCAGAGGCATCTCTGGAGAGGAGAGGAGAGGAGAGGAGAGGAGAGGAGAGGAGAGGAGAGGAGAGGAGAGGAGAGGAGAGGAGAGGAGAGGAGAGGAGAGGAGAGGAGAGGAGAGGAGAGGAGAGGAGAGGAGAGGAGGGTGAGAAGGGGAGGGGAAAGGGAGGGGAAGGGGGGAATGGGAGATGGAGAGAGGGAGAGACAAAGAGAGGGAGAGAGGGAGAGAAGGGCAAGAGGAAGAGAAAGGGGGAGAAGGAGAAGGAGAAGAAGAAGGAGAAGGAGAAGGAGAAGGAGAAGGAGAAGGAGAAGGAGAAGGAGAAGGAGAAGGAAGGCCATTTCTGCCACCTCCATTTGGTTCCCACTGCCAGCCGCTCCCATCCCGAGCCCTCTCTGAGCCCTGTGTTGTGCCTCTCCCCTGCCCTAGGGAACTCTCCTGTCACCCTCGTCACGCAGAGCCAGGCTGCAGTCCCTGCTGCACTCGGTGGCTTTGTCCATGATATAATTAAAAGAGGGATAAGGACAGTTCTCTGTCCTGGAGACACCTGGTGCTTCTCGGCCACATCCACGTCTATATTTTCTTCCTTCCCTAACCGGGTTGGCTTTACTCCACAGCCCCGCGGGCGTCATTCCCAGGCCGGTGCTACCCCCCTCGTCCGTGCCTGGGCACTGCCTGGGGCAGCGCTAGCTGGCAGCAGCCAGCGACGTCCCTGGAGCAGTGCGTGTGACGGTGGGATGAGGCTCCTGGCATCTCCTGCGCACTTTAATACCAGCATAGCTTGCATTACTCAAGTGCCTGCCCAGAGCGACTAACTTAGCCGGGACCTGGGCGTATTTATAAAATAGCAGCAGAGCTACAAGCAGGTACAGCTTTTCTGCTTACAAGTGATGACAAACAGCTAGGAAAGAAAAAACCAACCATGAACCACATTTGATGAAACCATCAATTAAGACGAAATTTTAATTTTGGTTCAAAAATGCTTTAATTTGAGTGATGCCTTGTGTCTTTTATTTTTCTTTTCTCTTTTCCCTTTTCCCTCTGAAGTAATAATTTGTCTTGACGTGTACTTTTTTTCCTGGTGAGATATGGAGAAATGGCTACATATTCAAAATGGCTCAGAGGGCTTTTGAGGGGGGATATATATTCCCCTCTCACTGCCACATCGCAGGAGGGAGCAGTGGAGAGATGGATTCAGACGGTGAAGACTGTCCCGTTGCCTACTCCGTCCTGGGACGTTGGTCTCAGACCAATTTTGGCTGCATGGGACAAGTCTGGCCAATGTTTATGAGCATTTACTGAGATCAGCTGCTGCGGCTGCTGCTAGTGATCCTCTGCCTTGGATGGTTTTACTGCCTGAACGTGCTTGCCTCTCGTGAAATGCGGTTACCGGCGCTTGCTGCTGGGACGATCACCCTAGGAAAATAAATCTGCATTTACGCGTGTTTTTAAAGACACGGATCCAGTTTTCATCTCTACAGAAAGCAAGGTCCTTACAGTACCTGGTCTTCATCCCACTAGCAATCCAAAATCAATAGTCGCTTCTGAAAATGGTGGTGCATTTATCGATGCCAAAGAACTAAAGATGAACTGAAACTTCCAGGGGTTATTCACTTTGTATGTCTGTCTCTCACAGTCACATTCTCTCAAAAGAAATGAATAGGATGGCAGATATTTTGCAATGAGACTCATACTGTAATTACACTTCAGTGGCTGGCAGGTAAGTTGGCTCAGACGCTTGTTGGCAATTACTGAAGCGCTTTGTTCATTCAGCTTGCATCTTAATGTAAGTGGTTTGCTGACAATTTCATCACTAGAATAGCTTTTAGGCAACTTGACAATAACAGTCCACCTACGCTGTTTGTAAATTGTGTATAAAAAGCTAGAGCATGTCTTATTTGTCATAGATTCGAGATGGAAAAACCCCATATCAGGGAAATAAATCATGATTGCTATTTTAGGATAAGGGCTTCACCACAGATGTGCAGTAAAAAAATTAAAACCAACATTTTTGCAATCGAATGTTACTTTTAAAATAGCTGCATTAACAGCCTGCAGAGCTTGCCATAAAAACATTTTGCCTCCTTGTTTTACACGGATGGGACATGAAAGAAATACTCAGAAGCTCAGTAGTGTTGCAGGTAGCAGCTTTGTGCTCGACCTCGAGCTGTCCGTACAGGCAGGGGGGACGGCGGGTTCATCCCAGCTATGGACCGGCTGCCTGATCCATCGGGTGGACGGAGGAAGTCCCGTGCTGCCCAGGGGGTCGAGCTGGTCCCCCTCTTCCCTTCGGCCAGAGCCGGGGCTGCGCGTCCGGCGGGGTCTGCACCCCTGTCCCACGCCCGCCCGTGCCAGGCTCTGACGCTGCCGATGCATCAGCCTCTGACGCTCCCTCCCAACACTTCTTAAATCCCAATAATTTCAAAAATCTGACCCCTGAGAATTGAAAGGCACCTAAAGCAAAGGCTTTTGCATATCTTCCTGGCCGTTCTCCTTGGATCACAGCATTCCTGGAAAGTTTCCAGATACAGAATAAGGTGAATAATCAGAATTTTTTTCTCTACAGATATTCTGATATTTCCATATGTGTTTTCAGGCAGAAAGGACGAAAATCCAATTTGTGTGTGTACAAACAAATAAATATGCATGTCTCGCTGTGTGTGTCTGCAGTAGTTGGGAGGGGTGGACCGTGGGAGGCAGCACAGCCAGGTTCACAGAGTGCATTTCTGACAGGATGGCACAGCACATATGGAAAAACTCAAGCAGAACTGAAGTTTAACAGGAAGCACTAAAAATCTGTTGTGTTTTTTTTTTTTTTTAAAAAAAAGCCCTTTAAAAATAAAAGAAAACAAGTTCAGCTGTTGGGTTTATTATTTAAAATGTTGGTTTTATAGTGTTCTGCATTTAAGAGAATTCAAGCAATTCCTGTCCAAATTCAAATGCCACCATTTTGTGGCTGCATATGTTATTGTATATAGACATAATGGGCTAAAAAAGTAAGAGAGGAGCTCTCTGTGTCAGTATGGCAACTGTAAGATTCCCTAGCATTTCCCAGGCACAGCCCCATGGGATTCACAGTCATGGGAAAGGATTTATAAAGCTGCTGTTTCTCTTTCCCTTGCAGCAGGGGATGTGCCATGGCATAGCATGACTGCTCTTCACCCCACGTGCCATGCCCTTCCCCAACACCTCTGACATCAGCCCACCCTCCTTCATCTTGGCCAGCATCCCGGGGCTGGAGGCTGCCCACTTCTGGATGGCGATCCTTCTGTGCTCCGTGTACATCTTGGCGGTCACAGCCAACTGTGCGGTGCTGTTCATCGTGAAGACGGAGCCCAGCCTGCACGCTCCCATGTACTTCTTTCTCTGCATGCTGGCTGCCATTGACCTGGCCTTGTCCACATCCACGGTGCCACGCATCCTCTCCTTCTACTGGTTCAACAGCAGTGAGATCAGCTTCGGCGCTTGCCTTGTCCAGATGTTCCTCATCCACACCCTCTCGGCCATCGAGTCCACTGTCCTCCTGGCCATGGCCGTGGACCGATATGTGGCCATCTGCCACCCGCTGAGACATGCTGCCATCCTCACCAATGCTGCGACAGTGAAAATAGGGCTGGTAGCCATGGCCAGAGGAGTTCTCTTCTTCCTGCCTTTGCCTTTGCTCCTCCTACCCCTTCCATTCTGCAGGTCCCGGGTGCTGTCACACTCCTTCTGCCTGCACCAGGACGTGATGAACCTGGCCTGCGCCAACACCACTGCCAGCGTGGTGTACGGCCTCACCGCCATCCTGCTGGTCATGGGACTGGACTCCATCCTCATCTGCCTCTCCTACATCCTGATCCTCAAGGCCGTCTTGCGGCTGGCATTGTGGAAGGAGAGGCTCAAGGTGTTCAGCACCTGCATTGCCCATATCTGCGTGGTCCTGGCCTTCTATGTGCCCCTGATTGGACTGTCCGTGGTGCACAGGTTTGGGAAGGGCCTGGCTCCACTGGTCCATATCATCATGGGGAACATCTACATCCTGGTGCCTGCTGTGCTCAACCCCATCATCTATGGGGTGAGGACCAAACAGATACAGAGGAGGATCCTGAATTTAATTCATATATACAACAACAGAACTGCCCAGTGACCTGTACTCGGCCACTGTCTCCTGTGTCCTCACACCAGCTCATCTTGTTTTACACTTAGTCTTTGGTGCAGGACTGTCCTCTGTATGGCACCTAGCACGTGGTAGGAGACTCTGAGGTGCTACCACAAGGCAAAAAAGCAATCGTAAACTCCTTCCGAGAGCGTTTACCCTCACCAAACTTGGAGAGAATCTACTACAATGATCTAAATCCAACCCTGATTCAGCAGGTAGCGCAATGGGAAGGAAAAGTGACTCAGCAACCTAATAAAGACGTCTTGACATTGCACTTCTTTGTTCCCATCTCACCCGTAACAATGGCAGAGCTGAGCGAATGCTACAGTGTTTTTTGAATGATTTAGTTAATTCATGGTTTCTTCTTGTGGCACATTCACTTTCCAAAAACATTTTAGCAAAATTTTTGCCAGAAACTTTGGCTGCAGCAACAATCTCTAAGTAAAATAGTTACAGCAAGTGACATTATAGATGCATAAATGCACTTCAGAAGAAGTCCTCCACCTCTGTGGTCTTGTTCTGACCTATTGGGTGTTCAGTCAAGACAGATCAGCCTCCTTGTAGCAGATGCTCTGGAAAAATTTCAGACCCAGAGTTATTGGTAGCAATTGTAAAAATAATTTCGATTAATGATTATATTCAATGAAATGACAATGTCTCAAGAGAAAAAGTAAGTCATAAATGTTAGTGACAATTCCAAGCTGAAGGAAGTGGTATTTCCAAGTCAAAGGTGTTTCATACCTTTGACTTCACACATGCTTGGAATTCCTAAGAAGTTATGAATGAAGTTCAAGATCTCCAGCTTTCAAGCTTTTTTTATACTTCCTAGGTATTCCCCATGAAACAGAATACCTGACAGCCTTTCCTCTCTTTGTCCTCATGACACTGCTACAAAACTGATTTAATACAGTGAAAGCCAACAAGCCTTAGGGCCAATGAAGAAGGTCTGAAAGCAAACTGCACTTGTTTTCAGAGCATCACAGACTGGTTGAGGTTGGAGGCACCTCTGAAGGTCATCTTGTCCAACCCCCAGGTCAAACAGGGCCACCCAGAGCCAGTTGCCCAGGACTGTGTCCAGATAGCTTTTGAATATCTCTAAGGATGGAGACACCACTTCCTGTTTTGGAAGAAGGTTAAAGATCCTGGGAAAAGATGTTGTACAATAGGATTTTACAAAGAAATATACAGATTTGAAGAGTGTTCACTTCTAGTTTATTTTCTAATGTTGTCTTTTTAAAAATAAATCTGTTTCTTTATAAATAGAAAGAAACAAGCAATCTCTTCTTTTTCCTCTCGGTTTAAACTCTGACCTTGTTGGTTATCATGAATCGTGGTCTCCATCCTCGAGGTGGCTGCATGGCCATGTGCAGGGATGTGTTTGCTGGTCCCACTGCAACAGCCCCTGGGACTTGTGCGGTGAGAGGTGCCAGGGGTGTGTGATCTCTAATTTGAACGCGCTGGCTTTCATTACACTGGGGAGTACTGCACAAAGCCTTGCACAGCAGGACCCTTCGCAGATGACCAGAGCAGCACCAGGTACTATTAAGAAGGCTGATCTACACTCCATCAGAAGGCCCAGGTGCTCTTGAGCACTGATGTCTCCATCAGTAGATGATCATCACAGAATCACAGGGGAATTCAGGTTGGAAATGACCTCAGGACAGCTCTAATGCATCCTCCTGCTCAAAGCAGGGGCAGCTCTAGGGTCAGACAAGGTTGCTCAGGGCTTTATCCAGTTCCGTGTTGAAAGCGTCCAAGGATGAACATTGCACAAACTCTTTGGGTCTCTATTATGGTGCTTGATTGTCCTTACTGTGAAAAAGCTTCTCTTTATATCCAGTTTGAACCTCTCTTGTTTCAACTTATGCTTGTTTTCTCTCATTCTCCTGCCGTGCCACATTGTGAGGAGCTTGGCTCCATCTTCTTGATAAGGGCAGAGGAAGGCTGCTCTTCTGCTGTCGGGTCTTCCCGAAACCTTTTCTTTTCCAGGCTGAACAAGCCCATTTTCCTAAGCCTCTCCTCATGGAGCATTGCTCCAGCCCCAGCCACCCTGGGAGCCATCACCTGAACTCGCTCCGCTTTGTTGATGCCTGTTTTGCACTGGGGCCCAAAACCAGATGCAGTATCTAGATGTGGTTTAGCAAGTGCTGAGCAGACTGTGGGATAATCCTTTGGGGGCATGGCAGATCACTCTCCAGAAAGGTCAACCCAGAGCCCAAAACACCGACTATCAGGAGGAACTGCTAGAGAAGGAGGAAAGAGAAAAATAAAAATTATAGAGCATGTAAATCTGCACTGATTCACATCGTGCAAGTGGAAGTATGCTTGATGGTCTAAGATTTGTAGAGAGGTTTCATTTAGGGCTAGGCCAGTTTGCTCACGGTTTTATCCAGTTGGGTCCTAAAAACCTTCAAGGATGGAGGCAGCACAACCCTTCTGGGCAACCTTCCTGTGCTTGGAATGTGCTCCTGTTACATGCTGGCGTAATAGAAGCAAGTTTAGCTGTGAAAAAGAAATAAATTATTTGAGAAAAACAGGGAAATATGTGGAAAGCAGGCAATGAACAATGAGTTCCATCAGGGAGAAGATAGGTCTAAGTGCTGCACTAGGGGCTCTTGCATCTTGTCCGTAACTTCTGGGTGTGCTAAAAGAAGTATCTTACCAAGGACACATTCTGTCTTGCATCAGGGCCTTCAAAGGACAGCAATATTTGGTGGAGTTTGGTGCCACTTCTTCCAATTGCCAGCTAACACGGAGAGTAAAATGGGTGTCCTTTTTTGTAGTCTGTGCTTGTATAGCTTCAGTCTCCATGAAACACATCTTTTCTGCTAAATTAAAGCACATTTTATTTCAAAATAAATGCTTTCATTTAAGTGAGTTACAACCAGTTGCCATCTGGGACTTAAAGGCAATTTTGCCCCCTGTCATTTTTGTCATATTCTGTTTTATTAGAGCTTAGAAGGGTAAAAAAATTTCATTAAAATGAAAACAATCTGTACCTGCCTAATGTGATTTGGGAAGTGTGAATGAATTTTTCAGAGGTGTGCTATGGATCTAAACTCTTTTCAGATGGTCGTGGCATTGAGAAGTGGCTCCTGCTCATTCTCCATATGTTCCTTATTTTTTTTCCTTTTGTGCTGAGAGAAAAATTAATAAAGAAAAATGAATGAACCATCCTGAAACTGCTGTATTATAGTTCCTTGTATTATATTTTCCTCTTGTGTTTCCCCCAACACAAGAAGGACATGGACCTGCTGGAGCGGGGCCAGAGGAGGCCACGGAGATGATCAGAGGGCTGGAGCACCTCTGCTCTGGGGACAGGCTGAGAGAGTTGGGGTTCAGCCTGGAGAAGAGAAGGCTCCAGGGAGACCTTATTGCGGCCTTTCAGTACCTAAAGGGGCCTCCAGGAAAGCTGGAGAGGGACTTTTGACAAGGGCATGGAGTGACAGGACAAGGGGTGATGGGTTCAAACTGAGAAAGGGGAGATTTAGATGAGATCTAAGGAAGAAATTCTTCCCCATGAGGGAGGTGAGGCCCTGGCACAGGCTGCCCAGAGAAGCTGTGGCTGCCCCATCCCTGGAAGTGTTCAAGGCCAGGTTGGACAGGGCTCTGAGCAACCTGGTCTGGTGGAAGGTGTCCCTGCCCATGGCAGGGGGGTTGGAACTGGGTGATCTTTAAGGTCCCTTCCCACCCAAAGCCTTCTGTGATTCTATGATTCTAGCCGTCTGTTTCTCAGAAAGACAGTTAACAGAGCAGGGAGGCATGATGAATTTCTCCTGGCTACAGATGAAAACTGTGTGGGATTCTCGCTCTCCATCTTATTTTCCAAACTTTAGTCACAGATCATTGCTTTGCTGGGGAAGAGAGGGAACATGCCTTCTTCTTCAACGTGTGTCTTTGCCAATGACTATGACAACTGCTTTCCAACTGACATGTCCATTTTTGAGGCCCCAGGTCACTGCTGCCCTGCAGCAGAAGGAAAACCCCAACCAGAGCATGGGGTGTCTCAAACCACGTCTCCTCCATGAGCAGGGCCGAGAGCCAGGGGTGGGGACGGACCAGGAAGGCGAGTAAGGAGCCGGGTTCACTTGCAAAAGGGATTGAAAAGGGAAGGGGTGGGACAAGGAGAGGGAGGGAGGGGAGGACAGGATGGGAGTGTGGTTTGCACAGCAGTGGGGAGAGGATTGGGAGTCACAGGTGCCTGGAAGTGGCAATAGAGGCAACAAGGAGTCGCATGGGGCTGGAGCAGTTGTTGAAGAGCTCCTGGAGTATCTTCTGAGAGATCTCCAAGCCTTCCCTTCCCTTCTTCCCTTCCCTTCCCTTCCCTTCCCTTCCCTTCCCTTCCCTTCCCTTCCCTTCCCTTCCCTTCCCTTCCCTTCCCTTCCCTTCCCTTCCCTTCCCTTCCCTTCCCTTCCCTTCCCTTCCCTTCCCTTCCCTTCCCTCTCCAAGTACTCCTGGGATTGGACCTGGGAACCCAACATCTTCGCACACTCCGGCGTTTCTGCTGTCCCAGACTCTCTCAGTAGGCTGCTTTGGGGTTTGATACGGTTCCCCAATAATGGAAGGGGGGTGTTATTTGCACGATTTGCTTTTTAATTGAAATTGGCATTGCCAAAGATTTGGCAGAGAGATGCTATATGGCGTGCGCTCCACAAAAACAGCACAGGGAGGTGCGGTGTGCCACTCAGCAGCGAGAGTTACCTAACAAACACGGGGAGGGCTCTCAAATCTGCCTCTCGTTATTTCACCGTTCTCCACCTATGTAACGGGGATGATGCTACTGACTTCCCTCCCTAAGCCTGTGTTAGAGCTATGGACGAAACGTGGCAGAGAAAGGACAGGTTGCTGTTGTGTGGAAAGCACTTCATAATCCATGCTGCTGCAGTTTGAATTACAAACCCAGTCCTGCGATTTAATCTTGAACTGCCCCATCGCTCTTAAGTCTCCTCCAAATAAACACTCTGCAAGAAAACAGAGGCAAAACTGGGCAAAATGCAGCTGTGTCTGTGAGGTCATCAGCATTGAGGGGGTTAAAAACTGTCTATTTCTCTCTCTCTAATTGCATGCTAAGTAGCAGGGGAAATGCAGAGCTCCCTGCTGGGATTTATCTGCCAGACAGATAAACATCTCCTGGTCTCTGTCCCCGCATGGAAACCTGCAGGAGGTAGGTGAGTGCTCAGGGTTGGAGCAGCAATTTGTTGCTCTGCAATAAGGCCTTTTATGCCATCTCTCCTCCTGGGCAGCAGCAGCAAGCGGTGATCAGCCCCCAGTCCGTGCAGCTTGCAGGCACGCTCCTGTCTCTCACGTTGTCCTTGCCTGGGAATTGCGTTCCCCGTCCCCGTGTTCTCCATGGAAGAATGAAGTTTTAGGTGAAGCAGCACCAGGAGAGGCAGCTGGCAGGAAGGGGGTGGAACGAAGAAAGAAAAACATCAGGAATTTAAATTCCTAGGATGTTCACAGCCACATGGAAAAATACCTGGGAAATCTCTCCCAGAGTGCAGGTGACTCCAAGCCATACGTATCTGTAAGGTTTCAAGCGCAGCCCTGACAGCCCAGCTCCGGCTGGTGACCGGTGGCCGTGCTGGGCTGGGCTGCCGTGGTTGCGCTGCGAAATCTCGCTCCGGGTGCAGCGGGAGCGGAGCCCGCTGCTGGAGCCGGCTCGGCCAGCACCGGACCCTCGGGGAGGAAAATTCCAGCGCTCTTCTGGGAAGCTGTCATTGTCTCCTCCGTCCCTCTGCTCCCTGCAGCTCTCCAGCACAAGTGCGGTGGGCCCCAGGAACGTTTCTGAAGGGTCTTACCAGGTCAGGAACACTGGCCTAATCTGTGCTGCAGGGCTCTTCAAGGAATCCTTTTTCCCAGGTATTGGGAAAAATCACGAGCTAAGCCATGTGTGGGGGCTGAGTGAGCTGCAGTCTCTTTGGCAGGGAGAATGGACATCGCTGGAGCACTGCGTTTGGGGGGGGGGGGGGGCGGTATCAAATACTGCGGTGCTGGTTGAGTTTTTTGCCCTGAAATTGCATGTTTCTTGACTGAGGCAAGCACGGGTTGCCTCTGTTTACACTGGCAAGCAGCACAGCGCTGTTGAAAGCTTCTGCAGAGCTGTAGGGCTGGTGCTAATGCCTTCGTATCCCCACTGTGCATGTTTCAAGAAGGTTTACCTCAGACCAGCTTTCAGACCAGCTTTCACCTGGTCTCCTGGGCTGGACACCGTTTGGACCCGGGAGAGTGTCAGGTGTGCACCTCGGGCAGTCTTCCTGTTCAGTTCGAACCAGGAGGAATACAGTCTGCTCCAGGACCACTCCAAGTGGAAACTGGCAGGACACCTGCTTGCAAAGTGCTCTCCTGAACCAGTGCAAGCAGCCGTCACGGGGCTGGCTGGCTGCCTGGGGAATTTGAGCTTCTAGACCGTACCTCGTGCCAGTCTCCGTCTGCCACTGACCAGATCAGATTGAGTGTTTGATGCTCTTTTACAGGACGCAAAAGCCCTCAGTGTAGGCAAGAGACAAGAAGGGTTTCATGTCTCTGAACTCTACTGTCTTCTCCCACCCTCCCTATTTCCTGCTTGTTGGCATCCCTGGGCTGGAGAAGGAGCAGTTCTGGATTGCCTTCCCCTTCTGCATCATGTATGCCATTGCTGTGCTGGCGAACATCACCCTTCTCCTCATCATAAAAGCAGAGCCGAGCCTGCATGAGCCCATGTACCTCTTCCTGGCCATGTTGGCCTTCACTGACCTAGTCCTATCAACATCCATGCTGCCCAAAATGCTTGGCATCTTCTGGCTGGGCTCCGGGGAGATTGGGTTTCTCTCCTGCCTTGCTCAGTTGTTCTTCATCCATACCTTCTCGTCAGTGGAGTCGGGCGTGCTCATGGCCATGGCCTTGGATCGCTACGTCGCTATTTGCTGCCCGCTGCGGCACTCCAGTATCCTCTCTGTGCCGGTGGTGGTGGCCCTCGGGAGCCTGGTGCTGGTGCGTGGGGTCCTCCTGGTGAGTCCCTTCTGCTTCCTCCTCTGCAGGATGCCCTTCTGCCAGCATCACGTCATCTCCCACTCCTACTGCGAGCACATGGCCGTGGTGAAGCTGGCGTGTGGGGACACCAGAGTCAATGTCATTTACGGCCTCTTCGTGGCTTTCATAGTGACAGGATCTGACATGATCCTGATCTCTGTGTCCTACGCCATGATCCTGCGGGTGGTAATGAGGCTGTCATCCACCGAGGCACGACTTAAAGCCTTCAGCACTTGTGCATCCCATGTCTGTGTCATCCTTGCCTTTTATGTCCCTGCCCTCTTCACGTTCCTCACCCACCGGTTTGGGCACAGTATCCCTCCCCACGTCCATATAATGGTGGCAAATCTCTACCTGCTAGTGCCCCCCATGTTAAACCCCATTGTTTACGGGGTGAGAACCAAGAAGCTCTGGGACAAGGTGGTCCTTCTCTTCCAGTGAAAGGGAACCCGACCCATATGTGTGTGCCTCAAACTGTGCTCATAATTTACTGATGATGCTGGTAAATTTAACAAGAGTTGATGCTGTGACTATTTATTTGTTCAGGGAGGAACCCTTCCTCAGTGCCTGGAGTTTAAGCAATGCATTCTTGCAGAAATCACTAAATTGTCTCTTCATTGTGTGATGAAACTTGGCATAAAGATATTCAGTCTGGCTTCTACACCACTGGGACATGAAGAGTTCACCCCTCCCAGACGCCAACTCCTCACTGTTAAAATTCTTTCACTACTAAAAAAAAATATCCTCTCATGATTGCAATATTTACGCTGTGAGGCTGAGTATCTCCAAAAGATCTTCCCGCAGCGGCTTTCATTATATGAAGAGTGTTCCCTGGGCTGTGTGATGGTATTTAAAAGACATGTAGATGTGGTGCTTAGGGACATGGGTTAGTGGTGGACTTGGCAGTGTTAGGTTTACGGTTGGACTCGATGATCTTAAAGGTCTTTTCCAACCTAAATGATTCTGTGATTCTGTGGGAAGGTGCTCAGATGGGAATGGTGACCGTCCTTGTAGAAGGAAATGGGTAGAGTTCAATTTTAAGCATTAACCTTTTTTTTTGTAAGGAAGGTAAAACCTACAATAATCCCATGCTAACAAATTCCAAAAGTCCTATAAACATAAACCTTTCAAAAATACCAGAGATCCTCACTGATGCAATTATTTGGAGTGACCTATCACAGGGAGATCGTTGCTAACAGGATTGCACTATACTAATATAAGTCAACGATCCCAATGAACAGGCAAACATGTTTTACAGAATCACTGCTCTGTATCTGAAAATAGAGGCAGCAGAATGAGGCGAAGGTCAGATGACCCAAACTCAAGTTACAAAACTCAAGCACATTACGGACCTTTGCTCTATTTTTAGCGCAAACTGAAGAGCACTAATGGATGGAGAGGAGATCTCTGACCTGGCCTGGCATTTCTTGGAGCTCTCTATCTCCCTGAGCAGCCCTGGCTATCGTGGCCACCCACGAGGAGCCTCTGGGCTCTGCTATCTCTCCGTGAGCTGGATACCAGTGGGGAGGAAGGAGGGGGCCCAGGAAGAGAACATGCACTTCTGCTGAAGCGAAGCAGATGTTAGGCTGCAGACAAAATGGGAAAGGAATATTTTTTGGCACCGTTTCAATAGAATACTTAAATTTCAACTCAGTTCATCCTTTTTCTTCAGATAAAACAGAAGTAGCTTTTCACGGCAGGGGAAGCCAAAGGAGGAGAGATACGATTGCAGTTCGTCTAAGAGCCGATCTCAGAGCACCCACTTCATAAAGCAGGGCTGCACCATTTCTTGTGGACTGACGCTCACCCACCACCGCTTTGGTGAGGTAGAACCCCCATTTTTCTGCAGGCTCCACAAAAAACATTGTTGTTTTCATTTTCACTAAGAACATGGGACCTGCCCTCATGACCAACGCCCATCCATTCCACCACACGTCTCCTCCAGCGGCAATGGGAGAGGTCTTCTAAGACGTGCCTTTTTAAAGTAAGAAATGACAGCAGGGGATCGATGCTGGTCAGATACATGCGAAGGTGACCGGCTGACTCATACAGCTCCTTGTGACCTATGAGATGTGTGCATACAAGCCGTCACTGCCACATGATATCAGATACCAGCACCAACAGCTTAGGCTCCTACGCTAGGATTCCCTTCTCTGTAAATAAATAAAGCTGGCTGTGACATCCGGGTCACTGCACAGTATGGATGGGTGGTTGCTGGGGTGGGAGGGGGTCAGCAGTGCCCCCCGGTCAATGCTAACGCTGCCTGTGAGCTGCCTGGAGAAAGTGGTGGGAAAGCCGAGGAGGTCTGTACCCAAACCAGGGACACAAGCACGCTTTCTCGGGGGGGAAATCCAAAGGCAACAAGTGGTCCCATTGCTGAAAAAGGCCCAACCTGAATGTTTTGATGGGTAGTCCAGTGTTTTCAGGAGTTTCATCTCCTGACAGTGGTGCCTGAGGCCACAGCTGCCAGGAAAGGGAGATCTTGCCGCCATCACTCTCTGCTTTTGGTAGGTTCACATCTGCCTTTCTCACCCCTACAGAGGATCTCCCAGGAGAGTTTCCTCCTGTCTGACATCTCCTTGTGGAAGCCAGAAGCCAACACCACATTCAAGTCCTGCTTTGACTTCACACCTAGTTGCTAGTCCTATTTAGCTCCTGGTGCTGATCCAAGGCAACTCCACAGTAGCCTCCCACTTGACACTTGGATTCACTCTTAGTAGTATGTTTCAATGACCTCCTTTGAGATAGGGGATCAATCAAAAAAAAAAGCAGCAGAAGTATCCAGTGAGCCTGGGAGTCCTGGGGGATTTTGTGGAGCGGCGATACGAAGATGCATTCACTGGCAGCCTGGAGGCAAGATGCTCAGGCAGCTCGCATTTGGGTATTGCTCCATATTTAAGGCAAAGTGATCTGCTTTTTCTGGGCTGCTTTTCACATGTCGGCTGCCAGATAAATTCAGATAACTTTGTCAGAGTTACTGTAGTATCAGTGTTAAAGTGATTATTAGTTTTAAAGGGAAGATGCGCACGTAATGAAGAGCTCGTTACCCTCAGACCCTTTTCTTGTCGATGAGGGCTGCACGCACCGTTTATCCAACCGGGGTAGACACCCGGGTGAGACAAACTGCCTGCTGGCAGTGCCGGTTCCCCGAGGTGATGCGTGGGGTCCAGAGAACCAGCTGAGATGTGACACCTACACAGCAGGCACCCGCGCCCAGGTGAGGGGACAGTGGCCTGTAAGGAAGGACAGTCCTTGCCTGTGCTACAGCCTGGCAAGGTGGGTAAGCAGGACTGAAATCTCCTCCTCTCGGCATGCAGAAGTGGTTCCTGTACACCACAGGGAGCTGCCAGAGCTCTCCTCCCTGCGAGGGGGTCATTTGGTTATCGTTTACTTCATTTATGCCGGAAAAGAGCACTTGAATTTGTACATACGAGAATATCCAAGTCCAAAATCTCTCTCTCTTGGGCTAGCAGATGTTCACAACGCTGCTTTTTGGCAGCACGCTGGTGAATGCTTGTTGGCTGAATCCTGCAAAATGTTGCTGCACTAGCTGGGTTCTCGGCTGTGCACAGCTCTCAAAGATGCAGAAACCCCTTGGTGCAAAGGCACTTATATCAGGTCTTTGCTGCCAGGGTTATTTTTAGGGAAGGAAAAGGTCACCAAGTCTGATATTCATTCACAGAAAGAAAGGAAATAGAGGTGCAAAGAATTTAAAAAAAAAAAAAAAAAGAGAGAGATCTAAAATGAGGATGAAGCTCACAGCCAGCAGAGAAGACGTGCTCTGCAACACCCGCACAGAAGGGATAGAGAATCTCATTCATAAAGCACTGGAAGCCACACTCAGATAGAGAATCATGGGATCACAGAATCGCTGAGGTTGGAAGAGACCTCCAAGACCATCGAGTCCAACCGCTAACCCAGCACTGCCAAGGCCACCACTAACCCATGTCCCCAAGCGCCACATCTCCACGGCTTTTCAATCCCTCCAGGGATGGGGACTCCCCCACTGCCCTGGGCAGCCTGTGCCAGGGCCTGACAGCCCTTTCGGGGAAGAAATGGTTCCCAAGATCCAACCTAAACCTCCCCTGGCGCAACTTGAGGCCGTTTCCCCTTGTCCTGTCACCTGTTCCTTGGGAGAAGAGACCGACCCCCCCTGGCTCCAACCTCCTTTCAGGGAGTTGCAGAGAGCGAGAAGGTCTCCCCTCAGCCTCCTTTTCTCCAGGCCAACCCCCCCAGGTCCCTCAGCCGCTCCTCACAGCACTTGTGCTCCAGCCCCTTCCCCAGCTCCGTTGCCCATCTCTGGACACACTCCAGCCCCTCAGTGTCTGTCGTGGAGTGAGGGGCCCACGCCTGGGTGAGGGAGTCACCTGGCAATGTCAGAGCACAGGTCTAGGTATCTGCATGGTGCTCCTTCTCTTGCTGTTCTACGGGAGAAGGAAAAGCCAGAGCAAGGACCGGTGAACTCCCTCCATGACTCCCAAGTCCAGAAGCGGGCTTTCTGTACGAGATACAAGTCTGCTTTCACCCTTCATCCAGGGTGCCACCTCTCAAGTCTTTTTGCCCTCTGGTGCAACACAGTCAGTACAGTATCACATCTGTCAATCGAGTAAACAGCTCTCTGAGTCCTGGCACAGAGAAGCCCATAATTCAACCATCAACTAGGTACCATGTCCCTCCATCTCTGTAAGCTTTCTGACTTTTGGGAGCTGTAGTTCTCCACGCCAAGAACTGATCACAAAGGTAAAATTCCCTCTCACCATCTCAGCAAACTCAGAAGTCCGGATCCCCATCACCGCAGTGAGAGAGACATGAAGAAAGGTTTGTTTTATGGCATGATTACTCTTATGATTTCTGTGAATTCTTTTGTAGGGTGAGTGGGATCTGCTGCTTGATCTTTGACAGAATGAAGATGCTGCACTAGGAAAAGGACCAACAGTAGCTTCCTTAGACTTTCTACCTTCATTCTAACAGGAATCCCAGGAACGGAAAGTGGGAATGTGTGGCTTGCTGTCCCTTTCTGCTGCACGTACGTTATTTCCATCCTGGGAAATAGTGCAATCCTCTTTGTCACCAAAGCAGACCGCAGCCTCCCTGAGCCCATGTACCTCCTCCTGTGCATGCTGGTTATCACAGAGCTTGGTATGTCTCTGTCTGTGCTCCCCACAGTGCTGAGTGTGCTGCTCTTTGATTCACAGGAGATCAGGTTTGACGCTGCCTTGCCCAGATACTCTTGATTCACTGCTTCTCCATCCTGGCCTCTGGGGTGCTGTGGGCCATGGCCTTCAACCGCTTCATGGCCATCTGCAACCCCTTGCAGTGTGCATCCATCCTGACCAACCCCAGGATAGGTGTCATCGGGCTGGGGCTCACAGTGAGGAGCATTAGCCTCTTGCTCCCCTTGCCGATACTTCTGAAGAAGGTGTCATTCTCCAGGTCCCACGTGCTGGCTCACTCCTGTTTGCACCCAAACTTCCTCCAGCTGCCCTGTGCAGATATCAAGGTGAATAGCATGTAGGGATTATTTGTCGTCCTGGCCACCTTTGGGCTAGACTTGCTGCCTATCATCCTGTCTTATGTCACGATCATTAAGACTGTGCTGAGTATCACATCCAAGGAAGAGCGTCTCAAGGCCCTGAACACCTGCACCTCTCGTATCTGTGCTGGTTTGATTTATTACATCCCAATGACTGGCTTTTCCATGGTGTACAGGCTTGGGAAACCTGCCTGTCCTCTGATTCATGTCCTCATGGCCAATATCTACCTCCTTGTACCCCCCGTGCTAAACCCCATTATTTACAGTGTAAAAACTAAACAGATCTGCAGAGGGATACACAAACTTCTCACTCCAAGAAGGTGGAGATGTAGGACACAGAAGGCCAGAGAGGTTTTGCATATGGTAGAACAGCTGGTGAATAATAGTTTAGATACTTTCTACTCCATCCTGGCATCCATTTGACTGCTGAGGATCCTGAACCTTTAAACACTTCTTATGCAGTAGATGGAGTAGACTCTCTTTCTAGACCCACAGCATTTTCTTTGCTGTATAAAGGAGTGTTGCAGTATCTACGGTCTTCTGTATGTTCCTGGTCAATAATGCAGGAGCTGTAACTGTCTGAGGTCCTAAGCTAATGGCCCTTCTTTTTAGACAGGGAGGACATAGCAATGGATGTGTGGGGGTAAGAGTTTCCCACCTTCACCACAGCACTGGGTCAGCTGGGTCCAGAGCTCCTGCCAGAAGGAGGGAGTGGATCCTCCTGGCCAGCACTGCCTGGGCATGTATCTGCAGGGAAAATCTAATGCTTCCTAGATGTGCTCAGCCATCTCGCCTCCAGTGCATCAGCCTGCACTAAAGCATAGGTCTACATATGTGCAATGGTTTATTCAAGCTTTTTACACCTGCAGCCAGACTTACTAAGACTGTCAAGTGTCTAAGGACCTGGGCGTATGGCAAAGCCCTCTCGTTCCAGCCAGGTGACATTTCCAGCAGGAACAAGACATATCCAAAAGCTGTGATTCATGCTGCAGGAGCTGAAAGTCACCATACGTTTCACTTCCCAGGGACTGTAACCAGCCCACACTGGGGTGTTGCAGACTCACAGCAGCTGGGATGCTTCATCTGCTTTGCCTGGACCAGCCACTTAATGGCTGAAAGCAGACCCCCGATGGAAACGGAGCCTGTGCAGTATCACTGCAGCAGCACTGGCCTCACAATGCCATTGGGTCGTAATGGGAGCAGAATTATATGCAAAAAGGGTTCAGGTCTGATCCCCCCGGTGTGAGTGGGTCCAGCTCAGCCACTGCACTGCAGCTCCACCACCCCGTATTACAGCCACAGGAGAGCCAGCTCCCACCGGGGACTCCTGAAACGAGGTGCCTCCGCGTGCAGTGGGCGTTTAAACTGTCGCCCAGGAGATCTAATCGACACAGAGCCTGGAGAAGAGTGGCTCAGATCACCCTGAAGCAGAGAGCTGGGCTCAGTTTCACCCAGAATATCCTGCCTGCTCCCCATGCCTCCCTCTGCTTTGATTTCTATCTATTTGAATAGGATTGCTTTGGCACATGGTTAGAAAGCAGAGAGGCGAAGCAGTGCTACGCGCTTGAAACAAACCAAAATCCTCGGTAGCAGGGCTGGTTGCAGCCCTGCTGTGCACAGGGCTGTACATCGAAGCCCAGCGCCTTCCTCACAGAGCGGCAGCATCCACCATCCCAGGAGGGGCTAAGGAGGGCCAAAATAAATCCCGCCTTCTTTTTTCCCTTACATAAAGCTGTCATTACTGAGAACAACCGAGGAACACTGGTATTTACTGAAGCCTAAATGGGCACATGAATACCCAAGGGAAATTACAGAGAAATAACAAAAAATACCCTGTGTATTCCAAGTCAGACGGAACTGAACGGTCGTCAGTGCTTTACAGGTTACCTGATAAGATTTCGCTGATGAGACCCAAACAACAGAAGCTGCCTTCCTCGGGCTGAGCCCCCCCAGGGCTTCAGGGTTGAGCACTGGGTTTGACAAACCTTCATGGGGTTTCCCCGTCTCTCACGGCACCCAGGAGAAGTCTCAACAGATGTGTTACATACACCTACCACCATGCAGCGGGAGTTTCTTCAGACTCCTTGCTTTGAGACCCACTTCTGTGGGACTTGTGATCCAAATAATGGCTTATCACATTCAGGTGTTACCAAGTCCCGTGGTGGTTCTGTGTGTGCTGGGGCTGCGGTACGCTCAAAAGCTCGTTACAGCAAAAGGAAGCTTCTATGTGGAGCCAGAATTTATTGTTATTGCAATTCAGGTTTTAACAATCTTATAAAAACACAGAAGTCAGGTGCGATCAGTCCAGCGGCTGACTTTGTGTCATCTGCAAGCTTTCGGAGTTCACTGCGTGCTCCCTCATCCAGGACGCTGGTGACAACGCAGAATAAACCGAGTCCTGGCAGAGATCCCTTGGGGAGGCCACTGCTGACTCTTCTCCGGACTAGAAATGACCGACCCTTACTTTAACCAACTTCCCATTCCCAGAAGAGGGTTTGCTCCAACCCCCCTTCAGAGTGAATTCATTAAAAGCATTTAGTCAAAGGCTTTTGGGCATCCTCGTGTACCATGGCCAGGGGATCCCTCCAGCTGGAGCCACTCTCACAGAAGCCCAGCAGACCACCGCGGCAGGATTCCCCCTTGCAGTAGCCTGGCTGACTTTGCAAGACCATTACCCATATGTGCTCACCCATATGCTTAGTGACTCTATTCTTTATCACAGCCTCTACTGTCCCACCAGCAGTGGAAATCAAGCCCACCGGTCAGTAGGTCTCAGGAACCCCATGGAGCCCCTTTTGCAGGTGGGGTTGAAGGGATGATCTGCCCTGCAGCACCATGACCGTTTGCAATAGAGTGATGCACCCTGCCCAGCAGCTCTGAAGCTTCACATCTGAGCTCCTCCAGGCTCTCAGGTGAATGACACCTGGTCCTGGGAGTTAGTGATATTTAACTGATATTTCTTTGATGTAACTCCTCCTCCGTATTTACTTCAAACTGATCAAGATGCTCTAATCCATTTGCTATGAGGACAGTGTCAGGTATAGAAATCCGATGCAAAGAATTCATTGAGCTTCTCTGCTATGGCCTTATCACCCCTGAGTATGCTTCTCATCCTCGGTCACCTGTTTCCTAGCTAGATTCTGGCTTTTGATGCATTTAAAGACTGTTCTGCTGACAGTTAGAACATCCTTTGCAAGATCCTCTTCCCATTATTTTTTCTCTCTCTTAATCTCCTGCTTATGTTCGACCTGTCACTTTTTATGGGCATTTCATGTAGGCAAGCTTCCCTCTTCTCAGTGACTCCTGGGCTGCTGGCCACGGCCAGGCCAGGCCAGTCTTTGACAGAGGAGCCTGAGGAGGCCTTTGTGAATTGACTTGTTTTTCATGCTGTCCATGATGGGGTTCAACATAGGTGGGACAAAAAGGTAGACGTTGGCCATGAGCGCATGGCTGAAGGGTGCAGCATTCTTCCCGTACCAGTGTATAATGGACAGGCCGACCTTGAGGACACAGAAGATGAGGACAGCACAGAGGTGAGAGACACAAGTGTTGAGGGCTTTGGTCTGCTCCTCTCTGGAGGTGATGCCCACCACGGCCTTAATGATCATGGTGTAGGACAAGGTGATGAGCACTGAGTCTAGGATCACGAACAGCACCAGGGTTAGGCCATACAGGCTGTTCAGGGTGGAGTCTGTGCACGCCAGCCGTATCATGTCCTCGTGCAGGCAATAGGGGTGGGACAGTCCGTGAGACCTGCAGAACGACAGTTGCATGAGCAGCATCAGAGAGCGGCAGACCATGCCCAGCCCAATCTTTGCAACCCTGGTGCTGGTGAGGATGGAGGAGTATCTCAGGGGGCAGCAGATGGCCGTGTAGCGATCAAAGGCCATGGCCAGAAGCACTGAGGACTCCATGAAGGAGAAGGCATGGATGCAGAACATCTGGGTGAGGCAGACCAGCAAGCTGATCTCTCTGGTGCCGAACCAAAAGACGCGCAGCACTGTGGTGGGCAGGGTGGACAGAGTCAGACCCAGGTCCAGGGTGGCCAGCATTGAAAGGGACTAGTGCATGGGCTGGTGTAGCCTTCGATTCGCTCGAAGGCGAGCAGAATGGTGCTACTTCCCAGCACTGTGACGAGATACATCAGACAGCAAGGGAAGAAAACCCAGTGGTGGAAACGAGCCATCCCTGGAATGCCCGTCAGCAGGAAAGCCAGGGCATGGCTGCTGTTCCCTGGGGGCATGCTTGCTCCACGCTGATGCCCTGCCTGCGTTAAAGGCCCCTTTTTCATTAGCAATTCAAAGGTAATGCAGGATTAGATTTCGCAGGGCAATGAAAACAGTCTGGTGTCTCCTCATGAAGATCTCGTTTCTTTTCTCCTCTTGAAGATGTGCTAGAGCAGAGACAAGCACTTTGCAGTGCCAGTTCAGTCCTGTTTCCTGCTTTATTTTCCCCAGGGTCCTCACCTGTAAAGTCAGTAATAACAGCATTTGGTGCACCGGGGCTACATCCCTTCCAGGACATTGCTACAGCCTCTTCTCTCAGTCACTGTAAGCAACATCGCCGTCCTTCCCCGGCGCTCGGGCCCTGGTCTCTGTTTCCATGTCCGTCCCTCTCCAGCTCTCTACATTGGATTTGCAGCCTTCCCCCGCGGTCCCCAGCCTTTTCCACACCTCCACTCTCAGCTCCCGGTGCACACAGCCTCACCCCATGCACTTCCATGCAGGACACTGCAGGAGGACAGTGGTCCCTCTCACCATCCTTGCTCCTCTGGGCAGCCCTCCCCTTGCCCACGGGCCGTTGCAGCAGATGACAGACGCCTGTTTTCCCTCCCAGACTGTGCCTCCAGCCTGTTGTCTGTCCGTGCTTGCAGGCACCAGCCTGCCCAGCCAGCTCCCTCATCCTGCTTGCTGGATTTTCAGATTTTCGTCTTTCACCCTGTGCAGGATGCCCAGTGCGGGGCTCTGCAACCCACCGCCCCTGCCCGGCTGCTGGGTGCAGACCATGGCTTGGCTCTTGGCAGGTACGGTCCTGCTTGTCCTCCTGTCCTCCACCTGCGCCCTTTGCTATCGCTTAACCTACTCTTCGGTGGAAGCGAAAGGGGATAAAGCTGCAGTTTTCTCCCTGTTTTGTGTCTGTGCAGCACCCGGCACGGTGGGACTGTGCTCCTTGACAAGGGTCCGCAGGAGCTACAGAAACAGCAGCAATTACCGAAATTCATCTGTCACCCGCTCTGACCCCCGAGGGGACACGGTCACTCCTGCAAGTCTAAATGTGGTAAGGCATTGGCAAATTTAGAACATTATCGTTTCCCTTCTCTTCGGAGATGATTTACTATTCTAATTGTTGTTGCCTTTGCTATAGCTCTTACTGATAGCCCATCAAGCTATTCAAAGAGACAGGTATTTCGGTCGATATGTGTGTTGGTAATATACACAGCGACTATAATTCTTAGCAGGAATGCTGTTATTACAGCTAACAGTTATGGGTAAAATTAAGCGATGTGTACACAAACCCAGCTCTCATTTCTTCTACAAAACTGTCAGCCAAGGGCTCCCAATCCACAGCCCACAGATACCTCAGGGAAATACAGTGCTATGTGAAATACAAATCATAAAAGAAAAGCTATGCTTAAAGGGCTTAAGCTTTGAATTCAGGGATGGTACATTTTTGAGTTGTAAGTGAAAAAAAAAAGTTATAAAATGCTCCTCTAGCCTATGCTAATTATTTGCCTGGCTTGCCTGCTGCTCTTTTCAGGGGCTGCAGTGGCTGATGTGGAAGACATTAAACTTTTCCAGTCCTCAGCACTCAAGGAATTCACGCTCCATCTGTCTATGTAAACAGGGAACATGGCATTGTTTAATTGGAGGGCATGTGGCTAAACTCATTAGTGTGCCATGAAAAATGGAATTAGCCTATTTCCAACTGCCTCACTTCTCAGACAAAGCTCCAGACATCTGTGCCTCCGCTCTTTACTTCGCCAGCTAAATAATTAGCTTGATATGTTAAATTAGCAGGCAGCTTTCAGGGTGCTCCATGAAAATATAGGTTTAAGTGTTTGAATCTGGGTGTACAGACTTGAACGTGTACCTCATCATCTGTAACTGTGCTTTGGATGTCCCACAAAAACAAAAAGATTGCTTCAGTTACTCTGTGCATCGTCGACTGTTCTGGCCTCGGTAAATATTCATTAAAATGGGGAAAGTCCCATCCTCCACCCATGGGGCTGCCCCAGAGGCTGGGCGTCCTGCCCCCCCAGTGCCCCTCCATGAAGCTGTTCACCTCGATTGCTCCACAGTGAGGCTGAGGAAGGAATATTCCTCACCTGCTCCTCCCATCCTCCTTTTATTTTTGTCCTTGTCGAGACACGTAAGCAATGTGTCTGCACACAGGGAAAGGATGAATTTCCACAGCCCGGCTGGGTGCTGTGCCATGGCGGAGGAGTGGGTGCTCTGGCTCCGGTGGATGCTCAGCTTCTGCCCAGAAGGATGAACACGGAGCCTGTAGACAGAGCGTAATCCTTGCTCGGTCGTGCTTCGTAGCACCATCTGTCAGGCTCCCAGTGAGTAAGGACCAGAGGAACTGGTTCACTGTCTCCAAGTGTGCTCAGCACCAGCCACTTCAGAGACAGGAGCAAAACATCATCCCATCAGCAGATGGGGCATAATCTGTGTTTTGTGAAAGATCCCATGAAAAAACACAGTTCTTAAAGCTTGACTTTGGGGCTTTAAATCCTATCTGGAAGATGCTGTTATCCCACTGGATGTTACTCTCTACAGAAGCATCCACTCCCTGCTCCGAATATCAGCAGTTGCATCCCTGCAGTGTCCTTGTGTTGCAGCAAGAGGCACCCGGGCTGGGAAAACACAGGGAGGAGACAGTGTGGTGGGGAAGAAATGGGGACATGATGAAGACGTGTGTGGATAGATGGGTAGATAAACCAGCAGCCAAGGGGCGCGCTGGCAATAGCTGCCTGGGTGGCGAGGTGATGGGTTTGGAGGGTGTACTGATTTTGGCTGGGATAGAGTTAATTTTCTTCATAGCAGCTCATACGGTGCTGTTTGGGATTTGTGACCAAAGCACTGTTGAGAAAACACTGATGTTTTGTTTATTTCTGAACAGTGCTTGCACAGCACCAAGGTCTTTTTCTCACCCTGCCCCACCAGCGAGGAGGCTGGGGGTGCACGAGGACTTGGGAAGGGACACAGCCAGGACCCCAACTGCCCAAAGGGATATTCCATACCGTATGACACCGTGCTCAGCAATAAAAACTGGGGGAAGGAGGAAGGGGAGGCGTTCGCTGAACATCGGTGGGGTTAAACCACAACAGAGGGGGACGGACGGACGGACAGATGGATGGATGGATGGATGGATGGAGAGTGTGAAACAGCTGCAGGAATGCACAGCGATAGATAAGCAAGCTGGCTGTGAACCAAAGCTACCCTTTATCACAAAATCTGAATGGAAAATGACCCATCCAAAATTAAAGCCTAAGTGCTGAAGCCAGGCTGACGTGGAAGCGCACGGACCCTCCAGATGCCCTTATCTCTGTTCGGCTGAAGTCCTCAGGCAGAAGATGCGGAGGGGCAGGGAGCCGCATTCCTGCCTGAGTGTTTCGCATGCAGGGGAACCTGTTTTTATAATGCCTGTGTGAAATCTCAGCAGCTACGACAGTCACCTGGGACCTGCTGCAGGGGCTGAGGCCATGAGATGTAAATCAACTGCACAGTCCAGGAAGGTGACGGTACTCCCTTTCCCGCCTCGATCTGCTACCACCTTGGCAGCAGCACGGGGGCAAATGCTGCAAGAGCAAACACAAGGATCATAAATGTTTAGGAAATGCTCGTCAGAGCAGCAATGAAAAAAAAATTAGTTTTCACTAGAATTTTCTTCCCTTTTAAAATAGAACTGTGAATTTTTAAAACTGTAAACATTGAATAAAGTCAATTATTTACCCCAAATGAAGGTGTTGGCTCCAGGGTGAAACTGCTGCTCTGCACTTGCCAACTAGATCTGAAGGTAAGATAGAGATGCAGCTCCCTGGAAACACTGCTTAGATTTCATCACTGAATTTTTGGGTAAAATAGAGTGCATCTTTAGACCTTTTCACCCCTAGAAAAATACACACATCCCTGCCAAGCCTTTTAGCGCAAAAGCGGTGCCTCACTCTTCTTTCTCTGCATGCTTGAGAAGATCTAAGTTCTTCCATGGCAAAACTTTGGGGAGAGAGGGTTGGGAAAGGGATGGAGAGAGGGAGATGCAGTGCCCACAAGCTCAGCATGTGCCAGCACAGGTGGGGATTGAGCCTACTTTTTGGCCGTGGAAAAGCACTTTTACATACACATCATTTTTCAAACATCAGCAGCGGAATCCCAATAAACCCTTTTAAAGACACATACATCTTATTTTCCCCATGTTATGGGTAGGGCAACTAAAACAAAGAGGCAAGAGAGACAAAGCTAAGGCCAGGGCTAGTGTTTATGGAGTACTTTGCTGGAATATTGTCCCAAGGTGCCCACGGAAAATGATCCAGCGGTGATTCAAGTACTGACAATGCCTGTGTTTCAGCCGCCTGCGTTTCAGCCCATGTACTTAGGTACATGGACTCATTATCTGGGACAGACTCAACATGCAGAAAGGGCCAAGACAAGTTGTCTCGCCTTTCTTTCCCACTGAAAGGGTTCCTTCTCTCTACTGTTGTCAAACACTGAAAACTTCATGTATGTGAAATAAAAATTATTAATAAAGCAAACGGAAACTTCTCCAAAAAACTGTCCCCAAAGCAAAGCACTCCCCTCCATGGAAGGAGTTTCTTCCCTGGAAGAAGATGTAGGACAGAGAGAGGGCAAAGCAGGAGCAAGAGTGGTTTGTTTGATTGTTTGAGACAAGACCGGGCAGCACGTGGCCAATACGTGGAGAAAGCGGTAGGAGGGCTGAGTAGGACAGGGTGAGCGTATTTGCAAAAAGTCTCCATCCAAGCAGGTGCTTCCCAGCGTTGTTGGTGGTGTTGGTCTGTGCCGCGCTGAGTGCTGCTGCAGGAGTAACGGGAAAGCTCTGGAGCGTGTCTCGGTGATTTGCCCCACGTCTGTCCCTGCAGATGCAACCCGGAGGAGCACCACAGCCAACGGCTGCCGAAAGGCTGCCATGGCCACAGGGGCGCGTGGCCGAGCACCAAGCCACGGCAGCCTTTGGGCAAGCTCAATCATCACTCTGCAACCCTGCAGCGAAGCTGGGTGGTCTCCAGAAGACGGTTCTCCATTTGCTTTGTGATCTGTCAGGCAACAGGAGGGAATATGCCCTGTGGCGAGACGGTGCTCTGCTTTCTGGGGACCAGCGTACCCTCCCCGTCATTCGCACGTCTCTGCTGTATGGACAGAGGTGGTGCTTCTCCAGCCTCTGCCAGCCACTGCGGTTTGACAGTGTGGATTTATCTAAATCACATTAGCTACCATGGCGTTTGTTACTGTGTAGGGAATATGCGGGTCTCTAGTGCAGGAATTCTTAACTTCTGTGGGGTGGAGCATGGGGACCTGTCTGTACAGCAGCAGTCATTTAGCCTGGGCAAAGAAAGATTGAGGGAGACATGATAAAAGACTGCCAACAACAACAAAAAAAAAAACCAAACCAAAAGAATAATTTGGTTTCTGAGTTCACTTTGTGCCAGATAGTGAGAACTCCTACACTTCTGGCCAGATGCGTCTTTGGGATACGAAAGAGAAACTCTTCATCATCTCAGAAACGTTATCCCTGCCACTTCTGGTTTGGGATGGAAAACGAGCACGTGTCTGGTTCTCGTATTGAAGAGAATTTGGGCTGGAAGGAGAAGCAGAGCTGGGAGGAGGTAAGGGGGCGGAAAAAAGGAAAGATGAGGCAGATCAGCTATGGTAAGTCACTCCGCAGTTTCAAACCTTCATTTCTCCAAAGTTACCGGGGGGAATGGATCAAAAATCTCTTAATATCCAAATGATATTTCTTGAGTTTTTTTGCAGCAGTACTGCAGTTGCCATGACATCAGATTTTGCAAGTGACACAGGAAAAAAGTTGTGGTCCTGTTCCCAGCCAGTCCTGGCACAGCATGGCTCATGGAGAACAGCCAGCAGAGATGGCCCCATCCCTCCAGCCTCACCCGCGGGAATCCTGGTGGCCCTATAGATTAAGCCCTCTCCTGTGGGCTAGGCAAGCTGAAAAGGATGCCCCTTGTTTCACAGGCAGATAGATTTTCTGCCCAAATATCTCCATAACGTAACATGCAGTGTAAAAATCTGCCAGAAATGGTTGCTGCAGGAGCACGGAGCCATTAGGTAGCTTGGGTATTTCCATACTGTTTCTTGGAGAAAACAACATCTTCATTTACTTCCCAAAAGCAATAAAGAATCTTTTGCAAAATCAGAACAAGTACATTACCATTCATCCTCATTTCAAGTAGTGCGGGAAAACACAACAAACGTATCACACGGATGGCTGAATTTTGCTATGATTATATTCCAGTCCCACCAGCTGTAAGACCTGTCTTCTGAAACGCTTTATTATGCTGACGCTCCTGATAGAGAATTCCCTCTAGAGGCATAAAATCGTGCCTTACACTATATATAACCCCAGCAGGGGCAGCACAGAGTCAGTTAAAGAGTATTTTTGGCTTATGCAAAGAAGTGAAGAGAACTGGGTTTTTTCTTCTGCTCCTGTTATTTTGGTAAGTGTGGGGATCAGGACAGATAAAAATAATTATACCTGATAGTCCTCCGGTTAGCCTACTCCTTAGACTGACGTTAAACTTCGAATAAGAATGCCTTAAAAGGCTCTGGGGTTTAATTAATCCGTTATATTTTTAAGCAGGAGTTTTTAAGGTTCCATATCCAGGCAATATGCCAGAGCAGTTAACAAGAGGGTTTCACTGTACAGAAAACACGAATGCTTCTCTCATAAGCACAAAATGCACCACCGTGTTCTTCTTGCACCGCCTCCATTAATTATCCTAGCACAGATATCCGACTAATTATTTTTCTTAACACTTGTAAAAACTGCAAATAATGTATATTATGAGATAAATAAGTTTTATCCTCCATCCCACCATCTGCAAACCTGGGGGCTCCATTTTCATGGTCTGCAGGAGGGCAGGCTCCAGGGGGAGAGGTGATGTCTCCCGATGGCTGAGGAAGAGCAGGTATCGCAACCACAGATCACAACTGTTTTCTGATTTATATAATTTAATACTGTTTCCTAATGCCTTTTCCTACCAATTTTCACAGGAAGCAATCCTCCTCTCATGAAATCTATTCAGTTATTGGTCTGTGCTGTTCTTGTGGAAATTCCTCTCCTTTCTTTCCAAAACAACGCGGTGTGCTCATCCATCAAAGACTCGCAGTGCTGTCTCAGGTTTGAGAGAAGCTGCCATGAAAGAGGAGAACAATCCGTCAACCTGCTAGTGTGAGCTTCCCATCGTTTCAGGGCTGTGTGATGCAATTCATGGGGATTCAGGAGTTTTCTATCCTTTCTAAACTAGACCTGAACCAGATCTGGGCTGCGCAGATTGCAATTCCTAAGAAGTGAGAGGACACCAAGAGCGCCTCGTGGGGGTCAGCGCTGGACCAGCCTCGTGGTCACAGCCGTTCTGCTAACCATGTTCCCCGGGTGTGAAGGACATCTTACCCCAGATTTCCACCTCAATTTGTTCTGTTCATGTCACTACAAGCATTGGAAATTGTGTCATTCTGTATGCTAAAAATCAGACCAAAGCCTCCACCAGCCCTGCATCATGTCCTCTCCGTGCTAGCCCTCACTGACCTCGGGCTGTGTCTCTCCACCGTGGTCCTTGCTCATGGTGATCAGCCTGTACCCCCGTGTATCTCAGCTCTTCCTTATCTGTTCCCTCACCTGCCTGGGGTCAGCGGTGCTCTTTGCCATGCTCCTTGACAGGCTGATGGCTCTCTACCCCCATGGAGCTGTATGATCGTGCCAAGAGGCATGAGGGCAGCCAAAAGAGGGCTGATGTACCCAGAGGAGCATAGTCCTGATCATATCCTGGTCCTCCATCTCCTCTGGCTGCCTGGTGGCCGGGGAGCACCTTGTCCCATCCCCTTTGCCTCCATCCCACAGTGACCTGGCCCTCCAGAGAGATGGCGTTCAACAGCATCCATACCCCAGACCTCATTTTCTTCACCACGGGTTCAGATCTCCTCTTCATTTTGTTGTCCTCTGTCGTAGTCCTCGTGACACTTCTCAGCATTGCCTCCAAGGACGAGGGCCTGAAGGTTGTGCGGTCTCAGTCTTCTTTGTCCCAGAACTTGGCTAGCCCATCCTGCACAGATTTGGGAAAGAGGCACCTCCATCTTCCACACTGTGACGGGCAACATCTACATCCTCACCCCACCCCCTCTTCCATCCTGTCTTTTACAGCATCCAAACACAGCAGATTTATAAAGGCACCTTCAACTCATTTCTTTATGACCCATTCAAAACAAGCCATAGGCGAGGCAAGTAAGCAGATGCCTTGCAAACTCAGAGTGCAGAACCAGAGGATAATTTGGGTGGGAAGGGCACTCCAGGGGTCTCCAGGCTGATGCCCTGCTCGAAGCAGGGTCAGCGCACGGGCTGCGCTGCTGTTGGCTGCACGGCATTTCCAGGAGCTGCGCTGCTCTCTGTACAAAAACCTGCGGATCTGGTGCATAGAAGCCTACTGAACCCAGGTGAGATGAGGGCATGTTTTCACAGAATCATAGAATCATTTTGTTTTGAAAGATTATGACCCAAATCAACCATGTCCTCCCTGGTAACTCCAGAAACTTCTATCACAGCCAGGACTCCGCTGTGCCAGATGCTGTAAACAGCACTGGTTGTCAGTCCCCTTGTGCAAGGAGTCTTGGATTAAGACAAGATTTAAGAGTAAGATAAACACAGTCCGGATCATTTTTATGTTTTTTCCTGTTTTGTATAATAAAATAGCTAAAAAAAATTGAACTTGTCACCTTTGTCCCAAAGAATGAATAACCAAGCCTGACCCACAGCCTCGCTCCGTGCGCCGTGGGGCCCCTCGGATGGCAGAAGGGGGGGCCAGGCAGGGCAAAGCCCACACACCAGTTAGCGTAGGGGGTTTGCTCGCCAGGTGACGCTGGGAACTGAATGCCCCGAGTCTGGAGAGAGGGTGTCTTTGGGGCCGTGGGTGCCCGGGGATGAGAGCACCCCACTATGTGCATCAGCATGATAAATCCCCCTTGGGACAGCAGTATCTCCTGTTAGGCCAACTAACACAGCTGGAAGAAGCAGACATCTCCTGAACCTCCCAAGAGTCAGAGTTCAAAGGTTTTCCCCTGTATCAGCTGCTCTCAAAGGAGATCGTGCATCCCTATCCCTAGAGCCGGGCAAGGCAGGCGCCAGCTCCCGGAGTGCAGCAACAGCTTGGCTGGGAGCTCTGTGCTCTGGGTAGTGCTGGCTTCACCCTATCTCACATTAATGTAGAGCCGGGAGAACAGATGCGGATTCTTTGCAATCCCTCATTATTCCTATGACCCTCCCTGAAACACTCCCGGGTATCAGGGCCCTTTGCACGGGTTTTCTCTTCACAGACCCCGTGCGTGCACTGGCAGGGAGCACACATGAGAGAGCACTGCAGAGTTAAGGAATCTGTCTGCAACAGCCCTTAGAAACAAGAAATACACCCCCGCACGGATGTCATTGCATTCGACAGCACGAGCTCCCCTGGCCCCCCTCCTTCCCAGCACAGAGACAGGGAGATTCTCCAGACATGGTGCTGGGAGGCATTTATTTGGTGGTTACAGCCGGTTGGTACCCAAAGGGCATCTCCTTGTGCTCAGAGGTGCTCGTGGCGGAGCAGGGAGTCTTCCTCGCACGGCCGGTCCCGGGATGCTCAGTGGTACTTGCGGGCCAGAGCATGAGCCACGACACTGACCAGCTTTTGCCAGGCAAACTGGCAAGCGGGGGTGAAATCCCTGGCGAAGTGGGAAGCCAGGACAATGATTAGGATGTCTCCAAGGAGCTGGAGGAGAAAGGAAAACAGAGAGGGTCAGTGCTGCTTGAACCGCTGTGCTGCAGCAGACCACGGAGCAGGGACCGGGCATCCCCGCGCTGGGGCTGAGCTGTTGGACCCGCAGCCTCTCAAAGAAGGCTCTGCACTGCTGCTGCACGCAACTGCACCAACCCCGCCCTGTCCTGCCACTCTTTAGCTCCAAACAGCTTCTTCCTTCGTGCAAGCTCTCCGTCTCCCTGGTTTTCCTGCTGCAGGCTTCCCTCCGGTCCCTCTCCTTCCCAGACACCACCCTGCAACCCACAGCCTGCGTTTCCTTCCTCCTGACTTCTCCCTGGCGCTGAATTTCCCTCCTGAAAGGACTCTCACATGCCGCACACTCCTCCTCTTCCTCCTCAGCCCCCCTGCCTCATCGGAGTGGCCCTCGGGCTGCAGGGCTGGTTACGGGGACTGGCTCACTGCTGTTCCCTGGGACTGCTACAACAAGATCCTCAGTCTTCCCATAGAAAGCTTTGGGTTTTGGGAAAACACTATTTGCTTCTTTCTTAAAAAAAAAAAGAAAGAAAGAACCTTGAAACGATTTCCCTCCATTTTTGGGATGCTAAAGCAATTTGGCCTGAGATCCACCCTGTAAAATGCTGCATTTTTTTTCTTTTTCTTTTTAGATGTAAATGAAGAAAATGAACCATTTTTATTTAAAAGAGTTGCAGGAGGAGGGAGTGTCCCATCCAGACAGGCAGCCCATGCTGGACAAGGCAGAAACCTCTCTGCGGGTTTCGAGCACACTAGCTGCTTATCTTGCTATAGGACCTATGATTTCCTTAAGTGCTCTGCTTAGCTTCCCTCCGCCTCCGCCTCCTCCAGCCCATGCTGCACCCTCCTCTGGGTTTGTTTCTTCTGTCCCCAACCAGATCTTCTTCAGGTAGCGATCTCCCAGTACCTTCTCCTCCCCATTGCTGTGCTGGTACTAAAAATGGGACTTTTTAGTGCGAAAGTCACCCACACTCTTGCAAACAGTCCTGCACAAGCTATCATCTTGCTCGGGTACTACACAGGGACTCTGCCTCCACCAGCCAAAGAAAGTACCCCTAGACAGCGTTGTTGGAGGCAAACCCCCCAGTTTCAAAGCAAAATCTGACTTTCCCCACACGACATAGGGCAGGGGCTGGGACTGCAAACACGGCTCACCCTGAAGTTCTCGGGGTCCACGTGCAGCTTGTCGCAGTGCAGCTCGGACAGCTTGGCGTAGGTCGCCTTGATGTTGTCCAGGTTCTTGACGGCTTCCCCGAAGGAGGTGAGCACTTTCCTGCCATGGGCGCGGACCTTGGGGTTGCCGAGGATGGCGGTGGGGCTGGAGAGGTTCCCGAAGGAAGCGAAGAACCTCTGGGTCCAGGGGTAGACGATCAGCAGCCTGGGGAGAGATGGAGGGACACAAGCAGACACAGACACATTAACGCTCCCAAATGCCATTGCCACAGTTTCTCTGTGCAGGGCGCAGCTGAGCAGACGCCCGGGAGCTGGACCTACCTGGCCAGGGCCTCGGCACCGCATTCCTCCACATTGACCTTGCTCCAGACGCTGGCGATGAGCTGCTTCTCTTCGGCTGACCAGTGCACCATGGTGGCAGGCGGCTTTGCCGGGAGCTGCAGGAGGACACAGACCGCGTAGCTGAGCTGCAGACCCCACGGAGGCTTTTATCCCCTGCCGGCAGCTCCTCCCCGTGCTGCGCTGCGGGGCCATTGGCTGGGGCCGGGGTGGGGGTCCCCACCAGCGGGGGAGCAGGGGGGATGGCCAGGGTGTGGCACGCTGAGAAGGGGCCTCTGGTTATCCTGGGCTCAAGAGCTTTATCCCTTCCCCTCTGTGCAGGCAGTTCTGCATTTCACCTACCAGACGTGGGCCCCTTTGCAAAGGGCTGCACAAGCCACTGAGCAATAGTCCGTCACGATTTAACGTGGGTGCATGGGACTCAGCGGGGTGTGAGCCTTGCGCCTTGGCTCTCCCAAGTGCCGACTCTGCCTTGCCTTAGCCTCTGTCAACAAAATGACGCATGCCCCTGCCAAAATGCAGCCCGTGGCAGAGCAACCCAGAGGGGTTTGCCACCAGCAGACCGTGCAGATACCGGTCTCCTTGCACCAGCGGGAGCTGTGGGCAGCGCTGTTCAGAGGATGCTCAGGCTTTGCAGCTGAAATCTGCATTAACCCTGTTGTCCTCCTCCTGTAACAGAGCTTGACCTGCTTGGTTTACTTTTGCCTTTCGGAGCGGGAAGAAGCTCACCCACATGTTCTCCCCTCAGATGTAAAAGGACCGGCCAGGTGCAGTGCTGCCGGACAGGGAGCAAGTATCAAACAGGATCACCCTTGTCATCCCGTCTCTGCCTTCATCCACATCCACAAAGGGCAGGCGAAATGGGCTGCGAACACAAGGTTTGTCACTGCCAGATCTGCTGTGGGCTCAAAAAGCAGCAAAGCTCATTTCAGGGATGTCCAGCCCGGGGGGAGCCCAGGGCCTCTCCCTCCGAACCTGCCCTGACAAGGCTGCCATATTTCACGTTTTCCCTCACGTTCGGCCGGGCTGCGCCCAGCCTCCTTCGGCCGGAGGAGATGTTTGGGCCTCCTGTGAATTGCTCCCCTGGGACACCCTGGGGGTGATTGCTCACCAAGAGCAATGCCCTCGCATGGGAGGGCTCTCCCATTTTATTTTCTGCATAAACCCCCAAGAAACACTGTCCTTGCTGAAAGCGCAGGGGCTTCGATCCTGATCCCAAGGCACCTGGGGCAATCTGCTGTCTTCCTGCTGTTTTCCATAGGATTTGGATTGGGCTGAGTAAGAGGCACTGGGTCTGGTGGGACTAGTGACCGGGCAAGAGGTGGGGTGTTCGGATGGCCAGGCTGCAGCAGAGCTAAAGAGCTGACCAAGCTCCTCTCCAGATATTGGGGCTTGCCTTCCTCCATGGTCCACCTCCTGCTGAGTGTCTTCTTGGCCTTTTACTGAAGATACAGGAATGGAAGGAAAATCAATTAAAAGAAAGCAAATACTGGGGGATATTTTCAGCCTGATAATATCTCTTTCCCCCTTCAGTTGTAGACTTTTCTTCAGTGGAATAGGGATGAATACTCTTCGTTAGAGTTGCCTACATCTGCCTTTTCTCAAGCAAATCTAGTGCACGCGGGCTGGTGTGCTGGAGCACGATGATAAATCAAGTCGAGCACTGCCTGGGTGCATGCACAGGGGAGAGAACATGCAGGCAAAATGCCGCCGGTGCCCACCCTCCTGCACCACCTTATCGGCCCCTCCAGGACCCGCGGTGCTGCCAGCGCCACGCTGCACCGGGCATCGCCCGGGGGGTTGTCGGCTCCTGCAGCACCGTTCTGCCGTCACGCAGGAGACAAAATGGGAGCAGGTAATGCAGCACGGGGAGAGGACATCCTGCAGGATCTGTTCCCTGGGGGACAGGGACCGGGATGTCATCCCCCAGCTGGGGCAGGGGACGGGGAGCGAAGCCACGGGCAGCGCCAGCGGGCACCGTACCCATCCTGCCATGCTGCCGGGTGCAGGGGATGGAAACCCTCGTCCCTGCTCCCGGGAAGGGGTGCCCCATCAGGAACCCCAACAGCGGGAAGAGCCCAGCCCTCCCCTGCTGTACTGACCTGTAGGGTCTAACCCGAGAGGTCTGCTCGGCTCATTTCTACCCCAGACACCTTGCAGGAGGAGACCTACTTGTTCAAATAATACAGTCGTTTTTGCCTGAAGCGTATGAAGAACAATGTTCATACAAAAGTCTACAAATATCTTTCATGAAACCTATGAAAAATCAGGTAAGAATCTGTTTTTTTGTGACCCTGGACACCTGACCAAGACACCACACTCTCTGCCTGCCCAGACTCCCTGCAGGCAGGAAAGCACTTTGGGAGTTACTGTGAGCCATCTTCTCACCTTCTCAGTGTCTGCCTTGACAGCAGACACAAAATGCCTCTTCCTTCGAGTGATGTGTGTGAGAAGGGGTATTTATGGGTCACAGAGGGCTTTTAATACCCTCCAGTGCGTCAGGGGCAGAGAGTGGGATGCCCACAAATGTGGATGAAGCAGGGATAAGACCCGGAGCAAACGGGGTGTCAGAGATACTGGGATAGACAGCTATGCCCTCTTTTTTCCCTCTAAAAAGCAAGCATGTCCTTTCAGCTAACCATTGCTTTTACTGCGTCATGCTCAGTTCAGACGGGGCAGACAGTGCTTCCCATGCCCAGAACAAACTCTGCCCTAGAGAGTCCTGCTCTGCAGACACTTAAGCACCCAAACCGCTCTGTGTCCACAGAGCATCGATTGATACTCACATCCAGAAAATTACTAATGGTCACCACTATTAGCAGCATTGGGCCCCACAAAATTGCAGAATGGGCGGCACAGGGTGAAAAAGAAGTGCATAAACAAAGTCTGGACAGGTCTTGATAGCAAAATGTTTATCTGAAACCTACCCCCACCCAGCTGGCTGCTTGGCCAGTATGAGTCAGCTAATTTCTTGTAGGCTTTATGCCAGGAATGAGCCAGCGTAGATTAAAGTCTTCACTTTGTTTATCCTCCCTAAAAAATATGAATCCTCCAAGTTCCCCTTGCCTGCAAGAAAACACGCAGGTTTCACAGTAAAATGCTGACTAGTTCCTCAATGCAAACTTCCCAGTGCGTGACCACAGAGGTAGCAGGGCTGTATCTACCCAACACCCCGTAAGTATGATTTCCAGAGGCAAATCCCACACAAACCCCCCAAAAACCACACAGAACAAAGGGAGGTGGTATTTTCTGGGAGCAAAATACCCGCCCTGCTCAAGCCTACACCCCAGCCCACCGGCGGGTGCCCCAGGTCCCCGTCCCCCCGACCCCTCCAGCCTCTCAGGGACACACGGACTCAGTGGAGACTTCAGAGGATGAGCTTTATTTGGCTGTCACAAGCTGTCAGCTCCAGAGCAGCACGCCAGCCGGTGCATGACATGCAGCTGGAGGATGCCGACGGGGCTTTCCTGCTGATGCTTTAGTGGTACTTGCGGGCCAGAGCGTGGGCCACCACACGCACCAGCTTTTGCCAGGCAGCCTGGCATTCGGGAGAGAAATCCTTGGCGAAGTGGGCGGCCAGGACGATGATCAGGATGTCACCCAGGAGCTGCGGGGACAAGAGCACCCATGGGTTAGCAATGCCCAGGAGCCTGCAGATCCCCACACGAGCACTCACATTAGACCCAGGGAAACCTCCGGGCATTTTGTAGGCTTAAAAATCTCCCTGGAGTCCTTTTTAAGATGTACCCTAAACTTGTTCTCTGCTCTTACTCTGAAGATTCAGGTTCTGATACTGCTACGGGAAGAGTAACCAAAATTCTCCAGAAATTTTGTTGATTAAATTTTTCTTTCTCCCTTCTGGCTTCGTTTGGGAGTTTCTCCCAAGCAGGAGACACAGCTGAGCATGTGCCGCACAGCAGGGAGCCGGCACTCGGCACTGCAAGGCGCCCTGGCATGAGCAATGAGCTCATGCTGACACGGAGGGGATCTCTGCCAGCCCTGGCGACAAACGTGGGGGTTACTTCCCCACTGGGAAACTCTCAGCTGCAGGGACGCGGGAGCCAGTTTTCTCTCCCCCTAGGTCCCATTCCTCTTTTACTTTTGGCATCTAGCCGCCATCTCTTGCTCCTCACCCATCTCTCCTTTCTCCTCCGTGCCAAGCTTCACTCTTGCTCCGTCACTTTCCTCTTGGCTCAAACCTCTTCCTGCTCAACAGCTGCTTTTGCTTTACTCTCCCCCTCCCTTTCCGCACTAAAACCACCTCCTCGCCACGTTCCCGTCTCCTGCGCATCCTCGCTTGCACCCTCCAGACGGCCTCTCCGTAACCATCACCTCTCAGCCCCTTTGGCGCTTTCTCACCAAGCTGCAGGCTGGTCCCTTCCCTCTCCGTCCCTCTCCTGCATCTCCCCCTCGCCCCAACCACCAGCCCCTCTTCCTCCTGCTCCGGCATGTCTAGGGTGAATCCCTCACACAGCGGGGCTTGGGGTTGGGGAGGAACTGCCCGCAGAGACGCGGTGGGGAAGACGGGTGCCCCAGTCAGGAGCACGGCTCACCCTGAAGTTCTCGGGGTCCACGTGCAGCTTGTCGCAGTGCAGCTCGGACAGCTGGGCGAAGGTGTTCTTGATGTTGTCCAGGTTCTTGACGGCTTCCCCGAAGGAGGTGAGCACTTTCTTGCCATGGGCGCGGACCATGGGGTTGCCGAGGATGGCGGTGGGGCTGGAGAGGTTCCCGAAGGAAGCGAAGAACCTCTGGGTCCAGGGGTAGACGATCAGCAGCCTGGGGAGAGACGGAGGGACACAAGCAGACACAGACATGTTAATGCGCCCGTGACTGGAGTGGTTTCTCTGTGCAGGGCGCAGCTGAGCAGACGCCCGGGAGCTGGACCTACCTGGCCAGGGCCTCGGCACCGCAGTCAGCCACATTGACCTTGCCCCAGAGGCTGGTGATGAGCTGCTTCTCTTCGGCTGACCAGTGCACCATGGTGTCGAGCGGAGGGTAGCGTGTGGCTGCCGGCGGGTACGGAGGAAGTCTGGGCTCTTGCTCCCGAGGGGATTGCACGCTGGCGAGCGGCTCTCCCCGGCCCCACTTTTATACACTACGCCGGGCCCCTCCTCTGCCCTGTGCACCCCTCCATTGGCTAGGCCCCGGGGGGGCCCCCGCAGCCCTGGCACCCCGAGGGAGGGGACGAAGCGTCAGGGTGGGGCCCTGGGGCAAGATGCCCAGATCCACCGCTGGGACGGGCTGGCGGGTCGCCCTCCCCCTGCCTTTGATTTCCAGCTCTGTCTCCCTGCTGAAGGGTGGCATTTATCTCCACGCAACGTCTGAGCAGGCGCCGCGCGAGTCCCGCACAAGCCCCCGCGAGGCTCGGTGCCCCTCGCACGGCGCACACCACGGCGGGCCGCGTGGCTGCCGGGCACAAGGCTCGGGCTTGGGGCCGCTGCGTCCTCCCTCCGAACGCACCAGCGGTGCGCAAGCGGTTTCTGTTTGTCCTCTTCTTGCAGGACCTGTCAGGCTTTGGGCTCTCCTTGTTCTTTCCTATCAGCTATTTAACAGTTTGCTAACATTAGGGTATCCCTAAGAAAACCACGGGCAGTGGCTTGCAGCCAGAGCGAGCTCCTGTCTCAAAGAGCCTGTCAGCAAAGGCCAGGCGAGGCTGGAAGGGAGACGTTACAACACAGGGCACACGGGGCACAGCAATTGCCTGCGGGGTGTTAGCTCGCAGGGGCCCCCGGAGAGGTGGGGAGGACTGGGTTTACTGGGGTCTGTGCAGATGCGCAGCAGGAGACAGTGCGATGCGGTCCTCGCGAGCAGCGGGAGAGGCAGCTGGGTCCCCTGGGGCTGCGCCTCTGCTCCTGCTGCCGGGTCCCCTGGGGCTGAGCCTCTGCTCCTGCTGCCAGCGAGGCGGGAGCGTGGGATGCAGGCGCTGGGGCTGAGGATGGAGCTCGTGGGGCCGGACCCAGGCAGCGCACAGGAGTGTCAACGGGTGCGGCGGGGGCTGGATGGCTGCGGAGCGATGTGTTTGCCTTGGCCACAGGCTGCGGGTTGCCACCGTTTCTGACGGCTGCACCGGCCCTCCTCTGCCCGCTCACTTCAGGAGGGGCTCGGCCAAAGGACCCTGGGGTCAGGCCTGGAGGGTGACACTGTTCCCCAGCCCTCGGCGCTGAGCGGTGCAGTGTTTACTGCAGCCATTCGCTCTGCCGTCTCCCTGATAAGGAGGAACTCACCGCCCAGAACCCCCAAACACGCCTCTGAGCTGCTCTCGGTGCTGCGGGGATGCTGCCAGTCTGAAACGAGGACAGGAGGCTGGCGAGGGCCACGGTCGTCTGCGCAACGTGGAGACTGTTCCGGGAATTTAATTTTGCTTGAGGAAAGTTAGATGTAGGGGACAGTGAAATCAAGTACTCTGTCCTTCCTGCACATGAAATTACCATTCCTGGCATAATTTTTTCCATAATAGATAGTTGTGTCTATTACATTCTGCCTTTGCTAATCTGAGAATGATAGTGATTTAGACAAAACACAACAAAACCCCCATTTTTCCTTCCATGAAGGAAGATACAAACGATGGACCTAATCTCACTGCCACTTCTCCCACTGCACGTTTTTGTAGAAAGTTTTGTTCCACTTCACCTGTGAAAGACCTGAAACATTGAACCCAACGATGTTACCTGATGTCTCAAAAAAGCACCAGAGTATTTCTGTTTGCCTTTTGTAGTGTGTTTGGATTTTTGTCTTGAACGTTCCCCTGGGTTCTCCATCTTAGACAAGTCTCGCTTGCATGAACTCACAGGGACAAGGTTGTGGCTCATGTTACCCTGTGTGTGTGCACCCCCTTCCCGTGCCCTAGCACCCGGGGGTGGCCCCCACCCCATTCCCACAGACAGGCAGACACCCCTTCACGGCTGAAGCAGTTGGTGTTTATTTGGCATTTAGAGACCAGCAGAACCAGAGGATGTTTCCCTGTGAGCCAGGAGCATCTCCAGGCACGAATGCTTGCAGGAGGCTCAGTGGTACTCGTGGGCCAGCGCATGGGCCACCACATGGACCATCTTCTCCCAGGCGGACTGGCAGGCAGGGGTGAAGTCCTTGCCGAAGTGGGCGGCCAGGACGATGATGAGGATGTCACCCAGGAGCTGGCGGGTGGAGGGAGGAGAAGCCGTCAGTCTGGTGCTGCCCCCCGCCTCCCTCCCCACCATCGCACACCTGGGTGTTCACGTGTGGACGCACCACCCGGCCAGCGACAGCCCCTGGGCTCCGGTCGTTGGGGAATTCGTGGCAAAGCAAGGAACTGATTTATCACAGCCCCATGCAGAGCATCAAGCTCCTTGCACAGCTGGCATCTCTGGCACTCACCAGGATGCCTGGATGTGCTGGATCCTCCTCCCCAAACACCTTCCTTTGCCTGCTGTGCAGTGTCCTGCCTCTGCTTCGAATGGGTTTATCCCTTCCTTTCATTTCCCTACCGACCTCTGCTGTGCCTTGGCTCAGGTCCCCTCCTTCTGCTGAAGTGGCTGTGTTTATTTTCTCGCTGGGTTTGACCACTCCATCACAGCCAAGCTCAGCTCTTCCCTCCAAACCCTGTGTCGGTTTCTTCCTTTCTGGTCTCTGGCTGCTCCAAGCCAACGTTGCTTCCTACCAGCACGTATTCGACTCTGCGTTTCATCCCCATCCACCTCGCCTGCCTGGATCCCTCCTCTCACAGATCCCAGCCCCATAACTCCTGCTTATTCTCCCCAAATAAGCCTGTCACTCCCCCTTCCCCTCCACCACCGCTGCCCTCAGCAGGCTCCCAGGCTCAGGCAGCCTCAGGGTTTCTCTCTAGGTCTCACTGACTGTCAGACACCCCGGAGATCCCTCAAGACCTCCTCAGAGAGCAGAATCCTCTGCCCAGCTGAGGCTGGAGTCTGAGCACGGCTCACCCTGAAGTTCTCGGGGTCCACGTGCAGCTTGTCGCAGTGGAGTTTGCTCAGCTGAGCAAAACATTTCTTGATGTTGTCCAGGTTCTTGACGGCTTCCCCAAAGGAGGTGAGCACTTTCTTGCCGTGGGCGCGGACCATGGGGTTGCCGATGATGGCGGTGGGGCTGGAGAGGTTCCCGAAGGAAGCGAAGAACCTCTGGGTCCAGGGGTAGACGATCAGCAGCCTGGGGAGAGACGGAGGGACACAAGCAGACACAGACATGTTAATGCGCCCGTGACTGGAGTGGTTTCTCTGTGCAGGGCGCAGCTGAGCAGACGCCCGGGAGCTGGACCTACCTGGCCAGGGCCTCAGCACCGCAGTCAGCCACATTGACCTTGCCCCAGAGGCTGGTGATGAGCTGCTTCTCTTCGGCTGACCAGTGCACCATGGTGTCGAGCGGAGGCTTTGCCTGGGGCTTCCCTGAGCAGTGACGAGGAAGTGGAGTTGAAGTCTGCCCCAGGGATTTTTATACACTAGTCACAGCTTGTCCTAATCTCAGTTCACGTAGCTATTGGTTGGGGCTGGGGAGGGAGCTGGGCTGCGCAAGGAAAGATAGCAATTTTGGATGTTGTCCAAGGGGAAAAGAGGCCCTTTCCCCCCTCTCTCTTTGAATGGACACGCAGCATCTCGCACCCGTGCACTTGTGTTCGCAGCCCCGCGCGCAGGTGGAGCTGCCGGCACGGCTCCTCCCCGGCTGCGGGCTTCCAGTAGTGCCGAGGCAGCCGGAGGCTGGGCGCTGAACGTGTGGTGCAGACCCAAGAATGGCAGTGACCTCCAAAGAGTTTGCAGTCTCTGCCTTGACCTTCTTTTCAGACTTTTAATGGTGCATTGGTGCGCTGCACTCCTGGGATTCATCCTGAACAGCTCTAGGCATCATCCACCCCCGCTCGAAGGATCAGAGGCTTACTGGGAGACAAGAATTGAATGATCACTCCCAAATCTAGGCCCCATGCTTTAAATGCAAGAGCCTCCTTTCCTCTCTGTCCTGACAAAGAGCCCCAGAGTTGTTGTCCATCATCATTGTCCATCGTTGCTGTCCATGCTGTTCTGAGTCTGAGCTCTCCTGTTGCCCATGTCTAGTGTAATTCCCTGTCATCAGAGAAAGCGGATCCTTCTTGAAGGTGAGACTGAGTCATGGGTCTCAAGAGCCCGGTATTACCTCCAGCCTTAGTCCTGCGAGGAGGGGGTCAGAAGCCAGACATGTCACCCACGTGGACAGTCATTCCCACCTGATGCAGGCGGGAGTCTAGGAACAGGCTGTACTGTGCAAAACCAGTCCAGTATTAATTTCATCTGCTGGCCCTCCAGGAAGAGGACAACACAGCATTCATTTTATTTTAGATTTTTAATGCCTCTTTACTGTATGGGGCTGATGACTGTCCCTTAGTCTAATAACTGGGTGGTCTGGGACACAGTTCTGAGCCTGCCCAAACCAGAAATGGGGTGTACGCCAAATAAAAGGCAGAACCAAATAGGGAACCATGCTTATTTTTTCAGACTACTAGCAGAAATATGCAATAAAACCTTGTCTGCATGGCAAAAATTGGATGGGTTTGCTATATCAGGCACTAGCACTGGCAAACTCTTGAGTGCAGACACTGCTTATACCAGAAAAAAAGAGTTTGTTTGATATATAACATACCTCATACCCCCGAAGAAATAAACTGTCCTGGCAAAGCAGCATTGCTACTATTGGTAGAGCTGTCTTGATCAGATTGCTTGTTCACGTAAAATAATTTAGTCCTAAGAAACAGCATTGCAGGGATCGTCTCTCACTTCATGCAAGATGAAGTCTGTCCTCTTGTCTTCCTCCTGGCAGCTGTCTTTACAAATCTGAAGAGCACTGTCTTGTCTGTTATCTGCCTGCTCCAAATAAAACTGTCACCAAGTTCTTCCTCCTTGACCTCTGGTCAATACTATTACTCCCTGCAGTTACTATATCTTTGAAAGTCGTGACTTTTTTCCACGCTGCTACTTGACGGAGCATCTCGATCCAAGGTGTTTCCTACTAACAGGGGAGACTGTCAAAGAATAAAAGTATTCTTACGAGTATAATTTTGCAAATAGGGTCCTGATGCACTGTAGGATGCGTTGATGCACCTAAAATCGTGCAAGAAGCCTGTGACATGGTCAGGTACTGAGCTCTGCCTGGTGACTTCAGCTGTAACTGCTGACCTGACCTTCAACTAAATTCTCTAATTGCAACCCAGGGAGGGTGTGGAGTCTCCTTCTCTGGAGAGATTCCAACCCGCCTGGACGCGGCCCTGTGCAGCCTGCGCTGGGTGACCCTGCTCTGGCAGGGGCTGGGCTGGGTGGGCTCCAGAGGGCCCTGCCAGCCCCCACCATCCCGGGATTCTGTGAGCTCTAGTTCTGCTACATGTGCAAACTGGTTCATGCATGTGCTTTCTCAGTTCATATAGACATAAGAAAGGAGGAGGCTGTAGCGACAGTAAATTGCTCTGCAGACACAGCTTCCAGATTCTTTATTAGCAGAGTAGACGGGTGAACTGATGGCATCAGTCCTGCGGTACCTCGGCCCCAGAGCAGCTCAGATGCACTATCCCACGAGGGTAGTTTCAAATGCCCATCCCAGGTGTGAGGTGAGATGCTAAACCAAGAGAAGAAGCAAAGGATGGACAACTCCTGGGGCTTGCTGAGCTTCACCTTCTCTTTCCTTCCTTCTCCTTCAGCCCTGTCCCTCCCCAGCCTACGTGGCTCCTCCTTGCTCACTGCTGTGGGCAGCAGCATCTCCCAAGGTGTCCCTGCTGGAGAACATCCTCCCGTCCTGGCAAGCAAGTCCTTCAAAGTGCTTTTCACATCATCTCCAGCAATTGCATTAGTGCCACAGGGCAGTTATCAGCTGACAGAAGGAAAAGGCACAAGATTAAACTCCCCGTGAAAGACTTTCAAGGGCTTTTTAGTTTTAAGATTAGTCAGCTACAAAGACAATTTAAGGAAACCTGCTATGCTGGGCAGGCCCAGAGGCTGTTTACGACAGCTGGGCAGCGGTCCATAACACCGTCAGAGGCACGAGCTCACAGTCAAGCAGATACAGCCCCAAAGGTGCCTGCAAGGACGGCAGGGTGATCTCAGCCAGGACACCATGAGCATTCGCTGTAAGCAGCCCCGTACGCTGTGAGACGGCAGAGAGATGCTCAGCAAAAAAACAAAGACATGACAGCCCAGACGGTCCCAGCCCTGTGCTCTGCTTGGGGCTTCTCCAGGTCATCCATCCGTCTCATCCATTTTTATAAGAAAGAGTTTATTTTAAGTACATTTTAAAATCACCTGCTTTATGGCTTGGGGGCAGAGGTCTGGCTGGCAACTGTTGGATGCTCAGAGCTCCCAGCGCAGGGGCTGTCTGCTGAGGGGGCTGTTTGGTGCGCAGGATGGGAGGGGAAGAGTTCATCACAATGTGCCAAGTGGAGGCAATATCTGTAGTGCTTTTCCAGTGCACAGAGTCAAAGGCAGATCTCCTTTCCCCCAGTGTGCCTGCAGCAATATCTTGCCATATGCTTACCCCCAGCCAAGCTCCACAGGGAGAACTAGGGGCCCTTTTGCTGTCCGCCTGGGATGGATTTCACTATGCTCAGGACCCTGCCCTCGAGCGTCCTTCTAGCCAGCTGTTCCCTTTGGTGTGGGTGGAAGATCCCCCTAAGTCTTCATCTCTTGGCCGCACAGTGGGCCATGTCCACTTCCACAGACAGAAACCTTCCCTTTTTATAGATAAACCATTCCGACGGTGGCAAAAGGCAGCTACAGTGACGACCTTTCTGAAACAAGCAGAATTTATTGGTCACTCTGATTGCAGCAGGCAGTGTCCCGTGCCAAGCTTTACCAGAGCCCTTATCAGCAGGAGTGGCAGCCTCTGCTGCTCTGGATCCAGGCCAGCCTCTTCTCTCTCCTCCAAAACATGCAATTTCTTGTGTCTTAAGCCAGTAGGTCTCTCGGGTGTCTTTGTTCCAACTTCATTTGCTGTGATCTTCCTTCCCCAGCTTAACAGCCCAGTCCAGGCTCATCCCGCTCTGTGCCAGCATCTCATGGTCTCCTAGCTGAGGGCAGGAGCTCGCTCCTTCCCCCTGGAGTGGAAGCAGCAGACAGCAAAACGGGAATGTGCATCAGCCAGCCCTGCCTTGGTCGGGCTGTGGAGGACTGGAACCTCTTCAAAGGGACTCTGGGCTCCAAAAGGCCATTTGCACCATGCAGAGATCCTGGGGCTCGCGGTGAGCATCTGGGACTCGCTGAAATGGCGTAACAGAGGGAAAGGCAGAAGCCAGGTCCTGAACATGAGCCAAGTGCTGTTAGCCAAGCTAAGGACCAAGCTGATGGCTCACTGTCCCCTGGGCACTTCGTGGCTCCCAGCCCTGGCCGAGCATCCCAGCATCACTCTGCACCACCACTGCAGAAACGCCGCGATGGCCGTTTTATCTTGTGGTGAAACACCAGTGCTGCTTTTGCCCCCTGTCACTGTGCTGATGAGGCCGGGCTCTCCTCCACGAGGGGTATGGTCTACACAGCGTGATGGCCGGGAAATGCACGCTGGGCTCCTGCTTTCCCACCAGCTGCTGGAGGGGCTTCAGTCGAGCCACTTCCCCTGGGGTGCTCCGTTCCCCGGCTGCGAGGGAAGGAGGTACTGCTGACAGCGCGTCCTCTGTGGAGAGCTGCTAGAGCTACTGGTGCAACACTGCTAGGACTAGGCAGTGTCATTTCAGCACCAGGCTTGCCGTGGTGTTCGTCTGGCCTGCCATCCAGGGCTCGCCTCTAACCCCGCTTTGGGGTCAGATGGGCTGTTGGTGGTCATAACTTCACTCTTGCTTCACACAAGAGAGGGGCAACTCTTGCTTGAAAAGCCTGGCACGCTGGCTCTGCAACACCAGACCACATCCCACCCCTTGCCTGTGTCTCTAATTGCAGATTAAGGCTGACAGGTGCTGCCGTAGTGCACGGTCAGGGAGCAGGACACGCTTCACATCACTGCTGGGATGTGCCATGGCACAGGGTGGGAGAGGAGGAACAGAACGATTAAGACATTCACAGACTCTGGGGCGAAAACATGTTGCTGAGGTCCACAGGCACTGCGCAAGCAAGCGTTTGCTGGTTTGGGACCCGGAGGTATAAACACACGAGCAGACAGAGTGTGCTGCTGGCCTGCACCCAGCTGGATGCACCCGCAGTCATTTCGTTAACGTTACGTTCGCCCATGCCTCAAGCGCAGGAGACCTTTTCTGCTTGGTGGCAACTGTCAAGGTTTTGAACTGCACTTTTGTGCTAACTGGAACAAGACATTGGGAACCATTTCTTCCCCGAAAGGGCTGTCAGGCCCTGGCACAGGCTGCCCAGGGCAGTGGTGGAGGCACCGTCCCTGGAGGGATTGAAAAGCCGCGTAGATGTGGCGCTTGGGGACATGGGTTAGTGGTGGCCTTGGCAGTGCTGGGTTAGCGGTTGGACTCGATGATCTGAAAGGTCTCTTCCAACCTCAACAACTCTGTGATTCTATTCTATGATTCTGTGAATGGTCTTACCTCCTGAAATCGTGCTGAAATGCCCATTTGCTGCCTGAAAGGAAAATGATGTGCTGCAGGAAAGCTGGACTGGTTTCTGGGGTTTTTTTTCTTTTTCTTTTCCCCCAGCCCATGATGTTCTGCTGGCGGGGCTGGATCCTTTGCCTGTCAGACAGGCTGTCTGTGCAGGATAGAGAGGTTATAGATGCAAATCCCTGCTTTATCAGGAGAAAGGCAGAAAATTTATTCCTAAATCATGCAAAACAGGAATTTCATCATTCTGAGACACTGACACCGTCTGTCCTTGTTGCTTTTTAAATTATTCCTGGAAAAGCACTGCTGAAACTGATGTGCTTATGCAGAATCCTTCCATTCCAGTGAAAAACCATTCTTCCATTAAACCAATCTGAGTAAAAAAAAAGCTCTGATCAGTCCTGTTTAAAAGCTGCCCTCATCCCCTCCTCTTGGGATCGTACACATTTTCTTTTAGATACCGTATTCTGATCAAAATGCACAGGAGTAACGGTAAGAGCATTTTCATTGCTGATTCAGAAAATGCTTTTGATCAACTTCTTGAAAATACATCAGTACTAAAATATGAAGGGCCAAATTTCTGCCTAATCTAAGCTGGCTTCAGTGAATCTCTACAAATTTCTATGCATGCATCGCAGGTTGAGAGGTTTAGGGCCAGAAGGGCCCTTGCTTGCCCTGCAGCTTGGCCTTCTGCCCAGAATAGGTCAGAAATCCCCGCCCCGGTGATTTTGGCAAGCTCAGAGGCGCTAGGTGGGCTGGGATGTGCCCATCGCCCGTTCAGCGGCCAGTATCCCCAGAGGTCTCACTGGAGCCCCATGTGCACGGGGGACCCCAACATCATTTTGTGCGTGGAGGTCCAGGACCAGCCGCGCTGGGCAGGCAGGAAAGGGCAGCAGCGAGCAGGCTGACGCCTTTCGGAGAGAGCCCAAATAGCCAGGAAAAGGAGCCTCCCCTTGGCCCAGCCTGACGGCCCTTCCGGAGCGTGATGCTCCCAGCAGCCCAGAGCCCATCTTCCCCCTTCCATGCCCCTTGCTGCCTCCCTCCCACCCCACAGGCAGCCGCAGAGACACAGGAGCACACTAAGAAGTCCAGAAAATGTGAGGGTTTTTATTGACTGTTACAGACACATCTGCCTCCGGAGGGTTTAATGGTACTTGTAGGCCAGAGCATGGGCCACCACGCCGACCAGCTTCTGCCAAGTGGCCTGGCAGGCAGGGGTGAAGTCCTTGGTGAAGTGTGCGGCCAGCACAATGATGAGGATGTCTCCCAGGAGCTGGAGAGAAGAGGGAAGGAAATCAGGTCAGCACGGTGCTGAGCACCCCTTCGCCCTGCACCGGACCCAGGCGCCAGGGGCTGGAGGGAACCTGGAGGCTGCAACCCAGGGAAGCTCCTTTAGCTGAATTCTCTGTGCGGGAAAATAGTCCTGTGCTGACCGTATGCACCAGTATCCACCTGCTCTGTCTCTGCTGCTTCTCACGCCTGCTTTTCCCAGCCCCTAGACTTTATTTCCAGACATTTTCTGTCGTTTTCTTTTTTTTTTTTTTTCCTGCCATGAAACCCCATGCCTACTTGAGCAGACAGTTAGGGTCAGTGTGAGGTCTACCCACTACATCCCTAAAGTCAGGCTTGAACAGAGGCTGGAACAGAGGCCGTCAGCCACGTCCAGCCCTCTCAATCCCTTCCAGCCTGAACTGCTCCCTCTCTTCACCCACAGTGACTTCGCACCCCCTGCACCCTGATCTCTTTTGCTTCATTCCCCTCCTGCTCTTCTCCCTCATCTGCTGACCTCGTCCCCATGCTCAGACCTGTCCTCTCTGTCTCTAATCCCGGTCTGCATCTCTTCCCATCAGTGCCCAGCCCCTGACCATCCCACACTTGCTTTTTCCTCTCTTCCCATGTCTGCCAGCCTTGGAAAAAGGGGAGACAAAGTGGTCCCCATCCTTGGGGCCAGGAGGTACCAGGGAGAGGCTGCCCACGGCACCGACACAGCAGGACTTCCCTCCATGCTCTCCTCCCTCAGCCCCACTCGGCCTCCCGGCATCCTTCTCCCGCTTTTCTCAAGCCCTGCCTGCACGAGCCTCCAGACTTTCAGAGCATCTCCCTATATTTGTCCCCAAACCCCTCACAGCCTGGAGCCTGGCATTTCCCTGGCATTGTCAAATGCCTAACCTTCCCCTCTCCACCAGTTTCCATCCAAGCCAGTCCCTTTCTGTTTGGTAACTAAAATATGTGTTATTTATGCTTGTTTGAAACCCTCCAGGCACTGAGATGCTCTGTAGGATGGAGGGAGGGTCAAGCCCCGAGCGCAGCTCACCCTGAAGTTCTCGGGGTCCACGTGCAGCTTCTCGCAGTGCAGCTCGGACAGCTTGGCGTAGGTCGCCTTGAGGTTTTCCAGGTTCTTGACGGCTTCCCCGAAGGAGGTGAGCACTTTCCTGCCGTGGGCACGGACCTTGGGGTTGCCAATGATGGCGGTGGGGCTGGAGAGGTTCCCAAAGTTATCAAAGAACCTCTGGGTCCAGGGGTAGACGATCAGCAGCCTGGGGAGAGATGGAGGGACACAAGCAGACACAGACACATTAACGCTCCCAAATGCCATTGCCACAGTTTCTCTGTGCAGGGCACAGCTGAGCAGACGCCCGGGAGCTGGACCTACCTGGCCAGGGCCTCGGCACCGCATTCCTCCACATTGACCTTGCTCCAGACGCTGGTGATGAGCTGCTTCTCTTCGGCTGACCAGTGCACCATGGTGGCAGGAGGCTTTGCCGGGAGCTGCAGGAGGACACAGACCGCGTAGCTGAGCTGCAGACCCCACGGAGGCTTTTATCCCCTGCCGGCAGCTCCTCCCCGTGCTGCGCTGCGGGGCCATTGGCTGGGGCCGGGGTGGGGGTCCCCACCAGCGGTGGGTCCGTCTGTCCATGGAGTGGTCAGTCTGCAGTGAGGTGTGGTCTTCAAGGAAAAAGCCCTGTGACTTGCTTAACAGGCAGGCGCAGGACACAGTACCCTCTTATCTGCCTCTCCTTCCCCCCGTGACTGCCACCGCATGCCCTGCAGCCTGCGCAGGCACTGACCCATGTGCAAGGTGCTTCACAACAGCTTCATGCCGGCAGCACCCAACCTTTGAGTCCTCCGCAGGATTTACAGGCTCTCTGAATTTGAGGGATATTTCTTTGATACAGGCTGCCCAGGGCAGTGGTGGAGTCCCCGTCCCTGGAGGGGTTTAAAAGACGTGTAGATGTGGCGCTTGGGGACATGGGTTAGTGGTGGCCTTGGCAGTGCTGGGTTAATGGTTGGACTCGATGATCTTAAAGGTCTCTTCCAACCTAAAGAATTCTGTGATTCTATGATTCTGTGATAGGGTAGATGACCTGATTTATGAACTTAGGCACTTCGCAGACCCTTCTGCATGGGAGCACACTCTTGGGGATGCTGAGTGCTGTTGTCCTTGGCCGCAGCTCTGCAGCTCTGGACACACAGATCCCCAGAGAAGCCCCTGTCCATTTTCCTAATCAGGCACCTTTCATTACACGAAAGTGTGAAAAACGTCAGCCTGCCAGTCCAGTTCCTCCACGCCTGAACCATGTGCTGGAGATCCACGGACGTGCAGCCATGCTCGGTGTTAATGAAACAGAGATCACCTCCTCGTGCTCCAGGTTTCGAGGAACACCTCTGTGGGATGCCAGTGCCGGGGCAGGCTGCGACGCGGGGCAGGCTCCTCTGCTCTTTTACTGTGTGTACAGTATTAACAAGGCAGGCACTTCACTGGCCTCTCCCTGCTGGGAAATTAAATGCCTTGCACAAGGACAGCAGGACTTGCCGAGTTACAACCAGACCAGCAACACCTATTCCCACCAGTTCAGGGTCTGACCGAAGGCTCTTGTTTCTGCCACTTTCCCGTTGAACCACACGGGTGTTTTCCTGCTGTGCAGCCTTCGGGTGAAGCTGTGCTCCCGTGCTCAGAACGGCAAAGCCAGGATGCGTGCGGTGTCGGGCATCCTGACAAGGCCGTGGGCTTTGGGTCTGTCTGTAGGCAGCCTAGGAGGTTTCATCCAGACCTCTGAGCCATTCCAGTTACGGATCGATACTGCTCCATCGATCTCGTCGGAGCAGTGGCACAAGCCCATCGCCATCATCCCGTTGGGGAGGTTCACGCCTGTAGTCACATTTCAGCTCCTTGCCGCAGGGTCCTAGGAGGCATTATTCATTTTTTTTAAATTTCTGAATCCTAGGCAAGGCCCACAGGCCCCATTTCAGCAGCAAGCGAGCCACCGGAGTGGTCTGATAACACAACGTGGGGCAGAGGCTGCTCAGCGCAGATAAACGTATCGTGTAGGTGGTGGCCAGCGCTCGCTTCAGCTCCTCACCTACAGAGCAGGCACACGGTCACACGCCCTTGGCTCTTGAGGAGATCTGAAGACTTCAGAAGTTGTCAATTTTCAGTAAGACAGGACTCAAAGGGTGAAATCAAATATATGCAACCCTAAATTCACAGGCAGATATTCCCATCGTGTGAGCCAGCCAGCCTGTACAACTGAGCACAGAGATGACCAAAACAGCTGCACGCGCAGCTGGGGGGTGACAATAAATGACCTAGCATGGCCCTTTCATTTATTACTTCTCTCGTCCTGCAGTCTGCATTTCCTGGCAGACCCACATTGAAAATAAAATCCAAGCGACATCTGGGTCTATTATTAGCAATGCGTCTGCCTCATCTGTGATAGGAGTCTCGTTTTCAGCTCTGCAAAGTTGAATTTTAAAAAAGAAAAGATAATGATGTTTTTCTTCTGCATTTGAACCAGCAGCATGAAAAAGCTCAGGGAGGGGTGGTAGAGAGCAGGAGGAGTGCGAAGCTGGGACAAGCAGGACAACATCAAACACAGAGGCTTGGAGGAGAGTATTAACTGTATTAACAAGAATCTGCGGTTAATAAATGCTGTTTTTCTGGACTCTGCAGAAAAGCAGGCAGAGATGTGACTTGTAGTGAGAAACCTCAGGTCCTGGTCCCACGCTTTGACCCATTCAGGGTCTGTTTTTGCCGGTGCAGTTGCGGGAGCAGGGTCACTTCTTCACAGGATGGTTTACGATGGTCACAAAGAGTGGAGGGGAAGGGGAGAGGGAGAAGGCAGAGGAAACAGGGGAGGAAGAGGGGCTGAAGTCCTTCCAGCTGTTTCCTCGAGGCAAGCTCCTTGGTGCTGCTCTTCTGTATTGATTCCTTTTAATGGCTTCTTTTATACGCACAGTAATTCTTTAAACTCTTTAAATCCCGTAGGATGGGCCCTCATAGAAAAGGAATAATAGCAGGTGAATCAGCCAGCTAATCGGGTTAGGGTCACATCGGAGACTTGTACGCCTCTGGATGTGGAGAGTCCATAATAGGAACAGCCTTTTACAGCCACTCTGGGCTGTAAAATTCATATATGAGCTTCAGCCTACTCCTACCCCACTGGTCCTTTTGGCTGTGCCCAGTCTAGCACTGGTGCCTTGATTTACCTTGAAGGCCAGAGCTAACTTTGCGCCACCACACTGCTAGTGCAGGCACCCTGCAAAGGGTCGCTCCAGAAAATGGTGCTTGGGGCAAAAGGGGACTTCAGGCTACTGTCCAGGTGAACCCCAAATTCGGGACCAGAGCAAAGCCTTACCAGATGCTCACAGACCATAAGGAAACCAGCAGAGCAGCTGCTATCGTAGAATCATAGCATCACAGAAGGGTTTGGGTGGGAAGGGACCTTAAAGACCATCTAGTTCCACCCCCCTGCCCTGGGCAGGGACACCTTCCACTAGACCAGGTTGCCCAAAGCCCCGTCCAACCTGGCCTTGAGCCCTTCCAGGGATGGGGCAGCCACAGCTTCTCTGGGCAACCTGTACCCTTTCAGATGTGGTCAATGACGAACCCAGGGAAATGCAGAGCAGCAGCAGGCTGGTCTGAATCACCATAATTTATACGACTTTCCCTGTTGGGGACTGTCTGGTTACTAGTCTGAACATGAAACCCAAGGAGAACTTCTGAAAATGCAATCTTTTTCCTTAGGAGAGAAAGGGGGAATAGGAAAGACTACAACCAGAAGAGGTACGGGTGCACCACGGTGCAGATTCAGAGCAGATTGGAGTTTTACAGCAAGCAGGCAGAGAGCCTGATGTTATTACCGCAAGGAGAGTTATCTAATTTAACTGTGGCTCATCGCCCGAGGCACTCTGCTTTCAACACAAAGACATTTCAAATTGTTTCTCTGCCGTAACAATAAACTAAGGGAAAATATAACTGCGGGTTAAATGCATGCCTCTCCGCCCCTAACGTGGATCTGTAATTTCAAGATCCGGGTTTAACCCTTTGTACCCTTTAGGCCTGGCTCCAAGAGGTGCGGAGCACTCCTTGCTGTGCCTGATCTGGCCTGAATTTCGTGCCACATAATGACTTACTTATCATGCAAGCATGGCCCTCAGTGTTTTAGCTGGCTTACTGCCTTTTACCGTATTGCGTTAATTTTGCAGGAAATCTCCTGGGTCTGAAATTTAGGTGTCAGGTGACCCTGTCTGGAGGCTGGGGGCTGGCTGCAACAGAAATGCACAGAGGGCTTCCAGGGCACAGCAGGAGATGCGACCTGACCCTGTGCATACATCCCTGTCCCTATGTCCCTGTAAAGGCATTCGCCAGGACACGCGCAGCCCTGAGGTCAGTCTGGTGCCGTAGGCTATGGGGGGGTCAGAGCTGAGTGAGGCGAAGGGATGAGGGGCACAAGGTCAGGCCTAAGAGCCAGGATATTCAAGGAAAAGCTAAAGATTTAATTAAACAGTTTCTGAGTTATCCCTCAACACAAGAACTCGGGCAAATGCAGCTTTTTTATTCATGACGGTCTGTGTCCAAGACAGTCTCATTTAAGGCAGTGTTTTTCCTGCCTATAACGAGTTCGTTTGCTCTCACTCTTCACCCTCACTGGGGTTTCCATCTGCTCAGCACAAGAAGGACGCAGGCTCCTGGCAAGAGGGTCCAGGGTGGCTTCCTACCGGAACATCTGCCCTGGGCTGCAAAAGGAGCCCACGCGAGCTCTGGGCTGGAGGGGACACGCGAGTGGGACCGCTCGAGTGAGGGACGTGTCCTGCAGCACTTCCCGGGGTGCAGAGGGGAAGAGCAGCAGGGCAGGGGTTGGGGGAGCCAGGTGGGGTTTTCCAGCTGTGCCCAGGTGTGTGATGAGTCTCCACCGCAGCACGGGGCACGCTTTGCTGCTGGACCGAGCCGCACCCTGCAGCACCACTTCTCCCAGAGCAGGGTTCTGCTTTGCTTTGCCGGGCTCAGGCCGGTGGAGCACCCCTGTTTGCAGCAACGTAGCACGACACCCAACTATCAGCCTGACAGAGGCTAGTTGGGACCCCACCGCCCTGGCCATGCCCAGCTCCCCCTCTATCACCCGTGGGCAGCCCATCGCCACCCACGCCCTGTGAGCCCCGCGCCAGATAGCTCCTCACCACCCTCGCTGCAAGCCGAGATAAAAGCCAGCGCCTGGCTGCCCTCAAGATGTGACAGCCTGTTTTCTGGATTTAGCAGAAATGGGCTGCATTATTAGCGGAGCTGGGGTCTGTCTCTGCTGCCTGCTTGCCTACAGACAGCCATACGGCGTGCCTCCATCCACACATCAGCTGCCACCGTTTACTAGCCACACCAGTGTGCAGCAGTGGTATCTATGGGGTAAACTGAGTTTTCCTACCATTTTTTCTCTTAGGGCAGGTGAGAGGTGTTACAGGACAGGATTTCAGGATCTTATTCATCACTGCCTCGTGGCCAAAGGCAGCGTTCGCACCAGTGCGGAGTGTGTACCAACACAGCTGATCAGAAGGACAGGAGCTGACTCTCTGTCACTGAGCCCTCCCCTCTGCTCCTCTGGTGGTGTGGAAACCCCTCAATGTGTGTCCTCCAGGGTCCCCGGGCACTGCCAGAGCAGGAGGCGAGCAGAGGAGAGAGGAAGGGATGGAAAATCAGGGCCACAGAAAGGATTCCTTCTGGGGTCTTCTGGCCATGCAGATTAAATAAGTGATTATAATACCACGGGATAACACAGTGCCAAGAATTATAGTGCCCTGGTTAGGAAACCTACAAGGCAAAAAGCCCTCCGGCAGTGACGCAGTCCTGCATGTGACACTGCGTCCCTGCGCTCACACACTGACATCCTGCAGTGCAGCCGCGCTACCGTCTCTCGCTGGCGATTCAGCTGAGCCATGGCTAATCCTGATCCTTGGTGGTTTGCGGTATCCCTGCAGCTCTGCAGGCACAAACAGTGTCTGAGTTCGGGGCTGTCCCAGTGCCTTCGCCCTCCCGTGTCTCTGCACTCTGGCAGGTCAGTGGGGAATTCCCCTGGACTCAGCTCTTTTGCAAATGCAGCTCTGCTGATGCATGGCTCAAACCCATAGTCGTCAGTTCAGGAGAGCCGAAAGTGGCCAGAAAGACCCATCGCCCAGGGCTGGACCCTGGATGCTTTACAGGCCCAGGAAGGGAAGAGCCACAGAGCCGAACAGGTGCTGGCACAGGCGGTCAGGATCGGCCCACGGAGCAGAGAGGGTCCGGGCTTGCCTGCTATGGGGCAGGCTGGGGAGGGAAACCCCCGCGAGAGGGAGCACAGCCACGCCGGGCAGGTTGGAGATCATCCTCAGGACTTTAGACAAGGGGCCTGGAACCTCTGCCTCTGGAAATCCTGGGGCTTTCGCAGTGCTCTCGAGGCACACGTGGCTCCAAATGTCAAGAGTGGGCACCAGCCGCCTCCTTTGCTCGGCTGCGAATGGTGTCCGACGCTGCCTTCCTCCACCGCTTCCCCCAGCCCTTGCCTGTGCCCGTGCCTGGGGGAGCTCCCTCACACCTGCACGGTAAGGCTGCTCTTCGCTCCTCCCCACGTCCTTCCTCACCTGTGGTCACTAGGGCAGCCCAGGGCTCCTTGGACAAACCCAGCCGAGCCTTGCTGCGGGAAGAGCAGGGGAGCCTGCTGCTCTGGGAAGATGCTCGGTTGTACCCGTGCTGGGCAGAAGTACAGCATGGAGAGCAGGTTCCCCTCCACACATTTAAACCCCAGAGACTTCAGAGTAAGGGCAGATGCCCTTGCTTTCCACCCCAACAAGACTCCAGCATCCTTTCTTCTAAGCAGCTGTTGAACTCCGAGGGACCTAGCCAGTCCTCCCAGTGCTATGCCTGCTGCAGGTCTAGCTGGCTCTGCCTGTCATTGCTTTGCAGAAGGCTCCCTTAACCACAGACCCCCCCAAAAAAGCCCCCAGCACTGGATGGGAACCATGAGAGCTGTGTCCCACACCTTACAGTCCCAGGGCACTTGCTAATGAAAGATGTCCCTGTGAGCAAGGAAGGCTCCTACGGGACCACGAAGTTCATTGCTGAGCTCAGACAAGGACTTTTCTCCTCCTGTCTGTGGCATAGGACCAGCTGGGCCAGGAACACGTTTTCTGTATGGGTTATGTTCCCCTGATGCCTTTCAAGCAGTTAATGCTGGCAGCGGACAGAGCCAGACCCGTTTCTGTGTTGGGATTTGATTTTAGGAAGGCAGAAAGGGAGACCTGACTCCAACCTGGCACCCGCTACTTATTCAGGTAGCAAAAGTGGGTCTGAAAGTGGGATGGTGCCTGGGGCCATCCCTTTGCAGCCGCTGAGCAGCGGTTTGAGGGCTGCCTGCACCCCGTGCCCCTCGCGTGGGAGAGCAGCCCCCTGCCCTGAGGGACACGCCAAAGCCCTGCGTGTGGGGCAGCCCTTGGCAGAGCCTCTCTCCAGCTGCCCTGACAGAGGCCCCGGTGTTCGGCACCTCATCCCGGCACCTCTGTGGTCCCAGGACTTGTGGGTGACCCAGGGACTGGCCTGAAGGTTGTTACTGATTTTGCTCAGCTCCCCACAGCACCAAGCCGTCACCCCAGCATCGTGCACTAGGCAGAGCCCCTTTCCCCCGGGGAGTGCCAAGGAATAGCATCTCTGTGGGCTGAGCCGAGACGGAGGTCAGGGACTGACCCACAGACCCTGTCTCACCCCAGCCCAGAGGGACACTTTATTTTGAGAGCCCTCTTCAGACGCCCAGGCAGAAAGGCAGCTCTGACACCAGCACTGCTGCCCGGCAGAGCCGGATGGGGCTCTCGCTCATGCCCAGGACTCAAGCCCGTTTTCTCCAGCGGGATATTTTAGCTATTTCTGCTCTATTGCTGTGGCGGGCTCTCCCATCGTAAATCGAGTGAAAGGAGTTTGCGCTGGCAGCGGGCGCCCGGGGCGGGTGCTGAGTCACGGCAGCCTCTCCCAGCCCGGCTGCAGCGCGGGGCTGCGGCGGGACGATAACTCGGGCGGCACAAACAGGAGCCCGGCTGGGCAGCGATAAGGCAGCCCTTGGCTGAGGAGCAGCGCTCCCCTTTATGCTGCGTCAGACTTCTGACGCGGCAGAAAATATTTCTGCTGAGGCAGTGTGGCAAACAGCTGAAAAATATTTAGCATTTTTTTTATTATTTTTCTTAGCAGAAGCAGGAGAGAGAGGGCGGCCCTGGACTGCCCGGGCAAGCGCGGGCTGCTCACCCCTGCGGCAGCGTGGTTTCCATGACTGCCCTCCATCGCTGGGGCAGAGCCCGTGGCAGGCTCAGGTGACTGATGTTCCCAAAGGGACGGTGGGACGTGTCCTGATAACCAGCCCCTCTTCTCCACCCTCCCCTCTTGCCCCGTTGCAAGTCTGGGGCTGGCGGGGAGTGAAATGTGCCGGCTGCTTTTGAAACCTTTCCTGTTTCCATAGGAGAGGGAAGCACTTGCTCCCCTCCCAGAGGAAGGGAACCTTGCTCCCCTCCCAGAGGAAGGCTCTCAGGGGGTCAGGGTGCTCCCCTGCTTCCCCTGCGCTGGACGGCGGGCATCGCTCCCTGCAGGGAACTGAGGCACCGAGCAGGGCAGCTGCACCCAAAGTGTCACAAAATGCTCATGGCAGGGCAGGACCCCCCTCAAGAAAGGGGACGTTTGCTGTCCCATGCCCTGCTCCTACACCAGGGATACAGCAAGATATGATCTTCCTTAGCCAGGCTTTCGTTAGCATTCCGGCTGGAAATCGATGCCAGGGCAGTTTGGTGTTTGTGTAATGCCCTCTCGACTGTGCTGAGCACGACTCGTGCAGGCGGGCGCTGACCCTGCTGCGCTCAGGGCGAGCCCTTGCATGTGCCGCAAAGCCGGCCTCTCACTGGGATGTAGGAGATTTGGGGTAAGCATGGTTTAGGGTGATCCATAGCACAAAACATTTGTGTTTGGAAGCATTAAGCTGTCCAGGCTGAGCTCCCGTGTATCACAAGGCACAAAATTCACCTGTGATCTCCTGTCATCCCGGGAGCTGGTGTTTTACACAAGCCCCTTGCAAACAGGCACACAGGATTTGAAGGCACCGTCGCTGCCCTGGGAAGCGCCTTTTCCTTCATGTTTGAAATGTGGCACTCCCTGGGGCAGCCCCTGTGCCGGTTCATGCACGCAGAAGTGGAGCAACAGACCTTTGGGCTGATGCAAGTGAAAGCAAACCCTCTTTTTCCAGGCAGGGAAACTGAGGCATGGATTTAAGGAAGGGAGGGGGAAAGAAAAGCAAGACTGGCCAAGCCGCCCTGCAAGAGTCACTGGGGCAGATCCGCCTTGTTCGCCCTGGGACCCCCCTGCCTCCCCGCAAGCCCCCCACGGCACTGTGCGAGTTGTGCGTGGGGCTTTGCCCAGGGAAAGGTGCACGGCGGCCGCGGGGGCCCAGCACTGCACGGCGGCGGACCCACAACCGCAGACCCCATGCCCTGCACGGGTCCAGAGGCAGGTGCAGTTTCGGAGGGTGGCAAACCCGCTGTCGGGGCCCCAGAGGACACCCCGCTGCCGTGGGAGGGTTCCTGCTCCCTCTAGTGTCAGCAAAACCCCACGGCCAAACCAGGGCAGGACAGGGCGAGACGGGAAACTGAGGCACGGCCCTGGACACCCAGCTGTGCTGCCAGCCCGCGGGCACAGGGCAGGGGGATGCCTGGCAGTACCCGGGCTCCCTCCGGACCACGGTCCCATCAGTGACTGGGATTTCCAGAGGAGGTGCTGGGGTTCGGATGCCCCAAGCCCTTCCCCGGTTTGGGTGCTGCTTTTCCAGCTGGGCTGTGTTTGGTGCTAACCGCTGTCAATCCGGGGCTTGCTCCAAAGCTGCTCTCAGAGGTACCACCCGGGTTCGGTGTCCCGTGTGATGAAGGGCAGAGGACCACAGAGCAGAGGTGGGGGGAAATGAGCTGCCCCCCGGCTCCTCCAAGGCTTGATTTACCCCGCTCATTTGCAGAAAGCCAGAGCAGCAGCACAGCTGCTCCCAGAGCTTTGCACTCTCATTTGCACACCAGCACGGTGTGTGAAAGCCCCTCGCACCCACCACCCCTGCTGTGAGTCTCCAGCCTGCAGGGTCAATGCTCTCGTGTTGACAAAGCAGCATCAGAAACCACCCGCTGAGGCCGGGGAGGGAACGGAGACCCTTGCGAGGGGCTCGCTGCTCCCTGCGCACACAGCAGACCCTCCGGCTGGGGGTGAATTTTGCTCCTGAGCTGACCTTGCTGATAAAAAACGAACCTTGGGCATCAGCATGAGGCGGGTGTGCAGGGCCACCAGCTGAGCAAAGGGGTGAGGACAGTGTCTCCCTGCCCCGACAAATGCCTTATTCTGCCTATTGCCTGCACAGCATGAACCTGTGCTGCTCCAGTGAACCCCCTTCCCAGTCTAGTAAATCTCTGCTAGCAAACCCCAGTTTTGCCCTCTCAGCAGCTGATTCCCAGGGGGAGGGCCTCACCCTGTCCCCATCAAGAGCAAGGCATTCGGCTGCTGCATTTTCTGGCTTTTCTGGGCTGGGACCAAGTCCCTTCTCACACCTCCTGGGTCTGAGGAGATGTGCAAGGACAGACTTTGTGGGTGAATTCCCTGGTTTCACCCTTTTCCTCCTCTGTACCCATTTCATCCTTTGTTCTGACCCTGTAACAGCACTCAGGGACTCTCACACACACCTCTTTTTAATGGGAATTACCCACAGGCACAAGCATTTGAGAGGCTGGTGCTTTCTCATTGCATGTTTGGGCACAGAGACAGCAAACCCCTCTGGAGCTGGTCTGGACGGGGAGGGCTCTAACGTCACCTCCAGGCGCCTGGGTTTACAGAGACGGGCTGGGCTCTGCTGTGCTGTGGGAACACCCCCGTGCCAGCCCATCCCTGGCGCAGGCGGAGTTGTGCCTGCAGAGAGTTTACCTGCCACCCCTACCCCTGCATCTAAACTGGAGGAACTGGGAGCAAGGTCCACGCACTGGGATGAGGTCCTGGCCCCATGTCGTTCCTGCAGCAGAAGCTGCCGGTGCTGCAGCGAGCCCGCAGCGAGCCTGCACGGGCTGTGCCTCTGCTCAGCCAGGGCGGAGGGAAGGGCTGTACACCACTTCGCTGTCCCCTGGGATGTGCGAAGAGTCCGTGCTGGTGCCTGAGCCGGCGGTGAGCAGAGTTCCCTCCTGATGGCCCATGTGGACTGTTGGTTCTGTGTGTAACTGTGGAAATTCAACCCAGGTATCCAGCGTGGGAATATGGTCTGCTTATCTCCGCTCACTCTGGAAATGAGGCACCTGCCACCACTCCTGGGCCACCATCGCAGGCAGGACCCACTGCGGCCAGTCTCCTCGTCTCGGAGAGCTCAAGCCCGGTGCTCAGCGGCAGAGCTGCCGCAGCTGCCGCCTCCAGCCTGGCTTGTTCCCCGTGGTCAGTCGGGGGGTTGTGATGGCTGCGGTAACAAACCTCCATCAAAATGACTACACAGACGCAAATGGTTTAGATATTTAAGTTAACATTTCCTTAATGCAATTCCTCCTTGCAATAAAAATGCATTGACCATATCCCTGTGCACCATATTTCTTCATCAGTATTTTACCGGTGGGGGAAGAGAGGCCCCAAAGAATACAGTAATAAATATAACTGTAGATACTGAAATCTGACCATCTTCACCCACGCTGAGGCTCTTGCGCTACGATGTTCAGCACTAAATATTCCATTTCTCCCCCTCGCCAACAATGGCCATTAAAGCATTTTGTTCTCATCATTTCCTCCAGTCAGATGAAATCCTCCTGGGGTGTTTATTTTATTACTGTGTTGTTTTTCAAAACACTTCATCCATCATGCATCAAGTGCTGCGGTAAAATCCATTCCAAGATTTAGGAAGACCCCCATGAACCTTCTGCCTTTCACAAGAACCTTTCTGACAGCTGAGAGGAGATTTAAATCACAGCTAGACATGCTGGTGACCTTCCAAATTAAAGTATAATTGCAACACTGCAAGAGTGTCTGCTGTCACACCTTAAGGGCATAGCAAGAGGTCTGTGCAGGGAAAACCCACGAAGAGCTGATGGGGATGGAGGTGGGTGTTCCAGCGCATTTCTTCTGGTCCAGCCGACCTCAGCGTGTCACCCAGGCACGTGCCTGTGCCCTGGTCCCCGAGGACCATCTCACAGTGCTCACTCGAATCCCGCGTCCCTCTCACCGCTCCAGTGGCTGCACTCAGGGGCTCGTGATGCTCTGCACCCCAAAGCACCCCAACAGGAGCACTAAAAGCTGAGTGAGTTACTGCCGGAGCTCAGAGTAACCCAGGGCAGCTGGAGGGAGCTGGGGTGCTCAGGGAGGCATTTTGGGGACAGCCAGGGGGAGGCTGCTGAGTTCAGGCTCATCCAGCCCCACCTGCCAGAGCAGTGCTGGCTCCAGGCTGCACCGCTTCTAACAGAGCAAGCCGAACACCCATGTCCACATCTCCTTGGTCTTCACCCCATACCCAGTGAGGCTTATGGTCTGGATGGTCCAGGATGGCCAGCAGGACATGGACAGGGTGGCAGACAGTGGTCCTGCAACAGTGGGTGTAGAAGAAGAAAGCCAGAAGGTGGAAGAGGGCAGAGATGCCGATGTGGACCATGCAGATGTGGGCCCCACAGGGACCAAAGAGCTTGAGACAGGTGTTCCTGGTAGGCAGACTCAGCACATCTTGGAGAACCAACATGTATGACCTGACGTTGAAGATAGCATGCAGCACCGATCAAGAAGGCAGCTGTCACACCATGGACATATTTGTTTTGGTTGTGTCAGCACAAGCCACCTTTGAATGGCTCTAAGATGGGTGGCAGGGATCAAGTGTACACTGTCTCCTCCAGTACATGAATGAGGAGCCTCCAAAGAAGTGTGTTCGTAACAAGTATAAGGTGGTGGCTCTAGATCTTTTTGCTATTGTGTGTTGCAGTTACCAAAATTCAAATTCAAATGAATCTTGAGTGGAAGAAGAAGTCCTTCCTGGGCTATTATGTACATATGAACCAGTTCTGGCTCAGGAATCCCCTAGAGCACAAACTGCTGAGGGCTGGGAAGGTGCTTGAGGAATTAGTAAGCACGCTTGCCCTGTTCTTACGTTCTTCTCTTGGCATCTGCCTAAGGACACTTTTGGGGACAGGACACAAGGCCACATAGCTCTGGTCTTCTCCAGGGCTTTCTTCCACATGCACATAACTGAAGTGGATGGAACAACCTTGAGGACCCATCTATCCATCACCCTGCCACAGAACAGGAGGTCCTCTACCCAAACCATGCCTGGCCTGACTCTCTGGGGAGGGGGAGGTCGGGAGGAGGAGGAGGACGTCTCTGGAAGGGGTCTCCAGGATGCATCCCCAGCCGCTGTCAGCAGGGACTGGTGGTGCGGTGCAGACCTGCACTGCATGCCAGGGTGGACCTGGTGCTGTGGGGGTTAATGCATCTGTTCCGAGCTTCGGGAAACCAAGAGCCCTCCTGCTCCCAGGCCAGCCTTCTCCCACAGAGGAATTGCTCAGGGTTTTCTATAAATCCTCCGCTGCTGCGAGCCCTGACGGTCAGGAGCAAGTTGCCTCCTTGCAGCGGAGCTGGTGGGAAGCTCAGGACGGTTGTGAGTGAGGCAGGTGAGTGGGCTCTTTGCTCTGTCGTTGAAGACTGCACTGTGCCACTGACGAGGGCTCAGCCAGGTCCCGACTCATCCCAGACGTGGACAGGGTCCTGCAAACACCCCTGTCGCCCTCCTATGGGCCACCTCACTTCAGCTGCCGGTGGTGGGTGTTGCTCCAAAGAGCTGTGCTCTGTCCCCTTTCCAGAGGGCTGGCACGGAGATGGGAGAGCTCTCGGAGACCCCAAACTCTCATGTTCCACTGCTGCGAAGGGGAATAGACAGCCCCGCATCCATTCAGAGAGCCACTCTTTGTGCTAGAGCAGGGTGCAGCCCTCTTTTCCACTCACAGCTTCGTGAGGACACTCGGTCTCAGTGAAATCCTGGGGTGCATCTGTGGAATTCGTCATTTTCTGGAGTATGTCAAACTAAGAGTTAAAATGAGCCATCATTTAGAAAAGCAACCGAAAGGATTCACCCTTCTTTTGTGCTCTTCCTGGCAGGCTGTGACATGTGAGAACTTAGTATAGACCCGATCTCGGGTTTGGGAGGGTCTTGGATTCTGCCAGCCCAGGCTCAGCTCATGCTCTGCCTGCTGGAAACAGCGATGCTCGCTTGCTCCAGCGCGTGCTGCGGTGCGGAGTGTGCTGGTTCGTTGCATAAAATGTGGGTGAGACAAGGGAGCTCCCCAGTTCTTTGTGCACGCAACTGATGCAGCATCTAGCACAGTGTGTGGAACGCACTGTCAGCGCTCTGGAGGAGGGGATGGGGCACATCAGAAATTTGGGGCCATTAGAAATGACCTCTGCCAGATCCTGTACTCTCAGGGTGGAGACTGAACTGGGAATTATGGCTGCTTTAGCTGATCCTGTCAGATGTTTGTGTCTGAAGATAACTTTCTCCTGTAACTCCTCCTCCTTCCCCTTCATGTAATGTGGGGGATGAGCTTCGAGGACTAGAAAAAACTCCCACACGTTAAAGTCTGCAGCTTTGTGCAAGCCCAGGTCAATCCAAGGAACTTGTTCTGTGTTTGCGGTTACCCAAGGGTGCTGCGTTGGGCCAGAAACCTGTACACTGAGACGGGGAAGGGCAGAGAGGTGCTGTGGAACAGAAGCCTTATGAATTTGAGGAAAGAACAGCAATATTTCTGCAATTTTCTGAATGGATAGATAGATCTAGATATTTTTAAAGGCAATGGTTTTATAGTTATTTAAGTCGTTTCAAATACTTTTCTAGACTTACAGGTGGATATTCCAGATAAAGTGACATAAATCTCCACAGCAGATCTCACTTAGCTGTCAAACCAGTCATTTCCAGAGCGCTTTCTTAAAAACCCTCTTATGCACTCTTTCATTCCCACAGCCTTCCTCCCTATTGCTTTCCATGAGATGTCCTTGTAGGAGAGAGGGGGGAGAGACCTCTCTAGAAGATGTTAGAAAGGCAACGTGGACCACGCCGAGCTGACCTGGGGCTGTGGAGACCCCAGTGACCTTCACTGATACGGCTTTGGTCCCTACGGCCCCTGAACAAGCATCCAAGGCAGCACAGGATCCCCTGTCGTAGCTGGTCCTTCAAAGACAGACAGACATGAGGAACAGAGTTAGACATGCAGAGAAGCCTGCAAGGTCTGTGGGGAGAGGACTCTGGAGATTACAGTCCTTGAGTCCTGTCCCCATCCTTCCCAGCATCATGAGTCAGCATGAGTTTACAGAAATAAAACTTTCTGTAAAAGCAGTTCCATCTCTCCTCCCTATATTTCTAGTGGGAGGATGTCCAGAGACATCCTGCTTTCATACAATGTCCCCGTAATTTCCAGCTTACATTTATCCGTACAATTTACACACGTTGCTTTGTGAGTAATCGCTGTCCTCCAGCTTAAGGAGATCTTTTTCCCGACGTGTGTTTGTAGATGGCCTGTGTTTTGTTGGTCTAAAAGGCCCTGGCTCTACTAGTCCCCATTCCTAAGAAAGCTGCTGTATTTCCACAGGCAGACCAGTATCTGATCCATCAGCTCCTCTTCTTTCACTGGAGATTCCCAGCAAAAGGATGGAATTCAAGATCAGAGCTCACCACAGCCCTCTCTAAGTGCAATGTCACTTCTTTCTCTCGATTTGCATTTACACAAGCAATCATGGACTTTCTTTTATTTGAATTGTTCATTCCCTTGCTATACCAGGCAGCCAGAACGAGGACCTGCCTACACCGGGCGTGCAATACATACACGTGTTTTCTGTCTGTGCGTGGTTTCTGTGCCAGGGTGTGCACGCCGGCAGAGGTGAGTACGCTCAGACTGTTTCAGTACAGCTCCTGGTAAGCTTTGCTGTAGCACAGCTTTGCTGGTCATGGTGATGCCTCTGATGCAAGGCTTCAGGCTGAAGGGCTGCTGGACTATCCCTATTTCTTGCCACCTGTGTGTGATTTGTGATCCTGTTGGCTTTTGTTACAGGCAGCTTTTCAGGGATGAGATGCAGCATCCTTGTTTCATCCCACCTGGGACCAACAGCAGCCAGACCAGGACCCTATCATTCTTTTTGGGTGGCTTTCCAGCATGGGAAACCACTCAGATGTGGTCTGCTGTTCCTCTCTGCTCTACATACCTCCTGGCACTGCTGGGGAACTTGACTGTCCTTTCCGTCATTAAGGCAGAGCAGAGTCTCCACGCACCCATGTATCTACTCCTTGCTATGCTAGCTGTTGCCGACCTCGGCTTGTCCACGTCCACGGTCCCAACCATGCTGATGATGCTGTGGCTGGAGGCCAGAGAGATCAGCTTTGGCACCTGCCTTGCCCAAATGTTCTTCATTCACACCTTCACGGATATTGAATCTGCTGTCATTCTGGCGATGGCCTTCGATCGCTACGTGGCCATCTGCCACCCCCTACGATACTCCTCCATCCTCACGAACTCAGTGACCACCAAAATATGTGTGGCAATCATCGTGAGGACCGCCCTTGTCCAGTTCCCACTCCCAATCCTGCTGACCCGACTGTGTTTCACTGGGGTCAGCAAGCTCTCCCATCCCTACTGTCTGCATCCAGACATTATCAAACATGCAGACTCGGATACAAGGGTTAACAGTACCTACGGACTTTTTGTGCTACTCTCCACACTGGGTTTGGACTTGCTCTTTGTCCTCCTGTCCTATCTTCTCATCCTTAAGACCATCCTGAATATTGCAACTTGGAGGGAGCGTCTCAAAGCCCTCCACACCTGCATCTCGCATATCTGTGCTGTCCTGCTCTTCTTTATCCCCATGATCTGCCTGTCCATGATGCACCGGTTTGGCAAACGTGTCCCCCCAGGCCTACACTTTCACAGCCAACCTCCACTTCTTTGCTCCACCCATCCTGAATCCTATCGTTTACAGCGTGAAAACCAAACAGATCCGGAGACGGATACTGAGGATGCTCTGCCAAAGAGGCGTCCGCAAGTCCACGGTTGATATTTGCCAGTAAGGCCAATGTGATGGTCACTGCCAACTGTCTTATGCAAGGTTCAACTCCCAAGAAGACCAGGTGGGAGAGGGGAACAAGCCAAACACTTCTTCTGGTGTAAGGATATGTGGCAAGTAAGGATCTAAGGAAGGTAAAAGGTATATGGAAGGTAAAGGATGCGTAGGTACCGGCAATGTAAGAACCATGGTTTGTAAGGATATCTGGTTAATGAGTCTTCAACATATAAACAGAGGCCAAAGACAGGAAAAATAACAAATCATACCTAGATACACAGACCCAAGACCCCAGGAGATAACAGAGACAATAACACAGACCACAACCTTCAGGCCAGTGATTGAGGGGCAGCTGGAGGAGCCAGGAGGAGAAAGGTTCGAGTAGGGGGTAAAGAAAATTATCATGGGTCCCCTGGGAAAGAGCAGACAGTGCTGGATATTCGATGGGGCTTGTGTAAAACTTTATATAGGATGATTTAAGGGGCTGTGGAAATGTGCAAAATGCATTATGGGATGTTTAGGAGAAGGACCAAAGGCAAGGCAAAAGAGGTAACCAGGTGGATTGGGAAAGAACCAGCATGGTAAAATGGAGGGGGACTGGTAAAGGGGCTGATCGAGTGTAGACAAGTTGCTGGTCAATGCACTGTCCAGGCCATGCACCTGATCACCGCAGCCTGTCCTGTCTGCTCATTAAACTCACTTCTGGCTCCTTTCTGAGTGACCTTACTGTCTGTGTATGTGGGTACATGTGCGATTTGGTGACAAACATTGCGCTGGACTAACTGATGCATGGGAGGAGACCAGAACCTGGAAAGACCTACGGCTGGAGCTGCAGAGTGGACATCGAGGTCATCGAGGAGAAACAGGGCTGGGTTGTGCTGGTCATGTCTACGTGAGCACTGCTAGTGTCGGTGTGGGTGCCAGGGCAAGCACTGCTCTCTATGATGGTCCTTTCGGCCACCTGGGACCATGTGTGGCCCCAGGAAGACCAGGCTGGTCACTGGCCATTTGGACTCGATCCATTATATGTGAGGTGGAGGACGAGGGTGACTGGGAGCAGAGGAGGCCAGGTCTGGCAAGGTTCACCCTCTACAGACACAGCTGGACTGGCCTGTCCCAAACAGGGGGCTGGTAAAAGAAGCAGCCCCCCAGGTCTGCAAGGGGAACCCTTCCTATAAAGCAATGGCTTTTGGATTCTCAGACATTAACTAAAACTATTGTCTTCCTTATAAAACACAAATGCTTTCCTCCCTAGGTTTTTCTTTGTTTCACCTGGAGCATTTTGCCTGGGTTAGGCTACAACACCAGATTTCTTGAAATCACTGTCGTTCCTGAATTAGCATGCCCTAATTAGTATGCTGGAGTTTCCATAAGGCACTGCGGCACAACGCCTCCTCAGACTGGCTCATTTAGACCCAGAAGATTGATTTCTTCCCACTTGAGCTGATGAGGTAGTGCTGTTTCAAAAGGAGCTCTTCCAGCTGACACAGAGGTGCAGCCACTGTATAAACTGACCGCCCTTGCAAGGACATTTTAAAACAATCTAAACATTTAAGAACTGTTTTCGTGTTTTCTGCCAGTGTTTGTTACGGACTGTGCACCCAGCGCTGTAACAAGTAAGATCAGCATGTCCTTGGGAGCACTGTTACTGAGAACAATAAATATTTTAAAAAGTGGTCCAGTGGATTCCCCCAGCCTTTCCAGGCTCAGGCCCCTTGGCACACAGCTACGTAACCCATGAAGACACATATATGCATCCTCATATGTATAATGGGATTACAAGCCCCAACTAAAGACCCTGGAGACCAGCAATTCTGCTTCTTCCAGTATCGAAGTTGTGGGTTGTTCTGGTGAGAGCTTCAATCAGACAGCCTTCGCCCGAGAGCTGCTTGGCAGAGCCTTGCTCGTCGGAGAGACCCTCTGTCCTCAACCTCAGAGCTGTCCTCAGACCCTGTCCCTCGGGGAAGAGCTCTGCAGCACGTTGTGGGTGGCAAAGGTTTCTACAGGCTCAAAAAGCAGCAAGATAAATCCACAGGAGAGCAATCCTTTCATACCAAAATAGCCTCTCTGGCTGAGGACCCCCTGTGCTCTTCTGCGTTGAGGAGCACCACTGCGTATTTGCCTGGTGCTTAAACTCTCCCCCAGGCACCTGCTGGTGGCCAGGGTTGGGTTAGACAGTGCTTGGACTAACTCCTTGCAGCAGCCCCATGTTGGTGCGGGCTGGGCTGAGCTCCGCTGCCCCAGATCGAGTCCTTCCATCCCGACTTGGGAACCCAGAGGCATCAGTGCAGCCGGAGACGGACGCCTTCTCGCCAGCCGAGAGCACTGGCCGCAGCACCGGTGCTTTGGTTTCAGCTGGGATGGAGCTAATTTTCCTCCCAGTAGCTACTGTGTTTTGGATTTAGGATGGGATTTGGTATGTGAAGAATGTTGATAGTACACTGATGTTATTAGTTGCTGCTACAAGATCAAGGACTTTTTTCAGCTTCCCAGGTTTTGCTCATGTGCAGGTGCAAAAACCTGGGAGGGGAACAGCCAGTAGAGTTGACCCAAACTGGCCAAAGAGAGTGTTCCATACCATAGACGGCATGCCCGGTATATAAGTGGGGGTTGGCCGGTGAGCCGGGTGCCTTTCGTTCGTTCATGCTTTCATTCGTTCGATAGGCTGTTTGTTCCCTCGCTCGCTCTTAGGAACTGGGGTTCCAAGATCACTACTCGAGATCATTCCGAGATCGCTCTCGGCTTTGCTCTGTGATCACTGCTTGGGATGGGCTGTATCGGTCGTCGGGTTGTCAGGCAGTGAGAAATTGTGCATTGTTCATTTTGTATATTCTATTTTCATTATATTTATTATTATTATCATTATTAATATATATTATTATTATCTTTTCCTTTACTATCCTAGTAAACAGTCTTTATCTCAACCCACGAGTCCCCGAGTTTCCCTTTCTTTCTGATTCTCCTCCCCATCCCACTGGAGAGGGAAGTGGGGGGGGTGTGCAAGCGGCTGCGTGGTCCGTAGCTGCCGGCGGGGGTTACACCCCGACAGCCAGGAAGGTGGGATGCCGGGATCCTGCACGCTCCCGCTCCCCCTTCCCGCGGGATCTGCCGCAGCTCGGGCCGGGCACCCCCGGGAGGCTGCGGGCGGGCGCTGCGCGGCTCGTTGCTTCCCTCTGCCGGGGGCTGCGGGGCGGGCGGCGGGTGGGATGCGGGACGGGCCGCGGGATGGGCCGCGGGATGGGCTGCGGGATGGGCGGCGGGTGGGCTGTGGGACGGGCTGCGGGATGGGCTCTGGGTGCGCTGTGGGACGGGCTGCAGGTGGGCTGCGGGATGGGCCTCGGGATGGGCGGCGGGTGGGATGCGGGTGGGCTGCGGGACGGGCTGCGGGATGGGCTGCGGGACGGGCTGTGGGACGGGCTGTGGGATGGGCTGTGGGACGGGCTGTGGGATGGCTTGCGGGTGGGCTGCGGGATGGGCTGTGGGATGGGCTGTGGGATGGGCTGTGGGATGGCTTGCGGGTGGGCTGCGGGATGGGCTGTGGGATGGGCTGTGGGGTGGGCTGCGGGTGGGCTGCAGGTGGGCTGCGGGTGGGCTGCGGGTGAGCTGCAGGGTGGGCTGTGAGATGCACCCAGCCCCTGCCCCCCCAGGTCCCGATGGCCTCAGCCCACGGTGGGGAGCTCCTCAGGTAAACAATGGGGGCGGGGGGTGTCTCCTCTTTGGAGACCACAAACGAGAAGGCAAATCCATGGGGTCGCACAGGTTGCCCCATGCGAGGCTCACCCCTCTGTGTCACATGTCAGGACCTTCACAGAAAGGTTGTTTCTCCTTTTTTTTCTTCCTTTTCTCATTTTCCTCCTTTTTCTGAAGCAGGGAGACAGTCCTGAAGCAAGTCCTCAGGAGAAGGCCCTCCCCTGAGTGGCATGCTGAAGGCGTTTTGCAGAGGAACCCCAGTGAAGCCTCTGTCACAGAAAGGATGCATGTGCACAGAGACCTGCACACCACACTCCTCCTCGAATACAGCTGCTGCATTCAAAAGACGTTTGTGCTTTGATTTTTAGACTTTTGGGTTGAAAACCCAAAAGCTGCAGAACTTAAAACCCGTGCCTGTTTCTCAGACCTGAGCTGTAGCTTGACACCAGCGTGGGGCAGGAGAGAGGAACCCCCGAAAGCTGCTGGGCCAAAACCTGACGTCTTTGGGACTTGCTCTAGGTCCTGGACCCTGGGAACAGGGTAAGAGAGAGAAATGAGGAGAGATCAGTCCCCCACGCCGAGACCCTGCGAGATCCGTGTACCACCGACTCACCCACAGGGAGAGATACCCAAGTTAGGTGTGGGACGTGGATAATTCCAGCTTTACCAATATAAAATTGATTTTCAGGCATTAGAAAACAAGTGTTAGTCTGCCTGTGCCACGTATATGTCAAGTGGGTCACTGAGGCTTGAGGACCTCATTTAATTAAAGCCATTCTTACACTAGAGTCAATCTGAGCCTGGTGTTAAGTGCTACAATATCTGTGCTGGGGCTGCACAGCCATAAGGAATGCACGTGCCAACAGCTGGTGACAATGACTTTTTGCAAATATTCCAATTTTGGGGGCTTGAAAATCTAATCTTGAAATGTTGATTTCCAAGGTGTCAGGTCACAATTTCCCTGAGAAAGAAAAGAAAAAAGAAAAAAAGGAAGAAGAAAGGAAAAATAAAATATGTAGCTGAAAAATAAAATATCTGGATAAAGGCAATCTGTCTGGTTGAATTTCAGCAACTAAATCTAGATTTAGTGCTTAATTTAAGGTACCCAAGTTTGACTTTATACTTTTATTAGTTTCCATTCCCCCACAACCTCCTTCTGCTCACTCACTTGTTGACCATTCCACTCTTTGTTAATATTGGATTTTCTTTTTATGCCCCCAAAGAGAGTCCTCACAGAGTTCAAGCCAACGTTGAGCATTCAGACCAGGAATGGCCATGAAAGCCTGCTGCAGAGAGCAGACACATTTGCTGTATCAATCACCCCGGTGCCTGAAGCAGCAGCGTTTGAACACCCGCAGCGGCAGGCAGAGGCAGGCTAGAGGCAGCGATCGCAGCAGATCCTGTCTCGTCTCGGTAGGGTTGGCTGGAGGAGGTCAGCATCACTCATCCGCGTGTCTCGGCCATCCCACCTCATCCCGATCCCGCTGTGAAGGAGGCGATACAGCACCCCGAGCTTTGTGCGCTCCGTCCCATGCCATAATCTGCAGAGGCAGTGGAAGGTAATCTCTCACCAGGCAGCCCACATTAAAGGAGTTCCACTCAAAACTCCATTGATTTTGTTTACTTTTCATCACGTTTACCCAAGCAGCACAGACCAGAGCTCCGCCGCTCCCGGCTGCGTGAGAGCCCCATGGGGACTCAGGGGGAGTGTATAACTATCGCCACTTCCCTGCCCCTCTCTGCAGGTGTCCCCTCAGGTTCAGAGGCAGATACCCTCATTCCTGGCTGCCACGGGAGCCGGTGAGTTGTCTGCAGTAGCTCTCATTTGGCAGGTTTCTGTGGCTGAGGTGCCTGATTTGAACTAGAAGGTAAAATTCTGCAGTTGGGAGAACAGCCCCCCCACCCCTCCAAGCTGCAGCTTTAGGCTCTGAGATGAGAAACACCATTTTCCAGGCAGGGTTTGTCATGTAAATGCTGCTACTTTGGCTCCAGGATCCTTCTCTGACCTGAAGGCTGTGCTACCTGCAGCACCTACCTGCAGGAGAGTTTCCCAGGCTCCACCTGAATCAACATTTCATGCCGGAGATCACAGCCTCGCTCTAAAAAGCTTATACCCTGCCTGATGCCCTCGTGCTGCTTTTCGTGTATAATTCCCAGGAAGGGGACTGGGATGCACATTCAAAGAAGCAGAAGACTGTCAGCAAAGGTTTCTTCTGTCATCACCAGACAGGTTATGGCCAGGCAAAGCAGCCGGAGACCTAACCCTGACCACCCATCGTCTGTGAAGGGTTCATGGCACTTCTTCACATTTCGACTAGCTTGGCTGATGCTGCCCTCATGGGTGGCTTTGTTATTTCTCTGGAAATACTGCAAATCACCTTCTGGGTAGGGCTGAGCAACTTGAAGAGGAAAGGGAAGCACAGACAAAAGTCCCAAGGTAGCATCAAGGAGAAAAGCTGCAGCAGTCCGTGGCGTGCACAGAGAGGACTCTGCATGCACAAACCCTGTGCACGTTGGGTGACTGGAGGATTTGGGCTTGTTCGGTGCACGCTGGCAGCAGGTGTGGCCAGCTGAGACCAGAATAGGCAGGTGTGACAGTGTGGGGCAGCACTGCTGGCTTGTATTTCACCCAGCTGCAGTGCAAATGCCCCCCCACCCCAAAATCCCTGGGCTCTGACATGAGCAAACACTGAGGATCCTGAGCTGCTCTGTGCAAATTCTGTGCCAGGATTGCACCGATTTCCTATCAACAGCCACGCTCTGCCTTAGACCTTTGCTTCTGGATTTGCTTTAAAATTCAGCGGCTGTTCTGCCTCCCTGGCACGCCATCATTCCCTGAGATCACGTACTCTGCGGGGTGCTGATCTTCCACTCTGCTTTGTTCTGCACAGGTTCGTGGTTCATCCGCTCATATTGATGCGATGCAGCCGTCAGCAAACAGCCTTGTTGCCCTGGGTGCTGCGTAAGCCTTCCCTGCCTTGCAGGGATCCTACTCTGCCATCATGCAAAAGGTGGTGTGAATGAGTGAGGAGAGAGGTGAGGTAGGTACTGAAAGAAATAGCATGTTGTATAAAATCAGTGTCGGTCAGTCCCAACCTGTCACCTGCCTCGTATGCTTTTGGGTGCTACAGAGGAGAAGCACAATAAGTAACAGCAATTGGAGCTGGAGGGGCTGGATTCCTGGGTCCTTTGCTAAGCTTTTGCACCAACTTGTGAACTTTGGTAAGTCCCTTTGCTGGGTTTCAATACCTGAGTTTACAAAATACACTTTTTAATTTAATGCATTACTTGATTTGGAGTCAGTATCTCAAGCATGCTTCCCCGACGCGCAGCGGGAGTGATTTTCTTAAAACACTTTGGAATCCGGAGAAATAAAGTGCTCTAGGGAAACTCAGGTGGGTTTTTATGTTTTATGAACTGTGGTCCCCACCTCTTCCCCTGTTTTCACTTACAAGGAACGGAGTCCAAACTAATTCAGATGTCATCCCACCATGGCAGCTATCAATCACACCAGCTTGCACCCTGCCTCCTTCCTTCTGCTGGGCATGGCAGGCCTGGAGGACCTGCACACCTGGCTCTCCATCCCATTCTGCCTGATGTACATTGCGGCTCTCCTCGGCAACTTCATCGTCTTATTAGTCATTGTGACAGAGCGAAGCCTCCACAAGCCAATGTACCTCTTCCTGGCCATGTTAGCGGTGGCAGATCTTGTATTATCCTCCTCCACAGTGCCCAAAGCCCTCAGCATATTCTGGTCCCTTTCCAAGGAGATGTCTTTCCATGCCTGCCTTACCCAGATGTTCTTCACACATCTGAGCTTCATTGCAGAGTCAACCATCCTGCTGGCCATGGCGTTGGACCGGTACGTGGCCATCTGCAACCCCCTGCGATATGCCACGGTGTTCACGCACTCTGTGATAGTCAAGATAGGGCTGGCTGCAATAGCAAGGAGCTTTTGTGTGATGTTCCCAACAATATTCCTGCTTCAGAGGCTGCCGTACTGCGGACACAGCATCATGCCACACACCTACTGCGAGCACATGGGCATCGCCCGGCTGGCCTGTGCCGACATCTCCGTTAACATCTGGTACGGCTTTGCCACCACCCTTCTGTCCCCAGGCCTGGACATTGTGCTCATCGGGGTATCGTATGTCCTCATTCTCCAGGCTGTCTTCAAGCTCTCGTCCAAGGACGCCCAGCTGAAGGCAGTTGGCACCTGCAGTTCTCATGCCTGCATTATATTAATGTTCTACACACCAGCATTTTTCTCATTCTTCACTCATCGGTTTGGCCGCAACGTCCCCCACCACGTTCACATCCTGTTGGCCAATCTCTACGTGCTCCTGCCACCCATGCTAAACCCCATCGTCTACACTGTGAAGAACAAACTCATTCGAGAAAAGGTGTCCCAGGTCCTCTTCAGGACTGGGCAAGTGCAGTGACAGGGGTGTTACTCCTTTGACAGGAAAGCACGGAGAAGCGGTCTGCACCAGAGAAGCAGAGTGTATGCATGTGAAATAGCCCAATTTCCTACCTTTTTTAGACTCAGCCCAACATCGCTGCTGATCAGATTTCCTGCTAGATGCTTCCTCAGACTAAATCACATCACTAATAAAAAAAGAGAAATTAGTGGGGAACCATAGACCAGAATTCAGGCTGATGCAAACTGGTGTTATCCCACTACCATCAGAGCTTTATTGTTGGGTTTGGTTGGACCTACATGTGATGAGATGCATGTTTTCCACCTGGACTCTGACATGTCCAGCTCCCCATTGGGTGCATGTTTCTATATCTTGTATCTCAAAGTTTTCAGAAAATATCATAAATGCTTTCCTAGGTATAAGCTGAGAAAAACATATTGTGTTGGACTAAATGCAGGAATTACCGTTCAAGTTTCTCTGACCCCTTCAATGCGAGCCAGATAAACATAATCAATCCCTTAAATGTTACTGGCTCTTCCTACTGCCAGAAGTCAGCACTGCTCCCTTGTGCCACTGAATTTTTGCTAATTTGTAATAGTTGGAGATCCACCCCAGATGAGATCTTTTTCAGGAAAACAAAACCAAAATCAAAACCAGAAGTTTTAATAAGTGAGGCGAATTGTTCTAAAATGGTTTGTGGCTCAAGGTTCTGCATCTTCCCAAGAGCCTCATCCAAAGCCACAGAGGTGACCGCGTCGCTCCCTGCGCGACGGGAGCGTCCGATGTCTGTCCTCCCCCGCGCGGCGTCCCGCCTGGCTCCCGATGCTGAGCAGGGGGTTGAGCTGCCCCTCCAGACCCTCCCCTCCCGCTGGCAGGATCTCCCTTTCCCAGACACCCGACTGTTCTCATTAAACCCAGAGGCTCTTGATATCCCCATGATTGTTCCAGCTCTGTCAGGCTTGGTAGAAGATAACCAGAAAATTAAGAGATTTTGTGGGAGCTGTCAGACAGACAGACGCAGACACATACACCTTCCTTTCTTTGATTTATGCAGGAAGGTGAATCAGCTGTAAAAAATATGAAAACTGGAAGAAAGGGGGAGTTTATAGGGTTTAGTATGAATACTAATGTACAAAGTGTGGGGAATTCATACAGGTCCCAAAACAGAAAAACCCATAACCAGGAGAAAGAAGGAGTTTAAGAGAGAGATTTTCTAAGCAATAACTGAAAAAAGAGAATTAAGAAATTACTCGGTCACTATATGGACAGTGAAACTGTTGGTCAGAGTGGAAATGCTCAGGAAACGTTTGCCTTGAGGAAAAAGCCAGATGCTAAAACTTTACCATATGCAAATGATGAAATATTTCCCCTCCGGGAGTCTCAAAAGAAGACGTTAAAAGAATAAGCCCAGGAACTTCCAGAGATCTGCAGCTCCAGATGACTGGCTAAGAGTTTTAAAAGATCTTGGGGCTTTTGCTGCGGTAACACGGAATGCTGCCATGCCATGCACGCACATTCCCACTTGCAGGATGGCCCACAGGGAGAGCCCACCACGCCGTCGCTGCAGGGAGCAGCCAGATCCAGCCAGGGGCTTTGCAGCTGGGACGTGCTCCTTACCTGTCCCACACCCCAGGATTGCTCACACACAGGCTCGTGTCAGAAAGAGCACTTGCTTTCCTGCTCGGCAGGTCCCATCGGTCCCCGTTGGTTTCTGATTTGATTGCAACATTGCCGAGCAGGGACATTGTCCAACAGGCAAAAAAGTCAAAAAAACAGTATAAATTCCTCCATTTTGCAGGGTGGGAGTTGAGGCAGAGAATTACAGTGATTCATGCCAAGTCATTGGAAATATCTCCATGAAAGAAGTAGGAACAAGCTAGACATTTGCTGTGCTTTCCTCTCCGGCAGTCTTGTAAGAGAGAGCCATTGCACCAGCAACGAGATTGAACCCTCCATTGCAGCACTCAGGGCAAATTTCTCAGTCCTCCGATATAGAAGAGACAAGGGAAGGGGAGCAGCAGGGGCAGGACAAGGAGCTGGGCTACGTGCTGTCGTGAGAGGTAGACATAGAATCATAGAATCGTTGAGGTTGGAAGAGACCTTTAAGATCATCAAGCCCAACCGCTAACCCAGCACTGCCAAGGCCACCACTAACCCATGTCCCCAAGTGCCACATCTACACGGCTTTTCAATCCCTCCAGGGATGGGGACTCCACCACTGCCCTGGGCAGCCTGTGCCAGGGCCTGACAGCCCTTTCGGGGAAGAAATGGTTCCCAAGATCCAACCTAAACCTCCCCTGGCGCAACTTGAGGCCATTTCCTCTGGTCCTGTCGCCTGTTCCTTGGGAGAAGAGACCAACCCCCCCTGGCTCCAACCTCCTTTCAGGGAGTTGCAGAGAGCGAGAAGGTCTCCCCTCAGCCTCCTTTTCTCCAGGCCAAACCCCCCCAGGTCCCTCAGCCGCTCCTCACAGCACTTGTGCTCCAGACCCTTCCCCAGCTCCGTTGCCCGTCTCTGGACATGCTTCAGCCCCTCAATGGCTGATGAAAATGTCTGCTCAGGGTTATCCAGCAGACCCACTCGCTCCATGTCTGCAGGTGATGGAGGACTTCTGAGAAAAGAGGGTAGCTCTGGTGATTTTCTGGAGGTGTTGCAGGGGCTGGGTAGGTAGAAAGGAGATGGTGGAGCAGTGGGTCACAGGGCCAGGAGAAACAGCTGGAGCAGATTGTGTTGGGAGGAGAAGGCAAGAAGCCCACACTTGGGACCACCAAGTATCCCTGAGCAGCCCAGATTTCCCAGAGACGTTTTTGAAGCTCTGCTGGGATGGGGAAGGACCCTCCACTTTGGTCTGTAAGTCTCTCCCACTTGTGGACCGGAAAATCCTTCATTTCACCATCCCCAACAGAAGCAGACACAAGAAACTCCCCAGTCACCACCAGCATAGTCATGAGAAATCTCACGGTCGTAGGACAAGCAGGATTTGTCACATAATCCATAGGCGTGTGATGAGTAGGGCTAGACCACAGCAAGGAACTCGGGGTGATAAAACAAATCCTTGAAATTCATAGATTCATGAGGATCAGCCAGAGACCTCTGTGTGTTAATCCACCTCCGCCTTCAGTGTCCAGCGGGGCCAAAATGGAACGGCCCCTGAGCAACCAGATCCCAAGGAATTCCTCCTTCCCTGGAAGGCATGCAATTTGTAGACCACTAATCCTCCTCAAGGATGGGTCTTGACCATGTATGTCTTGTCCTTTCTACTATCTCTGTCCCACAAAGCTGTGCATCAGCTCATCCTTTCAGGGTCTTGAGAAAAAAACAGTGTGAAGTATGGTTCAGCCTTCCCACGGCACAGGCCAGGAGACGGCAGGCGCAGAGCCTTTGCTCAGAAAGGCGTCTGGAGGCAAAACTTGGTGAGCTCACACCACAGCGTGATGGATACAAAATGCCGGTGGAACGGGACATTTGAGTGCCAAGCAGCAAAATTAACTCCTCCCTGCTCCAAACCCTGCTTGTTTGTTTACATGGAAATAGCAACACACAATAAATTCGCGGACTAGCAATGCTTGCAGTACTAAGGCAGGGGGCTCCCCAGTTGTCTGTTCGTGGGCTGACGGCCCATCCTGTGCACAGGCAGCAGGGCTTGGCGTGACCTGGACACACCGGGCTCATGGTGCAGCCGTTACACCTTTACCTTGGTGCATGAAACCCCAGCTAGATCTATGGCAAACCCATCCTCGCGGTGGGTCCCAGAGCTTGTCCGGTCTGCCTGAGCTGACTCATGCAGCAGGAATCCCACCTCGAGGACCTCCCTTTTCAGCTCCTCGGCAGACCCGCAGACCTGGTTCTTAAAACTGCCTATCTCGTGATAGCCTGCATTTGCTTTTCCTGGTTAATCTTTAACTCTCCTTTGTACCCACGGAGAATAACTGTTCTTACCGATAACCCCTTTCCGATTGCTGTGTTCCCTAACGAACTGATCCAAATTGCTGATATTCCTAGCATAATATTGGTAGATATATCCAGTACTCTGCTGCAACATTTTAAACTTTATTGAAGTATGTATTCCTTCCTTTTTTTTTTTAACCAAAGAAAATGGACAGAATATCATTCTCCATTAGACATTATTGTAAGAGGAAAATCAATAGAGGAAATTACGTTCGGTTAAAATATTTATGCAGTTAGATCACTCAGAGTTATATGCAATTCTTCTAATTAATAACATCTTATTGTGTGCAATGCAAGAAGCCGCATCTGACCATAAAAACACCACACCTTTCAGCTGAAATTTTATTGCCCAAGTCTTAGTAGTTATTCAAGTTGGCACCGGGTAATGAGTTTGCCCTTAAACTCTTAACCTAATTCTCGTTGCCCTTCTGAGCTGTGTGACTCCAGTGCCACCCGCAAGGCTTTACTCACCCACGCGTGCAATCACGGTCAGACCCCTCAGCGCCGATGCAGCTCCCACTGTGACTGCGGAGTCACGTCTGGCTTCCTGCAGCTTTCTGGTGGTCCAGGTACAGATCTATTTGGTTTTCACACTGTGCACAGTCACGTTCATCATAGTGGGACCAGCAAGCAGATGTCAGCCATGAGGATGTGAACAGTGGGAGAAGCATTTTTTCCCAAACTTGTGAATCATAGACAGACCAATCACTGGGATGTCGAAGATTAGGACAGGACAGATATGGGAGGCGCAAGTGTTCAAGGCCCTGGACCACTCCTCCTGGGAGGCAATACTCAAGACAGTCTTAAGGATCATGATGTACAACAGAACAAGTAACGAGGAAAGAGTAAACACTTAAGCCATAAATGCTGCTGTCTCATAAATGTCACATAAAAGTGACTGGGCCACACTGATGATATCCTGATGTAGACAAGAAAGAGTGTAAGAGACCGTTTAACCAGTGATATTGCAGCATCTTCAGGAGAAAGGAGGCCAGGAACACCAGAAATACCGCCTAGATGGTCAACCCCATATCAGTCTTGGTGCCACGGAGTTTGTCGGGAGGGATGTATGCCTCAGGGGCTGCAGGTCACAGCAGAGAGGTCAAAAGCCACAGCCAGGAGCACAGCAGATTTGATGGTGGAGAAGGTGTGGATGAAATACGTCTAGTTGAGGTATGTGTCAAAGTGGATGGCTTGGTAATTGGGGTGCATGAGGAAGAGTGTGGCCAGCAGGTCAAGGGAGGTTCTCCTCCCCCTCTGCTCTGCCCTGGTGAGGCCCCATCTGGAGTCCTGGGTCCAGTTCTGGGCTCCCCAGTTCAAGAGAGATGAGGAGCTACTGGAGAGAGCCCAGCGGAGGGTACAGAGATGCTGAGGGCCTGGAGCATCTCTCCTGTGGGGAAAGGCTGAGGGAGCTGGGGCTGTTCAGCCCGAGGAAGAGAAGACCGAGAGGGGACCTCACCAACGCTTATCAATATCTCCAGGGCGGGCGTCAAGAGGACGGGGCCAGACTGTTCTCAGTGGTGCCCAGCGACAGGACAAGGGGCAACGGGCACAAACTGGAACACGGGAAGTTCCGCCTGAACAGGAGGAAAAACGTCTTCGCTGTGAGGTGCCCGAGCCCTGGCACAGGCTGCCCAGGGAGGGTGTGGAGTCTCCTTCTCCGGAGAGATTCCAACCCGCCTGGACGCGGCCCTGTGCAGCCTGCGCTGGGTGACCCTGGTCTGGCAGGGGCTGGGCTGGGTGGGCTCCAGAGGGCCCTTCCAGCCCCCGCCAGTCTGTGATTCTGTGATTCTGTAATAAAACCCACACATCTCGGGCTCCGGCGTCTCCAACCTGTCACTGTCTGCTCTACTGGAAGACCCAGACCGGACCCAGTGCCCAGACGTGGTCTCACCAGTGCTGAACTGGGGGAACCCCTGCCCTGCACAGCCTGCATGCCCCAGCACCTCCAAAGACCCAGCACCGGCCACCTTCGCTGCAAGGTCTCACGGTGATGCCAGGGTAACTTGTTCCCACCAGCACCCCAGGCCCTTCTCCACAGATCTCCTTTCCAGCCAGTCCTCATCTAGAATAAAAATACTAATTAAAATGGAATTTAAAACAAAAATCTGTGGGACGAATCTATTCAGACCCAAGGCCATCTGTGGCAGCAGCACACTGCGTCCTCAAACACTGTTTTTATTTGTGCTAATTATCATTAACAATAACAACCGACTGTTATGGCTCAGCTGTATATTTGAACTCCGTGGGATTTACTTTCTAAGGAACCTCACATTTCATAATCCTTGAACCAGCCTGATTTTGGTAAGATTCTCAACCCCCAACCACTTCTATTTACAGTCCTACTATCTCAGCCGTCCCCAGCAGCTCTGGAGCCCACTTACAGCCTCCTCTTCTGGAGCTGTGATCAGCGCAAGCCACAGCCACAACCCTCTCATGGAGATACCTCCCCTGCTTCAGCTGGGAGTCCCTCTGCTACATGTAGTAAAGTGATTTTTTTTTTTCTTTTCAGGAATTTCCCATGGAACAAAAAACCCCACCCCTCCTGCTAGGTTTGATTGTCAATCAATTTTGAAAGCCTTTTTGTCAGAAGTGTGATATCCATCCTTCCCAGAGAGACAGACACACGGACAAGCATTCATAAAACACCTAACGTTTCCAGTAGCGCTCACAAAATTAATACAGCCGGCTGCTGTATTTTTCACCAAATCATACAGTTTACACCAGAAGTGGAGCTGAAATCTGAAAACCTGGAGTTCAGTTTATCTTGTAATCCACAAGAAAGTGAACACGGAAGAGCTCAGGAAATGGGGCAGCGATCGGATCGCATCCCTCGTGGAGCAATCGCACGTGTGTCCCAGGCGATGCTGCTCGGACGCGCCCCAGCGCGGTGTCCCTCTTCTCAGCACCACGTCCCCGCTGCTCGGTCTCTAAACACCGCTGCCACCCCTCCAGTCTTTCCTGCTGTCTACCCACATTTTTCCCATCCTGAATGTGAATTTTATTCTATTTGGGGTGGGGCATTCAGACCGTTCCTTCAATTTTTCAAAATTACCCAGGGCACTAATCTTTCGTTTTTCTGCGCTTCTGAGGAAGCTGTGGATTTAATAAGTATTTTCTTCACTCTGCTACCCAGGCTAATATAAGGTCCAGGATGCTCATTCAGATTCTCACTTCATCATTCTTTGCAGTAGCACAAGGAATGGGATTTGAAACTTGGCCATAATGGTTCAAGCTGAGCAATATTTTCTGGCTCATTTATGAAAATATTATGTAATATGTATGCTAATTAATCTCAAAAATTAAGATTTTGTTTTCCCTATGTACAAACTTTGTTAACCTTCCACACAAGAGAACAGCAGAAAAGAGGTGAAATTGCTTTCTTTGGTAATACTTGAGGCTGAGATGAGATCAGTCATCAACCTCAGTATATTACTGTGAAATAGAAGTGAGACCGTTGCCTTTAGCAGAGCTTCTCCAGATTCACGCTAGCTTCGCTGAAGAATATCAGAGTCTAAATTCGAATAAGGGGGGACAGGCTATGCGTGTCACTTCATGTCCCACCATGCTCAAATGACAGTGTGCACTCCAAACTCCTAGAGTAATCGGAAAAAGTTTCAAGAGCAAGATACCAGTTAGTTTTCTGTTGGCAACTAAGAGCAAAGTGAAGAATCTGAAAGATAAGAATCATCAATAAAGTGATTTTTAAGCAAACATCTGGATAGATGGATGCTTAGACAGATGTTTTCTTACACAAATAATGGAGCATCTGCTGTGGCCAGTGCAGCAGAATCAAAGCCTCGTTTGTCGTGATCTTGGCATAGCACTAAAAATCCCTTAAATGCATTTTATGAGAGGTGTATGGACTGCTGAGGGAGGATTTATCGCGTAGCCCTGCAATCCCTGTAGTGATTCACTCAGCTGGGAGTCTCGGCTGATATTTATCACTTTAAACTGCAGATCACCTTTAACAGTGCACAAACAGTGAAACGCTCCCGTGTGTTTATTCAGCCCAGAACCATCTTTGCCTGTTTCAACTTCTGTGCTTAGTTTCTTTTCAATGCCTCATTGATTGCAAAAGAGAGAGGTGGATGCAGCCACTTTACAACAGGCTGTCAGTGGTTCACAAGTGCGCTCCAGCTGAAGGGGGGCTGTGGCAAGGCAAGCCAGGCGCTGGCCCTGTTTAAACAGAAGAGCAAACATCATTATACACTTACACGTCTTCCTGATACAAACCTCCCATGTTAACAGTGTCAATAACACCAATAAATCCAAGGAGTGCAGACTTCAGATCTTCCAAGCCTTTTACATACATATATGGAAATGCAGTACTCGGATCACCAGCTAAAATTCTGTTCTTTATGGTATTTACAGATACAGCCCTTCTGCTGGACCTTGAATCACCACCACAGGGGCCAGGTTCCACTTTCAGGCTCACAGCAGGCGAACCGCTCCTGCTTGGCTGCATGCACGAGCTCTCCCCACCGTGACCCTCCATCCCCGGGGGTGGATATCCACCAGCCTCCCTCCTCCTGCCTTTTGGGGAAACCAGCAACGAGCAGCAGGTAGCCAAATGCTGGGGTCTCCGACCATTTGCTTGCCAAGTTAAGATCAAAGCAATCTTTAAATCTAAATACAGGTTGAGAGGAACAACGCTGAGATGAATGGTTGGGTCTGTTGCTCCCTTCCTGCCCCGTGGTGGGCTGTCAGCGCTCCACGGGCTGTACACCTCGCCCCAGAGAGGCCCCCGAGCTGGTCCCACAGCCTGTCCCACCTTCCCAAGATGCAGCAGACACCTGGAACCCGTCATGGTGTACGGCATTAACAGCCAAAGCGACCCACAGTGACCAAGACAGGACAGAGTACAGCTTAAGTTGCCTAAATGGGAGAGGGACAGACACAGAGCTGCAGGCTATGGCCGGGATGTTGGGGTGTGGAGAGAAGATGAGGCAGAACCTGTCCAGGGAGGGAGGAATGTTTCTGCCATTGCATTTCAGCGGGTGATCACCTTGTGTTCAAAGCAAACAGAAAACCTCCCGCTCCAGTAGCTGAGAGGCAGGGACATGCCCTGCGGTGTTTCTGTGCGTGGCACCACGGCCACGCCAGTGCCTGCAAACCCAGCATGTTCAGGGTGGAGCAGGAGCCTGGTCACGCGTGAGTTACAGACACCAAGGGGGCTGCATGGTCACGTTCCACTCCACGCGCAGCTCGCTGAGACGCCGCGCTGAGCCAGGCTCCCGGAGTGGGTGGTTGCTGATTTAGGTAGCTGCTGCGCTGAAGATTTCTCCTACAGCTCCTGCCTTGGGGATGGTTACTAAAGACATGGCATCCCTCCTGCACTGGCAATGTACATCCGTCCCTGAGGCAGTGATCCCAGTGCTGGTCTCCATCAACAGCCCCTCATACCACCCAGGATGAACAGAAAAAGCTTTACTGGATTGGAGCTGGGACCACTGGGGAGGACATGGTGTGGGAGCCCGGGAGGGCTCCTCGGCCGGCTCCTGGGACGCGGCCGGGGGCCACAGGGCAGCTGTGTCCTCTGGAGCCTCTCACACGTGTGCACCAGGGTCTGGAGCAGGGAGAGCCCAGCTGCTGCCCAGAGCTGCCCCGCGGCCCCAGAGGCAGCTGTCCTGAGCAAATGTGGGAAAACGATGGAAACCTCGCCTTATCTCAGAGCTGGATTTCAAGGAAACCAGCAAAACACCATAAAAATGCAAACTCCTGATTCCACTGGATGCTAAAAACGGGCATTAAACAGATATGTGAGATGTGCCATAAATCTCAGAGCGTTCTTCTTAAGCTACATTTAGCTGTGAAGATTGCTACCTTTCATGACTGGAAGAACAGCTTGTGAGTCTGAAAGATTTTTTATAGTTTTTCTGACTGTAAGTTCATCTAATAAAAGACAGCACCTCTCACCACAAACTATATTTGTCTGGCATACTTGCAGTTACACACTTACAGTAGCTACGTATTTATAATGATATTTTTATAGCTACAACAAACACCGCCTCTGCTAGCTCTGCCCTCGGAGTTTCTGCAGCCGGACGGGTACAGCTGCCAGCCGTCCTGCCCGTAGATTCCCGATGGCCCCAGAGTCTTTCTCAGGGACTTGTGTACAGCAGTTTGCTGGTGCAGGATGCTTTGGTTGGCATCAAGGATAAAGCATGTTGGCTGATGCTCAGGAAGGAGTCAGATGTGTTTCACATTCATTTCAGTTAAGGACTGTTAGGGAGGGAAGGGATGTGTGTCTTTTGTTTCCCACGTTCCTCCTAGCCTGGGATCCGTGGCCTTGCTGTGAAACAGGATTGGAGACCTGGGCAAAAGTGTAAACAGACCTGGAGGAGATGAGGTTTGAAATCTTGTTTTCAATTCTGCCCTGAGATGCAGGTAGTTTGTTTTGCTTTAAAATGCTGTGCTGAAAAATACAATTAGTCAGCATACAGGCTTTCCTTGTTGCATATGTTTTCCAAAATGGCTACAATATCTAACATAATGAGTTAGAACTGTTCAAAAAAAAAAGTATTGGTGGAAAAAGACAGCATGGCTGAAGGATAAGACCCAGGGATTGCACACAGAGCTCACGTGATTGCGAAAGCATTTCCAGCAGCCAGTGATGCTTTGTCCCTCACGATTTTACCTGAGTGAATAATTTTTCAATAAGGCATAATGAAAAATCCATGTATTATTCAAAACGTTGTATTGCCTTTTCAGTGTGCTTTTAATAAGCGAACAAAGTATAGCGATCAGGTATCTCTCCTTCCTGAACGTGAGCTCGGGCGCGCGGCACCGCACAGCAGCGATGCGCTGATCTCCTCCTCCACGCTCTTGCCCCCCCAGGACGATGGTCTCTGTCACTGGTCTGTACCAAAGGGCACAGGCTGGGAAGACGGGGACCCTCCGCATCCCAGCAGGGTATCAAAACCAGACGGGAGGTCCCTTGTCCTGGTGGGGCTACAGCTATTTCAAGGAAAGAAGAAATACATATCTACATCTGCAGGCATGAGTGAACTCCCCATCGAGTTCCCACCAGCCAGGCAAAGGGGCGATGAAGCATGATCATTGTGGATTCAGAGATTGCACGAGAAAATCAAGGCAGCCTTAAATCTGAAATTCTCTCCAGAATGAGCAGCAAGACGCGGGGGTGATACAGAAAGTGCTTTACGCAGCCCTGAACCACCACCACCGTGGGACGGGCAGAATGGAGAATTCCAGCAAGCCACTCTCAGCAGCATCGTCCAACACACAGGCTTCCCCTGTGCTTCGAGCCTTTGTGCATTAAACAGAGCAGGTCTGCTAACTTTTTACACCTAAAACCTGGTGCTCTTTTGCGTGTAAGATGACATCTTAAAGTTACCTGTTGGCAAACCCAAAATGGCTTTAGGATTTACCTTTCAAGGTAAAACAAGGTATGGCTTTTAACCGACTATAACTCACTGCTGGAACAAGTGACCACAGATGGTGGTGAACTCTGTCCCTGAAGGTGCTTCATCCAGAGTCTTTCTAAAAGCTCTCTGTGCCACCAAGTAATTTCTGCGGAGCATACAGTCTTTGGGGGAAACGTTACAGCTGAGATAACAGATGACATCAGACCCATCCTCTCAACTGTGTCCTGCATGTCAGAAAGAAAAAACATATCTAATATGGAGGAAAAGGAACAGAAAAAGGGGAAGTTGCTGAAAAAACGCCTGCCCTGGGAGCCCTCCCAGCTCCTCCGCTCACGCAGTTTTTCCTGAACTTGAAGAAATCACTCTTTTGAAGCTCGAAGTGGATGCATTATTGATAGGAAAAGTTTCCTGACTGCATTGGCTGAATTTAGAGATATTGATAGTGATTTGCAGCTGGCTGCACACAAGCTACACAGTGCGTCTGCTACAGCTATGAAACACATATGATGTCAAATATAGTTGGCTCTTTGGCTCAGCAATTCAATATTTCTACAAGTCCTTTGTCGTGGTTTGACCCCGGCAGGCAGCTCAGCCCCACGCAGCCGCTCACTCGCTCCCCCCCCCAGTGGGATGGGGGAGAGAATTGGAAGGGTAAAAGTGAGAAAACTCATGAGTTGAGATAAATACAGTTTAATACGGAAATTAAACTTCCCCGCCTTCTTCCCTCACCTTTTATTGCTGAGCATGTCATATGGTATGGAATATCCCTTGGGTCAGTCGGGGTCAGCTGTCCCAGCCGTGCCCCCTCCCAGCCCCTTGTGCACCCCAAGGCTACTCGCTGGTGGGGTGGGGTGAGAAGCAGAAAAGGCCTTGAGGCTGTGCAAACACTGCTCAGCAACAGCTAAAACATCCCTGTGGTGTCAACACTGTTTTCATCACAAATCCAAAACACAGCCCCACACAAGCTACTATCAAGAAAATTAATTCTATCCCAGCCAAAACCAGTACACCCTTCCTTCTTATTTCTATCTATGTAAACAAAATTCCATAGGTAGACGTTGTTTTGGCATGTGGTATTTTGCCAGAAACACCCTTATCGATGGGATAAGTGCTTGAGTTCCTGCTGTAAAACAAGCAGTAACACAAAGTGCCGTATCACCTTGTTGTCCTTAGAACAACCGCCCTTCTCCTGCCCCATTCTTTGTCTGTCTCTCCCTCCTGGACCACCACAGTCTTCCACTGAGATGCCGCAATGACCATTCTTGATGTTCTCCCCAACACTCTCAATGTTGTCTTCACCCTCTTTCTCAGCCACCTCAGCTTTTTTCTCCCTGTTTTCCCCATCACTATTCCCTACAAAGAGATTCCTACTTACCAGCCCAAGCCCAAGAAGAGCTCTTTCTTCCCCTAAGTATATGCTGTTAATTTGGGACATGTCACTTACTATGCGCAGAAACCTTTTGGTGTGTCCAGTTCCTTTGCTTGCCAGTGCTCTCAGGAGTTTCCAACACTTGTTTCTCTTTCCAGCCCTCTCAGCAGGCTAAAGAATTAAGAACTGTATTTTTCCAAGTGGCAGAACTGTCTTTGAACCACAGACATTAAATAATTGTTTCGTTCATTGGATGACACATGGCTGATCCACACAAATCAAGATATAGACATACCATCAAAGTGGCACACAAGTCCAGCACTGATATTTATTTATCTGAAATTTGCAATTGAAAGTGCAATTTTGTTGTTGTTGTTTTTATTTGTTGTTATCAAGGTATAGAGCATGTCTTACGAGGAGCGGCCTGAGGGACCTGGGGGGGTTTGGCCTGGAGAAAAGGAGGCTGAGGGGAGACCTTCTCGCTCTCTGCAACTCCCTGACAGGAGGTTGGAGCCAGGGGGGTCGGTCTCTTCTCCCAAGGAACAGGCGACAGGACGAGAGGAAACGGCCTCAAGTTGCGCCAGGGAGGTTTAGGTTGGATCTTGGGAACCATTTCTTCCCCGAAAGGGCTGTCAGGCCCTGGCACAGGCTGCCCAGGGCAGTGGGGGAGTCCCCATCCCTGGAGGGATTGAAAAGCCGTGGAGATGTGGCGCTTGGGGGCATGGGTTAGTGGTGGCCTTGGCAGTGCTGGGTTAACGGTTGGACTCGATGATCTTGGAAGTCTCTTCCAATCTCAATGATTCTGTGATTCTATTTAGCGTTTTTGTTGTTATTTAGCATCTCAGTCATGTAGCCCAGGAAGAGAAGCAACCGTAGCAGTAGTATTTAGTATCTGTACCTTTGCTGTACATTGAAGCACAGATCAGATACTTTAATATGTATTAGAGGTGTTAGAACGAAAAGACAATCCCTGCTGCCATGAGTGTCAAATCTAAGGACAGGAGAGGAGAAAGAAATGAGAAGAGAAAAAGAACAATAAACAGCATGGGTCATCACGGGAGGCTGCAGGAGCTGGATGTATCACTGTACGATACCAGGCAAACAAGAGGATATATTGCAAATTATGGATTTCGTGAACAGAATCAGCTGGAAAACAGAGGGGGTTGAGATTATTTAAATTTTCATTTTCTTGTTGCTCTTCTTATCAAAATCATCTGGGACAGATGAAACTTCATATGCAGTAAAACAGCAAGACAGATATCAAATAATCATCCATGACTATTGTACTCTCACTGAAATTGGCTTGTGACTGATTGTGCGGCCTTTCGATGGAACAGAGCATTACTCAGGTACTCAGAGCGAAAAACTCTGAAGGAGTCAGAGGACAGGGATAACCACAAGAAACTGTAGGCTACAACATGCTCTAACGGTCAGCTAAGATCTCTGGACCTGAAGAAACTCCTGGCTGCTCCTCATCAGGGGCAGGGGGACAGACCCGAGTGGCAGCTGTGACCCACTCCACAGCTGCAGTTTCTGATGAGTTAGTTTTAATGTATGGATATCAATATAACTGTTAATACCTTCATTGAGTAGATGCGCCACATGACACAAAGCAAATGCACTTTCCAAATGACGAACTGACATCCAGATCATTAAGTGTTTTCCAGAGCAGTGATCTCTGCCAGGGACATCTCTCAGGTCCCACCGTGTCGTGGGGAGAAGCTCCTCCTTGGCACGAGGACTGTGAGGACACACCTCTGTGGATCTGTTTAGGTTTTATGCTGTAGATGATGGGATTCAGCACGGGGGAAACCAGCAGGTGGACGTTGGCTGTGACAACATGAACAAGAGGGGAAGCATACTTGCCATACTGGTGAGCCATGGACAAGCCAACCATGGGGATGTACAGGATCAGGACTGCCAAGATATACGGGACAGGCAGTTGTTCAAAGCCTTGAGATGCTCTCTCTGGGATGCAATGCTCAGAATGGCCCTAGCAATCAGTATATATGGCATGAAGATGAGGGTGAGGTCGAATGTCAGAAAGAGAATGGCTACAGCAAAGTCATACCAGTTATTGAATGCGATGTCTGCACATCTGCCTGATCAGACAGCAAGTGATGGCAGCCCTCCTAAGAGGCATCTGCACAGGGCAGCCAGCCCGGTCCTGCCTATTCTGGCACTGGTGAGGATGGAGAAGTATCATCTCAGCGGGTAGCAGATGGCCACAGAACGATCAAAGGCCATGGCCAGAAGCACCAAGGACTCCATGAAGGAGAAGGAATGAACAAAGTAAAGCTGAGTAAAACAGGCATCAAAACTGATTTCCCTGTAGTTGACCCAGAAAACACTCATCACCGTTGGCTTTGTAGAGAGACACAAACCCAAAAATGGTCGTGGCCAGCATGGAGAGGAAACAGTACACGGGCTCATGCAGGCTGGGATCGGTCTCGATGACAAAGAGGGTTGTGCAGTTCCCCGCGAGGGACACAGTGTAAATGCAAGTGAAAGGGATGGAGAGCCAGACGTGGGCAGCTCCAGCCCCGGGATGTCTGTCGGGGTGAACAGCACGAGAGGAGTGAGAGGAATTGGTTCTGCCGCAGCACAACACGATGAGCTGAAGCACATAAAGGCAAGGTAAACCTGTAATCAGTGAACCAAAGAAAAAAGCACGAACTAGAAATGATCCAATATCATAAATCTGCCAAATCTAAACAAACAGATTTATGTTATGCGCTCTGGCTCTCTCAGAGTGCTGCAGTACAAGCTCTTATTTAAATGAGAGTTTGATGATACAGAAACATACCGTTAAAGATGTAAACATTGCACCTTGCTACAGCAAGAATAAATACCACACACCTATGAGCCCGATAATGTCATCATTTAACTGTTACTGTGATAAATATCGACATGCAATGTTACTGTTATTATAAACATCGTTAATCTAAGGAAAAGGGAGGAAAGTTTGCAGTTGCTCCGCAGATAAATAATGACTAATCAAATGTACTGGGTGAAGCAAAGACATTTGTGCCAATTTCACATGCACCCGTGGCATTTCAGGGCTTCTGCTTTATGGAGTTGAGAGACCTTGCGTCATTGATACGTTTTCTTACTGCAGAAATAAGTGGGAGCCTTGCTTTACATGATGAATTTGGCGGTGCTGCCGCGTTGTCTAGACTCTGCCCTGGCTGCTTCCAGTCCCGCTGCCAGAGGAGATGCGGTTTCACGCCAGCTGTGGCTCTGCCCTCTCCTCCCTCTTCCCAGGCAACACACGCTCGATGCCTTGGTTTCAAGGAGCCCAGCTCAGCTGAGAAACCACATCTCCAGGTGCCACTATGCTGCACACCCCTCGCTTGCCTAACCGCAGCCAGGGAGCATCCCCCAAGTCCGTACACCGATTGCCCATGCTTTTCCACAGGCTCTTGGAGAAACAGCTGACAGGAGAGCTGTGTTGTTTTCATAAATATATAGTGCATCCACGCTGAGACACCCCAGAAACGCTGTATGTTCCTTTTATCCATGGCGAATTTCCTAAGTACCTGGCAGGTGCACAGGACTTCTAATCTGAGTATCTTTTAAAGAGTGGTAAAGCATAACGAGACAGCAATATAAATCTGAATAATTCATGCTAGACACTAGGTTCTGATTTTATGCTGAGCAGGTAAAACTGACTTAAGAGAGGATTTGCCATTGTGGTTGGGAAGCAGGTTCCTGAAAACAGAGCACGCTTTGAGGTAGCAGGGGAGAGATGAGAAATTTTAGCTGCTGAAGGCAGAAAGGTTTGGCAGCTCAATTAAAACCGGGAGCACATTTTTAGTCATGATTTTGCTTATCCAGTGCCTGTTACCAACATACTAATGCAAGACTCCAGCCCCGGGTCTCTTATCTGAGTTAAAGTCTGAGCAGTTTCTCTTTCTAACCTTCCAGCAAGCAGAGCATGTGAGTGTGTTACCCAGTAAAATAAATAATTGGATTTTTTGTTGCAGAGCAGCAGCAGAACAAATTAGTCTTTGCAGCATCTCTGACTCTATCTGCCGTCTCTCCACCATCACCTCCTCACGCCAAGGTACCCGAGTGCCCAGCATCCCTTTGAACAGCAAAGATAACTCCTTTTCTCGTCTGAGCTATCCACCTAGACAGACCTGTATTGCTTATTCTCCGCGAGCAATGCTAGCAACGTCCACTGACCTGAACAGTTCGCCCAGCTGCCCTCGTGTGCAGGAGCCCAGAAAACTTCTCATTCCCTGTTACAAGACCAGAGTGATCCAAGAGTTGCATCGTGTAATCTCCAATTTCAGTTTTAACAACCACCTTCAAACTCCTAAATTTTTTAGACAACAAAAATTTTGATGGATGGAACAATCAAGTATTTGAAATGAAAAGTCTGAAGCAACAATATCTGTCCAATGTAAAATATATCGCCTTTTTTCCCTCTCCTTCTATGCACATCAAGAAATCCCCTGCTTACACTCACTCTTAAAGTGCATTTTAACCAATATTTTCAGGGAAAGGAAGAAAACATTCGATGTTCTCTCAGGGACCCTGGGGTTATCTCTGCCCTTCTTGCAGCCAGACGCTGATTCACTTCTGAAGGACTCCAGGACCGAGACCCAGCTCCAGCGTGAGATGGGTAATCACGGGTGCCTCTGTGGAGGCGTCTCCTTATGCTGGTGGTGGGTGTCTCTCTGCAAGGGTCCCCATCCTCGCGGGGCGTCCCAGCCCCCAGCAGTCGGTGGCGAGCCAGGGCTCAGCTTGGTTGCCCCTCCTTGGCGCTGAGTCCCGTTCGAGAGGTTCTTGGCATCCGCCTGGCCAGGCAGCTGTGACACTGGTCCTGCACGCTGACCCCGTGGCCCAGTACCACAGCACAGCCACTGCTGGCCACGGGCTTTGTACTGAGTTTGCAAGGTCTCAGGACTGAGGCGTGCCAGGTTTAGTCTCTCTGAACTTGTCCTGACCTGCCTGGAGCTTTGTTTTTACCAGATATAGCAGTAATAGCAATTTTTATTCTGACAGGTGGCTATGGCTTTTTTGCTTACCGTTGTATGGTGCAACCATAGTTTCAGTTTTATGCAGATAGCAGTAAAAAGTAGCTGTTCTGTGCTGAATGAGATATTTATGACTTCAACATAATGGCGTAGTGCTGAGAAATATGAGTCTGGCAGGAGGGCAGGGGCCTTGAGAAGTTAAGGCACGGGATGCGGCACAGAGGAGTGCAGGCATGAGGTGATAAGAGATGGGGCACAGGCTGGCACTGGAGACCTCATGGCTATAAACAACTCAGGAATGGTCAGTTAAAGAAATGCAAGCTTGGAGCTGGACAAAAATGGTTTTGGGGTGACAAAGAGAGCAAAGAACGAGTATCTAACATGCATAAAATGCACCGTATTTAGGAAATCTGCATGTATCATGGACTTGCAGACCAATGAAGAGAAAGCAAGCTGTAAAAGCATCTTACCAAACACAAAAAAGACACCAAGTGCACTCCAGAGTGAGGAAGAAGAAGCCATTAGCATCAACATCACACACCTCCCTGTGAAGGACTCCAGATTTTGATGACTTGATGTAACATCCACCACCACCACCAAACTGAAGTCACCAACCTTAGGACCCAGAGGAGCAGTGAAAGGGTAAGCATGACCCCAGGGAAGAGGCAGAAACTGGGAAATGTGTGTATAACAATCTTTATTTTATTACTACTACTACTACTACTTCTTTTTCTGTAGAGAAATATTAATTTTTTTTTTTTTTCTCTAATAACTGGATCTGGACTAACAATGATTCTTGTATTAGACTGTTTTCAATTACACTAACAATTAATTCTTGGCTTTATACAAAAAGTTAATTTGCTTTTTGCCCATAAATGAAATTCTGATCGTAACAACACACGTGGCCCTTTGTAGCAGTGGCAGTGGGAAGCCACGTGGGACACCATCAGGCATCTCCGATGAGATCTGTGATCTCCAGTGGCACTAAGCAATGATGTGTAGGCAAGTGCATTGAGCTCCTGGCTAATGCAGACCCTGGGGTGCCCAGCGGCACTCAGAACACCCTAAAGCAGCTGCTCACCCAAATCTGACCCCAGGGAAGAAGCATCCAAAGCAACTCCATCCCAGACCCTGGAGATAGGTTGCACAAGGCCAAATGAGCTGGATGGAGCAAATGCAGATGCACCCAGCCACCCACTCATCCCATTAAGTACGAGGATACAGACATGAGAGGAGTTTCCCCATTTTCTGCACCATCATGTGCAGGGATGTCCACCTGCAAGGACAAGGTGTACACGTTCACATGGGACACACCAAAGGCTTTCTGGAGAGGACTGAGGGATCTGCACAGCCATGAACACGGTATCTGTGTGGGAAAAGGTCGCAGAAAATGTAATAAAAGGCTGAAACAATAAGCACATGGATAAGTACACCTTATGGGGAAAGGGTCCGTATGGCTCTTCTAATACGCAGACAAGACTCCCTAACGTATCGCAAGTCCTCCAAGGGCTGGGAAGGATCCTGGCTAGGGCAGATCCAGGTGTTAGAGCCTATCTGGATTCCCAAGGGCTCTGAGCAAGGTCCCCACCAAAGGTCATCAAATAGGCATCCATGAAATGAGAGTAAAGCCCCACACACCAGTGAATAATTGAATCATAAAATAAAGGTGCATGGCTATCCTTTACAGTGAACCCCTACAGGAATCTCTACTGGGATTTCTGCTTTTCAATGAATTTTGTCTGGGAAAGGGAGGGGAAAACAGCAAGGCAACCAAGTTTGTCGGTGATATTAAATTACTCCAGGAACAGGAGGACCAGCTGCGAAAATCTGCAGAAGACCCTGGTAAGACCGAGTCACTGAACAATAAAACAACAGATAAAAAAAAAAAAAAAAAAAAAAAAACAGTTGAGATAAACATACAGTGATGCACCCGGGAAAAAAACAGAACACTCAGATAGAAAATGACAGGCTGGTGGCTAACAATTATCTCTCAGGAACAAGCTGTCACGGTTACGATAGCATTACGACAACACAGTTCAGTGATCAGCAGTTCCAAAAACAAACTAGATATTAGAAATTCCTAGGCAAGGACCAGAAAACAAGGCCAGGACAGCGCTGTGCATCCAAAATACTGCTGCAGTCCTGGTGCCTTGGGGAGCAAAACACTTGTCGTGGGAAATGAGTGAGCAGACCGTGGCTTCGGTTGGGAAGAGGCAAGAGAGGAGAGATATGACAGAGGTGGCAAAGGCTCAGAGATGAGTGGGGGAAGATCTGTTCATTGTCACTTCCAATATGAGAGCTAGAAGCACAGAGAGCTAAAACAGCACACGTCTGGTTCAGAACAAATATATAGAGGTCATTATTCATCCAGCATGCCATTAGACTGTGGAAATCACTAAAGCGGGGTCTCGTAGAGCTGAAAGTGTTCATGCATTAATATTTAGGAAGATGAGCTCCTTAGGCAAGTGGGTTCATCACCAAAAGTCAGTGCTGTGATTGAAGAAAAGAGCAAAACAGCCCCAAAGCCTGTGCTGTTCCAGCAGGAAGGCTCTGCCCCTTTGCTGAGGGTGAGGGCTTTCCAAGGGGTCTTGTGAGCAAACCCGAGCTTTTAGCTTCAATTATTGTTCTCAGGGTTTTGCAACAAGGGGCACTGTTTCCCCTCATCAGCTACCACTTATTTTTTGCATTAGAGTTATTATTCTTCCTTCTGAGACAATACCACTTACTCCTGCATGTCATTTTTTTTGTGTGAGCATTATCCCTTTTGTATTATTCTTCATGCATGGCAGAATCCTGGATCTGTCCTCCTTGGCTTTTTTGTCTCATGCAATGGTGCAAGTCAAACTGTCTGGTGTAAGGCGAGCAGAGGAAAAAGGGCTCATATCAATGGCCAAGGCTGATAAGCGGACCTGCCTTATGAAATAAAACACTAGACTCTTCCCAGGCAAGAGGGTGTTTGCGTGTGAAAGAGGCTGGACAAGCTGGTTGCCACCAAAACAACTGCTTCTAAGGTAACGAATGCTGGCAGAAGTTTAAACCTCATTAAACTTATTAGGAAGGTATTTTCAAGTGCCAGCACCGTGTGTTAGAAGGCTTTCCTATTAAAGCTGGCCCAGGAAGCTGCTGTGCTGAGTGTTTTCAAGGTGTTACAGAGGGTTAGAGGCTGTCTGGATGGTAAGGTTGATTTCTGTTTTGATTTGGAGTTTTTATTGGTTATATATAGTTATCATGCAAGTTAGCCACTTCCTCGTCCTCAGGTTTGTGCGTATGCTTCCTTAGTTCTGTATTTGCTGTCTTCTGTGTTGGTTTATGCTATTTTAATGCTGGAGATGGTTTGTTTTGCAAAATGCTTCTTAAAAGGTAGTTTTTCTTTAGACCCTTATACTGTATTGATGAGGAATGTGAGGGAGTACCTGTTGTGTGTTTGGTTGTTTGGGTTTTGGGGCTTTTTCTTGTTTGATTGTTTTTTAGTAAATTACTTTAAAAGTCCTATCAACCTCTAGGTGGGCAGTGGAGGCCAAGGCATGATTGTGTGAAGTCTTTTATTGCTCAAGCCAGGTCTCCTTTGGAGGCCTCAGCTGTGGGTCTCCAGGGGCCCAGATGCAGATAAACCAAAGAAAATGCCTTCCTCTCTTAACATACTCCTGAAAACAAGGTGGGCCTCCTGCAGCTCGTGGTCTGCACAAGATGTCAGTGTGGTAGCGCACTTAACTACCTCCTCTGAAACCCTAGCTAAAGAGATTCCGTAACTAGCGATGTCTAGCTGCAGAAGGCTTGGGGCCCAAAAGCTCTGCACTGACACAGCAAGGTGGCTTAATGCAAAAGGACCCCGATTTGAATGGGTCTCGCACAGCATCCCCTTCTTGATCAGGGATGTCTGAGGTTAACTATTGAACAGCCCAGGCACTAAAAGGGCTGTTGGTCTCTGATGTGGTGTTGTCCAGAGGACAAGGTGTAGCTGACCTTGCAGCCTTGCCTGGGGGGGCTGCACTTGTGTCCTTGCTGCTGTGAGTTGCTGATGGTCTGCTGGTGTGCCCTCAGGAGTGCCTGGCCCCCATAGCACCTCGTTTACTCCTGCTTGTGGCAAAATCCCTCCTGTGCTCTCCCCTTTCCGTACAGCTCCGTCACCTCCCGGATCTGACTGGGCTGGCTGTGGGGATGGGAGTGGGGCAGGTGCTGCTTGTGCTGCTGGCCGCCTCCGCGGTGATGCCTGCGAAGGACCCGTTGCTGAACATCTGTATGGATGCCAAACACCACAAGACCAAGCCTGGCCCAGAGGGGATGCTGCATGACCAGGTATGACTCTGCAGATGTGTTGGGGGGGATCGTGTGGGGTCCCTGTGCCTGCTTCCCCAGATGATACGGGCTGGTTGTGCTTTGAGCTGAGCAACACTTGCCTGAGAAGAAAGCCTGCGCTGGGCATGAGGCCTGTTGTGTGCTGTTCTAGCAAAAGGCTAGGGCAGATGCAGTGGTGTGAGGATTCCCGTCAGCTCAGTGTCCTCCCTCTTTCACCAGGAGGCCTCCCCTTCCCAAAGCTTAGGTATCCAAGACCAGAACAAGGTGAAGGATGGCAAGGAAAGACACTCTTTTCTGCTCCCTCTCTGTGTTAGAGCCTTGTCTCACTAACTGAAGAGCTCTGCCCCTAGGTCTTTGGTGGGGCTAAGAGCAAGCCAGGGTGCAAGAGAAGGGAGTTTGTTTCTATTCCTCAGGCTGGCACTAATTCCTGGTGAGGATCTGACCTCCTCCTCCTGCTCTTCCTCCAACTCCACCTTGCTGCAGCACTGAACTCTTCAGTCCAGAGTGCCCAAGGGTTTGTTGAGGAGAGAAAATGCTCTTGCTGCTGAAGGTTTCTTGCTGTAGGCTATGCAGGGAGCTGGCACCTGCAGCATCCTCCGACTCCCTCGAGCTGCTGCCTGCCCTCCCTGACCAGCCTGTTGCTTGTCTGTTGCAGTGTGCTCCCTGGAAGGACAATGCCTGCTGCACGGCCAACACCAGTTCAGAAGCCCACAAGGACCAATCCAACTTGTACAACTTCAACTGGAACCATTGTGGGGTGATGCCACCCAAGTGCAAGCGCCACTTCATCCAGGACACGTGTTTGTATGAGTGCTCACCCAACTTGGGGCCCTGGATTGACCAGGTAGGATCAGATCTGCTGTGATTAAGACATTGGGACTTGTGCTGGCCACATGATAGGTTACATGCTCGTCTCCCATATGGTATACCCTGGCATGTATGGGAGTGTGCTTTCCAGGGACACTGCAAACGTTCCTACTGGGTGGAAAGATTCAAAGGACTTTGAGCATCTGCTTAGGTAGTCAGACAGGCTGATGTAAGAAGTGCTTGTTGTCAAGGCATGTCTCTGCTGGGGCTGAAACTCTTCTGCGATCAGCTCTGGAGTGCAATGGAAGGGGCTGGGGGGGGGGCTCTGGGATGTGGCAGATCCTGCCCCTTGGCTTTCAAGGGCCACCACCACTGTGCATGGTCCTGTTCCCTTGCAGGCTGACAGCAGCTGGCGGCGGGAGAGGATTCTTCATGTGCCACTCTGCAAAGAGGACTGCGAGGAGTGGTGGGAGGATTGCAAGGACTACGTCACGTGCAAAGAGAACTGGCACAAGGGCTGGAACTGGGCAACAGGTTGGTGGGCTGTGTGGTGCAAACCTCTCCTCACCCCTGCAGGCAAGCCCCTGGCAGTGCCACTGCCTGCCCGGTGGCAGGAGCCAAGACCCTCAATTGCTCTCGCCTGTCTGGGGTTGCCAAGCCACCATCCATCAGCTAAGATGCAGCGATGGGCTGTGGGCAGGTGGCCAGGTGAAAGGACATGAGTCAAGTGTGCTAGCTCATGTTGTCTTCTTTTCTGGTGCTGTCTGTCTTCAGGAACGAACCGCTGTCCTTGGGGCTCCATGTGCAGACCCTTCAGCCATGTCTTCCCCCGACCAAAAGACCTGTGTGAGAAAATCTGGTCCAACTCCTACAAATACACCACTGAGCACCGGGGCAGTGGACGCTGCATCCAGATGTGGTTTGACCCTGCCCAGGGAAACCCCAATGTGGTTGTGGCAAAGTACTATGCTTGGAAAAAGAGATCCTCCACTGCTTGGATGGAGAATGTGACTCCTGAGACCGACAAAGCTGTGTGTGCTGTGCCATGGCCTGTCCTGGTCCTGCTGCCTCTGGCCCTTGTGATGGTCCCTGAGGTCATCAGGGGGTGTAGACCCCATGGATGGGGGTCCCTGTGACAGCTCCCTGAAAGGACCTGGCTTGGACTGCTCCAGCTGCCCTATGAGAGGAGCTGGCATGGGTAACACTCAGGTCTGTCTGTTCAAACTGGTCGCACACCCCAGTAAGTGCTCTGCATGAGTTATGGTGTTGGATCTTGGTACCTGCCTCTACTCTCAGCTGCTGATGAAGGCAGTTATTTCCTTGCCATCCTAGGAAGGGCTTTACTGTGTGTCTTTGCTCTGGTGTAGGAGTTCCTTCACATCTGTTCCCACCCTGTGGCCGCGTGTGGGGTTGGCAGTGCTTGTTCAAGGTCCTCAGCTGAGCTCTGGGCTCTGGCCTTTCAGACTGCTCTGACTCCCTGAGGGTGGGGATGATAATAAAACATTCCTCTGAATCAAGCCTTGCTGTACTGAAGTTAAGTACTATTGAGGAGGTAGAAGTGCTCTGGGGGAGGAACAAGGCTGCTGGTCTGTAGGGGGTGGTGGTGGGTGTGGGGATCTGTACATGAGGGAGTCTGCCTGGGGGGTAGGAAAGATCACAGAATCGTAGAATCATTTTGGTTGGAAGAGACCTCCAAGGACATCAAGTCCAACTGTTAACCTATCACCACCAAGTCCACCACTAAACCGTGTCCCGGATGCAGCCTCCTGGATAGATGTAGATCTCCTGGGTGCTGACAGCTCCTTAGCGTGGAGCAGAGCACAGCAGCTGCTGGAGGAGGTGCAGAATTGCCTGCATGTCTGCACTGAGACTTCTGCAGCAGACCACAGCTAGCCATGAGAAGCACCTGCAATGTCTCCTGCCTAGTCACAGCTGCTCTTCCATGCTTCTTCCTCTTCCCTCTGAGCCAGGCCCCTCAAAGCTGGGTGCAGGACCACTCTGACCTTCTGTCCATGAGCTGCTGGAGCTAAATGCAAATTGCTGCTGCAGCCTGGTGCAAGTGGCACCTGCTTTTCCAGCCCAGCAGGTGACTCTGAGGAGCATCTTAGCAGAACTGTCCTTGACCTGCAGCTGGCCAGAGACTGTATGTGGAAAGCTCTCTCCCTTTTGCTACAGCTGCACAGTTCAGGTTGACTGGTAGAGCTTTCCTCCCCCTGCCTATGACCTGGTTTTGGCTGTATATCTGTGGTGCTTCAAAACTTTCTCTTCCCCTGGGAGTAAGGGTTCACAGCCTCCCATGTGGGACTTGCAGATGTCATCAGCAGCTGTGCAAATGCTCACTGCTGTGCTTATTTTTTTAATAGACTCATTTAGGTTGAAAAGGACCTTTAAGATCATCGAGTCCAACTGTTAACCCAGCACTGCCGAGGCCACCACTAACCCATGTCCCCAAGTGCCACATCTACACACCTCTTCAATCCCTCCAGGGATGGGGACTCCACCACTGCCCTGGGCAGCCTGTGCCAGGGCCTGACAGCCCTTTTGGGGAAGAAATTTGTCTTCACTGCTTGAAGCATGTCCAGCCTTCCTGGACTCCTTTGCCCTTCAGGGCTGCCTCCCAAGGGACTTTCTCAACCAGGCTCCTAAACAGGCTGAAGTCTGCCCTCCAGAAGTCCAAGGTGGCAGTTTTGGTGACCTCCTTCTTACTTCTGCAAGAATTGAATGATCCAAGGTCATTTTGTGATCACTATGCCCAAGATGGCCTCCAACCATCACATCACCCACAAGACCTTCTCTGTTCACAAACAACAGGTACAGTGGGGCACCTTCCCTTGTTCGCTCCTCACCAGCTGTGTCAGGAAGGTCTCTTCCACACACTCCAGGAACCTCTGAGACTGTTTGTATTTCCAGCAGACATCTGGTAAGTTGAAGTCCCCCACAAGAACAAGGGCTGGCAATTGTGAGACTTCTCCCAGCTGCTTGCAGAATACTTCATCTGCCTCCTCATCCTGGTTGGGTGGTCTATAACAGACTCCCACCATGGTATCTCCCTTGTTGGCCTTCCCCCTTGTTCTTACCCATAGACACTCAACCCTATTGTCACTATCATTAAGCTCTAGACAATCAAAACACTCCTTAGCACACAGGGCTACCCCACCGCCTCTCCTTCCTTGCCTGTCCCTTCTGAAGAGTTTACAGCCATCCATTGCAGCACTCCAGTTGTGCGTGTCATCCCACCATGTTTCTGTGATGGTAACTATATCATACTTTTCTCCCTGCACAATGGCTTCCAGCTTCTCCTGTTTGTTGCCCATGCTGTGTGTGTTGGTGTAGATGCACTTCAGCTGGGCTAGTGAGGAAGCTGGGCTTTCCCACCTTTGTGGGGGGAGAAGCCCTAATTCTTATGTGACCATTCTCAGGTATTTCCATGGTTTTTAACACATCAATAACTCTTGTGTCTTTGCTGCGTGGATCTCCATCCCTTACCTCCACTGAGATGGCAGACTGAAGGACCTCCCTAGCACATCATCCCTCAAACATTGGTGTGCTGCCTCCAGGCTTATCTCTAGTGAGCCTGGTTTTATCCCTTTCCCCTTCAAATGTAGTTTAAAGCTCTTTCAATGAGCCCTGCTAACTCCTGTGCAAAGATCCTTTTCTTCCTCTGAAGTGAAAACAAGTCTCCAGCAGAACTTCAGCAACTTCTGGAAGGAATGGCAAAGGGCAGAGTAATGGGGAAATGCACAGGGCTGCTCAGGTTAGGCAAAGTCCACAGTCTGCAGAGCTTTATGGTACTTCAAATATTTTAAGGAGTCTTTAGATTAAAGCAGCCATTCCCAGAAATCTGTCTGGTTTTTAGGGATTTTTAAGTACTTCTAATGATACAGCCTCTATTGGAGCTGGTTACTTATTCCTTGCCTTTATGTGAAACACAGAAGCATTTTTCTTCCCCGAAAGGGTTGTCAGGCATTGGAACAAGCTGCCCAGGGAGGTGGTGGAGTCCCTGTCCCTGGAGGTATTCAAAAAGATGTTTAGATGAGGCCCTAAGAGATATGATTTAGTGGGGGATTCACTTGGTAGTGATAGGTTAATGATTGGACCCGATGATCTTGGAGGTCTCTTCCAACCAGAACGATTCTATGATAGGGCTGGTGTGAAGTCCTCCTGTCCCACACCAGTGTGAAAACCCTGCCTGCAGGCCTGTCCCTGGAGGGAGATCTGATCTCGCTTTTTCCACCACTTAGTTTTATCCTTTGAAAGTTGCTTTGGGATTAGCTGCAAGTGATGCTGCAGACAACATCTCTTCTTTATAAGAAACTTCCAGTTGTAGATACTTGCTCCCTGGACATTTCACCAGTTCTGTTGTTCCCATGCTTGGCAAGGATAAGATAACTGCTGGGATCATTCATTGCATACTATGGAAAAGTTTTTCTTTATGAAGCTACTCTAGAAAAAGACATCCTTGAGGAGAAGAGGCTGATTAGATCAGCTGTCCATCTCTTATCACAGTCTAAGTTCATCTGCTCAGCCCTGAATTGAGCTAAAAGGTCAAACATTTCACCTGTGCTATTCTCTGTATTTGATTGTTTCTTGTGATAGGCTTTATGACTCTGCAATCATTTGTGCATTAATCCTAGCACACTAAATATCACTGTTCACTCATTATTTCAATGATACTGTTTTCAAAGAAAATCTCTTGAAGTCCAGAAATGAATAGAACTGAAGAGAATTTTACAAATAGCAAGAGCATCCATCTTACAAAGGATTAGCTCCGTAACTACTGGAGCAGTCACCACATCCATCTGCAAGTCTACATACGCTCCTCTCCTCTACATAGGAAACCCTGACTGCTGAGTCGGCAACTGGGAAATGCTGCCCTTACATTGCTCATGATATCTTGAAACTTCTGCCCATCAGACTGGCCCAACATCGCCTCACTGTCTTTGTCCACCCTCTTCTGCTGTTTACTATTGTACGGGGCTGAAGCAGGCTGAGGAGCTCCCCAGGCGCCTCTGCTAGAGCGGCTGTGAGTATCAGTGGGCACTGCCTGTTAGGAGATGTGTTGCAGGAGGGCTGAGGCTCTGCTGCAGTGAAGAGCCCCCATAATCTGTGCTGCAGATCACCAGCTAATTGATTTCACCTTTGCAGCCCTGTTCTGGGGCCTATGCACGTCACCTCACTTCATGTTCTCCTTACGGGAGTCATCATGTAGCTGGAGCTATGAACTACTTCTCTCCCCTGACCAATGCACTTGCATTTGTCCAACAGCTCTCGGAACATGCGGGGGCCAAGGGGTTCTGCCATCCCTGCACCGATCTCATCAGGCTTCGCTGTGGCTGACAGCATCTTTCAGCTGAAATGGTGCATGGAACAGTTTGGCTGATGCTTTAGTTTTGCAGCCACCAGCTTTCCGCCAGCTCTGGCCAAGGCTGTGCGCTTGGTGGATGTCCTTCAGGTGGGACACACACCTTACAGGGCGACCCTCCATGCAATGGGTAACATCCATTTTATTTCTGTATCAAGGACCAACACTGAATTAGGAGGAGATCTGGGTCATGTTTCCTTTGCCATCACGCATGAATTTAGATTGGTCCTGGATGTTGTGGGCATGCTGGATTGACAACTCCAAAACTCTCTGAAAACATCCTGGGCAATGTTACTGTGTGGGTTGGGGCTCACTGGGGTCAGGAAGGGGTTCAGCTGTGGTGTAGGTCTCCTTACTCACACTGCAGAGAGGACTGGGACTTGCATCTCCCTCCTACTCCATGGTCCTCCAGGGACTCCTGGAAGAGCCTCCTCCCTCGCCAGCAGCTCCCTGCCAGCCCCTTCAGCGGAGACTCTCCTTCCTCGCAGGAGCAGGGCACCAGGATCACAGGATCATGAAGGCAAAGAATCAGGTAGGTTGGGAAGGGAGGTCTGCCTGTGGTCCAACACCCTGCTCAAACCACAGTCCCTGGGAGCGAGACGTTTAACACATTAACACATTTTTAACAACATCTCTGATTTTTTCCAGCGCTGACACCTGTTTCAATAAAACCTATTCAGACTTTTCACAAGTCATTGCCTTTAAAAAAACACAAGTCCATTTTCATGGCCTCTCCTTGGCCAGCTCACCCAGTCTGTCTGGGCCACCCAAGGATGAGCTGCACAGATCGCAGGTGCATGGGGAGGTGGCAGGAGCACACTAGCCCCGTGGCCACTAAACCACAGCGTTTACAGGGTGGTAGCAGCGTGTCCCCCTGCTCAGCAGGAAGCCACTAACAGGGGCGATGCAAGCTCCTGGCCAGGTTCATGCCAAGCCAGAGCATCACTTGGAGACCTGGCTCTGCCCATCTTGAAAGCACACGCAGGAGCCCTCCCGATGTCCCGTGCAGCCCCATGAGCTGTTGCCTGGTCCGTGGCCCCTCTCTGTGGACCCAGCAATCTGCAGGCTGCTGGCAGCGGAGTCTCAAGAGGGGCCAGGCGGACTGCTGCAGGCTTGCCTGCTGTTTATGACCTAGCTGGCCCGTTCCCCAGGGCTGGCACAGGAACGCTGCGCTGCCCACGGGGCTTCCACAGAGCAGTTATAAGCAGCCGTGTGCTGGCAGACCAGCGAGGGGAGCTGGCAGTGACTCCCTCCTCTCTTTCCGAGCCCTGCTCACCCAGCAGATCTTCGGGAAGGTCTGGGCTGCAAGGTGAAAGCATCAGGCTAGAAACAGCAGCTATTCCTACCGCATCTTCGTGCTGGATCCTGGCATCTTTTGGCGCCTTCCTCACCGTAGACAGGCTGCGTGAGCAAACTCCTGGAGGAGCTTCTCCCCGCTTTGGATGCTTGTACTAATTCCTGTCCTTGGTGGTGTTCTTCCCGTTGTCAGAGAGGTGACGACTGTACATCTGCAGGGGGTTCAGGTACCTGCCTGCTCTGCGTGACCATAGCCAAGGCGGCGGGGTGTTGGCAACTCAAGCTTGCAATGTGTCCCCTCATTTTCTTGGAGGGGGACCTGATCTTGGAGACAGATTTCCAGTCCTGACCAAAATGTCTCCGCTTACAGAGGAGTCACCCTGCTGTTCAGACAGGGACCCTGGAAGCATGCTACCTTCAAAGCGAAAAATTCGCTCTGCAATTCAAGGCTCAATTGTCAGACTTCATGCTCCAGTCACAACCCTTTGCTGCTGTTGCTGCTGATGCATCTTCAGGCTGGGAATCTCCTCTTTTCCACACAGCTCTTCTGGACCATGATTTCTTATACTGAATAAGGTGAATTGCCTGAGCTTTCTGGTGCCTTGGTGCAGGGCACGAGGAGCCCAGACTCCCCTCAGTCCAAGAGCACGGCAGCATCACCCCTTTCCCATCTGCTCTTGCTCTGTCGCAGCGTGCTTCCAAGCTGGCTGCGGGTTTGTTTCTTCTCGTGTTTTATGGAGGTTTGGATGCATGTATGTAACTGATTGCTGCAGCCTGAGAGGTTCCCCCTGTGGTTACATACAAGCCAAGATCACCTGGAAGGAGGGCTCTGCGTTGGATGTGGTTCCTGGGTCTCAGGAGCTAACTGCAAGAGCTGAAAAACAGAGGAGGGACATCAGCCAGCGGGGGATGTTTGACTCCTTTTGCTCTCCAGCCAGCAGAGAAGGTAACCAGTAGAGTTGACAAGAGTGGTCTGCTACAAGTTCATAACATTTCTTCTTGTCCTCCTAATTAGAATAGAATAGAATATTTCAGTTGGAAGGGACCTACAATGATCATCTAGTCCAACTTCTAGTCATAGAAGAAAGCCATGCTTTGGGGCACACAAAGCTTTCTGCATGTCTCAGAGAGAAGCCAGGTGCTCGAGCTGGGGAGTAGAGGCAGAACAAGGCTTGGAGGAGCCCAGTGCACAGTGAGACCCCACAGAGCTGTAAATGAGGAGCCCCAGCACAGCAGAGGCCTCCAGCCCTGAGCATCAACCCCCAGGTAAGCACTTTCATGCTGGGTGGCTGGCAGCACCCTTTCTACTGCAAGGGCAGCTTGGAGATCGGGAACGCCACCAGCTTTACATGTGGACACTTGTCTGTAGGGCTCCTGGTCAGAGAGATTGCGGGAGGGGCTGGCCTCTGACCAAAGGAGCCCTCTTCTCACAGCCTACATGCAAGGCACAGGGGGAAGATAACCCTCCTGTGAGCCCTCTGCCAGAGAACCGTGTCCAACAACCACGGCCAAAGCAGGGGGGATGAAGGAAGGGTCAACTGTGCTGGTAGGAAGATTTGTGGGTGCTGCAGGTGCTCCCCAGGGTCTCCAAGGACTGTTCTGTGCCTCTGGACCAATGTGTAAAAGGGAACTTTTCTCACCCATTACAGACCTGTTGCTAAGACTATAGTCTTTGTCCAAACGCTTAGAGCAAGAAATATGCAAGAGCTCTTGGGTGCCAATCACTGAACTAAGGTTTTGGTAAAATAAATAGTGACATGACACAGGTACATTTTTCAAATCTCCCGTATTTAGTATGTGCAGAACTATATGAGCAGCATACTCTTTCCGAGAACTACATGACAACACTGCAGCTCATGTGATGCCCATGAATAACCCCCAAATGAGCTGCTTTGTAGATGTCTTCTGTGTATGACTTTGCCTTAAGATAACTGAACACGCATCTGCTGGGCTCTCCAGGACCTGAAGTTTGTGGTGTCTGGTCCATGTCCCTATTTGACAACTGTGTTCTTTCAGCTTTGGCTTCACATCTGTCACATTTACATGTGTTTGCTTAGATTTCCTGCTTTGATTTCTTTGATATTTCTGTTTAACTGCAGGCCATCTCCAGCACATCATGTCTCTCAAAAAGTCCACCTCCACGCCAGTCACATTTATCCTTTCAGGCATCCCAGGGCTGGAAACTGTCAGCATCTGGCTCTCTTCCCTTCACCTTCATTTGTGTTGTGTCACTTCTGGGGAACATCACAATCCTGTTACCAGGACTGACCCGAGCCTCCATGAGTCCATGTACCAATTCCTCTCCCTGCTGGCCACCACTGGTTTGCGTTTGTCTCTGTCTGCAATGCCAGCTGTGATGAGTGTATTCTGGTTTGATGCCAGGCAGGTTAGTCTTGATGTTTGTTTTGCTCAATCTTTCTTAACTCATTCATCCTCATTCTTGGAGTCCTCAGTGCTTCTGGCCATGGCCTTTGATCATTATGTGGCCCATCTGCTACCCGCAGAAATACTCCTCCATCCTCCCCAGTGCCAGGATAGGCAGGATCAGGCTGCCTGCCCTGTGCAGGTGTGCCTTACCAGCGGTCCCCCATTTGTGGTATTAAAAGGATTGCCCTTCAGCCAGTTCCATGTGCCCTCCCACGCCTGCTGCCCGTATCAGGACCTGATCAAGCTGGTGTGTGCAGACTTCACATTCAATAACTGGCATGGCTTTGGTTTAGCCATTCTCTTTCTGACTTTAGTCCTCACCCTCATCTTCGTGCCATATATACTGATTGCTAGGGCCATTCTGAGCATCGCATCCCAGAGGGAACAACTCTTGAACAACTGCCTGTCCCGTATATCCTGGCAGTTCCAATCCTGTACATCCCCACGGTTGGCTTGTCCATGGTTCACTGGTACGGCAAGCATGCTTCCCCTCTTGTTCACATCTTCATGGCCGGTATCTACCTGCTGGTCCTTCCCATGCTGAACTCCATCATCTACAGCATAAAAATGGAACAGATCTGCAGGGGTGTCCTCAGGGTCCTCTTTCCCAGTCATGTCTGCACGAGGCAGGGACAGGTCACAGCGGTGGGAAGAGGCCTGGTGTGAAATGCCTGTGTGCCATGGGCCAAGTCAACATGTTAAAGGCACACGTCTTCCCAGTGCACATCCTCTGGGTGAAAATGCTCCCTGTGTTAATGATACCCTGTGATTCATTAAGGGCTCTGCTGACTGTGTCCACGTGCAAGGACAGCTGACAATGTCTGCTCAAGTGACAACAAAGGCCAGACAGAGATTGGAGGGGCAGTGACAAGGTAGGGAAAACCAGCCAGACTCATTCTTCTGCATCTACTGCTCCTGAGACCATCAGAGGTGAATGGTTCAGCCATTGTCCTTGTTTTGAAACTAGAGCAATTCATCGGAAGAAACTCTCTACAGCACACTACGCAAATTCCTGGATTATTGCCTGAACGGGTATAGGATTTTTGTGGGGCGCCTGCGGCAGAATTTCAGGATTGAAGGACCAGAGGTCTGGGAGACAGGTATAGGAGAGACCAAGGGTTGGGAGCAGCTTCCAGAGACACCCACTGTGGTGGGGTCCCTGAGCTCCTGTCCGTGGAAACAGGTCTGAGCAATTCGTGCTGTCCGTGGGGGTCCACCCCGGTCCACCGCGTTGGGGCACTCTGAACACAGCCACCAAACAGGCTCTGAAAACCCCAGCCTGGAAAAGCCCTGAGCCGGCGGTGAGGCTCGAGTTGGGCAGTGTTTTGACAGTGAGCTCAGATGAAAAGGGGGGAAAAAAAGCCCCATTCGAGGCAGTAAGACCATGTCTCAGGAGGGCAGACAGGCGGCAAGTGGGTGTCGGGGTGAGAAGGATGGCGGCGTCGGGAAAACGGGGGCTGCTTTTGCACATCAACTCCTTTGGAAATGTCAATGTATTCAGGGAAATGCCAGTGCAGCAGAGATGCCAAAGAAAGGTTTGCCGAGGGCGAGGGGAAGACGAAAGGGCAGTGAGCACGTCCGCAGCAGTCTGAGCAGCGTGGGTGGGCGTCCGGGGGGGACAGCGCTGCTGGTGCCCCCCAGGCATCCTCCCGCAGCGGTGCTGTGTGGCGGGGTCGGTGCGGGGCAGGCGATGTCCCTCGTGCCTGCAGATGACTGCAGATGAGCTGCTGCTTCTCCCTCCGCCTGGGAGAGCTGAAGTGCCTCGGGCTGGGGCAGATCGGGAAAAACCTGGCTCTGCAGGTGGTTTTCTGGGGTGCAGAAGGAGAAGGTCTCGAATTTGGCTGTTGGAGGTTGTGCTTTGGTTTGTGCAGCTTTCTGAAAGGGTGGGATGATTGCTGGAGACCTTGCAAAACAACAGACTCTAAGGGTTGAGTATTTTCAGTGATTTCTCCCAATCTAATCGGCTTTCATCCCAGAAAAGGTGGGGTTTAGTGCAAGTGGAAGCTGCAGGCACAGGTTGTCCAGGAAAATGTGAACAGGTTGAGGAATGTTGTGCCCAAAGCGATGGGTTGAACAGGAGAAGGCAGCTGGCCTGCAAAAGACGGCTGTGACCCAGGTTGTTGGATGAGGAATGTGTTGGGGATGTTGCTGGAGCTGAGGATGAGACCGGCAGCACGGAGGGGATGATGCGCACAGTCTCGGGAGCGGAGCGCGGTGGCAGCCGGGACTGGGGCGCGCCGGAGCAGGAGGGGACGCAGAGCCAGAGGTGCGCAGCCGACCGCAGAGAGGGAGCACTTGGCAGCAAGATGAAGGAAACTGTTTGGTGTCAGCCCTGCCCCAAAATGCCTTTCACTCCCCTGTGTTATTTGACTTTTGTCCAGGGCTTATGGCTTTGCCCAAACGAGAGCTCTATAGGCACGTGCAGGAATATTAAATTTCCCATGGTGGCCATGGTGATTATTTCAAGGAAAGAAGCAGTGCCACTGAACAGAACTACAACTTTTTAAAGATCTTTATTCTGTAGGGGGTTTATTTCCTTTTTTTGTTTGCCTGAAAGCACTAGACCAGCAAAGTGGACTTGGTAAAACTGAGATAGTGATACCTCATGAGGAAAATGTCTAGGAGAATATTTTTCAGGAAGCTCTGCAGTTCATTAAAGATGCAATAAAAAAAGCTGCTTTTTTTTTTCAAACCCCACCAGTAGAATGAATAAGCCAGAAGGGCACTAAAAATCATCATGCATAAATCACCACCTTTGCAGTGATCCTTAGCATGAGAAAAAAACATGAGCGTTTGAGCTTAGTCAAACTAGTAATGATTTACAGAATTTACAGAGCATATAAAGTAAAAACAGAAAGAAAGGGGAAGGCAAAAAGCAATTTACGTTTAGTTAGACACATAGATCAATGTAAGAATTGCTTTGTTATTCAAACGCTAGGGAAGCATATTGAACGATGAATGATATGAACATGTATGGCATTTATTATTTTTATAAATTATGAATTATTTTTCCCTGAAATAGTCTAACATCAGCAGCAAAGTAAGAAATCAGGGGAAACAGGAAAAAAAAGTTTAAAAGTTAAGAAAAGAGATGGCTTTAAATTACAAGGGCAGTGTAAGGGCAGGGCGACGTTCCCCTTAGAGCACTTAGAGAGGGGGCAAGAGCAGTCCAAAGGTTGTTGGCGGGTATCTTTGAGAATGAACGGAGGATAAATGCGAATGAAAACCGGACTGGAAGAAGGTAACCCTAGGGCCTGACTTCAGAAAGGCGGAAAAAGGTAAAGAAGCGACAGGGAATTAGAAACCAGCCGGATTAACATTTGTTTCCTGAAAAATACTGAAACAGACAAAGCAAATATTTATGGAGCACACATGGCATATCAAGGAAAAAAGCAGCAGTGACAGTGAATTTCTTAGGAACAAATTGTGACAAAGCAATCTAATTTTTCCTTTAGATGGGGTAACATGCCTTGCTGACAGGGAAGAAACAGAAAATTAAATCTGCGTTGACTGTAATTATGCTTTTGACACATTTCACATAACGTATTCAGAAACAAGAAAGGAGAGAATGATCTAAACAAAACTACCACAAAGTGAAGGCAAAACTCATTGGAAAAAAGACTTTTTCAAAGAAAAGTTATCAATTATTCATTGTCAAAGATGAAGCAAACAGGGATTCGAAGGAAGCTATCTTATTTCTGCAGTTATTCACTGTTTTCATTAATGAGCTTTTAAGAAAATAGAGATTTCTTTGGGTCTGAATGTAGTCATTTTCATGTCATTTTGGGTACATAGATCTGATCTTGCTTAAAAGATCTAGCCTTTAATCAGTGTATTCCATGTGAATGTACCAGACTGATGTCGTCTTTATTATTGTGCCTGACTATTTAAAATTTTTGGTGTCACTCCAGCATCGTTCTGGCGGTTGGGTAGGGAGACTGCTTATTAACTCGTCAGTGAGAACAACGCGGAAGGACTGGAAGTACAACAGGGAGAAGGCTGAAACTCGTAACCGTCCTGACCCGCTGGATGGGAAACTAGAAATGTAATTCACACCGTTGGACTGGCAGGAACGGAGGATTTATGTCAATAAACACTAGTCTCAAACTGGTTAGTCCGGCAGTAACATTAACCTATCGATTTTATTTTATTTATTTATTTATTCAGAATATAAATAGAGTAGGCAGCATCTCTGCAGCAAAGCTTTGGGAAGTACTGGAGATGACAAGGCAAACACTAGTCAACAATGTCACGGTTTGCTAAAATAAACCGAAAACAAGACCCAAAGTGAACACTCTGTCAGCAAGTGTGAGTAGGAGTGTTGCACCCCGGGCACGCGGAGTACCCTTCCCGTTCTTCTCAGCACCAAACCCACAGGTGGGGGCACCTTCTGTAAAGGAACACAAAGACCTGTTAGCAAAAGAAGAGCAACAAAATAATTAAAAGTCTGCAGAATATGAAGCATGAGGACTCCTCTCAGGCATGAGATTTTTTTGGAGAGGTGTGGAGGTGCCGTCCAGGAAAGTTAAAACAGATTAACTAAACACCCTTCTGGGATGGTTTGGGTAAGCTGCTGTCTTTTAGGGTGGTAAATGGACCACAAGATCTCTTGAGGTTCCTTCTATTCCTACTTTTCATGTTTCTATCTAAAATTTCACATTAGATGTATATTTTCTACCGCTGTCCTGAGCACCTCATTTGTTGTACGTGTATTTTGATATTCCTTATCTACATATAGGATAGTATCTTCTGCCTAGGGATATGCCGATCTTCACTAAGCAGTTATGTGGGAGTTTGAACTCCTCGGTATTATTTCAGTAATAATAAACACTTGGGTCTTGGTAGAGACCCACCATCACTTTTGGCCTTCCCATACTTTTGTCAGCAAGTTGCATATGTCAATTGGATTTCTCAGCTGTTAAACATAACAGTGTATTTGTTTGGTTTTCTTGAGCATCCGGGGTTTAAGCCAGACTTTGCACCCCATGACTCTCTCATCAAGGCTCAGGTCTGAGGACCTGGCTGACTTTGAGCAGAAATGTTATTACAGGAATACTGTGGGTTATTACTGCATGCACACAGAGTTTCCCGTCAGAAACCCCCACGCAGACAAGGTTTTCCCTGCTGACCCCTCTCTGTATGAAGCCATGAGGACCCCTAAAAGCACAAATGACAAAGCAGAGAGGGGTAGTAGCTCAGCGTGATCAGAGGCTGTTATTTACATCAGCACGTTCTATAGAAAGAAGGCTCCTGTGCAAACTTGTCTTCCAACTACATCCTTTGGGCTAATAAAAGAATTATCTCTCTTCTGAAACAAAAGGCAGGCTGATAAAACCACATTTTTCAGAAAAATGCGTCATTAATGGTTGTTGTTTGCTGGAGGTGAAAATGGCCCCGCATTAAACCAATAAAGCAATTAGCTTTTCAAAAAACTATACATGACCATTTTCTAATACTGAATCCATTGCTCCCAATAGCACAACTGTGTCCTTTCAATGAATGAAGATTAAATAATTACTGATGTGGAAGCTATCCTTTTCTAATGGGTGAGTCACCTTGATCCGGTGACTGTCAGTGTCAGGGGCACTGCAGAGGTCAGCGATAAATGTCATTGGGGCCCAATAAGGGTTTATTTCCCAGAATTTGGGGTAATTGTGAGATAAGTTGGATAATAAAATCCCACATCATGCTGACCACTTGGACACAGGTCATCCTTCAGCTGGATATATCATTGCACCTGGAAGGAGAGGCAAAAATAGCAGTTAAGCATTGAATTTGAAAGTGGTCTGTCCTTGTTTCGGCCAGGACGGAGCTCATTTTCCTTCCAGCAGCTACTGTGTTTTGGGTTTAGCATGTGAAGAATGTTGATCATACACTGATGTTATTAGTTGCTGCGAAGCGATCAAAGACGTCTTCCAGCTTCCCAGGTTTTGCTAATGTGCAGGTGCAAAAAAACCCTGGGAGGGGTATAGCTGACCCAAACTGGCCAAAGAGAGTGTTCCACACCATAGACAGCATGCCCGGTATAAGGGGGGGTCAGCCAGTGGGTAAATCCCTTTTTTCTTGTTTCCCTTTTTTCATTTATTCGGGCCTTTTCATTCGTTCGGCTGTTTGTTCCCTCGCTCACTCTCTCTGGAACTTGCTGTTCTGAGACAGCTGCTGGCGAATATTCCTGTTCCCTGGCTGCTGCTTGGGATGGCCTGTATCGGTCATCGGGTGGTGAGAAACTGTGCATCGTTCATTTTATATATCCTATTATCATTCTATTTTATTATTATTATTTTTAATATATATTATAATTTTTTTTTTCTTTGCTGTCCTGGTGAACTGTTTTTATCTCAACCCACGGGTTTCCCTTTCTCTCTGATTCTCCTCCCCACCCCACTGGGGAGGGGGGGAGTGAGTGAGCGGCTGCGTGGTATTCAGTTACCAGCTGGGGTTAAAAAACAACATGGTCAAAAGCAGATTTTCTATACCCAAGGACATGCTTCAGAAAACTCACCCCAGTATGTTAGACATGATCTTACTGTCCAATATTTCTTCTATTATCTCATGAGATTGGTTTGCTTCAGCACTGCCCGTTTCTTGACAGATATAAGGCGCAGCAGGGAAACTTCTCCCTTGGTTCTGTCAACTAGCACTAGCAGCCCCCAGTCTGGCTGTCAGAGCAAATTACACCAAGCACTTGGGTTATTAAATATGACCCAAATCTTAGGCTTCCATATGCAGAACAACTGGCATTCCTTGCTCCAGGAAGAGCACTACGCTCTGTGACTACCCGATTCGGTTTGGGTCACAGAACAACCTTGAAGGGTAAGAATTCCAGCCTGGCAGAAGTGAAGGTCTTGATTTCCAAAATGGGAACGTGGTTAAAAAGAAAAACCTGAGAACAATGCGACTGTGCCCTGGTTTTGAGATTTTTTTTCCCTTGTGCCAGGTGCCATCTGGGATTTTCCTGGACGTCTCCCTGGTCCTGGACACTGAGATTTCAGCTCCGCTGTGCTCTGTTTGCTGATGACACGAAACTGGGAGGAGTGGCTGATACCCCAGAGGCTGCGCTGCCATTCAGCGAGACCTGGACAGGCTGGAGCGTTGGGCGGAGAGGAACCTCATGAGGTTCAACACAAGCAAGTGCAGGGTCCTGTCCCTGGGGAGGAACAACCCCCTGCACCGGGACAGGTTGGGGGTGACCTCCTGGAAAGCAGCTCTGCGGAGAGGACCTGGGCGTCCTGGGGGATGACAAATTCCCCATGAGCCAGCAACGTGCCCTTGCGGCCAGGAAGGCCAACGGCACCCTGGGGTGCATGAGGAAGAGTGTGGCCAGCAGGTCGAGGGAGGTTCTCCTCCCCCTCTACTCTGCCCTGGTGAGGCCCCATCTGGAGTCCCGGGTCCAGTTCTGGGCTCCCCAGTTCAAGAGAGACGAGGAGCTACTGGAGAGAGCCCAGCGGAGGGTACAGAGATGCTGAGGGCCTGGAGCATCGCTCCTGTGGGGAAAGGCTGAGGGAGCTGGGGCTGTTCAGCCTGAGGAAGAGGAGACTGAGAGGGGACCTCACCAACGCTTATCAATATCTCAAGGGTGGGTGGCAAGAGGACGGGGCCAGACTCTTCTCAGTGGTGCCCAGCGCCAGGACAAGGGGCAACGGGCACAAACTGGAACATGGGAAGTTCCGCCTGAACAGGAGGAAAAACGTCTTCGCTGTGAGGTGCCCGAGCCCTGGCACAGGCTGCCCAGGGAGGGTGTGGAGTCTCCTTCTCTGGAGAGATTCCAACCCGCCTGGACGCGGCCCTGTGCAGCCTGCGCTGGGTGACCCTGCTCTGGCAGGGGTTGGGCTGGGTGGGCTCCAGAGGTCCCTACCAGCCCCCACCATCCCGGGATTCTGTGATTCTGTGATTCTGTTTCCCAGCTTCTGCTTTTTAGAGTGGCTCTTCTCCTGGGTTACGCTGGAGAATTACTTATCCAGTTGCAGCTGAATGCACCTTGGGCAGATTGTAAAAGTCACCGATTTGAACAGACAGGCTGAAAACAGGAACAAACGCATCCACGGTGCACAGATCCACCGACGTCTATTAATTTTGCTTGGGATGAAAGAGCCAGCTTGTGAGGCTTCTACGTCGTAGTGTGGCAGGTGCTGTACTCTCATTTTTCTGACAATGAATTATACTATAAATAACAATCAGAGAAGAAAATGGAAAACAAAGGTTTTGGGAAAAAGTCACTTGTTTGGGGCCAAATGCCATAAGCCTCTAAAAGATGTCCTTCCAGTTGCATATAGTCACCGTCCTTATCCAGCGGAGAGTCAGACACTGCCGGGAACTTACCTGGTCTGTGCTGTGCATCTTAGGATGGGACAAACTATCCCTCAGCAAAGCTTATTTCTCCCCCATAACCATAAAGGAGGCAGTTAGCCCCATGCCAGAGAAGTGACGTGGTTGATGCTGTGTTTTTAATAGAGAGATGTCCTCTGTGCTAAAGAACGCACATAAGATGCTAATATCTTTCCTGTCTTGGTGAGAGGGTAACAGTTTAAGGTGAAAAAGTTCCTAAGCATAATAGCTACCCAAAAGAGCAAAGCACCTGATGCTGAGGGGAGCCTGGGGAAACGAAGGGCAGTTCTGCACGGCCGCGCGCAGGACACGATGTGAGCAGACGCGAGCTCCCTGCTCCGTGCTGAGCCACGATGTCGTGCAAGCGTGAGCCCAGGACGTCGGCGATACAGGACACGCGCCTTGCGAGGACGGAGGTCTGCAGGTGTCCTTGCAGCACCGCCGCGGCTGTCGCTGCAGCTTCGCACAGGCGTGGCTGAACAGCCTTCCAGCGGCATTTGGCATTTTGTGGCAGCGTGGAGTTCACTGCGGGCAGACAGCGTCTCCCGAGAAGCTGCAGGCACTCGGGCAGTCAGCTCCGGTGAGCTAGGTTTCGTCAAGGCCAGACTTGCCGCGGTACCCGGCGGTCTGATTTTCTCTGTCTGTGCTGTGCAGAAGTTGCTTTCAGGCAGAAAGATGCATGAACCAAGGATGAGAGGGCTTGCGGGGGGGGGGCGGGATCTGATTTTTTCATCTAGTTTCAGGCATACGGTTCACTTATTCCTCTGCACAAGGGACAAGATATTTTTTCATGCAATGCATCACACTAAACCCAAACGCTTCTCTTGTTCGCATCGCCGCGACTCCCAAACCCCAGCAGCCACATTAATTTCACTCCGTATTTATACCCACACTGCGGAGATCGGCCCAACAGCTCACTACCCCTCTGCAGAGTTCGAAAGCAACCCCACTGGGGAGGGATTTCGCTGGGTGAGTTTGCTTTCCCCCTGTTTCCAGCATAATGAAACAGTCCCAGGGTGGAGGTCAAAAAACAGTTTTCCTCGGAGTCCACGTAAGCAGGTGCATGTTCTGCAGTGGTGATATTTAACTGCTGGAAGAAGTTAGTGGAAGCATTAGAAACATGCTGAATCCTCCAGCTTTTGAGTTTTTTAGAATTTGACTGAGCAACTTTTTGGAAGCTGCGTTAGAGAAAAACAAGCTGCTGGGTTCGGTGCAGTGTATGTCAATGGTTAGAGAGAGCATATGGGGTAATGACCAGTCTAGAAAGGTTTCTGGCATATGCCAGATGTCGTTTCTGCCTGCTTCCCTATATGACTGTAAGCCAAGGTCCACTGAAAAACAATATTGAAAGTGTCTTTGGATGGGGGCCCAGGGCTTACGTGTGGCTTTTAACAATGAAAGGAATGCTCAATGAAATGTTTCAGGAATAGTATGTTAAGCGTATGTTAACAGTATGTTAAGGAGTAGCATTTTGAGTATTCTCAGTGATTTCTCCCAGATCTGGCTGGTGTTCACCCCAGAAATAGTGGGATTTAGTGCAAGCGGAAGCTGCACGCACAGTTTGTCCAGGAAAATGTGAACAGGCCGAGGAACATTGTGCCCAAACCCGGACTGGAGACCAGCAGCATGGAGGGGACGGTGGGCATGAAACAGCATATCCTCTCAACGTGCTTGGACAGAAACCTGAGCTTGCAGGACTCTTGCTCTGACCCACAGTTCACTTTCCACGGTCCTACGTAGCCTGCAATAGACTTTATTGCCCGCAGCAGGGCATCACTGACACCCACGGGTGCTGGTCACCTGCTGCACGGGTCTCGGGTGCCACCGAGCTGCAACCGCTGCCGTCGGGCTGCTGCTGCACACCAGCTCCGGGCTGCACCGCCGAAACACGGGGCAGGCCAGATCGTGCAGCCTGCTCCGGTGTTTGACCTCTGTGCAGCTGCAGGCAGCCCCTTTCGCACCCCATCCCTTTGATTTCCCCCCACCCCTGTCCTCCCCAACACCCCTTTCCCACCTTTGACCCATCCCCTGAGGGTTCCTGTATCAGTTTTGCACAGTCCCACAGGACCTTCAGATATCCCAAACCCTCTCGTCCATCATTTCCCATTTCTTATCCGCTACAAAGTCCAGGCTGACCCTCTCCAAAGCCGACCTTGGAGTCTCTTAATGGCCCGTCAACCAGCAGCTGAAGAGTTTTGGTCTTTGCTATGGTCTCCATTATCTATGAATCAGGTTTGTTCCTCTGTGTGTTTTGTGTCTTTGCCTGTTACTTACTCTTCCCTTTGAGCTGCAAAGGTTTTGATCTGACAGCCTCAATGAAGCAGATGCTCTCACCTTCCACATACCCTTGCGGGGACCAGAAGGATTTTGGGAAGAGGCAACAAAAACAACCAAAGGCCTAAAATAATTTCCATGCAAGGAAGAGCTGGGTGAACCAGGACCCTCCAGGCTGGAAGAGGGATGACTGAAGGGGTGGGGAAGGGCTCTGTAAAGTCTTGAGTGCCTTGAAGAGGACATTCAGGTGTAATAGCTCGCTGTCTCTTTTAATACAAGAACTAAGACACATTAAATAAAATAGCAGGTGGCAAATTTAAAACCAATTACAGGAGGTGTTTTTCACTCAACAGGATTAAGCTTTGGAACATTTTGGCAGAGTGAACTGCAAACGCCAGAAGTCTGCAGGGGCTCAACTGAGCAGTAAGACAAATCCACAGGAAAAAAATCCATGAAGGAATATTCAACACGAAACACTGCTCTTGGTTCAGGAAGTGCCGGAGCCTCAGATCGATAGAGGTTAGCAGAGAAATGATCCCCCTGTGCTTGCCATGTGCTTATTCCTTTCCTGAACACTGCCCAGGTCACAGCATTGGCCAGCTGGACCTTCGAGCTCTGCCCACCAAGCACAGAGCTTCCTCAGGGGCTGTTCACCCGCCCGAGGAGCAGCAGCCCGTTCCGCAACCACACCACCTCCCATCCCAAACCGAGGACAGTGAGAGAGAAGCTGCCTGGAGCCTGGAGGGGGGGTCCAGCCCCATGGAGCATCACTGAGTGTGTGGCAAGGAGACAGGACATGGGGCTAGGAGAGTCCATGGAGTTTGAACGGTGGGAGTCCTTCACTGTCATCTCACCCTGGACAACCATGGTGAAACAGCCTCCTTGCCGCTGCATCCTCTCACCTTGCAGGAAGGAGTTTTGCATCAGGAGCTGCTCATTTGTGGGGATCCCAGTGCCAGAAAGGCCCTCAGACCCTGTAAAGCATCATTTTAAATGCTATTTATTAGAGCTAACACTATAAAGAAAGAGAGGACATCACAGATAATCTTACATCCTTTCAGATGCTGGGAAACCCAAGTTGTGCGGGGTGGAATGGGTCTCCAGTCAGCATGCAGTATGCTGTGCAGACCTCATCCAAAAAGGGTTACCCCATTTTGGCCACTCGAGCTATTGTAAGAAAATCTGTTCCCATAACCAGAGCTCCAGCAAAGAGACCTTGACGCAGGAGCAAGTAAGGACAAGCAAGGTGGTGGGGACTGTGGGGCCACAGAAGACAACATTGTATTTCCTATCCATCCCATTACAAATCTGACACTTTCTCCCCTTGTGAATGCGTTAGAGGAAGAACCTTTGTAATAAGAGCCAAAAAAAGCAGGATCCATGTGCAAGCTTGTGACAGGCTGTGAGAGGACCAGCCGGGATCTGGACAACATTTCACGGTACATTTTGCAAACACTTCGCCCAGAATATCTCTTCCAGCAGAGTTGGGACCAAGTGCTGGGTCACTGCACGCACAAACATGGGGTGACTGCTGTCCTTGGAGGGTCCAACTACCGCCATGTAAAACCAGCGTGGGCATGGGCTTCTTTCAAATGAGCAATGGACAGACACTGCAGAGTGGGTAAGACACAAAACGGGGGAAATAGATTAAGGGTGCTGCATTACTGCCACCCACACCTCAGCACATCTCTGCTTGGCAGCAAAGAGGAGACACGCAACACGTTTGTGTGCAACAGGACCACTCGCGCAGCTGGCATGCAGCCGGCTTGCAGGTGACCAGAGCAGATAAACACACCAGTCTCATCTGGCCACAACACACGAATGAACTTGAAATGCCATGCAAATCCAAGAGCAGGACTATTCAGAGCTCTGCCCACCCCACCTTTCAGCTCCTGACCCCAAGAAGGTTGTGAGCCTGCTGCTCGGCGTCACCCAGCCGACGCAGCAACCCTCCCACGCGTGCGCAGGCAAAGCCAGGGCTCACGAGACTTACTTCTTATTTAGACCCAACGCTACCTTGTGTTGCACGAGTGCAACGCAGAGAAGGAGGTTTCTCTAGTGTGTGTCTGTACAGCTCCTTGCACAAGGGAGACTTGATCCTCAACACTTGTGCACTGAAGACAGATTTGACTCTGATTCCCTGTTGTTTGTCTGTTCCTGAGTCCCTTTATTCAAGGCCCCTGGGGGGTTCAGAGACCTCATAAGCAGCTGTTTGTGGACGCGGTGAGTCCAGCTCGGGCTTTCTCACTCACCACAGTCAAAACTGAGCCTCAGCTGCAGCAGAATTTGCTAAGTTTCCAAAATGCAATGGGCAGGAACGTTGCCATGAGGTTTCATACCTCAGCCGGCACTTGCAGAGCCTGATCTTGATGCTTAGAGGTTTCGCTATATGGTACTCAAGGGCAAAGTAAGGAAATAGGATTTAGTCCCTTCTCTCTGTTCTAATTAATATGTTAATTCATGTGGGGATTTTTTCCCTAGTTACAGGAGAGTTAGAAAATATTAGATCTAGAAAGGATCACTGTGATGATTTGTTCTGACATCCTGCATCACACTTCCAGAAGAATTTCATAACCAATTTACTCATCAAGCCCATTGTATGGGCTTTAGGCAAAGCATACATCTCAGAATAATTTCTGTTCTTAGCTTTACAGTTCCAAAAGATGAAGAATTTGTCATCTGTCCTTTTTTATTTTCAGATTTGCAAACTAGCAGTGTCTCATTTCATCCAATTTCTGTGTAACTTCAGTTTCCAGTCACTGGGTCACGTTGTGCTTGTGGGTTATATTGAAGAGTCATCACTGTCAACCACGCACCGACTGGTGGACAATTTTTAGATCAATTCGCCTTTTCTTTTGCCAATCACGTAGTCTAAACTAAGTAAATCCTTCAGTAAGAGACTTGTTTCCCCAGAGAATAAGAAAAAATTCTCTCCTCTGATATGGACTAGATGGTCGTCGTAGGTCCTGTCCAACTGAAATAGTCTAGTCTGTTCTATGTAATGCTGCAAGGTTTGATCTTATACGAAGTTCATTGTCAGCACTCTTCCTGAAGTTTCTGGACCTCCATTTCCGTGGAAAGATCTGTCATTTGTAGCAGTGACTCTGTTGTCATGCAGGGATTGAAGCGTTTCCATCGGGAGAGATTAAGCAGCAAGCATTGCGTCTCCGGTTCCCTGTCCCACACACAAGCACCGGCTGCCTCATCCAGGCTATTCCGTATGTCCTATGGGGGGGACTCTGCATTGCCACAAGATTTATTCCTCCAGCTCTCTTTCTCTGAAAGCTCTGTCTCTCTGCTGATGCCTCAGGTGAAATTTGCATTACATTTATATTTTAATTTTTTCCAAGACATTATTCAATTCTTATCTATTGGATGAACAATTACAGGTTTTGTTGGATAACAAGTTATATTTACCATGAAAAAATTAAAACATCCTCAGTACTGTAATCCACCTTCCAAGACAAAAATCTGGCTCACAAGGGGTGCAAAAGTCTAACTCACTGCTGGATAGACATGTGGGATCTAATCATGATTTATGGCATTAAACCAGTAGTATTTAAAAGCAAACATTGCTGTTGGGAACTTCTAACATATTGAAGTAGCTGATAAATTTCAAAACTCCTCGATGCTTTTGTCTAAATTTTTCTCTCATTCATGAATATTTTATCCCATAGTCATCAATGAAAAGGGAAAAATAATCAGCAGCACATTCATTAACCACTGCTATGAACCTGGGTAATTTATGAAATCCATATAAACTGCAAATATAAGTAGGACATGTCTGTTTTCTGGTTTGTGGGCAGTACACTTACTTTTTGAGGGCTTTTTATGTCAGTGTAGATGCTCCCTGGTCCATCATGTGGTTGTCAACAGCTCCAACTCCTCCTGTTACACGTTCATCCTGGCAGGCATCCCGGGGCTGGAGGTTGCCCACGTCTGGCTCTCCATCCCTTTCACTTGCATTTACACTGTGTCCCTCACAGGGAACTGCACAGGCCTCTGACATCAGGACCGATCCCAGCCTGCATGAGCCCGTGTACTGTTTCCTCTCCATGCTGGCCACCACCAATTTGGGTTTGTGTCTCTCTACAAAGCCAACGGTGATGAGTGTTTTCTGGGTCAACTACAGGGAAATCAGTTTTGATGCCTGTTTTACTCAGCTTTACTTTGTTCATTCCTTCTCCTTCATGGAGTCCTCAGTACTTCTGGCCATGGCCTTTGATCGTTCTGTGGCCATCTGCTACCCGCTGAGATACTTCTCCATCCTCACCAGTGTCAAGATGGCCAAGATCGGGCTGGCTGCTCTGTGCAGATGCCTCTTAGGAGGGCTGCCATCACTCTTCTTGCTGAGAAGGTTGCCCTTCTGCCAGCCCCATGTGCTCTCCCACACCTACTGCCTGCATCAGGACCTGATCAAGCTGATATGTGCAGACATCACATTCAATAGCATGTATGGGTTAGCTGTGGTCATCCTCATAGTGGTACTAGACCCATTGCTCATTGTTTTGTCCTATATTATGATTTGTAAGACAATTGTGAGCATCGCATCCCAGAGGGAGCGTCTCAAGGCTTTGAACAACTGCCTGTCCCATATCCTGGCAGGCCTGATCCTGTACGTCCCCACGGTTGGCTTGTCCATGGCTCACCGCTTCGGCAAGCATGCTTTCCCTCTCGTTCACATCCCCCTGGCCAACATCTACCTGCTGGTTCCCCCTGTGCAGATGATGTCCCCCCATCATCTACAGCATAAAAACCAAACAGTTCCACAGGGGCATCCTTAAGGTCCTCATGCCAAGGAAGAGATTCTCCCCATGCACCACAGCACGTAAAGTACCTTTGATAACTGCTCACCATAAACTAGTGGGATGAACTCATTATGCTCTTCACCACTGTTACTAATTGAATGTATACTTCTGGGTGAAGACAGAAGCAATTAATATTCAAATTAATTTATATCATTGTCCATGCTCCTTTATTCTGTGATTTATCACAGAATTTTCTCTACTCTATGAGGTGTGTTTATTTCCACTGCCCACTGAAGGAGTTCATGGTCCAGAAAAACTTAAATATTCAAGATTTTTTTTCTCTTGGCCACTGAGGTTGTAACATATCTTGCTCAAGTATTTCTAATGAGTACTGTAATGAAGAATTAAACCCCAGTCTAGGAAATAATTCAACATGTAATTAAACCTGTGTGATTAGTCACATGGTTTGCATTCACCAAGTAAGAAGCCGTTCAGTCACCAGTTATGAAGCCATCAGGAACCAAATAAAGCACAAGCCTTAAACTCCTTTGTGTCCTACCTAAATGTGGGTGATTGCAACAGTCTTGGATGACTGTTTGCCCACTTGTTTTTCATGGATGCTCAAGTCTACCTTGGGGAGTATAGTCTTACCAGGCAAGCAGAACCTAGGTAGCCTCATCAGTAATGCCACATAAGGTCAGGATGACTTAGGTAAAGTTATCAGAAATATCAAATTTGGACAGTGATGTAGCAGAACTGAAGTCAATGGAGAAAAAAGTAGAGGCAACTTGTTTACCTGGAAGACTGGAGTGGAGAAAGGAAAGGTCAAAGGCAGCGAAAAGGAGGGTAAAGAAATGGTAAAAGAGATAATAACGCATGCAAGTGATGTGTTTGGGGCTGTCCAGTGTAACAGCTGGGCCACTCTGCACTTGACCTCGATATCTGGAGCAGAACCAAAACCCCAAAGCCATGCCATGAGAGTCAAAGCTGTTCCTGTGCCCAGGAAGACTAGGGGAGGCCGTCTGCTTTCCCTGGCTGATGGAGAGTACCTGGGTGAACGGATCAGGCATCCTGGTCTCACCGTGTCAGCATCCACCCAACACTTCCAAACAGAGTGGTTGCTAAACGGCTTGCTTTAACAGTACACCAGAAATACTCTCAAATCATGAAGCTATGATGGCCATGTTATAAAGCCATGCAGACGTGCACTCACTCTCCCCATGTAAGGAGCACACCATCCACCACTCCTGCCTCCACATGTCTGATACGCACTTTAGCAGGGAGAAAAAAAATTGTGCAGCAGAATTTAGGTGGCTGATTCTCCAAAGAATGCCCTATCTATGCCCTATCTAGTAAAATCCATAAGGCACATGTGTTCCTACTTTTAAATTATTTTAATGACATATCTAATACCTTTGTATACTTTAAGCAAGAAAATCAGTCACTTGAGAGATTAAGTGCCTCTGAGAACTCCCAACAGTGGCAGATATATGAGAAAAAATTGTTGTGAAGGAGTTACCAATCTCGATTGTCAAGGATAGAAAGTTAAAATGGAAAACAAGTTTTTATACTTGAAACCTATAATGTCCTTAAGAGTAAATGTGCTTCCAGTCTGAAGAACGAGAACTGGGTGGATCCAGCATCCTGAACCTGACGTATGCAGCAGCACAAATTTATCTTAGACGTGTAACCTAATAAAAGAGTTTATTTTGGAAAGCTGTGCATACTCATTAGTACAGCTGGGAATTGGGATGGTGCTACCAGGGGTCCCCTGAAGGGGACCGACTCCCTGATGTCTGCGGCATTATGCAGGGACACATCTGTGAGGGTCTGGATGAGGGGCTGACTCCATACACGTTCTGTTGGAGAACTGTCTGCCTTTATCTGTTCTTCCCCCGTAGGTTAAATGTGCCTGCGCAAAATGAATTTATACACTTCAGTTAACTGGCTCAGAGTCTTAATGCCTACTTAGATCAGGTTTCTCTGGCCCTTGTCCCATGGATTTTTTAAAATCTCCAAGGACTGAGATCCCACCCCCCCATGAGGAAGAATTTTTCCTTTATCGTCCAACTGAATTTCCCCTATTGCAACTTTTGTCCCCAGCCTCTTGTCTTTTCATCTCTGATGAGTTTAACTCCATTTTTTCTGTAATCTCTTTCAGGTAGACTTAATTGGACACCCCTTTTGCCTTCTTTTCTTCTGGTTAAAAAAAAAAAACAGTTGCTTCACCCTCTCCTTCTATTTTGTGAGCTCCATCCACTGACCATCTTCATGGTCTCACCTGGACTTGCTCCAGTTTATCAACATTACGTTTGCTTGTATGGAAGGATCCACAACTGGACAAAGTACTGCAGATGCAGTCACACACTTGCTGATTAAAGGGAAAAATCTCTTCCCTTGATCTGGTGGTTGCACTCTTACAAATGCAGTCCAGTCCGCAGTTGGTCTTCATTGCTGCAAGGGCTCACTGGGGACTCATGTCCAACCTGCTGTCCACCAGGCCCTTTCTGAAGAGCTGCTCTCCAGCCAGTCAGTCCCAGACAGTACCAATGCAGGGGCTGTTCTGTCCCAGGTGCAGGAATTTGTGGTGTTTTTATGAATCTCATGGGACGCAGTTGAGAATTTCCAGGTGCAATTTCTCACTGTTTAGACAGGGCTCGGACCTGACTCAGTGGCTCAGGAATGCCCCACCAGAGGCAGGTGAGTGCCTAAGCAACAACCCACCTCCCCAGCCCACGCCTCTTTCCACGCTTCGCATGTGCAGACAATGAAGCCACTCTGAAGTGGAGCAACGTCACGTCCTGCGAGGCTCGGTGTGCCCCAGGGTGGGGAGATGCTGGGACCAGCCGTGACTCCGGCAGCTCCTCTGCAAGGAGCACGTTATTTCCGTCGTCTCTTAGGCACACAGACGTGCGTATATGCCTTAGTCATGATGACTCACACTTGATACAGAATCAAAAACGAGCAAATCTTAATTCTAGAAGAAATGAATCATTAGCATAAGATTATTTATTACTGTCATGATGTTGCCTAAAAGGAATGCAATAGGGCCCATTTCAGTGTCTGTTTGCTCTCTACTTGCACCTGGACTGGGGAGGTTTAATAAGGTCTATTGCCTAGCAGCCAGCGGAATGAAAGGCTTGGCACCTAAAGTCCATTAAACATCTCTGAAAATCTCTGTCTAAAATGTGAAAGCCACAACATCGTTAATTGGTAAGCTTCAGGCACAAAGGGAAAAAGCCTCTCAAAGAATACTGCAAGCCATTCTCTAGTTCTCGCATCCGTTTCAACTAAGCTGTCACTGAAATTAATAGAGGACATCTGTCTGCTTCCCTCGTACAGGCAAAGTGCAGTCCTCTTGAGTGGTCACGATTTAAGCTTTCTCAGTTAGACTAAGACATCCTTGAGCTGAAGGTGATAGCTCAAACCTCCAGAAAAACAAACAAACGAACAAACAAACCAACCACTACAGTTAAAGGTTTGTGAGCTGCGCTCAGCCTACCCACCCGTTTGCTGGGCATCTCCTTTGGGAACAAGCCCAGAGGCCTGAGCTCACAGCCTGAGGAACTGGCTGGACACTGATCCATCCCATCTGAACCCGTTCCCCAGGAGCACTTGCCCCTTTTGCTCTGTGCTTTTCCAACTGCGATTCTGTGACTTTACACATCTTCCCCCTGTTCTAATGATAGGTTGACCTGTGTATGTGTTTTGCTTTCACAGAGCAGCTTATGCAACCGCTGCTTACCGTGACAGCCCTCAGCATCTCCATCTTCCAGCCTGCCAAGCTGCACCTCCAAGGGACGGAGCAGCGTGTGCGAGCGACAGCGGAGACCTGCCTCAATTTGAATAGCATCTTCCGTTATAAGCACCTAGGCTGAAGAACAGATGAGCTGCATCTTCAAAGCGCAGAAGTTCCTGGTGATTTAGGGTGGGTTAATGTTATGGTACTCAAACTGAAACATCGCTCTGTGATCCGATGCTGAAGAGAGACCTGAGTGCTTTTTTTGAAAACCAGCATATATGAAGAATTTTCAAGCTGAGTACTAAAACAATGAGATAGCAAACATTTCTAGTCACTTTTGAACATTTGGGCCATTGTATGACCACAGAGAACATTAAAACCCAGCAATAATAATGAAATCTGGGGTTTCAGGAGATGAATTGTTGCTTCTGTGCTTTGCCTGACGCAGGGGCTGCTAAGTTCAAACATCTAACTGCTGTATGCTCATGTATCTTCAGTTTCCCCACGCATAATACCACTGGAAATAAAGTCAGCAAATGCAAAGATACAGATGATACAGTTACTGCAGTGTCTGGAGACTGCAGTGTCTATAGGGTAAGCCTAGAGTTCAGGCTTACAAATTGACACGTACCCAAGGGAGAGGACCCAGAGCGGGTTAACACTTGCTCTGGGACTAGATTCACAGTGGAGATTTTACACATGGAAACACCAGGCTCTCCCAAAGTTCCCATTAGACTCCAGTCTCCCAGGTGTTGTTGCAAGGATGTTATGAACGTGAGAGTCACCAACCTGAGAGATGGTGTCTGAGAGGCCGGGTCACCTGTTTACTCAGATTTATTTCTTGCATAATGACTGCAACAGCCAAACCACCCTTGGTAGGTGAGACAAGGAGCTTGATTTATTGCCACTTCTAATTCTGACTTTCAACAGGAGTTAGGAGCACTCCAGTTGTGAGATGGTTTTGCTTTGTTTTTAAAGCTTATAATCAGGACACATTAAAATAAAAGGGGTTACCTTCCATCAGGAAACTTTTTGCCAGGTCAAACTGCAGGTGGGTGCTTTGCCATCACTTCTCTGGGATGGTTTGTTTAAATCTACCCATCCTCCCCTCTTCTCAGCTTTTTAGTGTCTGCCAGCTGAGCCATCCTGGGACAACGCAGCGCAGCCTTGCAAAGCCAGCTAACCTCGCTAGTCCTTTTAGACCGAAAAACCAGAGGTCAGTTTGTAGATGAGGTACAGTCTGCCCGGCACAATGCTGCCTCGTCCCCGGCATTAGAAGTCAGATTAGGCTCCAGTGTCTCAGTTAATCCCACAACACCAGGACTCACATCCATAGCTTGTTTTTGTGGGAAGATCTGGTACAACCAGCTCAGCCGCTGCTTGTGATAACAGCCCTCAACGTCACCATCGTCCAGCCCGCTGCCTTCCTCGGTCACCCCTGGCCTGGAGGCTGTCCACATCTGGCTTGGTCTCCTTGTCCGCACCCTCTGCACCATCTCCATTGTGGGGAACTGCACCATTCTCTGCATCTTACGAGAAGACCGACATCTCCATCAACCTATGTACTTCTTTTGCACAATGCCTTTCAACGACCTAGAGGTCTCACTCTCCACACTGCTCACAGTGCTCACCACCTTCTGCTTTGACTCCCGAGGAGTCGGCTTCAGTGCCTGTTCAGCCCAGAAGGTTTTTATCCACTCCATCTCCTTAACTTGAGGCTGCTGCTGGCCATGTCCTTCCATGGCTTCGCTGCCATCTGTAACCCACTGTAACGCACATGTCCGCCCTCACCAGCACCAGGATCCGGAGCACAGGGCTGGCTGCCACAGTGAGAGGCTTTGGTGTGCCATCGCCCTTGGCTTTTCCTCGTAGGTGCCTGCCTTTCTGCTGTGCCAAAGTCCTCTCTCATCCCGACCGTCTGCACCCAGACGTAATGAAGCTGGCACGGGCAGACATTTCTCTCCGTATTTTGTATGGTCTGTGTGCTATTATCCTAGACTTTGGAACTGATTCATTGCTTGTTGTCATCTCCTGTGTCATGATTTGGACAACACCATCAGTGCCACATCTCAAGGCAGCACCTCAAAGCCCTGCAGACCTGCATCTCCCATGTCTCCGCTGTTCTAGTATCCCGCATCCCAACAGTGGCTGTCTCCACCATACACCAGCTTGGGGAGGACCTTCTGATGTCCAGTATTTACCTCTCTGTGCCTCCTGTTCTCCACTGTCTCATTTGCAGTGTGAACAGCAAAGATATTTGAAAGGGCATCCATGATCTCCAGGCAACAGACCTAAACTGCCTGCGATTTAGGAGTGCAAGTTTGGGGAGATTCAGGTAATTCAGCCCAAACCCTTTCTGTCACAGAGGACCACAGAGCATAGTCCTTCTTATAATGAGATTGAATCCCACCTCAAACAATTAGGATTTTTGCCCCACTACTCCACTGGGAAGCTGTCTCTAACCAACAGAGGAGGGTTTGTAATTCTCATTTATAACGGTTTGTTCAGTCAATAGCTTTGTACTGCTCACATCTGGGTGGGTAAGTGGTGAGCAGATATGGTCGATGCATCTTCACGCAGAGTTCATCTTACAAAGAAATAAAACCCCTTGCACTGTCCTGAACTCGTCCGACCAGCCACGGAAGGGGCAGGAGGCGCGTGGCCGAGCAGCGCAGGTCATCAGCCACAGACCGATGTCAAGCCGGCTCAGGAGCAGCCACCCAGCTCATTGCATAGTGTTAAGCAGCAGAATGAGAGGAGCCGGTCAAACGCCCGTGGGCGTCACCTGCCCTTGAGACGCTGATGACGCGTGCACCCCGCGCGGCGCCCGGCCCGAGCCGCCGGCACACAAGGCGTGCGAGCACGGGCTGCACGGCCCGGGGGCAGCGGCGGCTGGGGAGGGGGTGCACTCTCGCCCCTCTCCCCATCCCGCGGGGCAGAGATCGTGTCCCTGAGAGCAGCCGCCCTCGACACTCGGGTGATCTCACTGTGTTGCAGTTTGCAATCATCCCTCTAATCGGGCTTTCCAAAAACCCACGTGTCTAACCAGCCCGCAAACTTCTCTTGGCATTTAGATTCAGCCATTAGACTATAGCATGATCTGTACTTCTTTCTATATTGCAGAGATAATTTGGTTTTTAATGTGCATTTTATCACTCCTATATACTCTTGAATACCGGGAGATGTGAAATACTACAGCTGCCTTGTACATCAAATCAATGTAAACACAATGAGAATACGACAAGAGAAGATGAACGTGAGTAGTAAGTTATTAAGCAATATTTCCTGTATGATTTCTAGAGCCAGAACCTATTTGCTTATTTATTTTTATTACATTACCTGAGAGGCTGCATTTAAAAATTCATAGTGGCATACTACCCAGGAAACTGGTATCTGTTGCACAGCATTTTCTCCTTCTCCGCGGAAGAAATTTCACATTTTATTGCCCAAGATATTGACTCTGTGATGCCAGCTTTTATGTCTTTCCTTTACACAGTGCATAAAGTGTGTTAAACATACAGCATATAAAATGTGTTTTAAAAGAGAAAAAGAAGAAAAAATGAAAAATATTGTTACATTGCCTGTTAGGTAGCAGATCTGAAGGAAAAAATGGCTTTTCATTTCACAGAGCAGAATTTTATAATTTGGCAAAACGTAAATTAAAATAGTCTAACGGAAAGCTTGTCTGGACTTCTTTTTCTGAAAACAAGAACTCTGGAAACATTTAAAGTAGCCCAAACTATTTGATTTCACCTGCAATGATAAGAAATTGCAGCATCATAAATAATGTAGACAGGAGAACTTCTTATGGTGGTCTGTAGTAGGTGATTTCAGCCTCCTTTCCTTGATCGTTTAATATACTTCAAAAGATACTTGGATAAACGTCCTGTGATTCCTAGAGACTGTGGAGAAGTAAACTGCTGCACAGCGCGCACAACCATACTCTTTATAAGCACCCTTTGTGAATGCTTTGGGACTTGTGCCCATGACCGATGGTCTCTAATCTAGTCTTCACGATGAGCAAGGCAGTTGTTGCTTTTTCATTTGGCATGCACAACGTCCCATCTTCCTGAAACAGCAGGACACTCTGTCCCTGCCCACCTCACAGTCGTTTGCATCCTGGCATCAGCTTATACTAACAAAACATCCATAGAAAGAAAATCAGCCTTTTACGTTTGTGAGGAAATACTCAAAATCCGCAGGACATCTTTGGAAGAAGCAAGCCGAAATGCTGATGCTGCTCAGCCAGACCTGCTGGAGGTCACCTGTCCCTCCAAAAGCACAGGACCAGAGGTAGCTGTTGCAAATTATAAATGGACTTTACAAATAAATAGCTTGCCTGCATTAAGACTGTTTCTCTTTCCTAGGGATCCAGCGTCTGACAACTTGGGATGGTAATGGCCTAAATCATTGCGACCTTTTGTGCAACTGAAGTGCTCCAGGAGGCACAGGTACCAAGGAAGGCGGCTCCAAGCAGCAGCCAGCACAGCCTGGACCACTTACCTGCAGTGCCAAGTCCCCTGGATAGCATGTGCACTAACAAAAGCATCATTTCCTTGATGTCTGAGTCGTTAAACCTTGCTCCTCAGTTGGCTCAATCCAGTCGCAAACCGCTTTCTGCAGTAGGTATTTGTATTTGCAGCGATGGCTGTGTCAGATTTACACAAGAGCGCTGCATTGATTTTCAAGAGCATTCCTTGGGAGTACTGTGCCTCCCCACCACTGCCTCACCAGAGCTCGCGTCTAAAGAACGAGCTGCCAGGTTTTGCAGTGTTGTGTGCCACCGTTCCATCTGCAGTCAAACAACGCAGCACACCAAGTACATTACACTTCCCCTGCCAACTCTTGGTAATTAAACAATATATGACCGTCTTGTTTCCAATTAATTTCTCCAGCTTTCTTTGTGTCAAGGGCTAGGAAACTTAAGGATTAAATGTCCCTGTGCCTGGTATAAAGTCCTGAAAACTGCACTAATTTTTTCCAATAAACTGCACGCAGGAAATTCCTCTTCCATATGGCACATCAAAAGACAGTCTGACCTTTTCCATGTCCTTTAGTAGACAGTAAACTGGACCACCTCAAGGTTATACTTGTTATTGTGCAGCTGAGGTTGTGAGCACAGAGGTAAAGATGCAGACCCAGAAGCGTAGATGCGAATCAAATTACTCGCCTGCTTGCATACACAGCAGCAGGCAACTCAGCGAAAGGCAGACATTTCCAGCTATGGCAAATTAAGTCCTACTGAGGCAGGCTAAGAGTGCTGACAGAAATTACACTGTGCATTCAGCCTTTCTAAAATCAGGAAAGCTTCTTTTGCAATAGGTTAATTCATTCACGTACTGGGCCACCTCTCCCCTCCGCAGGTAGGTCTGTGCACACGGACAAAAGGGACAAGTTCTCAGGCACAGACTTTCCTCTCCAGACCTGAACACAGGCAGTCAAGCTGGTGTGTCTCCTACAAGCACAACTTTTTTGTTGATTTCCTAATCACATTTCAATCTCAGTCTTGCAGCCCTTTGCACAGCACCTGAAGTTCTGACCTTCGTGTCTTGCACTTGCCCTGTGCCCAACAGTCACTGGTAACTCTGCATTCGCAGTCACGTTATCTTTTTGTCCCTTCATTGCTAAACCCCATCATTTACACCAAGGGAACAATGGAAATTCATAAGGAAATCATCAGGGTAATATCCCAAAACAACATCTGGGCTTGCCCCTGCCCAGCCTCAATCAGCTGCCCCCCCCTCGGTGGGGCTGTGAACCCCAAGAGTACCTGGATGGCGAAAGCTGCTCTCTTCTGGGTGCTCTGGAGATGTCAGCAGCGGTTCACGGACCCTTACAATCCCCATCCAGTCCCTGTGGGGTTTCTCACTTTCTGATTCCGGTGGACGTCTCTGCCCGTATTCCCTATGCCAGAGACCCAGTCCTCCCCCTCCCACCCAGAGGCTTTGTGCTTCCCTTTGCTCCAAGGGCTCAGTGATGGCCTCAAGTCTCCCTTGTTACCTGGACCTGGACACTTAATGTTGGTGTAACACAAGATCTTGCCCTTCTGTCTCTGGGCTCCCACTGTGTTTAGAATCTTGTCTGCAGTGAAGCACGGTGCTCCTTCTCCCTCCTTTGAGTATGGGCACTAACACAATCGTCAGTGTTTGCAACACTCGCATCTCCTTCCCTAAGCGTCAGCACGTGCTGGCTTGCACTGCTCTGTATGGCCCTTTGACAAGAGCACTTTCATCTTTGTGGTGTAGGTCTGGTGATCCTCAGTTCCACCGTCATCCGCCAAGAGGAATTCGCACCCAGCACAGCGATGACTAAAGACTGATTTCTGCAAGAGAATTTGCATGGAAGAGAGGAGCTTTCTCAGGAGAAGGCTTGTCCAAGGGTCAGAGCTGCTAGCGCTGCCCAGTGCAATGTGTCCTCCAAGGTGTGGAACAAGTGCCTCACGCTGCTTCTTGCAGGGACATCCTGCTGGCCCCCAGGCTTTCTGTCCTCTTCCCATGGCTCTCAGCTTTTCCTCAAGGGTTCTAAGTTTACCCCATGGTGGCAGGGCCATTTCTGTCTGCAGTGTGCAGATGACGTGCGGTGCAAAGTTGCTGTTCTGTCCTTCCTGGACCAAATGTCCAAAATAAGTTTTGTGGTCGCCTGGTGTGGGTGAGTGGGATGTGATGGGACACAGGTGCCGAGAGTCAAGTGGACCTTCCCAAGCGGTGTCCCAGAGAAGAGACATGTTGGCTTCCCAATGCACTAGTAAAACCCAGGAGACAGTGGAGTGGTCCAGTGGGACTACGATGCTGAGAGCTCTCCAGCTGAGCCAAGTACCAGCAGAGTCTTTAGAATTATAGAATCATAGAATGGTTTGGGTTGAAGGGACCTTTCAAGGCCATCCAGTCCAACCCCCTGCCATGAGCAGGGACATCCCCAACTAGATCAGGTTGCCCACAGCCCCGTCCAGCCTGACCTGGAATGTTTCCAGGGATGGGGCATCTCCCACCTCTCTGTGCAACCTGTTCCAGTGCTTCACCACCCTCAGTGTAAAGAATTTCTTCCTTATGTTTAGTCTGAATCTCTCCTCCTTCAGTTTAAAACCATTACCACTTGTCATATCACTACAGGCTCTACTAAAAAGTCTGTCCCCAAAATGAGCCTCTGGCAATGAGCCACTGTAATTGATGTAGCTCGAGTCTTTCAAGTCCAAGACAAAAACTAATGGAGATAACAAAACAAAATCATATTCTTCTCCTTAGAAGCACTTCCATTTGCAGCATCAGTTGCCGAGCAGCCTGTTCCGATGCTGCCTGTCCTGTGTGCGCCCTGGAAGATGAACTGAACCAGGGCTAGATTGTCCGATTTCCACAGCTGAGCCAGGCTGGTGTAAACCTGGCTTTGGTTAGACATGGCCCAGAGCTGTGAGCAGGAGAAGCATGCTGCATGACACGTATAAACTGAAACACGCCTACAGTTTGTAACTACTATAGAGGGTAACTATGGACTAAGTAGAAATAGGGCATCATTTATCCTAGTGTTGGCTCGGGACCTGTTCCAATTTAGCAGGTGTCTGAGCAAGCGAGGTTGCTTTCCCACGCACGGAGCTGCGCACCTCGCTGAGGGAGCCGGGACTGGCGTTTCTTGAGGTGTCGATAGCGTTGCAAATTAAGGCCCAGGGTTTGATTTCACCTGAGTTTTGACCTCTATTGATTCAAGCCACTAGTAGAGCGGAGATGGAAGTGGATTTGCGTTAATTTGCTGAAGCAGTGCTGGCGACCCAGGGACCCCAGTGACATTTCGTAACGTTGCTCCGTAGGTCCAGGCTCAGGGGGTCCCGCTGGTGAGACCCTGCCAGGCCACCCACTTGCTTCGCTCAGTCGGAGAACGCAGGAAATCATTGCTCCTGAACATTTCTGCGGAGGCTGCTGGGTTGGTGACACCGCTGTATCTGCCGGCAATTAGACCGCTGCAGGTTCACCAGCTGAATTTAAAGGGTTTTATTGATCAGCGAAGAGTTGTTCATTCGATTCTCCAGCCATCCAGGAAAATGGCTCCTTTATTATTCTCTAAAGGAGCAATGTTCAGGACAGGACACTCATTCCTAAAACAAACCTACTGCAAAATATCAGCCCAGATTTGACACGTACATGCAAAGAGATTATTGTGCTTTATATGACGATGGCAGACATGCAGAATTTTCAGTATACATTAAACCCAAATTAGTAGTTTGACCTAATGCAAATCAAACATTGGAAACTAAAGCCACACAGATTTGTTTTTTATCTCAAAGCTATATAGAATCAGTGATTCCTGGCAAAAAAAGAAATGCATCATCTGTTTTACGAGGGACCCAGTGAAAATGCTGTAAATGTGCCATTTGCTGAGTGTTGTTTCTGGTTTCTTTCTCCCTGGCAGCTTTTGTGACCGTGCTGGATCATCTTCACAGCAATTTTGCAAGGTTAGGAGCCAAGTGAGACTTGATTGGTTTTGGAACTCAGACAGTTTCTTTTTTAATTATTTGTTGAAATCTGAGATACATAGCAAGACAAGGAATGTCAAGATCTGCACTAACAGAAAAGAAAGATATTAAGTGCTAAAACAAGAGTTTGGGGGCAGTTTTCATTATAACAGATCAGGCTTAAGGCAGAGCAGCTGCTGGATGTAGATGGTTTCTCAACCACTTGTTTAGCACTGACTATTCCTTGTGCTGTAGAAAACTTTCAGAAAAAAAAGAATTCTGTGTAGTGAAGCAAGACCTAGGCAGCAGAACAGGTGCAATTTAAAGGCTCTTTAGATATCTTTCTTCAAGAGCCAAGATCTGGGGTGCCCTCAGAGACTTTTGAGGATCTAAGTCAATCTACATTGATTTAGATGGCCCCTCACTACAAGAAAGACATTGAGGGGCTGGAGTGTGTCCAGAGACGGGCAACGGAGCTGGGGAAGGGGCTGGAGCACAAGTGCTGTGAGGAGCGGCTGAGGGACCTGGGGGGGGTTGGCCTGGAGAAAAGGAGGCTGAGGGGAGACCTTCTCGCTCTCTGCAACTCCCTGAAAGGAGGTTGGAGCCAGGGGGGGTCGGTCTCTTCTCCCAAGGAACAGGCGACAGGACGAGAGGAAACGGCCTCAAGTTGCGCCAGGGGCGGTTTAGGTTGGATCTTGGGAACCATTTCTTCCCCGAAAGGGCTGTCAGGCCCTGGCACAGGCTGCCCAGGGCAGTGGGGGAGTCCCCGTCCCTGGGGGGATTGAAAAGCCGTGTAGATGTGGCGCTTGGGGACATGGGTTAGTGGTGGCCTTGGCAGTGCTGGGTTAACAATTGGACTCGGTGATCTGAAAGGTCTCTTCCAACCTAAACAATTCTATGATTCTACATTAGCTGTGGTTTTGGTCTTTTCTATTTTGTATAAGGCCACTGACTGCCAGTTGTCTGATCTACTCTGTGAGTATCAGAGGCAAGTGCATCACAGCTTCAGACTGGTTGAGGCTGGCAGGGACCTCTGGAGATGATCTGGGCCAACTCCCTGCTCAAGCAGGGCCACTCAGAGCCAGTTGCCCAGGACTGTGTCCAGATAGTTTTTTATTATCTCCAAGGATGGAGACTCCACAACCTCCCTGGGTAACCTGTGCCAGAGCTTGACAACCCTTGCAGTAAAAAAGTGTTTACTTGTGTTTAAAAGGAATTTCCTGTATTTCAGCTTGTGCCTGTTGCCTTCTGTTGCATCACTGAACACCACTGGAAAGAGTCTGGTGTCTTCATCTTCATTCCCTCCTATCAGGTATTTATACACATTGATGAGATCCCCCTCGAGCCTTCTCCTCCCCAGGCAGAACAGTCCCAGCTCTCTCAGCCTCTCCTCATAGGAGAGATGCTCCAGTCCCTTCATCATCTTGGCAGCCCTTCACTGGACTCAGTGAAGTCCATATCTCTCTTGTACTGGGAAGCCCAGACCTGGAAACAGCACTCCAGGTATGGTGTCACCAGTGCTGAGCAGAGGGGAAGGACCCTCTCCGTCACTGGTCTTCCTGGTCCCAACCCCAGCAACAGGGAAGAGCTGGCTGAAAGTTCTAACATTACATGAATAATTTTATACAAACAATATATATAGGTAACAATGTGAATAACAGGATTAAAATTAAGAAATAAAGTGTGCTAGGTCCCATCAAGGTTGAAGTAACATTTGCTTACTCCAAAACTCAAGAAGCAGACAGAAAAGGGCCTTTTGGAGAGATGAACTATGCAGGGAACTTGAGCATAATGGAAGAAGTAACCTCCAAGCATTACTGCGAAAGGACGGACAAGACACAAGTTAAACGGAAGGAGTTGATGGGAGCAAATTCTGGGAGGTACCATCACTGTGAAGCAAAACTAAATCATCCACAGCTGTGTTTGTACTGCTAAAATTGAAAACAATAGTTTATGCACCACAGGTGCTGGCAAAAAATTAACATCAGTAGTCTCAAATAGAGAAGAAAGCTTTGACTTATTCTGTAATAACAATAAATGTCATGTGTTTATTGATAGGAAACGAATATTAGCAGAAACTGACCATAAAAAAACTCATTGGCAAGAGCAATGGAAGAAAGCACTCCACGTGTGTGATCTGCAAATCAAATAAATACTGAGGATGGAGTTGGTACTTGCAGACACTCTGTCTAGACCTTCTGCAACAATGCAACGCCTCTAAAGCCAGGAGAAGGTCTGGTACCTGTCAAGCTGCTAATGAAGGGCTCAGTTCAGCTCTGGGGAGACATTGTCCAGCACTTTCTCCAGGACCAGCATTCCTCCTGTGTCATCCCTAAAGCTGCTGATGTGGGCGTGACCCTTTAGATTGTGACAGCTGCTCAGAGACCGTTGGCCATGGCTTTCAATCCACACATGAGCTATGCCCCATCCTGGCCATGCCAGAGAGAACCAAAATGGGATTATCCTTTCTTGGGGTTTCTGCTCCTGACCTGAAGCTGGAATGGATGCAGGCCTGTAGGTCCCGTGTGATCCACCACTTGTAGCACAACCTTGCAGGTATCACCATGCTGACCTGCACAAACACCTTCAGAGGATCCAATAACTGTTTCTGAAGACAGGGCTCTCACCACCCCATGTTTCCATCCTCAGCCTCCCGCCCATGCCCTTGTACTTCAAGGTCATGTCTGAATCCTGTCGGTATTTTATACTTTACCTCCTCTTGCCCTGCCTGTCCCTAACTGCAGTTCCTTGAGCAACTTCCAGTTCTTTATGTCAGCCAAGGGGGTTGCATTACACCAGGATACGTATCCTAAAGATATCCAGAAGAGCAATGTGGCCTCATCTGCCAAAACTGAAGCCTGGCATGTTTCTAACCAAGCTTTCCTTGGAAGTCTTGCTAGTGGCAGTCACAAACAGCTCCAGACAGCCTCCCTCCACCCAAACCCCACTGAGGAGATGGGGATGCTCAGGGAGTCACATATCATCGTTCTCCTCCCCGTTTCATATGAACCAGTGGCAGTAAGGGCTGAAAGATGGCCCGAAATATTTCTGTGGTTTCGACACAGTGGAAGATGCTCAAGCAGCAAAACAAAACCGTTCCCTTGCAAGCCATGGAGACGGTAGCCTTAGCTACAGGCTGCCAGATTCCCTTTGGAACTAGCCTGACTCTGCCCTTTCAAACTCCCGATTTGCAGCATGCTTTGTGCAATCAGCCCTGTGTATTAGTAGAAGATTAGGAACAGCAAAATTATTCTTACTGCATCTTAAGCAATGCTTGAATGAGACTGCTTCTTCAGGCAAACATTATTTATGGCTATTTAAGCTTGTAAGCATTATCAGTTTCAAGCTAAAGGCAGCTAAAAGTTAAAAATACACATTTTTCATATTACTTTCTGCATAGGAAAAAAAAAATATATAGTGATTGGCAAGAAAAGGTGAGGCGAGGTGTGGCCCCAAAGAATCTGGCACACCACCATCAGACACACTGTTTTCTCGGGAAGATGAGTTTCGGAGCTGCTGAGAAGGTTAGTGCTAATGTCTCGCTAGAGGAATGGCACTTGGCTGCAGGAGGCAAAGGTTTTCCAGGACAGTTTTGCACATGGTTTCATGTCTTTTCCTAATGTGGTCCACGTGTCGTGTTCCTATTTTAGCACATCTAAACCTAAAGCCAGAATTTTGGCATACAGATCTTTTGTGCACCCTTAGCCCGTGGCGGCCGTGCCGCGCGCGATGGTGGGGCTCACCTTGCTGGCGCAGAGGCAGCGGCGGGAGGTTTGCTGTTGAATTTGATGGGAGCAGAGCTGGACGGGAGAGCAGCACCGGGGGGTCACCCATCGCTGGTGTCCCTCCAGCTCCGTGTCCTGCCGGCTCCGTGTCTCGCTGCATTCGTGTTTTACAGGCCAGCATCTTCCTCATTTTCAAGGCACCACCTTGGCCACAGCATTCCTCACCGTGTTCACTTTCTGTTGGCCGGTTTCTGCGTCATCGATTCCCCTGTCTTTAACCCTATTATTTTCGGAGTGAAAATGAGACGGATTGGGAACAGTGATCCGTGCACTGAGGCAGAGGGGGTGAACGTGCCAAGGGCTCTAACTGCAATGTGCCACTAAGGGTTTAGAAAAAGAGACCTTACCACGAAAGACCTTAATCCCATTTAGCTTTCTAAAGTGAGGCTTAATATACCTTAGGCAAATCTCTTAACCTATGTTTGCTGCTCAAAATGAGAATAAAAAACACTTCTTTGCTTCTGTCTTCATAAACTGGCAGGTTCGTAGAGACTGCAAACTCTCTGGGTCTCTCGTTAGGTGACTGTATGGTAGTTTGGACAATACAGACATGATTTCTACTGTAACATTAGGCTGCTAATATTAAATGAATGATAAAGTAACGATGAATTAAATACCCATTGCTGTAGAGATAACAATAATTATACACGCACCTGCTACTGGAACCTGCTCTGACTTAGAGGTAAGCTTCAGCTTTCTGATTCCTAACAGCCAGCTTTAAACAGGTAACATGGGTCGTATTTTTTACTTATAATTTCTTCATTAAATAACAATCCTATGCATTATCACTGAATAACAAGAAATTAAGGCAAACTACTGAAAGAAAACTATTATGTTCCACCTTAGAATGGCATGAAATATTTTTTGGCTATTTTTAGATATAGTAACGCAAATGAAAAGGGTATTTTAGCAACAAAAGAGCTGACAGTAAATGTGATCAGTCACACAACTCACTGCACTAGGCTGCTCTGAGATGCTCTGCAGCCTCTGTCCAAGTCTCCAGCTCTGCTTTGGGAAACGCGTTGCTCTTATTCCTCCAGTTGCTGTTGTAAAATGATGCCCAAGAGATTTTTAAGCTCTTGGCCAGATACTCCAGGAAAACAGTCACTCTGGAGCAAGAATATTTTTAGGATTTGACAACAGTAATTTGTTTCAATGAGTAGTTAATCTCTACTTCCTAGATGCCAGAGATTTCTCTAACCTCTGAATGCACCATTATTCATTCCTGAAACGGAAGATCTGTGGCCCACAGAAGTTACGCATCATTCTTTCAAAGGGTTTGAAATGACCCTCTCCATTCTCACTGCTACGTGCAGCTCTTTGCTGCTACTGGTGCATTTTTTGCTGGTTGCAGCACTCGGTTTCGCAGCATCACTGGCAGACGCTCAGTCATCCCAGCGTGGTTACAGGTTACCCTGAGCCTGTCAAAAGTGTCTCGCCCACGCTCGCTTACTGACGTGCTTCTGACGCAGCGAGGGATGCGGGGACGCGTTTGCCTGGTGACTGGTTTCACTCAGGTAATGGCAGCAAGCAAGTGCCAGCAGTGACGGCACAAGCCACCAAGGCAGGACGCTTCTCTGCGGCACTGTCTTGGTTTCGGCCGGGACGGAGCTCATTTTCTTTCCAGCAGCTACTGTGTTCTGGGTTTAGTGTGTGGAGAATGTTGATCATACACTGATGTTATTAGTTGCTGTTAAGCAATCAAGGGCATCTTCCAGCTTCCCAGGTTTTGCTCATGTGCAGGTGCAAAAACCTGGGAGGGGTATAGCCAGTAGAGTTGACCCAAACTGGCCAAAGAGAGTATTCCATACCATAGACGGCATGCCCAGGGTAAGTGGGGGTTGGCTGGTGGGCCAGTCCCTTTTTTTGTTTCTTTCTTTTTCCCTCTTTTCGTTTGTTCAGGCCTTTTTGTTTGTTCATTTGGCTGTTTGTTCCCTCGCTCGCTCTCTCTGGAACTTGCTGTTCTGAGACAGCTGCTGGCAAATATTCCTGTTCTGTGATCACTGCTCGGGACGGGCTGTATCGGTCATCGGGTGGTGAGAAATCGTGCATCGTTCATTTTATATATTCTATTATCCTTCTATTTTATTATTACTATTATGATTATTAATATATAATTATTTTTTCTTTGCTGTCCTGGTGAACTGTTTTTATCTCAACCCACGAGTTTTCCTTTCTCTCCGATTCTCCTCCCCACCCCACCGGGGAGTGGCCGCATGGTATTCGGGCACCATCTGGGGTTAAACCACGGCAGGCACTGAGACCTCCGCTGACTCCCTGCTCCGCCAGCTCTTCCCCAAAATGAGTGCCCGACACCGAGCTCCCCACGTGCTGGTGGGGTTTGGGCATCAGCAAAAACATCTGGTTAGCAACAAACATCTGGAAAGGATCCTCTGTTGGGGTGGCCTTTTCAAGCTGCTCGTTTTCAGCCGCAGGGAGGGTGTCTGGTACCTCGGTGGCCTCAGCAGGCTACTCACCGCCGACCATGCACACAACCGGGAGAGGCGGAGAGGAGGAGCCGTTCCCCCCTGGCCTGGCTGCATCTCCCTCTTCCAACACCACAGGAGGTGCTGCCACGGTCCCGCAGGTTCAGCCCCAGGCCTGAGGACCATAGTCCTCCTGCGCCTTCCCAGTGCAAGAAAGCAGCTTATCTTCCTCTGCAGCTGTGATCCCACCTCACCCTCTCTTACCATCTTGCTCTGACCCGTCACTGAGCTCTTTAAAAAGGGCAGAGGCAGCAGCTTTCTCATAGGGGCAGCTTTTTGGGGTCCATAAGGACAGGTCACTCAGAGCACTGGGAGTTTGCCTGAGCAGAGACTGACACTTCTGGAGCCAAAGGTACAGCTGTGTTGCCTGATCTGATGCCTCTGAAGCATCCTCCTCCTCTATTGTAACCTATCTTAGAATCACAGAAGGGTTTGGGTGGGAAGGGACCTTTCAAGGCCATCTAGTCCAACCCCCTGCCATGGGCAGGGACATCCTCAACTACATCAGGTTGCCCACAGCCCCGTCCAGCCTGACCTGGAATGTTTCCAGGGATGGGGCATCTCCCACCTCTCTGGGCAACCTGGGCCAGTGCTTCACCACCATCAGTGTGAAAAACTTCTTCCTTATGTCTAGTCTGAATCTCCCCTCCTTTAGTTTAAAACCATCACCCCTTGTTCTATCACAGCTTTTATTTTCCGGTGTTCTCTTGGGAACAGTTTTTCACCTACATGTTTGCTCAAAGTATGGTCAAACAACATAGTTAAGGAATAAAGAGACCCCATGCATGCTAACGTGCAACACTTGGTTTTATTTCTGTGTTATTCCTTTTGGAGACTTTTTTCAATACTATGAATTTTAATAAAGAAGCAATTCCTAAAATTACACACCTGTGATTCAGAAGAACAAGTTCATTATATGTCTTTTCACTTGACTCCAGAGAAAATGGCTGAGATGTAGATTTATTGCTACAGCAAAAGCCACCTGCCTCAACCTTGTAGGGGATTTCCCATAAGTGACCTATCTGGGGTAGGTTCTCATTTCTTTGATCACTCTCCTTCCGCAGCCAATTAGAGATCCTGACTTTTGTCTTCTGTCTCACATTTTCTACAAACTGTTGGGGAAAGTGAGGTGAGGATGTTGGGTGCTCTGCATTTGGTTGTGACTGCAGAAGACTTAGGCATGTTGCCTGAAACAGTGCAAAGAGAACATCTGGGGTGGGGAGCTTGGAGTCCCACCAAGGTGTTCATCACTTTCTGATAGCCACATCTCACTCCTGCTCTTGCAGCACATGACTCTTGGGGCAGATGAACACTTTCACAATCTTCTTTTTTATCTGTTGTGTCCGCACACCATACACGACAGGGTTCAGCAGCGGGGGGAAGAGCACGTACAGGTTGGCCAGCAGAATGTGGACGTGGTGGGGGATTTCCCGACCAAAGCGATGCGTTAGAACAGTGAAAAAAGCAGGAACATAGAAAAGTAATATAACACAGATATGAGAGCCACAGGTGTTGAAAGCCTTGTAACGGGCAGTCCTGGAAGGGAGTCTGAATAATGCCAGGAGAATTAAGACGTAGGAGACAGCAATGAGTACAACATCTACCACTATTGCTGCAAAAGGCACCGCGAGGCCGTACAAGATATTGATGGAGATGTCGGCACAGGCCAGCCGGGCGATGCCCATGTGCTCGCAGTAGGTGTGCAGGATGACGTTGTGCCCACAGAACGGCAGCCTTTTCAAAAGAAATATACACGGGAAAATGATGCAGAAACTTCTCAGCAAAGCCACCAGCCCAGTTTTGACAACGGTGGACGGGGTCAGCACTGCCGCATACCACAGCGGGTAACAGATGGCGACAAACCGATCAAACGCCATGGCCAGCAGGATCACAGACTCTGCCGAGAAGCTGAAATGCAGGAAGAACATCTGGGTGAGGCAGGCGCCGAAGGAAATCTCCCTGGCGCTGAACCAGAACAGAGCCAGCATCTTGGGCACGGTTGTGGTCGACAGCGTCAGGTCAGCGATGGCCAGCATGGACAGGAAGAGGTACATGGGCTGGTGGAGACTACGTTCTGTCTTTATGACAAACAACACGACACCATTTCCTAGCAGGGCCGCCAGATACATGAAGCAGAACGGGATCGAGATCCAGATGTGCGACTTCTCCATGCCTGGGATGCCAGCCAGGATGAATGTTGCTGGCGTCAAGCTGGTAAGGTTGAACAGTGGCATGTTTCACCTGAAAGCAAAGACAGAAGATACTGCAGAACGTTATTTTAGATGCTTAAGCTCTTCCATCACTACCAAATGCCTTGTATCACCTTCTCTGATCTGCTAATAGCCACAGCCAGAGGTATGATCCTGAATTGTGAAGACCCATGGTCTGTGATGTATTGCAGCATGTGCTTATGCTCCTATTATGTGTAAATGGTAATGTCCAAATCTTCTCCTCACTTGATTTTAACACGATGTAAGTGTATTTTTCTTCCAAGTGCTCTCACTTAGACCAGAGTGAATGGAGACAGAATCAACCCTTATTGCACAAATACCTTAAACTGATGTTCTGTAAGTGCAGAGTAGAAGGAAGAAGTTGGGCAGTGAGAGAGGAAAGGTCAAGCGTTTGCAGGGATGCACAAGATGTTCTCAGACATCAGGAACTGCAGAGGGGATAATTGGGAGTTTTAAGGTATCTGGACTCGCACTAAGTTAGAGAACAAAATTAGCTCTAAGTTTTTAAGTTGGCTGCCCATGTTCCTTCCTTGTCTCCAAACTTCTCTCTCCCTTTCCTTTTGGTTCTGGGACCCAGTTCAACTTGCTTTGCACCTCTTTTTCAGTGCAAATCTAGCAGAAATAAAAATTAACCAGGCACTTGGAAAGACCTTTGTGTCAGGGGAAAAACAGTGTGAGATGGAGTTCCCCCATCAGCCAAAGAGATGCACTGCTGCCCTGCAGAGCTCTGAAGAGCACCGCGGGCTGGATCAGACCCAAACTCACACCAGTTAAAATGAGATGCAACTTTTTTTCAGCAACTTCTGCAATAACAGTCAGCTCTTAAATATCAAAACTCAAAATAGGAATTACCCATAACGCAGCCGAGATGAGAAAGTGATGCAAGTACTTAAAACTGTGAGGTTGCTGCATATCAAAATATTGACTCCATGTATGAGAAAGCAATCGTATTTTAAACAACAGATTTGATTCCACATTCACACTCAGTGAGAGAGAGACACATTTCACATCTAAAGGATCCTGAACCAAGAAAGTCCAGGAACCTGCTCCATAGAAACAAAACATGACAGTGGACTGTCTTTAAAAATAAAGTTAGTCAAAATAATAACTATCTAATTCTGTAAATTATTTAAAACAATTCAGTATAAATATTGCATGAAATAAAAATGCGATGCATTAACAGAAAAAATATTATTAATGCTGATAACATATATATTCTGTGCTGCCATACCAAAAACTAGTCATCTCTTGCAAAATGCAAATGTTAAACTGCAAATAAAAAAGGATCCACTGCACGTGCAGGTGGGAATCTCAGTGCAACCAGGAGCTCTGCACCGGAGGAGCCTCTCAGCATCAGACCCCTTCCTCCATAATCTAATCGCCACTGTAAAACTGCATTAATACAGATATAGCTCTAAGGAGCATCTCCTACAGCTACAGTCCCTTGGATTCTTCTTTCCTAAAATCTCTTAATCCTAATTTAAACTAAAAGCTATAACCTAGAAAAAATCACAGTCCTCCAGAGCTGCCCAGGAATTACAGAAAGGTCTGCAGCAGTCTGTTGGCATCACTGCAGAAGGCTTCAGCTGCAAGCGCCTCTGGTTTGCCCTGCACGTCCCCAGCACAAGGGCGATGGTCGAGGATGCGGCTTCCCGGTGCCATGGAGGGAGAGGGGATGGAGCCCCCCTCACTGCCATCCACGGGGGCAGCCTCCCCCACAAATACCCAGCCTTCAGGAGAGAGGTTAGGGAAACAAAAACAGGGTGGGAGAGGAAGGTTTCGTTGGCGATTCACTGTCTCCTAACAAGAGAATGAAAATAATAGAAGCATTTCTCTTGCACGGTCTGAGCACATCAGCAGATCTCCCGCGGGAGCGAGACACGGGATGCTGCAGCTGACCCAGGCGAGCTGCGGGCATCGGCCAGGGCAGTCCACACTGGCATGGCCTTCATGTACATCACCCCATGTGAGGTTTACTCCTGCCCTGTCATCTTTAACTCAGCAACCCCAGCTCTCAAAAACACATAATCTCCCTTAGACAGTGGCCGATCTCACAGGTAGGTGAGGGAAGGCTCTTCACATGATCATTGTTAATCAGGAATTTGGCATTTCTGCACCAGACCGTCAACATCCTAGAGATCCTTCTTGCCCCAAATCCGCAATTCAAACAGCTCACCAGATCCCCGACCTTAACAGGAGCGCGGGTCCCTGGCTGCGCTCCGGGCAGGGGCTGCAGAGCCGGAGCTGGGGCGGTGGCAGCACTTGTTCCTCTCCACAGGATCCCAGGGGACGGAGGAACCACTGTGTCCCGGTCAGCAGCTCCGTAAGTGCCCTCCAGCTGAGGAGACGTGCCTTGGGATGTTATCCCCCGCTCCTCCAGCCCCACCTTTGCACCGCACACCTGCTCTCTGCAGACACACTCGCAGGTCCCTAACGCGTGGCTCCGTGTCTGCTCTGCCTCCTTTCCCACCAAGAGCACAATTATACCCGTGCCGCTTTGCGTCTCCTGTCCTCCGGGCCCTGGTTGGAGTGACGTGATGTAGCTGCAGGTTGTGGCAAGTCACAGTCAAGCTTTGGGAAAACAGGCGTGATGAGTCCTAAAAAAAGTGGTTTGACTTATCAAAAGTGCCGAGCATCCAGACATACAAACTCAATGCAATTACTTTTGCAAACATCTTAGCATATATGTGTAAATAGCAATCCATGTTTTGAATAGGTTATTGAGCATGGTAAGTAACACTCTTGGTGATTAATGCAATAAAAGGAATGTGGAAAAGTTTGCCCATAGCAATGAGAGGGGCAATCTGTGGGCTGTGCTCCTCCAGGGGGTGGGAGGAAGAGTCTGGGGCTTAGGAGCCCTCCCTGGATGAACTTGGGGACACTGTCCCCCATTCCCAGGTCAGTCGGTGACCACTTCTCCCTTCAGCCCCCTTGGGAATCTCACCATACATAGGGTTAGAAATACATTAGTCTGCAGGAGCTATTTTCTCCAGGCTGAATCATTTCAGTACAAATTAGCCTGCAAGCAGAGGCAGCTGTGGATGTCACAGGCTCAGCAGCACACCCACACCTGAAGAAACACAGGAATAATTTGACCATAAAAAAAAAATAATTCCACAAGAGCAATTGTGGAGCACAGCATTGAACATGCATAAAATCCCCAAGGCAGCAGTCCCACAGTGCTAAGGCTTGTTTAGGATTGCTACACAAAACAAGACGCGATGCCTGGCTGCGTCAGAGCTCAGGGCCAGCACAGAGAGCTGCAGGATGGCCGGGTCGATGCTGCAGTGGCATCGCTGCTTCGGGCACCTAGAAAAGCATGGTCAGTGCTATCGAGGGTGATGCTGAGCAGACGATATTCATTACCCTGGCCAGGCTGGAGGTGTGTGCCTGGAACCAGCCACCGCTGCTGCCTGTGCCGGGGAAGGAGCCAGTGCCAGGGAACACCGGTGGGCACCGAAGCTCGGCCATCTGTACGACGAGGTGGTACAGCATTTCCCAGGGAGGCTTCGGCCAGCAGACTCTCAAAGGATCCCCAGCGCAGGAGCTGGCAGTGCCCTGGGCTGGATCAGCCCCCGATTTGGAGGGTGGTGAGCATCCTGGACACAGGCTACTCTGTGCCAGTGGTGCACCCATGTCTTCAGGTGCCCAGGCACCTTTAAAAACGCCCAGCTGCCAGGGATGATGACCAGTTTGCTAACGAGATAGATAGATAGCTGACGTTTATCAGCCCAGCTGCCTCCATGGACAAGGAGAAGAGAGAAGGATGTGAAAGCAGTGGCAGAGCACAACTGGTCCTGATGCTCCCCACTACACAGACTGCAAAGGACCACGCTCCAGCAACTGCCAAATCACACCAAACATCCCATACAGAAGCTGAGCAAAGTCCGGAGGTCGTTTCTGTGGGAAAAAATATCTACATGCCATGATTTCTTCATGTGTCATGAGTTCCTCCCAGGTTTACCAAAATACTTGTAGGGAAAAAAAAGTTAAAATGTGTTTAAAATGGCAAATTATTTTAGCACTTTTTTGTAACTGAAATCTTAAAACTGCTTGAATTTGAAACACAAGCATTTTAAAGAAATACTTTGTTCCACCAATCTTTTCTGTGGAAATGCTCCATCCATTTTTAAGGCACTTTCTGAGATGCCCTATTCTATTCCTCCTCATCTCCAGCCACTGATCTAGAGGGACACAGGTCTTGTAGGTCCCGTGTCACATCTACCAGCCCCATGTGGATGTCTCGGATGCTCCGGTGGTGCTGGGCTCCTCCGCATGAGAATGGAACCATGCGAGATCTCCACTGGCTGCAGCAGGAGGCTGGACGCACAACTCACATCTCGATCCTTTGGTGTCTACCACCCACGCCTATCTCACTCCACCATCAGCCTTGGACAAACAGCCCAGCACAGGTCACATAGGCTCTGCACACATGTCCAACCTCATATGACTCCAGGGGCAGCCCTTGTCATCTGAGTCTTCAAGCATGGTCCAAAGCGGAGGCATTTCACAGCAGCACGTTCCTGAAGCATCCGTGGCAGTTTTAATCACTGAGGAAGTTTGCAAAGTCTTGACTTGGTGCAGCTAACACACTCCTCAGGCCACAGCTGCTGCGTGGAGACCCCAACGAGCCTGTGATCACCATCCCCTGGGATAAACTACATCCCTGTGGCTGAGGCTGAGACCAGCTTCTTGAGAGAGGGAAGGGCTGAAGCTTTTGCCCATCAGTAAACAGAGGACTTGTCAGCTTGTCAGCTCCTGCCAGAGGCTCATGCTGCCATGGGGAGTTAGCGTCATCACAGCAGGGCAGGTGAAGCGTCCCCACTGGCACATGGGGTCTGCTATGAGAGAGGGGCATCTTCCAGCCACAGTCTGCTGAGCACCAAACCGATCTCCCCAGCACCAATCCTCTAACCACCTCCAGAAAGGTGGAAAAAAAGAAGGTGCGGGGAGAAAGAAGGAACAAAATAGCAAGGAGAGGTAGGACACAAAAAGTCTGAATTTGGCATGAGAAGAATGGCTGAAGAACCATAAATAGGGCAGGTGGAGAAGGAGGGGAAAGAAACAAGTAGAAAACCTCTCACTGGACATACTGCAAGGGAAGGATGCTGGGAGAGAAAATGCTTGCAGAAGAAATGAGCGGAAAACCCAGAGCAGGAAGAAGGAGACTCAGAGCTCAGGTGGCAGGGCAAAGGGGAAGGGTGAGGAGCGGGAAGGGAGGGATGGGATGGGACTGGTGGAGAACTGGACATCACTGATGGGTACTATAACCCTCACGGACTTTAGTCATGTAGGAGAAGCAGTGGCAGAAATGACAGACTGACTTTCAGAACAGCATTTGCTCAGTTGAGGAAAGGATACTCCCTGCCTCTCTTCTTTAGGGCCAGATCAAAACCAGACCAAAACAAAACAAAACAAAACAAAACAAAACCAGCTGTCAAAGTGCCACTGTTTGGTTTGGAGTCCAAATGGGAGCCAAGCTCATTTATCATCTCGTCTTCAGCATCTCTAGATCTCAGTTCCTAACCTGTAAAAAGGCCTATTTTCCCTCTCTGCTGTCTTTTCCTGGCATGTTTTTTCCCTGCATACACACCTGGATCACAGACTCTCTCTGTAAATGGGTGGCACCACATTCCGGGAGGGCCTGCCCTCGCAGTTTCACAACGCAGAAAAGCCCTCCTGTCTATTGCTTTTGAATGCAATAAATCCTTGCAGCTAAGAGGAAGCTAACTCTCATAGATGGAAGAATACTACAGTACACAACTTCTTAATATGCACCCTGCTGCTTTTAGTGTGTGATAAGACTGAAATACAACCATCAACGAACGAGGTACCATAGCTGGTTCATTTGGACAAAGCAGTTACGGTGTCTTGTTTGATGATGGTGCTTTTGCCAGTATCTCTGCTGCTGCATTGATCTCTCCTTCTGCGTCCATCAGTGCCTGCAAGTTTGCGCTTTGGTCCTGGAAGCCCATGGCACGGAGCTGCTCCATTTGTCTCTTAAATCTGGCCTGTGGCGCCTCCTCATCCATCTCCGTCTGACCTTCTGTGTCATCCTCATCTGACACCAAAATTGCATCGTCCTCAGACTCACTGCTTTGTGCCGAGTCGTCCATGCTTTCCAGATCCAGCTCCACATGCGAGTCCTCCAAACTAAGTATAAAATCTGGTACTTCTGTTGAGAGGATCTGTAATCCCAGCTGGATCTGTAGCAACGCCTGCAGTGCTCTGGGGTTTCTCAGCAAGGACGAAATCTCAGCGTTCTCCATCTCTGGTGGCAGCTGCTGTGCCCGTTGATCTTGAGGTGGAGAATTTCCATCGCTTGATATATGAGCGCTATTCAGCAGCATTTGTGCTGGGCTGTTGGGGTTTGTTAACGCACTCTCCAGGTTGTGCATGAGTTCTGGGTTTCCTGTTAGCTGCTGAACCATGCTCTGAACCTCCCCCGAGTTGGGTACCACTGCCCCTGCTGCAGGACCCAAACTCAGCGAGGCAAAACTGTTGCCTGCGATGCTGCTGACAAGTTGGCCGTCACAGTCGTCTGCATTATCACTGGCTCTGTTCGACCGCGGAGCCCAAGGGTTGGGTAATGGCCTCCGGTTTTCGGTATGGGCTGGTAGCCTGGCTCCACTCAGCGGTGGGTTACTGTCCAGGGGAGCAAACGGGTTGTTGCCCAGCTGTGCCTGCACAGCATCTAGAATGGGCTCCTCAATTTCTCTGTACAGCTGCTCCAGAGCTCTGTACCCACCAGGGATGCTTTCAAGGTTGTTCATGGCCACATCACGGTTCCTTATCATCTCCTGCATTACAGCAGGACTGCTAGAGGCCTCTAATATTTCTCTGACAGTATGTGGGTTGGTGAGAATGTGACCAATCTCAGGATTTTCTTCAGCCAGCTGCTGTATCTGAGGGTTGGACATGATGAAATCCCTGACAACGTCGGCATTGTCAAGGACATTCTGCAGAAAGGTGCTCTGCACCATCTCGCTTATCAAGCTGTGCATGGACACATCTTGTTCTTGAATGCTACTCACCAAGTCCAACATGTCTGTTGAGTCCAGGCCTAGGAGATGTACGCCTGTCACCCCAAGGAGGAACCCTAGCAAAAATGCGTTGTTGTTGATGGTGTTCAGATCCAGGCCTGAACTGAGGATCCTAGACAAAAGGTTCTCCATGGTCTGGGCCACTATTTCCTGGCTGGAGGTCAACAGCTCAGACAAGTTACGATGGATCAAGCATGAGTTTTGCAGATCAGCTATGCTTCCCAAGTAGAGTAAGTTGGAATTACTGTGGCTGGGAGGTCGCACCACGGGGGTCGCTCTTCCTTGATTTGTCAGGCCATCTTGTGGTCTCTTTTGGGACCTGATGACAACATGGATGCTGACCCCACTGTGAACTCCGTGCTGGCTCAAAGTGTCTTGATCCTTGAGGACTTTCCCAGCAAATATCAGGACCAGCAGATCAGGGGGTGTTTTGAAACGCTTGGCAACTTCTTCCTTAAACTCCTGGATGGTGCTGCTCTGAACAACCTCAAACTGCTCTTTCTGCTTCAGGGTCTTCACAGTCACTTTGATGATATTTGAGGAATCTATGGTGACAACAGGTTGACTCCTCTCCGCTGCCCCTTTGCTTTCGGACATGATGGCTCTGAGACCAAGACTGCACTTTGGTCTGTTGAAAAGCAGAGGTGCTGGCAGAAGGTGGGAAGCAACAGGGGGCAATGGCTGCCAGCCGAAACAGGGGGGTGGCTGTTGCCCCTGCTATGGTGACAGCTGCCGGGAGGGAGCAGTGACACAGGGACAAGGACCTCCTCTCCCCACAGTGCAGACCGAATGCACATACCAGCCAGATGTTGCACAGCTGCTCCACTCGCTCACCACCTGAGCAGTCCCCCCATGTTCCTTGTCCCACTGCGGCCCCCTGCCCGCATAGAATTGCCATGCAGCCGTCCCCGTGCTATGACATCACCACCAATGTCAGAGTGAGCAGCAATGGCCCGGAGAGGGGGCACCTCCCTTGGAGCTGAGCTCGCGCTTTCTTGTCTCCATAGTCCCCAGCCAACCTAGTCCCTGGGGCACGGGGAGGACCACGACATGGGAATATCCGAGCTCAGAGGACTCCAGGACCATTTCCATTTGTGATGACCACCACACCTGGCCGCTTGCAGGCCAGCATCGCCAACCCCATTGCAATGCTCCCAGGCACCTACCCTCTCCACTCTGGACCTCCCTCCTCTGTTTCAGTGAACATCCCCCTTCTGCCAGGTTTGCTTCAGGGATGCAAAGCACCCTGAAGCTCCGCATCCCATGGCCATCAGCCTTCGGGTCCTTCTGTGGCTTTGCTGCCCAGCCCTGCAGAGGCTCAGCCCTCTCCTCTTGCAGGCTCCCAGCAGTGCAGTCTCCACGCCTGCCACCTTCCTGACACCCCTGCTCTCAGCTGTCTGAGAAGGAAATGTCCCCCTTCTTCAGCCCTCACCTTTTCAGCCAGGAACCACCACCACCACAGAGTGCTCTGGGAGCTTATCCTAGTTTTATCCCCAAGATTGCCCCGGTGAAGATGTTCCCAGGTAAGTGTTACGCAGGCTGTGCAATTTCAATACGCTTTGCACTATCCTTGTGAATGCTGTTTTGACAGCATCCACATTTAATTCCATGTTCACAAAGCAAACACACTCCAGCGCCATTAGTAGAACAAATCTCTCCTTCATGCAGCTGAGAAAGCTGATGTTGGTTTCAAAACAAAGCCAAAAGGACGTGAATTTGTCTTAGCATCCCATGTTTTATTTCTTGTTTCTGTGATGCCTGAAAAAAGTTTTCACAGTCCCCATGCTGGTGCTTAATTTCTTTATCTCCAAAATTCAAAGACTAACTTTCATGAAGCCAGTATAAAAATCCAGGTCCATAGCAGAACAACAGCTTCATTTGTTTAGCCTTTTTTCATAGCTTTCAGGTTATTTGATGTTGATATTAATTTTCTAAACTACAGAAGTTTTCTTTTAATCAGAAATCTTCTGATCCATTTGCAGAGTGCTTATTTCATATCTGCTAATCATGCCACATGGTAACTCCCTGAAGGATGTGGTATGGTTTTTGTTTCCAGACAGCGTGCCAAGAGAAGAGCAATTCCAAAGCCCCAGCACTCTTGTTTGCGATAACAAAGAGCTGCTCTGCAATTATTTGTTTGGACAGAATACACTGGCACACACCCCCATGCCGATGCACTGATGCCAGATTGCTCTCTCCCCCCGAGATTCGTCCCCCCATCACTGCTGCCAACAGCCCCTCTCCCTGCTGGGTGCAGCAGTGATAGCCCAGGGCACCCGTCCCTCTGCTTGGTGACCCACAGCCCTCTCATCACCGCTGGCTGCAGCTCTGCCTCCAGTTCACTGAGAAGGGATGGAGTCACCACTGCCGCGAGATCTCACAGGCACACTGCAACAAGCAGAGATCCTCTGTCGTGTTTGCTGCACCCAAATGCTGACCCACAGAGGGGACCCAGCTCTGAGCAGTACTTGCCATCCAGGCTGCTGCACTACCTGGAGCAACCTCGTTATCTAACAGTTGGGAAATTCCTTCTGATTTGCAGCCCAGATTTATTTCTGATGCTTGTATTAATGTGTGCCTAGGTAGTGCCTCTCCTCTAACGAGTCAGGAGATAAATAAACTGGGATGAAAATGAGAAGGATGGAATTTCCCAACCACTCTAACACTTCCTTCCGCATTAAGGAGGGTCATTAACCTGACTAGCTCCAGTTCTTCCTGGAATTTGATTTCTGGAGCTCGTGAGGATTGGAGGCTGTCCCAGGAACCGCATGCAGCATTTACAGCATGTTTATATGCTGTTGTTCTTCCTTAGACATCGTTCATACTGTGGGGGCAATTTGCCAGATCCAGAGCTGGTACCTGCAACATTTGCAGTTCCTGGTATCGCCCAGAGCCCACAAACGGAACATCAACTATGGCATTGACTGGAGCTTCCACCACAAGGAGCTGCAAATCCTGCTCAATCTGTGACTAAGCCTGGGTTAGGGACCACCACCACCATTTCTGAGTTCTGGGCTTGCTGGAAGAAATTTGGCATCCTGTGCGTGATTTCTGGCTGCTGCACGTCCTCGGTGGAGAGCCAAGGCAGTGCTGCCTGCTGGGACCTCTGCAGCAGCAACAGCATCACCCGCTTTGTGGGAATGTGCACAACTTCACCACCAGCTGGAGGGATGCGGTGACCTGGTGGAGCAGGCTGTGGACACCTCCTGCCACCAGCTCCCACCCCAGAGTCCTGGCTGGGTAACGGGGGGCTCTGTCCCAGCAGGCGAGTGGTGCTGCTCGTAACCCCCGTCAGTCAGCAGAGCTGCTGTTGGTACAAACACTGGTGGCACTCGGAAGGAGAAGGAGATGCCAACGGTCCCTGGTATCGCTACAGGAAAGCTGGCCTCTCCTGCCCATCCTCTTCAGGGAGCAATTTCTCACTGAGGAAGCAAATCAGTTGTTTCCAACTGGCTCATGTGCTGCACTAGGCGATGCCTCCTGTTACCCAGTGCACACACACGTCAACGGATTGTCCCCTCCTGGGATACTGTCAGGATTGCTCACTGCTCAAAGTTGACACTGCTGCCTGCTGGAAGGACAATACAGCAGGGATCAACCTAGGAGATTTGCAGATGCATTGACGACAACTTCCTGGCACAGGTGATGAAGGAGCCAACAAGTAAAGGGGCTCTGCTGGACCTGATACTTGGAAACAAGGATGAACTGGTCAGAGATGTGAATGCTGGAGGCAGCCTTGGCCATAGTGATTATGCGATGGTGTAGGTCAGGGTCCTGGGAGGAGGGAACAGGGTCTGATCTCAACTGCACTTCCCCTCTCCTCCAGTGGCATCGCCACAGTGATGGAAGGGGAATACAGATGGAGCAGGGTGATAGGGAAGAGGTAGGACAGGCACTGTGGCTGCCAACCAGTCTCATCACCAAGCACTGGAGAAGATGACCTATCTGGCCTCAAAGTGCCAGCAGCATCTATCCTTGCTTAGAAGAGCCCTTCCAAAGACAATGGGCAGACAATGTCAGAAATACCACAAATTATCACATTGCAAGCATGCACATACGTAGAGCCAGAGGCCAAAACAGACATGCAGACTGCTTCTTGGTCCTGCACCACTCTGGAAGCCAAAGATCTCACTGAGAAAACAACTTTGTGCCCAATAACTTCCACTCTCCACGTGGGCACATATATATGGGTATAATCACTGTTGGAAAATCTACTGTTGCTCTCATGAGCTTCTCACAGCAGTTAATTATTCTCATTATTCAAAACAAGGCTTTTATTTCTAATCAGAATATGTCTGGCTTCATTTTCCATTCATTCAAATTCATCCTTCTCAAGGGCATTACAATGATCAGATGTTTTCTCCTGAGACTTCCACGCTGCAATGAAGACGCCTCTACAGCTCTTGAATAATTAATATATTTTGCACCCTTTATAGATCGAGTACTTTCTCCAGCACTTGAATAGTATGTCTGTTCTGTCTCCCTTCTTTCCAGGCTTTTTTGTTATCTTTTAAGCACTGACCCCAAACCAAAGGCAGGATTGCAGCATCGCTCTCACCACCAGCAAGCCCACCCTTTCACTGCACTGCATGACTGGCATTAACCTGCTCTTCCCCAGCAATTCATTTTAAGGCTAAAACAGACTGTGGATTAGTACAAGCCCCAGATAGGTCAGTCAGACCAGAAGCCACTGGCTTATCCTCCACTGAGCCCAGCAATGGGTATTTTTCAGAGATCTTTACTCTAAAATGTCTCTGGTCAGATGTGCTTTATTCCCTGAGCTTGTGTTGCGCAGGGCAGAGCATCCCCTGGGGTACACCCCAGCCCGCAAGAGGCTGCACTAAAGCATTCCTAACAGCCACAAACTGCCGGAGCAGACCTCTGGATCCGACCCTCTCTCTGCACTTACCTGCTGCTCCGGGAGCGTTTGCTGCTGCCCATTTCTGCCTTCAGCTAGGGCAGCGCAGCTTCAACACACTGTGCCATTGATCACCGGCGAGATCGTTCTCCTGTCTTTATTAGCCAGCAGGTTCACTCCTGCAGGTTTTTAGATTAAATGTCTCCTTCCACATTAACCTGCATTAAGCACAGCACACAACATAACTAACCTGTGGGCACACGTAGAGGAAGCCACCGCGCAAATGCAAACATCAAAACTTCTTGTTTGCAAACCAACAAAACTTTGACGCCTGCAAACCACTTTGGTTTGCGGTGCTGTGCCACACTGCAGCTCTGGAGCAGCCTGGATTCAGGGCATGGGCACAAGCCAAATGCATCTGCCCCTGCCTCTCCCTGCCGGCCCCGGAGCCCTCCCCTGCTCGGAGGGGAAACCTTTGGGAGGGGGATGATTTCCTCCCCTCCTGCCCTCCCACCCCTGCCCATGCACTGCAACTAGTGACTGCACCACAAGGCTGCATTTTATCCCTCTTATTCCCATCAGCACAGACGTCTGGGTGGGAAGACACTGTGACAGCCCACAGAAGGCAGAGTTTTCCTCACTTGCCTTATACATCATGTAAGAAAAGCCTGTCCGGCCTCTGGGGCTGGTCAGCACAGCTGAGGGGGGGGACCCCACTGGTCCCCCGAGAAAGGCATGTCTGAGGGGAGCCATCCAGGTCAGCTGTGAGGAGAGCAAAGCATCTCCACGGGACAGGTCAAGGCCCCGCACATGGAGCACGATGGTGCCAGGGTGGAAATCACCGACCACGGGCTTTTGCTGTGTGGGTGGCTCCTCTGAGCTGGCCGTTGGGCATCTGCAGCCCACCAGGCGTGGGCACGGTGCCCACAGCTACGGCAGCACACAGGTGATGAAGAAGGAGAAGATGCTTGACTTGGGACTTCTAGGCTGAGTGTGGGGGGCCAAGGGTCTCTGTGTGTAGCTCGTCTGTGTTTGTCCTTCCAGACGAAAGCTGTTCCTGCTGTCTGTGCAGGAAGCCTATCCTACCTAGGGAGGAATTAAAAATATCCCTGCCAGCACCCCTCCTGCCAGCCCGCCTGCTGCAGAGCTGAAGCTTCCAAGGTTTTAAGCAGGAGGTGCTTGGTCCCAAGCAGCAAACCCAAGGCCTGTGCTTGTGGGCTGATGCTGCTCGCAGGCGAGGCTCCCCGTGGTGCGTGTCTTGTTGCTGGGGTGTAGATGCTGTTGCCTGCTGCTCTTCCCTGCACCTCTGCGTGACTAACGCTGCACAGCTCTGCTGCAGACCCGGGGGTCTGCACAAGCTAGGACAGAGTGTCGGGGTGTCATACAAGCAACGAGGAAGCGAGCAGTCGACCAGCAAGCGGGTGGCAGGCTGACAGCCCCCAGTCCAGCCCAGTGCACAGACTCCGGGCTTTGGCCACGGCTGTTGTATGTCCAGCTCACACAAGTAACTGGACACTGGGCAACGACTCCTGCTTGTGGTCCTTCCCGCTGCACTGTCTCACCCCAGTCCAGCCCCCCAGGCAAGCAGAACCTGCCACTTCTAGAATAACACATCTCAATGCATTCAAAGGAAAAACATAACTTTGGTATCCACGTCCCAGGAAGCGCTTTCCTGCCTGCTGGGCTCAGCAGGCGCCTGCTCAGCCACGACTGCAGCACTGATGGAGCACCTGGACTGCACTGCTCTGAACCTGTTTGTCTGTCACTCCACAAATGATGGGGTTTAACAGAGCAGGGGGAAAGCAGACAGAGACGATGATAACTCACAGATATTGGGCACAAGATTGCTCACAGTAGATGTGAGGAAGGAGTTTGTTTCTTTTATGATCAAGCACTTCACAAGAACAACAATGGGGAAAATGATGGATAAGCTTCTTGCTTGAGCAGCCAGCCTTATTGTCATTGCCATTCTCTCTGTCAGGAAGGCAACATATTTGAGGGGCTTGCAGATGGCAATGTACCAATCAAATGCCATAGCCAGCAGGATTGCCGATTCAGCACAGAAGATGACACGGATGAAGACTACCTGGGTAATGCAGACTTCCAAAGAAATCTCCCCAGTTCTAAACCAGAAGATGGCCAGTGTCTTGGGCATGGTGATAGTGGACAGCAACAGGTCAGCAACGGCCAGCATGGGCAGGAAGAGGTACCTGGGCTCATGGAGGCTTTTCTATGTCTTGTTGATGAATGACAGTGTGAAATTCCCAAGGATAGCAACCATGTATATGACTGTAAAGGGAGTAGAGATCCAGAGGTGAGACTCCCCCATGCCAGGGATGCCCATCAGGACACCGGTGAAGGGAGCAAGGGCAGTGCAATTGCCAGCTGACATTATAGCCTATTCCTTGCACTTTCTACAATGCTTCCAGTGACTAAAAAGAAAAGACAGAACAAACTTCAGTGTTACAGGACTTGAATACACGTGCTCACAAGCTCACTGACACTGCCAGAAGACCTAATCTGTTACAACCACTCACAGAGTCACAGAACTGTGGAGCAATCCAGGCCGGGCAGGACCTTGGGAGGTCTCTGGTACAACCTCCTGCACAAAGCAGGGTCAGCTAAGGGCTTTATCCAGTTGAGTCTCAAAAAACCTCCGAGGATGGAGACTGCACAAGCTCTCTGGGCAACCTGTTCCAGTTTATGCACTGGGGCTGTAAATCAGTCGGCCCATGCAACCACAGACCAGCCTTTCCTGCAAACGGACAGGAGGTGATGCAGTCAGGGTGGTACCAGGGCATCGCTCTCTGAGCAGTGGTGGGAAAGGTGTTTCACAGGGACTGGGCAGCACTGGCATGGTCTGGGGGAAGGAGCAGGACCTCTCCTGGAAGCCAGCATGACTCCATCCTCCCCTGGTCCCTCCCCATCCTGCCGAGAGCAGCATGCACTGAGGGACCCTCCCAGCTCACCATACGTTTTCAAAAATGTGGATCTCGGGACCGGGTGAAGTATTTGAGAACAAGCCGAGGGGAACGTGGACCTGCATTGCCCACCATCACCCCTGAACAGCTACAGGAACACACTGCGACCCTCACATTGGCCACTGGCCAAGCATCACCCAAAGTGCCCCCACCTTCCCTCAGGTGCCTGGGCTTCGCTGGTGTCACCTCCACTGGAATTGCAGCCCCCTTCTCCGGTGCAGCCTGTACCCCTCCTCCTTAGGAGTATGACTTTGCATTCACCTCTATTAAATTAGCTGTCTTTGCATCATCTAAAAACCTTATTAGCAATGATTTTATACTTGCTTCTACACAACTGATAACAGTCATGTATAGCATCAGACCCAGCGTCCAATCAATCCCTGTTGAATGTCCCCAGAAATATATGGAAAACTAGCTGTCAGTGGGGAGCTATCACTGAAAGGAGACTTTGCAGTTAGCCAAACTCCATTAACATCTGCTTTACTTATTTTTTTGTTTGTTATAATGAGGTATATATCACAATATTGTGAAAATAAAAAAATACTCACAGTTGTATTCAGTCTTTGGGTAACTTTATCACCCAAATGTGGAAGTCATCAGAAAATGAAATGACATGATTCTACGGAAGCTAAACACCAAAAATAAGTACTGATTGCCATTAATTACATTCTTGCCCTTTTTACACTTTATTGATCAAGTCTCATATTCACTTTTCCATTATTTTATTTGGAGCTAATGTCAAACTAAGCAGTTTCAAATTTCTTCGATAATCCCATTTCTCCTTTTTTAATATTAGCACATGTCAGAAAGGGTTTTTTTTTTTTCTTTTTTCTTTTTCTTTTTTTCCCACTAGTTTTGCTAAGCCTTGGAATACTCAAGGAAGACTTGCAGGCCTGGTGGCTCCTCCACCAGCTCTTCTGGCCCCCCAGGCACCCATTATCCAGACCTGCTGATTTCCACTTGCCTGAGTCCAGTTCCCAAAGGCTACGGATGGGATGAATCTGCAGTTGAAAATGTGAATGGAAATATTCACAGGCAAAATCTGAATTGAAATGTGTGCCACAATATGAAGAAATTTGAGGTGCACTAGAGACTTTGGGGTTGCCAGAGGTGTCTGTAAAATTCAGCAAAATTTAGTCAGCAGGGATGCACCAGAAATACTGCCTCGGGAGATGGTGTCAAGGCAGAAGAGAAGTCCCAAGGACAAGGACAGTTTCCTTCTCCACCCCACAGGCACAGCCAGGTTCTGGGAGGGCACCTCTGCCCTCCCCTCCGTTCACAGACCTAAAACAGGTCCCTTTTCCCTGAAAACAGGGCAGAGAGGAAGCACTCCCTAGCAAAACCGCCTGTTTGTTGGGACGTGACACTGGGAATAGGGGAACACACACTGGTGGTCCATCCACATGGTCCAGCAGCTCGGTCCCAAAGCCAGGTCCATGCTATGGATCACCCCAGCATTATACCCCTGCTCTGGACACCAGGTACCACCAGGCTGGCTGGTCGCTTTGTCCACACCCAAGGTCGAAATCCAGCAGGCCAGCAGCAAACACATCCATGTGGACATACCTCCTAGCTTCCAGAGGGCACGTTAGGGACTTCTCTGAGCTGGAGCTGGCACCTACATCTAGAGCTAGCCCATTCCAGGTGCAGAAAAGGGATGGAGAAAGGGACTAGAAATTAAACCAAGAGGTAGAGAGATAAAAAAGGTGGTTCTTGTATTTGCTAGCACCACTACACAGGCTTCAAAACCATTATCTCAGCCTTCACCAACATAAATGTTATGTCACTGCCCGTGCTTGTATTCCTCTAGTAACCCGTGCCATCTTCCTCATCCTTAGGCAGTATGTGCTGGTCACACCTCCCTTTTTCAGTAGATGTGGCCCTGTTAGAGAAAATATACTAGTGACCAGCTTACTGGTGTTACTAGTGAGAATATGAATATTTGCAATATTTGACACACTTGAAAGAAGAGTACCAATGACAGGTAAAGTCACATTTTTATTACCACAACTGATGATATATCAAGATTTGCTCCCAGTTTTGCTACCAGTTTCCTTCCTAGCTCACTGCCCCAAGACAGACCTCTGTGGAAATGGTAGGAGAGGAGATTTGGGGAGTTGGAGGCCCCTGACCTGCTGGATTTGGCTCAGTTACACCCAGTGTGGGATCAGGGCCTCTTCTCTGTGCAAACGTGTTGTACTTCAGTTGCATCCAACATTAGCTAGCAGGGGGTTTCCTCATGCTTGGAAGCCAGGCTGGCTCTGCTCATCCCCTGGGAGTCCAGAGACAGAGATGCTAAGACAGGACTTGAATGCCTCCTATTACCACTGTCTCCCCCTTCACCCCAAAGTGCCCAGCTCAGCCGAAGACATCAGATCTTCCCATCCTTGCCCACAGCAGAGTTGAGGGCACAGCTCTGAGCAGCAAGAGTGAAGCAAACCCATGCTGTTGGCAGCAAAGCCTGCAGCATTCCCACAGCTCACAGCCAGGGAGGGACACTGGGACCTGATCATCTGGGGTCCTGGCAAGCTATCTCCATGCTGTCAGGCTGCCCCAGACGTCGGCTGGCTGTGGTGCAAACAGCCAGTGCCCGGCAGCTGGGCCAAGCCGAGCAGGGCAGAGGAGCAGTGCTCCACCATCTCTGTGTCCTTGCAGCCTTCTGAGAGGTCATCAGGAGAAGGGAGACCCAACGGGTGCTGCCAGACCTGAGTGTCTTCAGGGAGCATCACTGCCCCAGTCATGCCGGTTCCCACCCCATGGAGACAATACCCAGCTCGAGCAGAGACATTTGTATACTGAGATAACAGGCACACATATTATATGTACTTTAATGTTTTCTGTTTCATAAGATTCTCAATAGCACCTAAAGAATTCAGAAACTGTATTTTTGCTTGCAAAGGTCTTGACTGTACAAATACCCAATGGGACAATGCAGGGGATCCCAGGAACATGGGAATAGTGGTAGTTCCTGGTGTCCAGCTCCCATCATCCCAATGCGTTGTTTCCCATAAGTACATCTGGGAACCTGTCCAGCCTCTCTGCAACAGAGCTATGGGTTGGATGTTGATGTCCGTTGAACATACTTATTTCAAAAACATTCCCATCTGGTCCATTTGGGGGACTTAGTAATGCTAGGTTAATGGTTGGACCCGATGATCTTGGAGGTCTCTTCCAACCAGAACAATTCTATGATTCTATGATTCTACGTTTGCCAGGTCCCTGCTGTCTTTCATTCATTTCCCTCTTCAAAGCTTTGTTTCACCCCTCCCACCAGTAGACCAGCCTGGTTGCCCTTTCCTGCCCACCCAACTATGCCCTGCTGCCCAAGCTCCCCGGCCTGAGCAGGTGAGCCACGTGCTCCCGGATCTGCCTTGTTCTCACCCCGTAGATGATGGGGTTGAGCATGGGTGGCACCACAACATACAGGTTGGCCAGGGAGATGAGAACATGCCAAGGAATGTGTTGGCCGAATCGATGCGCTAGGAAGGAGAAGAAAGCTGGTGTGTAAAACATGGTGATGACACAGAGGTGGGAGCCGCAGGTGTGCAGAGCCTTGGGGGAGGCACGTGGGGATGGCAGCCCCCAGAGGCACCTGAAGATCAGCACGTAGGAGATGGCGATGGAGATGACGTCCAAGCCAGCTGAAAGGAAGCCAGCAGCTACCCCGTACCAGATGTTGACAGAGATGTCGGCGCAGGCCAGGCGGGCCACGCCGATGTGTTCACAGTAGGTGTGTGGCATGACGTTGTGCCCACAGTAGGGCAGCCGCTTGAGGAGGAAGATGGCAGGGAACATGATGCAGAAACTCCTGATTAAAGCTGCCACCCCAACTTTCCCCACGACGGAGCGCGTCAGGATGACCATGTATCGCAGGGGGTTGCAAATGGCGATGTACCGATCAAAGGCCATCGCCAGTAAAATGGCCGACTCCGCCACAAAAACGAAATAGATGGAGAACATCTGTGCCAGGCAGCCACTGAAAGAGATCTGGGTGGACAGAGACCAGAGGACACTGAGGGTTTTGGGCACAGTAGCACTGGACAACAGCAGGTCACACACTGCCAGCATGCACAGGAAGATGTACATGGGCTTATGGAGGCTGCGCTCCTTCACAATGGTGACCAGCAGGACCGAGTTCCCGAGAAGGGCAGCAGAGTACATCATGCAGACTGGGATGGAAATCCAGGTGTAAGACTTCTCCATCCCAGGTATCCCCATCAAGATGAAGAATGCGGGGTGGGAGCCCGACAGGTTGGGTGTTGACATGGCTGGATGCAGCACTTCACGTCGCTTCTCGAGTCGCACTCGCACCTCGAGTACTGTGTTCAGTTCTGGGCCCCTCACTCCAAGACAGACACTGAGGGGCTGGAGCGTGTCCAGAGACGGGCAACGGAGCTGGGGAAGGGTCTGGAGCACAAGTGCTGTGAGGAGCGGCTGAGGGACCTGGGGGGGTTTGGCCTGGAGAAAAGGAGGCTGAGGGGAGACCTTCTCGCTCTCTGCAACTCCCTGAAAGGAGGTTGGAGCCAGAGGGGGTCGGTCTCTTCTCCCAAGGAACAGGCGACAGGACGAGAGGAACCGGCCTCAAGTTGCGCCAGGGGAGGTTTAGGTTGGATCTTGGGAACCATTTCTTCCCCGAAAGGGCTGTCAGGCCCTGGCACAGGCTGCCCAGGGCAGTGGTGGAGTCCCCATCACTGGGAGGATTGAAAAGACGTTTAGATTGGGCACTGAGGGATATGATTTAGTGGTGGACTTGGCAGTGATAGGTTAATGGTTGGACTCGATGATCTTGGAGGTCTCTTCCAACCAGAACGATTCTATGATTCTGTGATTCTTGCTTGCAGGAGCTGGGTAATGGTAGGAAGAAAGGCTCTAAGAGCAGCTGAACTATACCCAGGATACAAAAAGGAGCTGAACTCATGATTAGCATTCCTCACGGCACAGACACTTAAACTTCTGAACCACATTTTATCTGGAAGTGTTAAATATTGTCCAATTTGCTCCATCGGGGTTCCCCTCCACTATTCAGGTCCCTTCATCTCAGCTAGGTACTGTCATTTCTGCTGCTTGAGTCTTTGAAATAAGGAGAGTCTTTTGCCTGCAACTGCCTGCAGCTGCTGGGAACTAGAGCAAAATATACAGGAGATTCACTCTTGAAACAGTGATAGCATAAATGTTTCTCTGGGTGACATACTTGGAGGTGACCACCATTTATGCTGCAATCGAGAAATCTCCAGGTTTGGAAATACGTTAAGGAAAATTCTCTGCTCTCCCATGACTGCCACAAAGAAGACGTGCATTGCTCATCCTGCTCTGGGACATACAGCTTTAAGCGACTCAGAGCTGTTTGAAATCTACCTACGAAATCAGGACAGAAGGAGCTTGGTTCAGTCCTGTCCTTCTCGGGAATTTGCCTGCCCATATCAACCCCTACAAAGGTCTGTCTGTGTAACTGTGTGTGAGCTCACTCCACCAAGAGCAAGGCAAGTGAAAGGCAAGGGAGAGTCCCTTTCATCCCAAAAGCTCTGCTTCATAGCCCCAGACAGCAGTGTCCAATCACCCAAGCATCTGGAGAAATTCTCGTCAGATATGCAAAGAGACAAAATTAAAAGCCAGCAGCAGCAGGGCATTATCAAAATGTCCAGGGTCTAAAGGGGGATTTACAACGCCATAAGGAGTAACCAGCTGTGTGTCAGGGGCTGCCACCTTATGCATTATGTCCACAGAGCATGAACCGGGGCTCTGAGCGGCTGCTGGACTGCCAGGTGCTATTGACACAGTACAACGAATAAAGAACAAAACCCTCGGAACTCCCTGGCACTGGGGACAACCGTTTTAGAGAATACAGAAAATTCCCACCCGGCGCACTTCAAGTATTAGCAGAACCCAAGTCTATTCTCGCTCCAAGTGAAATCCCTTTACATCCACTATGTCTGGAAGAACTGAGCAGGAGGAGCATGCTACTTCCATCCTCTTGAGAAACACATTGCCCAGTGCCCTCCCTGCCACACTCATGCAGGGACTTTGGGATAATGCAGCCAGAACCACTGCGAGGAAATGTTTATGTACCTCTGGCAGTGGTATCACACAGCAAATCCTGCATGGACCCCTACCATCTCCCCATCTCTCTAATGCATCTCTGCCTCACCAAACCCAGTTGAAACAACAGTGCCATGACCCAGCCAACTCACCCACCTCCTGTGCCAGCAACGGGATCCACCTTGGACGGAGCCTGAGCCTGGGTGTTTATACTGTGTCCAGAGAGTGCCCTGGGGCACTGCAGGGCACTGATGGTGTGCTCATACCCCAGCGCAGGTGGTGAAGAGCATCAGGGACATCACCAGTTCATTTTCCCTGGGTATTTCCTACGACTGTGCTAATTGGGTGGGGATTGTACAAGCCCTACAGACCTTCAGGTTGTCCCCAAGCAACCTTGGTGAATCCTCACCACCCCATCACTCATCACCACCCCAACCACAGTAACTTCTGCAAAATTCATTGCCTGGTCCTGGATCCCAAAGGGGTTCCCAGGGCTAAGCATGAGCCTGGGGCAAGCAGGAACGTGTCGATCAGATGTGAGTTTTACCCTCGTGCTTGCCCCTAGACTGACAGTGCTTTGGGACCAGGACCTGCTTTAGCTTTTTGTGAACCACAATGGAGAGGAATTTGGGAGCTCTGAGACAGAGATGAGTAGATATTCCTACTATAAGCCTTTTAGCTGATTTTGTCCTCACTTCTAGTTTTAGAAGAGAGCAATGGATTCATTGTACTACTGTTCCTCCTCCAGAAACCTGCAGAGACCCTGAGCAGACTGTGTGGTGGGCGCAGGGGAACTGCAATCGGCAGCTCCCTGGCTGCCACGACCCTTCAGGGGAGCTCTCAGGGAACTTTGGGGACCAGCAGTGACCTCTAATACATGAGAGCAAACCAATCCACCAACAACTCCATCCTGGCTGCTACGTTACCTCCTCATTTTAGGCAGGACAGCTTACAAGGATGCGCTATTTATTATCTGCCTGTCTGTGTAGTGGGGATTTTTATTAATTAACTAACATTTGCTAAGACATTATGATGATGGAGGTGAGATGAAGTAAAATCAGTGAGTTTGCTACTGTAATTTATTACCCATAGAGCTCTGCAGATGAAGAACAATTAATAAAGCACCATTGTTTGTAAACAGCAATAAAAATGAACGGAAATGTGGTACTTTAACTCAGAACACTCAAGGCTTTGTTCACGATGAAAGCCATGCTTGTCTCTGTCTATTCAGCAAAGCATTCAAATACACTTGAAGAGCATTTTCCTTTAAAGCATATGCTTAGAGCTTGACTCAGCACAAACATCAGCACGATCTCCACTTCAGGCACAGGCTCGACTCCTTCTCAGTGCACGTAACCATGAAAAGCCTGCCCACGCATTCACCGAGGAGAGCGGAGTGTTTCTTACAGTGACTCCATTGACTTCCACTTATCCCCCAAAGTTTTTGAGATTTCATTTACTTTTTGCATTTGCTGCGTGGATGCTGTGAAAAAACTTCAGCAAAATCCCTTCGTCCTCCCCAGGAAAAGGTCCTTGCAATCCAAACATGCCCTGAAATAGCCTACCACATCAACTGAGCTAAAAAAAAAATGGGTCTTTCAAGAGCGAGAAATTAAATACAAAGTGCAGAAGTTCTGGTTTCACAGCTCGTGTGAGTTATTAAGCTAACATTTTAACCACATTAGAAATATAAATCTTCCTGATCAGCTGGCTAATATCCCATTATGCATGCCCCTTTGGACATTAATTGCTAAGCTAGTGATTCATTGACTCAGGGACATTTGCCTGTGCAGTTTGCTCCCTGACCTGGCTGCCACATCCATCCAAGGAGCACAGCAGCGCAAGGGCTGTGAGTTTAAAGCTGCCTCCTCAGTTGAATAAAACTGTTCCTGGAAACCCAGAGAAGCAGAAGGATCCATGAAATGCACTCATCGGGTACACTGACACACACCCCATCCCAACTGAGCTGGCTGCTGAAGTGCAGGTGAATATATGAGTGGCTGCAGGAATCCGTCGCCCCTGAGAGAGGAACCCCTGAGCACTGGGGACCACTCACTGGAGCAACATCACCCCCAGCAAAGTGCCAGCGGGTCAGGGCAGTAACCTGGCACGCAGGCCAGCGCTCTCCTGCTACTGCCGTTCCCTACCCGTTTTCCATTATTTACACTTGGTTTGGAAGCAATTTGGAGGCAGGTCTTTTGTTTTGCCTTTGTGTAGCACCTGCCCAGGGAGGTTCTACCTCCCACTAGCTCCACGATGAAGCTGATGATGGCACAAGACTACTGAGCATTTATAAAAGGGTCCCTTCTCAGGACCATGCTCAGATTCGTGCCACCTCTGGGCACACACGCTCATTTTGGCTGCACTGCTGTCGTGCTCAGAGTTAAGCATGTGCTTAAGTTCATCGCTGAGGAGAGGCCGAAGAGGGGAAGCAGCGAAGAAGGTGGCAGAAATAACCGCGTGAGTTGAAGTGTGTAACAGAGACACCAGTAAGCTATATTGTTCTTTAATATTGACAAATATAGATGGCAGCTCAGTTGTTATTAGAGCCGGCCAAAAGGCTTTCAGGAGAAAACTCTTCAGCAATGGGTTGCTTTGTCAACAAGTTCTTGTTTTCAGGTAGCAAAGCAGGGCTGGAGGAGACCTTCTGAATCGGCAAACAAGTCTCTTGCAGCCACGAGCTGTCTCACATCCAACTCCTACCTCCAAATCTGCTGTAACCCCTCTGGCAGCTGCTGTGCAGCTCCTCCAGGTCCTCCATGCCCTAAAGACCTTAAAGCATCTATTTCAGTCTAAATGTATTCATGCGCTGCCTATAACAACTTGCTCTCCTGACACATTTTCGTTCACACAGCTCCATCTCCTATCAGAAATCACGCGGACTGCTCTGTGTAAATACTCTTTCTTTTGCTAAGAAAGCCAACACAAACACAAATGTTTTGAGGACATTAAAAAAATCCAACAATATGAGCAGCTTTTGCAACCAGCTTTGTTATCATCACTGTTAAGCAAACAGCTTTTAATGAACAGACTTTCATTTCCCTTGTGCCTGTCACAGGGTTCCCACCTTTGATGAAAACAGGGAAGAAAAAAAAAAAAAAAAGCAAAGAAAAAAAGAAATGCGTTGAAAGAGTTTAGAACTTTGGGGGCTTTTTTGATCTGAAATAGTGAATCTCTTTCTTTCCCTTTTCTTTTGAAGTTGTAGTGTCATTACTGGGATGGCTGGAGCAGAGCAGGGTTTTGGTTGCTGTATCAGTGTCATCTCCTGCGTCATTCAGCTGTGCACTAGCCTGGTCCTGGAGAGCACTCGTTGCTCCTGCTCTCAGTCAGGGACGTTGGGCTTCATCAGCCCCAAACGGAGCCCTCAGCGACCTGCTGGTTCCCAGCCCTGATGCAGGGCATGAGATTTTGTGGAGCCCAGAGCCAGGGAAAGCTGTTCCCTGGCATCCCCAGGGTCACCAGCCCCTCCAAATGAGGCTCCTTGAGGTCCAGATGTGCGGCAGTGGCTGCCTTCAAGGGGGCTTCCCCTCCGTGGGCAGGTCTGAAACAGCTTTTCAGCAGTCCGGCTGTGGGCTTGGCAAGTGCCCTCCACCCTTTCAGCCAGGGAAAAAAGGATGTTCTGCAGAAACGGCTGGGTGATCTGCTCCGTCTTGTGACTATCGACATGAACACACCAGCCCTTTCTTCAGGTCTCATAGCTGACGCAGGGTCAGAGCATCCCGGCTCCCGACATTGCTATGAGAGCTGGGCTGCAGAGCATGACCCTTCAGAAAGGGCTCCCTAATTCCTGCATTCAGGAGTTTGGTTGCTGCCTAGATGAGGAAGAGTTATACTGGCCAGACCCAAGGAAGTCCCTGAGCTCAGGAGGGGACCAAAAAGTGCCCAGAGCTCCGTGCCTCAGAGCGGTGTGTGAGAGAGAAATGCAGCCAACAGGAGGTATGATGCAGAGAGGAGAAGCAAACATTCATCTCAGCATCCCACTGTGCTCGTTTTGGCTGGGGTAGAGTTAATTTTCTTCCCAGTAGCTACTATGGGGCTGTGTTTTGGATTTGTGCTGGAAATGTTGATAACCCAGGGATGTTTCGTTACTGCTGAGCAGGGCTGACACAGAGCCAAGGCCTTTGCTGCTCCTCACCCCACCCCACCAGCGAGGAGCTGGGGGGGCACAAGGAGCTGGAGGGGACACAGCCGGGACAGCTGACCCCGACTGACCCCAGGGATGTCCCACACCATATGGCCTCATGCTCAGCGTGTAAAGCTGGGGAAGAAGAAGGAAGGGGGGACGTTGGGAGTGACGCCGTTTGTCTTCCCAAGTCACCGTTCTGTGTGATGGAGCCCTGCTCTCCTGGGGATGGCTGAGCACCTGCCTGCCATGGGAAGTAGGGAATGAATTCCTTGTTTTGCTTTGCTTGCATGCGTGGCTTTTGCTTTCCCTGTTAAACTGTCTTTATCTCAACCCACGCGTTTTCTCACTTTTACCCTTCCAATTCTCTCCCCCATCCCGCTGGGGGATAGAGAGGGAGCGAGCGGCTGCGTGGGGCTGAGTTGCTGGCTGGGGTTAAACCACAACACCCACCCAGTAAAACACAAAGGAAAGGATGACGGAAAGGTGTCTGGGCTCCGGTGCATTCCCTCCTCTTCCTCATCCCAGAGTTCCTTCCCACAGTGGAAAGGAAACTGGTGCTGCAGCTTTGAAGGATACTGGTGGTTTAGCATCACCAGAGCCAGAGGAGCTTGTGGAGGGGCAGCAGCGGGTCCTCTTCAACCCTGCGTGTTGGCCAAGCCGGGGCTGTGCAGGGAGTGGGCTCAGCTGCTCCCGGGATCACACTGCCTGACCTCCCTGGAGGACATCCCGAGACCTGCTGCAGCCACCTCTGCTCTATGGCACCCTGAGCAAGCACCAAGAGCATCGCCTATTCAGAGTCAACAGCAACTCACAGCGCAATTTTTGCAATGGGTTTCAGAAGCCTTGGCGTTTAACAGCTGAGCCAGAATGGCCATCAGGGCTCTGCTGTCAGGACGAGAAGACAGACCGGTCCCATCTGAGCGTGCGCTGCCCACCAAGTCAATGCTATGCAGAGCACTGGACAAAAGGACCTTTGTGCTTTGGTGATGAGAGCCGGGCAGATGGGAGCGTTGCTGTGACTTTTCCATGGGACTGAGAAGCTCCGGCCCTGTGGGAACAGCCCATTTCTGCTGTAGTCCAGGCTGCAGGAACCAGAATACTCCTGACAGGACTGTGGCTGCTGGCGTCAGTGTCTCCACAGTCCTCTATATTATAATGATGCAACAAAAACCCACCTTGAAAGCGGTGCAGAGCACACTGACCTTTCAGTAGAAGACCTGAAATTCTGGCAAGCTTCCCTCTGAGGTCTCCAGTGCTGCCTCCACTCCCTTCTCCCCATGGGTCTTTATGTGCACATGAGACACTTTAACAGTCTCTCCTCTTTCTGACCTTGCCACTCATGAGATTCACCGAAGCAGAGGCAGCAGATGAGTTTACTCTGACAGTCTGCATTGCTGCCTTTGCTGAGGAAGGGAGAGGTAAGGAAAAGGGCTTTCCTTGCTGGTGAGATTGATGATGAAGTTAAAACTCAGACTGTATACAGATGCACGGAACTGTCCTTGCTGCTCCTTCAGCAATATCTAGCACTGACTCTTCATGTTTGCGCTGCTTTTCACAATTTTCTGAGGCAGATTGACACTGACTTCAGGCAGAATAAGGTATTATTGATGGAACTGGTACATACACCAATGAGAGGAACAAGAAACAGTTCAGCAAAGCTATTTTGGTGTTGAAGGATAAATCAAAAGTACAGCAACAAAAAGTGGTGGGTAATCAGCCAGCTGTATGGGCAGAAAAGGATCTTGAGGTGCAATGTGCTTCACGCTGAGCACTGCTCAGCAGTGCAGCGTTCTTGCAAAGACAGAAAACGTCCCTGTGGGACGTGTAGGATGTAGGAGACCATTGTCCCTTTGCACTCCACTCTAGAGGCTTGATTTCAGTTTTGGACATCATGGTTTAAGGGATATGTTTCCCTTAAACATAGGACAATAAAGCCTTTCCTAACCTCACAGGGCTCTTCAGCATGTAAACACCTTCAGCAGCAAGTGGTGCCAGGATCCCTCAGCAATGCAAGCTATACTGGTGAAGACAGGAGGATAGACCATCATCCGTGCCATGATAAACAGCACTTTGCCCATCTGGCTATTGTCCGTGTACCAGGCTGCGGTCTGATGACCAACGAGGTGTTCACAGTCTAGGCACTGAGATAACAGGTGAAGGAACAAACAGAAACAAAGCTCTAGGTCAGCAAACAAAATCAGCAGCAGCAGGTGATGGTAAATCAGCATATGTAAGACCCTTGATGCTCCTCAGCTGAGCTCTGCCCAGTCTCTGCTAGATGGACTATTCAGGGGAAGCATCTCTAGGAGACACTGGTAGCAATGAAGGGGCTGATGACCCAAGCCTACGTTTCCAGAAATCCCACCACCCTTAGCTTCTCTTGAACCTCTTGGGCAAACCTGTTCCTCCAGGGCAAGAAATGCTGCAGTGCTTGGTGCTGCTTTCCAGACCCTGTCCCGCATCCCCCTTCCCTCCGGCAGCGCTCAGCACCTGCTCCCCGAGCCGGGGCAGGGGCACTCCCCCGCGGGGCAGAAGAGGCGGACGACGCGCTCCCGGATCTGCCTTGTCCTCACCCCGTACACGATGGGGTTGAGCATCGGCGGGACCACGATGTAGAGGTTGGCCAGGAGGATGTGAACGTGACTTGGGATGTGGTGGCCAAACCGATGCGTGAGAAAGGAGAAAAAGGCAGGCATGTAGAACATGAGGATCACGCAGAGGTGGGAGCCGCAGGTGCTCAGGGTTTTGAGACGAGCCTCCGGGGATGGGAGTCGAAAGACAGTCCTGAGGATCAGAGCATAAGAGACAGCGATGAGCACGACGTCCAGGCCGGAGGAGAGAAGAGCCGTTGTCAGCCCGTACCAGACATTGGCTTTTATGTCAGCACAGGCCAGGCGGGCGATGCCCATGTGCTCGCAGTAGGTGTGGGGCATGACGTTGTGTCCGCAGTACGGCAGCCGCTTCAGGAGGAAGATGGGCGGGAACATGATGCAGAACCCCCGGACAACAGCAGTCACGGCTATTTTCCCGATCACCGAGGGGGTTAAGGTTGAAGAGTACCGCAGCGGGTCGCAGATGGCCACGTACCGGTCGAACGCCATCGCCAGCAGAACAGACGATTCCACAATGAAGCTGAAATGGGTGAAGAACATCTGTGTAATGCAGGCGTCGAAGGAAATTTCCCTGGCACTGAACCAGAAGATCGCCAGCATTTTGGGCACTGTCGTGGTCGAAAGCATGAGATCAGCAACAGCTAGCATAGCGAGGAAGAGGTACATGGGCTCGTGGAGGCTCCTGTCCGTGATGATGACAAAGAGGAGGACAGAGTTGCCAAACACCGCAGTGATGTACATCAAACAGAAGGGGACGGAGATCCAGATGTGGGAGTCCTCCATGCCCGGGATGCCTGTCAGGACAAAGGTGATAGGATCGAAGCTGCTTTCGTTGAGCTCGTACATGGTGCTTCCGTGCCCAGTCTCAGCCTGATTCTGCTCTGTGCAAGAAAGACAAGGGATAAATAACACCTGGTAAGCCTGGTGTTAGCCCATACCCACCTACAAATGTGTACAAATCAGTACATACAACCTCCTATTTGCAACTGCCTTCCAACCCGAGGCATTTCCAAAGGCCAAGGGGTTGACTTGCTGCGTTTTGCTGTACAAAGGAATCTGTTCATTCTTTCCTATCAACCCTTACAAACTGTGTCTGTAAGAAAAACATCTTCTCTGTCCCTCCATTTGCACTGCAAAATAGACCAGATCCTTCTCCGCTTTATCCATTGTCACAAAAAGGCTTGTAAAAGTCATAATTACTTGCCTCATCGCTGTCGGCAGGTTATATATCTGCGTGCACCTGGAAAGCCGTATGTCTTTGTTAGGACTGTGTGTTTCTTCAGGGAGATGAAATAATGCAATATCATGCTCTGTTCAGATCAGTGATCAGTTCATTTCTGAGAGCTCCTTGTACAAACTATTAAGATAGGAATAAAAACTGTACCAGTACCAACACTGATGTCTTGGATGTGGCTGACGTTCAGCTCAACCTCTGAAGGTTGTGGTCACTCCTGAAACTTCTGCTGGACATGTTACTCCCTGTATTTCCTCCTGTATAAACATGTTCACCCGTTTGCAAACATTGCAAAGTGCTTTCTGTGCCTCTTCCCCATCCCACGGGGATTTCAGAGACCCAAACACTGGCAAACACCCAGGGGGAAAGGGGAGAGCTAGGCTGGACTTTCACCCCATGCCCAGACTTTCTGGATGCCCTGGAGCAACTCTCTTACCTGGCAGATTCCCTGCCTGCCCAGGGAGACGCTAGTTCATGCCTTTACCTCTCCTTTGCAAAGAGGAGCAAAGCCACGGCGGGCTGCACAGAGTGATCTTTGGACAAAGAAATGCTGGCCCAAAATGCAAGGCAACAAGTGCTATCAGGGCAGCCAAGTCACGGTGATACTCTGGAGAGACACCCCAAGTGCAGACTTCTGCACTGATGCTCAGCCGACACGGGGCCTTTCCAGCCTCTGAGCTCAACCTCCTGCAGTTCTCCCGGTTCCCGAAGTGCCGGGGTAGCCTGAACACGGAGCACAGTCTCATGAAGGGAGGATCAGCTTGAGGGTATTTTTGCAGACTTGAATAATTCAAACAAGCCAAGCCTGCAGAGTCCTCCATGGACCCTTTGCCATGATAAGGGCTTTGAGGAGCAGGAACAATGCAGAACTGCTGGTTTTATGTACTTCCCCCCATTTTGCTCATTTATAGCCCCACTCCTCCCCATGTATGCTCTACCATACACTAGAAAAAAGCCTAGGCCAGGGTTGGGACGCGGGAAAATTAGTTTGATTTGGACCAAAGCTAAACCTTTGTTCTTCAGACCTGCTTGCAGCCTGTTTTATTTTTATTGCAAACTGCAGATATCTGAGTGCAAGATGTGTTTGCATTTCTAAGCATTTCCATTAAGGATTCTCATCCTCTATGAACCGAAAGTCCACTGAAAACAGCAGTCAGTATAGAAAAGATCTTCAGCTTATCACAAATATTTATCCAATTGCCTCTTCCACTTCTAAAACCACGTAATTCAACTGAGGTGAATAAAGATAGGCTAGGTCTATGATTGTAAATTAAATCAGCCTGGGAACGTTCCCAGGCACCAATGCCAGCCAGTGCCTGACTGCATATGGTTTACAAAGCAGTCAGCAAGACTTTACACCTCCACTTCTTAGTGATATGGAAATATATTTCTCTCACCCACGGACTTACTTCCTTTCATTCTTTTCAAACAAGAAAGCATTGCCCCAAACAGCAGTGTTTAATATAAAATGACTCACCAAGGGCCAGCCCCAAAGAGGAACGAGCAGAGCTGCAGGGGAGTGCAAATCCCTATCTGTGCTGCCAAGGGCTGATGATACGAATCCTTCCCCCTCCTGAATCTCAGAAGGAAGATCAGCCCGTCGACTTGTGGAGGTTTAAATTGCTAGTGCATTAAAGATTAACAGCAGTTAACGCTCCCAGGTGAGTCAAGATATTTCCTGCTTTTCCGTCATTTGCATTGCAAGTGTTTTCCCTCTCTCCCCGCCCGGGCACCAGCTACGTCTCCTGGCTGCGGCGAGGACTTGAGAGGGAGCGCGGCAGAGCACCCTGCCCGAGCAGGGCTCCCAGGCTCCAGAGGAGCACCTCTGATGTTCAGGAGCGTTCTATCCCCCACAGGGTGAAAATTGCCTTGTTGTACCAGTGACACCTCCCAAAACAGCCCCTGAGTTTTGCTCGTGCTGCCATGTGCCCCCGTGGGAGGGGTTCCTCTGCCTGCCTGACTCCAGCCCAGGGTCAATGATCTGCAACCAACGAAGCCTACGAGTGGCCGCGTGCACAAAGCTGCCTTGATGGCGTTGCAAAACAGAGAAGGCTGCAGAGATCTCTACCCAGATTGAACTGCTAGTCTGAACTAGCATCAACTGGAAAAACAGAAACACCACAGTTGCATAATTTATAATATACTGTTATTGCAAAATAATTTTTGAAGTACATGATGGTGGCAAAAAAAAAAAAAAAGGAATTGAAACAATAGCTCTCTCTGTTCAAAGGATGCAAAAAAAAATCAATTAAAAGATGATCTGAAAATACTTTGCCTGCAACCAACATCTTGAAGATCCATCAGTGCAGCAGAAAAAAAGGGTTGACTACATAGGACTGTATGAATTAATGATTTTTTTTCATCCCAGGACCAAATCAAAATGATTGAAAGTAATTGTATTTTCTTTTGATGAAACAAAGGAGTATGAATTCTACATAACTTGGCCTGCAGTGAAATGTTCATCATTCAATGATTTCTTGTTTTGTTTCAGTGCTGTAGTGCCTCAGGTTCAGAAATAATACGTAACCAATACAGGCAGACAGAAAAGAGATGCCTCTCTGCTTTTTTAGGAGTCATCTATAAGTACGGATCGTCTCCCTCCACCAAACCGCCCTGCCCTGCCCATCGTGTGCTGAGCCCCTGCTGTCGGATCTCCAGATTCTACCTGCCTGGAAAACACCCAGCGAGTTTTTGGATGCTGCTTATGCCATTAACAGCAGCAATCGCACTCGGTCCTGCCCCAGTCCCTGTCAGTACGTTTGCTCCAGAAGGTGGATTTCCTTCTGAAACATTGCAGTAACTCCCGATTTAACACCTGCTGCCCGAGAGAGGCCAGGCCCCTCTCGGTGATTGCAGGACCCAGGACAAATCTCGAGGAGGGCACGTGTGCCAGAAAAAACACCCGTTTTCTGTCAGCCGTTCCGAGAATCATTCTCCCGTCAGACAATGCCTCGTGTCTTGGCACCTGCAGGTGCTGGAGATCTTTCCAGCCCACGTGGAAAGTTCATCTTATCAGCGTATGCCTTTTAATTTCCTTTTCATTTCTCTCGCTGTGGTTTCTACGGAACAGAGCTGTCCCAAAGAGCCGTTCCACTTCTCAGCTGTTAGAAATGGGGAGGGATTTGGATTTCATAGATTTCACATCAGAGAGTATTTTTAAGAAAAGGTGGGGTACTCTCTAGCCACACGCTAATTAAGGAGGAAGCTAATAATTCAGGTGTCTTCCCAAAAAATGTGTGTGTGTCTCTCTCCTGCTAGTGAGAGATAACAAGTCTCAGGAGGACACTACAAAAATATTAAAGCTACAGGTGAAAAATGGTTTCTTCTTGCCAAACCCCATACACATAAGGGCAGAAACCAGAAAGGAGAAGAGCCTGGCTTGTCCCCTGCGTCCCAGGGACCCAGCAAAGAGGGGGAACAACGGAGGCACCGGCGGCGGATCCAGCCTGCGGAGCGCAATGCCAGCGAGGAGCTCCAGCCCAGGCAGGGGCTGCAGGCACAACCTGCCCTCCCGGCCGCAGAGCCCAGGCTGCCAGCGTCTTCGTGTTTAAGCAGTTGCCCCAGAGCTGCCGCGCACCGGGCAGCAGGCACCAAACCAGGGCTGCAGGGGTTGAATTGCCTGCTCCACCTCGGGTACCTGGACACCCTTTCTTTATACTGCAATTATTTGTTCTCTAGAAAGGAGGAGATGTGACAACAGCCTGCAAACGTGTGACAGATTACTGTGAACAGGTAGGGGTGCTGCCAATCCTGGGGGAGACCAGAAACAAAGAACAGTACTTATTACTGGGATCAGACACTGGGAAAACATTAGGAAGTTAAATTCAGAGGTGAACAGCTTTCAGAGGGACTGGAGTCTGCCTCTCTGGGGATTTAAAAATCACGTTAGGCAAACACTGATCAGGAATGTCATAAAATTGAAAGCAGAGACAAAGGCAAGTCAGAGGCCTCCACCCTGGAAACTTGTATTTTGGCTGCCAAGCAAGCCAGGCACGGAAAGGCCAGAGAGGCAACGTCTCTGTGCCAGCCCCTCACCATATCTGTTCATTAGTGTTACCTGATTCTGTCGTGGCACTTGCGGGATGCTGCCTGATGAACCGACTCACCAAAAGCAGGCGGGTGAGCTCTGAGGCAGAGTCTGGCAGCACGGCGACAGCACGGGCTGCAGAGCCCGAGGCCCGAAGAGCATCACCTCTTGGAGATGTGCTCACCTCGGACAACGGAGCCTTTCCCCCACCTACAGCAATGAGCGCAACGGTGCAAACATCTGGAGAACAGCAGCAGAAAGCATCAGCACAACCCCGCAACTGGACATAGTCCGACACGATTCCTAGGAACTGGCTTGGCTTCCAACAGTGCGTTGGGGATTGGTGGAAGCGGGGTCTGACACCCCCACTGGGGCATCCGAAGTCAGTCCCCAGAAAGCCCCACGCTACGCGTGGCTGGGCTCGGGTCTGGCACAGCCGTTGCCCCGCGCTCCTGGCCAGAGGGGTCCAGCCATGCCAGGGGCCGCAGCAGGGCAGGTCCGCCAGCATCCGCGCCTTCTCCTGCGTGGGCGGTGGAGTAGGGATGCACGTCGTGTGTTCTTCTGGTTCCTCCGCTCTGGCAACAGGACTGCAGGCGAGTGAACAGAAATTGTTGAGTCTGTCAAGCTGTAAACGCAGCAGATTCACCCACCCGGCTGCAGACAGCATCATCCGAACCACCTCATCCCCCAACAGCTGGCAGAGAAACAGGGCACGGTCAGGGGGGAAGCCGCTGTCTGCAGTAGGAGAAGATTAATAGCTCCTGAAAGTGCTCATTTTCCTCCACTGGTGCCTGAAATGACTAGTTCAGGAAAAGATATTTTAAGTTAAGTGAGTTTAATCTGTCTCAAACATTCATGTGCATATATGGAAGAAGGTTGTGTTTGCTTTCCAAGCTTTTCCCTAGAAAAAAGACACCCCAAAGTACATCCTCTGTCACGTATTTAAACAAACCACAGTTTTAAAGACCAAAGGGTGTTCTTGCCAGCAGTAAATGGTAATTATATTATTCCAGAAACTATTGGGCAGTCATTTATTTCAGCTCTTCAAAGCGTTTTAGTAGCTAAAGTATTCCCAATCATCAAGTGCAGCAGTAACCTCATTTTACAGAGTAATCTGAATACCTTTTACCCGCCATGGAAAATTATTCCATGTGAAAAACTGGGGGTTTTTAGTGTTCCCATTTTTTCTCTGAAATCTGATACGGCAGTTTATGGAACAAGGGAGTACACAACCCCTTCTCACTCCCTTAAATTTGCTTTGTTTTTCTTTTCCTACAACCGCATGTCACTAGGACGGTGCAGGGCTGCACTGCACACGCAGCAGCAGCAGGAAGGTCTCCCAGACTTAGTTCTGCTGGCTGACCTGCTCCCTCAGCTGCGACACTTCACTGCGGCTGGCTTCAGCCTCGATAACCCCGAATCAATGTTTTTTTCACCCAATTCTTAATAGAATTGTTAAGTTTCTTGTCCAGCAGTAACTACAGAGTCTACAGCAACAGGGGAATTCAAAAAGAAGCTACAAAAAGTAGTTGTCTCCCATGAGCTGGTTCCTGATTAAAGCCCAGCGACCTGGAGGCAGAGACGGGCAGAGGAACCCCACACGGCAGGCACGGGAGACGAGAGGCTGCACAGGGGGAACGCTCACTGCAGCTGCTGCACCCCAGACTTGCTCCCCCAGACTCAGGACAGGGTCCCCGGGAGGGCTCCTGGGCCCTGACCCACTCTGGCAGCTCCTGCTCTGGCATTTAAGGACATTTCTCTGTGTCCCTGGCAAGGCAGATTCACAGTTTATGCACTCTCCCACACACATATCGCTGGTGCAAATCTGCAACCAGGAGAAAACGTGCCTGAGGAACGCAGATCCTGGCTCCTCATTTTCAAGCATTTCCAGAAACCTGGAGACGATCAACTTCTTGCTCTGCACCTCCCGCTGTCACCAGGCCTGTGCAGGGGTGCAAAGTGCTGCCAAGCCCAGGCTTCAGTCACTGCATCAGTCGGCGTCTCTCAACAGCTCTGCTGTCAGCACCGAGCAATCCGCCTTCCTCCAGCGTCTGCTGTGGAGCACTGGATCTTGGTCTGAGCTGGACATGGGGCCGGAGGACAGCAAGACATGATGCCAAGCAAAGCAACATCTCCTCCAGCGATTCAGTCTCCAAAGGCAGCTCTGGCGCAGCTCTGGGAAACACCCGGGCAAAACAAATGCGACCATCTCCTTCCCCGGGCACATTCAAAACCAGTTGGTGGCCCTGGGTGTGCCCGGGGCCCCATTCCTATTGCAATGCACTGAATAAAGCTCCAGATGAGCCATCCCAGGCAGCTACAGCTCCTTGTACAAGCCTGGCAGGCTCAGCTGTGTCTGCACGGAGGGCTGTTAGCTGATGGACGCAGCTACAGTACAGAAACGGGCTCCGTTCTACCATACCTGCTGCAGGGAATATCTTCCAGATCAATATTATTTTAGTTCACAGCCCTTTAATTCGGGATGAGCTTTGGCCTCCTGCCTGACATAACACTCTCTGAACACGTTCCCAGCACACTACGGTCTCAGCAGCAAAGCCCAGGATTTATTTCGTGGAGCCTCTGTCCTCCCCTGCCCTTGTAGGTGCCCTCTGGATGGGCACGCGCAGCCGTGGGGGTGCACAGGGCTCCAACGGCCCCGGCAGCCAGCGAGGGGATAGCGGAGACGAGCGGGTGGGATGCACAGGAGCTGTCACAGAGCCCAGGTCCATCGCCCCACTGAGCACCCCCCACACCAAGCCTGGCCGGCACGGGGGGCTCGGTGCTGCCTCCCCATCGCTGCACACAGTCGGACACACACAGGCAGCATTCGGGTGCCTCGGTCCTGCCGCTGTCCCCACCTCTGGTCGGTGCCTCTGCAAGGTCCCGTTCCTCACTGTGGGGAGGAACAGAAGGCTTGTCTGCAAGGACACCCAGCTCGTTGGTCCTGGAGGGGATTAGATGCATTTTTTAGCCAAAATGAGGCAGAAGTAGACTATAAACACCTAGTGAGAATATGGGCAAATGAAAGGGATGTGGTGGGCAGGGGTCTGCCTTGCCATTTATGGGAAATAAAGATCTTGGCACCCTCTTTGAACGTGCTCTTGCTCTGCCCCAGGTGAGGGCCAGGGGTGCGCAGGCAAATGCAGCTGGGAGATGGGGCATGGGGAGCGGTGTTCCTGCTGGGGAGGTTAACCCGGGGGGCCCGGATCCCTCACCCACCGCAGGCTGGCATCAGGAGCCTCGTGAGCTGGTCTGCCAACCGCTGCACGCCTGGTTTAGGCCATTTCCATCCAATTTGAGGGAGAAAGCTCTGTGCTTGCTTCTCCCCTCTTGGAAGCGAGCACTGAGGAGTACTGTGGCCAGCTGGAAACCCCGCTAACTATAGTGCTCCGTGGGAACACACTGTGAATATTTCCTGACACTCTTTACCTAAAGAGCAACACGCAGATGGAGAGATACACGAACTGGGGGGCGATGCTCCTGCCAAGCACAGACAAGGCTGCCATGGAATTACTGCTTCTGGGATGTGGCTGTCTGGGATGAAATCTCCCCTATTCCCTCCCGAATTTGGGAGAATCTGAGCAACCTCCCAGCTCATCGTCTCCTTAGGCTGGTACAGCCAGAGCCAGGCTTTATCCTGCAGAGATGAGAGTGCTTGAGCCTCTGGACTGATTTGAAATGTGAGGATGTTGTTATCTTCCACCCCTCTTGCAGCTCCCCTGGTACACAGAGCTTTGCACCAGCCGAGCATGGCAAACCAGTCATCAGCTGGTTTCAGGCTTGGGGTGAGTGGTGACCCATTCAGCCTTGCAAAACATCCATGCGAGAGGGGCCTGGCGGAGCCGGCGACTGCCTGTGCTCCGACGTTTTCCATGACAAAAGTTTCGCCTTTAAAATCCCCTTATCTTTGGTAGGAACTTCCATGGCAGGAAATTAATGCATCCTGTTTATCACTCCTTTCCCCTGGGCCACATCTCCCTCCTCCCCCAGAGCCAGCAAATGCCTCCCCATGGCTCTTGGGGTAAGAAAGGGGCTGGAGAGGGAGGCCCTGGGCTTGCAGAAGGATCTAGGACCCTGGGAGGGCAATAGCTCTTCAACAGGGGATCATAACACCCACAGTAGTCATGGAAATTTTCAACGGGAGTCATGCAAAGAATTAGAAAAATTTCCTTTGTCTCTCTTCTTATGCATTGTGCATTTCAAAATGCACCATTCAGATTCCCCTCACTTCTCATTTTGGGAAGGAATTTGAATAATGCTGAGCTATCCAAGGCAAAAGTTGGGTTTCCTCCAGGGTAGGCAGCAATTCCTTCTGCAGTTGGTAACGATGTCTCATCCTCACTGCCCACTCTGCCAGCACTGAGCCACCATGTCCAAGCAGGGAGCAGGAGCTGTACCGCAAATGGAGGGATGTGCTGCTGCTACACTGCAAACACGGGGCTTAAAGCAGGGTCTCTGGCTTTCCTCCCTGCCCTGGGACACTTCCCACCACGGGCCGGTTTCCAGCTGCCCCCTCTGTGGCCGCTGCCTCCCTGCATCCAGTGCTGTGGCCACCCCGGACTGAGCAGCTGGGTGTCCCCTGGGGAGCCCCAGTGCAGCCCCCAGCCCTGCCCCAGCCACATGCCGCATCCCCCCCCCGCACCAGCACGGACATCGGGAGGCTTCAGTGGGCAGGAGCCCTCCTCGGGGGATGTAGCGTGCATCCTTGGGGGATGCCCCAGCATCCAGCATCACTGGGGCTGCCAGGCTGAACGGGGGCCCAGCAGCAAGGATGGCACCCCAGAAAGAGAGGACGTCACCAGAGGAGGCCCTTGCTCTCCCAGGCAGCTGGGTCACACACAGGGGACTTCTGTGGGGCTGCTCTGGGGAAGGGGAGCGTGCGGCTCGATAAGCAACGAGCCTGAAAAGCTCGCTGCGGTGCTCCAGCCTGTGCAGAAGAGGCGACATGGACGGCACCATTCATAGACCAGAGAAACGCCGAGCGTTCAGGAGAGTGGACTCTAGAGGTCTCTGCGAGGCAAGAAATGCCGCGGTCCCGCGGCCCCGACAGCCGGGCGCTGCGAGGCTTGTGGTGGCATCGCCCGCCCGGGCCAGGCGGGTGGCAGCCCTCGCCCAGGGCGTCAGACCCCGCAGGCACCGGGCAGCCGGCGTTGGAGGCGCCGGGGGTCCAGCCGGGACGCTGCGCTGCAGAGGAGGACCAAGGGAGGAGAGGGCGAGGGATGCTCTGCAGCCTGGCACAGAGCGGGGACGCGAGCCTGGGTTTCCGAGGCATGTCCTGATGCAGCCCCTCATCCAGACCCCCATCATCCTCTCCAGATAACTCACATTTACATGACAGCTGGAGCAAGCTCTGACTTCATCAGAGATTTAAGGAGGACCTGAGCACTGCCAAAGCTCTTCGGCTTTCGTCCAATGCTGCTTTACCACGCACCACTACCAAATGGGGTGCCTCACGCTCACGCACGTGTGCGTGCATTTAATGTGGAAGATCTGCACACAGTTTAACTACCAACAGTTCAGCCCTCCCCTGGACAGGCTGTCTGTGAAAGTGCAGCTGAGCTGCTGCAGCTGAGCTGCTCATCACCCCGGGGACGGCGGTGACAGGAGCAAGCCCGGCAGTTTGACAGCAAGCAAGCAGTGAGGACGGGTCGGGCTCGGCACAGCCTGTGCTCCCTGCCCCGAGCAGGGCAGCCTCACCTGCTCGCTTTCCCAGGCTGAGCTCAGCTGGCTCCCACCGCAGCCCGGGCAGTCACACTCACACAGCCCACTGTACCATTGTTCCCAAGGTTTTTTTAATCATTTTTATTTATTGCACAGGCCCCTTTCCTCCCACCACCTGCAATGTACAAGGAAGGGACTTTCCTCCTCCCTCCTCGGTGCACCTGAGTACAGAAAACCTGACATCTGGCCTGGATTAGACTTGCCCCCTCTGCTGCGGCTCAGCCCCATCTAAGGAGCGCTCTCCTGGGCTGATGCTTTTGAAGTTTCTCTTCTCTGTCCACATGGCAAGCCAAGCACATCCTTAACTCAGGGCCGCACACTTTGCTACCAGAGGACCCTTTGCTCTGGCAGAGGATGCTCCCCGCATCCCGTGGACGGAGCTCCTTGCAGCAGCAAGATGTCCAAGCACATGCTGCCGGCCAGCCCAGGACATGTCCCCGCTGCAGCTGGGCAGCCCTGGCTGCTTTTTGTGTTCAAAAAATGGGTCAGCAGGTCAGCATGGGACCCAAAACCCTGCTGGCACTGCCTGCAGGGGTGCAGCTTCCCCGGGCGGGCGCACCAGTGCATGAGGGGGTCGGACAGGCACCCGAAGCCCTCCCCACGGCAGCTGCAGCCATGCACCTTGTCCGTGTGCCCTGCCTGCTGCTGACTGGGCTCGGACAGCCCCACCATGGTATTCCCACCGTTGGTATGGAAGCACCACCAGGACCCAGGGTGGCTGCGTTCAGGCAGGATAAGGCCTGCCTGGGAGCTGAACGGGCAGCAGGGGAACTGGCGCTCCTCGGGGTGGCACAGCCGGTGCGACACCAGCTCCAAGTGGAAGCAGAAGGTCCTCTCACACTGGGAGCACTGGTAGGGATGCTCCTTGGTGTGGATGCGCTCGTAGGTCTGCAGGGAGGGGTGCAAGCAACCCCCCCTCCCGCCTCCCCCCAGTCCACGCAGGGGAGGGGATTGTCCATTGGCCACAGAAGGGGCAGGGGGAGCCCTGATCCCAGCCCGGGACTGCAGGGCTGGAGGGGGGGCCCAGGGGGGCTGTATGCTGGTGCACAGCAAGCGCTGCCTTGTGCGAGCAGTTCCTGCTGCAGAAGGTACAGAGGAGGAGGGTGGTGGAGCGATGGTGCTGGTGCTCTGGGGGTGCAGGGATGCCTGAAGCTCTTCCCACAGCCCGTGCAGATGAAGGAGCGCTCTGCCTGCTCCCGCAGGGACACTGCGACCCCAAACCGCTGCCCAGGGTCGGTGCAAGCCAACACCAGCACCCCAGCCCGACCCCCAGCACAGCCCTTACCAGGGCCCTCGGGGGACGCATCCTGCCCCCTCCCTGGCTGCCTCCAGCAGCTCCCACCCAGGGCCACGCCAGGCTCTGTACAGGGCATCCCTGCCTGCATGGTGGGCAGCAGCTCCCCCACACTCCCTTCTCCTCCCCAGCCCCTTCTCTGATGGCCCTCGCTGCCCAGGAGGAGAGGAAAGGCCAGACACTGCCGGGGGCTGCGGAGGATCAGACCCTCCTCCCCCGGCACAGACACTGCCCCCGCGCCCCCACGGGTCTGCCCACTCCTGGGGACCCGGAGGGGCTCCTGCCCCGGCTCACCCTGCCGACAGCAGCAGGCACCCAGCCCAGCTCTCCTTCCCCTCCGGGAGGCTCACAGCCCTGCAGGGCACATGCCAAACCACTGTTCAAAGCCCGTCTTCCCGGTTATTTCGCACAGCAGCAGCAGCAGATCATGCCCAGCTCTGCCGCTGCATCATGGCCACATGGCGCAGGAGGGACAACCGGCGCTGGGCTCCGTGCCACCACGAGAGCAGCACCAGCTAATGGAGCATCGGAGGCGCCCCAGCTGTGGTCTGGCTCACATCAGCTTTCCATGGGAACCTGGTGTCCTGCTGACACCGTGAGTTTGGAAACCTCCCCCAGGCAGCCCCGTGCCTTGTGGGCCCCGCCTGCACCCCCATCTCTAACAGGGATGCTGAAAGGAGGAGCTGGTGAAAACCATGCGGAGATGGGGTATTGAGGCCGAGCAGAGCTCAGAGGTGAGCGGGGCAGGAGGACCTGTTTGGTTTCCACAGAAATGGCATCTGAGCAGA